>JAQQAF010000001.1:24506349-25167631 GCA_029747655.1 Ensete ventricosum | reverse complement strand
CCTGCGTCCCTTGCTCTCAACTGTGCCTTCCTTTCCTTGCATCTCCACCACCGCTGCTACTAACTGTCGGATCTAATGCTGCCCAACCTCTTCCCTGTAGCCGCAGCCTTTGCTGGCCACAATCGCTACCCCTCTCCAATCTCCTCCTCTGCTAGCAGCATCGCCATTGCTGTAAGCCCTCATCGTTGCCACCTGTCACCAGTCGCTGCTGCCGCCCGTTGTTGCCTCCTCCCTTGTCGCTACTGCCCTCGCCGCCGCAGCTGTTTCCAACCGCGCCCTTGCCGCTGCACCTCCCTACTGCCACCGCTACAACTCCTTGCTACCACTGCTGCCCCCACCATCTCCAACCAGCTTTTCGATATATTGGTGATTCTTACACCGATAATCTCATTGCGACCAAGTCCTACCACATCTACGATGCAAACTCATGCCCCTGACTTGACAGTAGAAAAAAGAACTGAACATCACTGATCTACAATCCTACATGATGACTACAAATGATGCACTTGATGCAAGGTTTAAAGCATTTGAGACTCGCATGGAAGACAGATTTCAAGAGCTCCTCCACGAATTTAGAAGAAGTCGATTAGAGAGTCCCAACAAAACTCAATACGGTGAAAGTTCTAAAGGGAGTCGATCTGAAAAGTATGATCATGGATAGGACATAGGATACACACGCATGAGGATGGAGTTTCCCATATGGGAAGATGGAAACCCGATTGGTTGGATTTCACATGCTAATTTTTTTTTTAATTTTCACAGGACTCCAGAGGAATCTAAGGTGGAGATCGCCTCCATTCAATTTGAAGGAGACGCGATCTAATCATACAATTGGGATGAGCATACTCATGGAGAACCCTCGTGGGAGTAATTCAAAAGCAGACTTTTGATTCACTTCGGACAATCGGAGTACGAAAACATGGATGAACAACTCGTCAAAATCTGTTATACCTCTACCGTACAAGAGTACCAGAGTAGATTTTAGCGTCTCTCAAACCAAACCCAAGACTAGTCTGAAAAACAATTGTTGGGAACATTTATTGAAGGGCTCAATCCAGAGATTTGGTGTGAAGTTAAGGCTCGATAACCTCGTACCGTGATGGTAGCCATATCATTCGCTCGCATACACGAAGAAAAGATCAACAGGGACAATTGCAGAAATAAAAGCGTAAATCAACCAGTAGTAAGCAAGCCGACAACCCTACCTCCCTCCACTCCAAACCCTTGAAGACTTACCAAAGAAGAGCTCCAGGAAAGATCAGTAAAAGGGTTGTGCTGGCATTATGATGAAAAATGGAGTAGAGGACATTGATGCAAATAGGGCCATCTTCTGATGATAGAACCAATTAAAGAGGAACCAGAGAATGATGATATGGACTCTGATCGAGAAGGTACGGATTTTGATAATGCTATTGGACCTTTCATACATATTGTACATGCAATAGTATGCTACTATAACCCGCAAACCATAAAAATCGAGGAAATTTGAAAACAACAACCTGTTACTATTTTAATCGATACTGGTAGCACTAACAATTTCATGGACAGAAGGCTTGCTGACTAATTGGCCTATCAAATTGAGGACTGTGACAGATTTGAAGTCAAGGTTGCTGATGGTCGAATTCTAACTTGTAATAGTAAGTGCTCAAAAATCAAACTGATGGTATAGGACCAAGAATTACAAGTGGATTTCTTTCTGATACCCTTGGAGGACATCGAAATAGTGCTTGGAATTGAATGATTGTCAATTCTAGGTGATGTCACTTGGAATCTTTCTAAACTAATTATGAAGTTTTTTATTAATGAAAAACAGGTGATCCTCAAAGGAAGACATAGAAACAAGATCACAACTGCCAGTAACCATTGAATGGAGCGACTTCCTCACAAGACTTCAATGATGGCTGCACCATAAGGCTGACCTATTACTTACATAAAGTGGAGATCTTATTTAATTGATCAAAAGATTATGATGCGTGACAAATATCCTAGACCGAAGTACCCCTAAAGTTTGATACTGCTTAGCCTTGAGGACAAGGCTGATTTGAAGAGGGCGGGTCTGTTAGGAACCTAGCTAAGTCGGGTCCATCTGTTCAAGTTGAGTCATGTTAGTCAGAGTCAGTTATGGGTCGCGTGAATCTTATCAAGTCAGTTGTAAGTGGTTAGAGTTAGTTTTTATCTTCGATTGAGATGAAGTCAGTTATTATTTTAGTTAGAAATTTATCAAGTTAGTTAAGAGTCAAAGATCAGTGGGACTCTTGACAGAGCCATATAAATAAGGTTATAAACTCTTTTATGAAGATCAATCAATGAGATATTGTTTTGGCCAATAGGTAAAAATCCTAGGAGGTAGATCTCCTTGAAGCGATCTAGGAGACCCGATCCCCTCGAAAAGATCGATTATCCCCCTTTTCACCTTCTTTCTTCGTGATATAACCCTAGAATTCTAAAATGTTTGATCATCTTCTTCTGTTAGCTCCTCTTCATACTATTGTGCAGTTTTCCAGTGCTTTTAAGAAGCTTTAACCGACTTAAAGAATTCTCACCCAATAGGGTTTAAACGGTCTATTAAGTCACCCTTAAATATCACACTCAAATATACTGGATAACTTCATTTAGGGCACTGTTCCTGCAGTTTTTAGACCAGTGCATAGAATTCCTCCATCATTGTCATCGGGTTTCTTGTTATTTCTACACATGAATACAGGATAGGTTGATAGGTGTAAGATTGTTGGTTTTATATACAACTTTAGAAGGAAGAAAAGGAAGAATATAATAGAAAAATGAGAAGTATTTTTAATCTATAATACTTTATATTTATCCAAAAATATATATTTATATTAACTAAAAGATAAAGTATAATTTTTTTAAATAATAAAAAAATTCATCATTTTCTAATAAATCTTCTCATCCTCATTTATTTATCTTAATCTAAATTTTTTATCATTTATTTTATCTAATCATAACTATTTAAATTAATCTTATCACACCGTCTTAGTTCAAAATAATTGTAACTTGAAGTTGTCTTCGAAAAAATAATTTTTTTCGCTAAAACTTCTGTAAAAATATCAACAAGCTGATCTTTAGTATTATAGTAGTTTATTTAAATTTCTACATTATCAATCAGTTTTACGCATGAAATGATGTTAAACTTCGATTTGTTTGGTGCGCCCATGGAAGATAGGATTCTTCATTGCAATAGTAGATTTGTTGTCATAGTAAATTTTAGTTAGTCCATCTTATTTTTCTTGGAGATCGGTTAGAAATCTTCAAACTAAATTGTTTGACATGTTATACCTATAATCTTAACACACTATGTTAGAATCTAATAATACTTATCGAAAAAAGATCCAATTTAAAATCGATCCAACAAGAATATGAATTGGAAATGTATTTGACTTGAAATTGTAAGTAGTGAGTAAAGTAAACTAGTAAGTAAATGATAAGGAAAGGCAAAAAGGAAATGCAAACTGATTTATAGTTGTTCGATTGTCCCGACCTATGTCCACTCTTAATTCCTCTTCTCTCGAGGCCATTGACTTTCATTACTGATCTTATTTCCAACAATCAAAGATTAATCATCCTTATTACAACACTTCTCCTTTTACCATGATCAAGAGAGAACATTTATAAACTCTTTCCCATAAGACCTCAAAACCTACTTAGAATGACCGTTAGACTCAAAAAGGAAGAGACTTAAACACTAAGAGTTTACAACACTTTTAACTCAAGGATTATCTTTTTGCACCCCTTTTATTAACACTTATTTGTGTTCGTTCATGCTCTTGCAAGCAAGAATAAATGAGGTATTTATAGATCCCCAATAGCTTTAGAATTGGAGTCAAAATGTTAAATCTTTGACTTTTTGAGGTACGGGTGGGTACCACCACTAGCACGGGGTGGTACTACTGTCGAAGTGGGTGATACCATCGTCGCCTAGTGGTACTACCGTCGGGTAGTCACGAACTTAGCTGGTTTTGCCTAAATTGTGTGTGGCACCATCGCATGTCCATCCGTAAAGGTCAACCTCCCCGAAACCTCCTATGATCTCTTAGGACCTACAACATTTCCCACGAGATCCACAAGCAATCACTTTAGTAAACACTTTATATAGCAATGCAAATTACAATCATGGACTTTACAAACTCTGAACGGTCACACACAAATGATCAAGGTCCATTACAGATCGAAGTCTCCATAACTATCCACTGTTAGGATCAATTGGCACTAAGGGGAGGAGAGGGGGGGGGGGGGGGGGGGGGTGAATTAGTGCAAGCTAAGATTTTTTTTTTTCTAAAGCAAAAGCTTTTCGAATAAGATAGAATAGGAAATCCGAAACTTTTCATTTTTAATAAAATAAATGAGTGATTAAAAGTAAGAAGCCGGAAAGATATTCACGTTTGAGGAAAAGAACTTATCGTCTTGCTTTCAAGGAGTTTAGTTAAGTTATAAGCATCAATTCAATAACATTCAAGCAATGTAAGTATGAAACACTTACAATTTTATAGTGGTTCGGCGCCAATGGCCTACATCCACTTCCAAGTCCTCATTCTTGAGGCACACTGGCATCTACTACCAATCTTCTTTGGGTGAAGATCAAACCCTTACACTTGCTTATAAGGGAGACTTAAGAAGTTACTATCTCTAAGCTCTCTCCCTTCCCTTTTTTTTTTCTTACAAATCACACACTTTCTTTTTCACAGAATTTAATTGCCCAAAAGTATTTTTGGTGAATGTAAGAATACTTGGGTATTTATAGACCCCAAGTAGCTTTAGATTTTTAGAGCCAAAAATCAAACATACCCAAAAAAATCGGGGTACGGGCGATTTACCCGTTGTCAACCGTTGGCCACCGCTCGTAATCTGTGGTACGGGCGGTCCAACCACCATCTGGGCGGTTTACTCGCCGACACCTGTTGGCCGTCGCCCGGATTATGTGGTATGGGCAGTCCAACCGTCGCTCACCGGTGGTTTACCTGCCGAAATTTTCATAAAAGTGATTCCCTCCACTTTTCGAATTCTGACTTGACTTTTACATTGACCAGCTTTTTGGTCAACTGATTGAGCTCAACCAAACCTAGTAGTGGATCCGGTTGCCTCATTGAGTTGATTTGGATTCCTTCCAAATCCAACTCAATTAGGACTCTAACTTCTATTTATGACTCAATGATTACAACACTTGATGACCAATTAAGCCTAATTAAGACATAACTCCCGTATACTCCGGCAACCTCCGACAATCTTGCTGTAAGTCCTCCGGTTTTCTTCTCGGTGATCTCCCTTCACGTTCCCTGTGAGCTTCCCGATTCCTTCGACGAATCTCCTAGCGAACTTCCGGCGAGATCCCACTGCATCCTCCGAACTCGGCCTGATATCTAGGCTGTATCTTGGTCCATCATTTGGTTGTAGCTTCATTGATCCTGCCATAGTTAGACCTGCAATATTTCTTCTAACACATATATTAGATCAACACACATCAATTGATCTCATCATCAAAATCCGAGATTCAACAATCTCCCCCTTTTTGATGATGACAATCAATTGATGACGGGAGTTAATTCTAACTCCCCCTAAATTTATGCCATCATATATAAGTCTTAAATTCAAGAGAGTCACATCCTCTTGAATTCAAGTAAATCAACGTAATAAATTTAAAAATTAATCTCTAGTCATCAACCATACATTTCTCAATAAATTTAATACATTTAAAAATTAAACTCTAGTCATCAACCATACCTTTCTCCCCCTTTGTCATCAACAAAAAAAAGGTGAAGGGTAGGGGTTAAATTTTTTAGCAAATGAGTTTTTATTCTCTTTTTTGTAAAATACAACAAATGAATTTCCTTCTCTTGTAAATCAAGAAGGAAAAAGAATAGAGGAGGAGTTTTAAAACATCATCAAATGTAGCTCTCAATGTAAAATGAATCTTTTTGGAAGATTAAAAAATCCGAGAGATATATAAAGAAAATAGCTACTCATGTATTTAAAACATCATGTAATTATTTTTATAAGTAAACATCCCTTGAATTAATCACAAAGATAAATAGGTTAATTTCATGAATTTATAAATTATCATGATTTAACATTCCTAGTTCCCTTCTTAGAAAATCATATTGCTCTTCATTTAAGGGTTTTGTAAAGATATCCGCTAATTAATGTTTAGTGTCAATAAATTCTAATAGGATATCTTGGTAATTTACATGATCCCTTATAAAATGATGTCTAATATCAATGTGTTTTGTTCTTGAGTGTTGAATAGGATTTTTGGTTAGACAAATATCACTTGTATTATCACATTTTATAGGAATATTTTTTAATTTTAATCCATAGTCTTCTAGTGTGTTTTTTATCCAAATGACTTGGGCACAACATACACTAGCTACAATATATTCTGCTTCCGCAGTAGATAAAACTACTGCATTTTGTTTCTTGGAAGTCTACGAAACAAGTGCATGCCCTAAAAATTGACATGTTCCAGTAGTGCTTTTTCTATCTATTCTACATCTACCAAAATCAGCATCAGAATTGGCAATCAAGTCAAAGTTTTTTTATTTTGGATATCATAAACCTAATTTAGATGTCCCTTTTAAGTATCTAAAGATTTGCTTAACCACTTTTAAATGAGAAAGTTTTGGGTTAGATTGATATCTTACACACAATCCAATACTAAACATTATATCAGGTCTAGTTGCAGTTAAGTATAACAAACTTCCTATCATACCTCTATAAGTTTTTTGATCAAAGTTTTCACCTTCATTATTTAAGTCCAACTTAGTAGTGGTGCTCATGGTAGTGTTTAATGCCTTAGCATTTTTCATCCCAAATCTTTTTATCAAGTTTAGGGTGTATTTAGATTGACAAATAAAAATACCATCATCTAGTTATTTTATTTGTAATCCTAAGAAGAATGTTAACTCACCCATTAGACTCATTTTAAACTCTTGGCTGATTTCTTTAGCAAATGACTCATATCAAGATTCATTTGTAGATCCAAAAATAATATCGTCAACATAAATTTGAATAATAAGAAGATCATTTTTAAAATACTTAAAAAATAATGTGGTATCAACCTAAATGGTCATTAGGTCTAGGAACAAGCTTCCATACCTCATTTCTCTCAAATTGATTAAGCTCTCATGCATTGCATTAACCCAAGAATCATCTCTTAGGGCTTCATCAATGCATTTTGGCTCGATTTGAGAAAGAAATGTGGTATTTGAACAAAAATATTTAAAAGAAGATCGAGTTTGAATTCATTTTGATGTTTCTCCTATTATAAGCTCTTTAGGATGATCATTCATATATTTCCATTCCTTGGGTAAGGCATTGGAAGTAGATACATCCAAGTTGCTTTTAGGAGTGTTATCATTTAAATTCACAATATCAAGATCAATACCATCATCAAAATCAATCTTTTTAAATTTGAAAAACTCATTAAAGATAACATGAATGGATTCTTCTATTACTAATGTTCTTTTATTAAAGATACGATAAGCTTTTGAAATAGAAGAGTAACCAAGAAAAATGCATTCATCGGATTTTGCATCAAATTTACCTAAAGCTTCCTTAAAATATTTACATTCAAATATTTTAAAATAAAAAATATTGAGCTTTTTACCATTCCATAATTCTTAAGGAATTTTAGTGATTAATGGTCTTACAAGAACCCTATTTAGAACATAGCATGCCGTATTAACGGCTTCGGCCCAAAAATATTTGGGTAATCTATGTTCATTCAACATTGTTCTAGCCATTTCTTGTAAGCTCCTATTTTTTTCTTTCTATAACTCCATTTTGTTGTAGATTTCGTGGAGTAGAAAAATTATGGATATACCCATTTGAATCATAAAAATTTTAAAAATCTTTATTTTGAAATTCTCCATGATTACTTCAGATTGAAGAGATCATGCATTCTTTTTCATTTTGAACAATTTTATAAAACTTTTCAAAACATTTAAATGTATCACTTTTTTTGTGCTAAGAAATAGGTCCAAGTGTATCTACTAAAGTCATCTATCAAAACAAATGTATATTTGCTACCTCCTAAACTTGTAATATCAATTGATCCAAATAGATCCATATGAATCAATTGGAGTGGTCTAGAGGTGCTAATTTGATTTTTTAACATAAAGCTACTCTTAACTTGTTTTCCTAATTGATAAGTGTCACATACTTTATCTTTAATAAACTTAAGATTAGGTAAACCACTCACTAGTTCTTTAGTAGAGATTTTATTTAAGAGTTTCATACTAGCATGACCTAGTATTTTATGCTAAATCCAGGCATAATCATTCAAGGCCAAAAAATAAGTTTCATTACAAAATTTCTCAATATCTATAGTGTATACATTGTTGTTTCTTAAAGCAATTAAAATTTTATTTTTGTATGACAACTTAATTATGCAAGCATTAGGTTGAAATTTAATCACATACCCTTTATCACATAATTGACTAATGCTAAGCAAGTTATGTTTCAAGCCATCAACTAACAACACATCTTCAATCAAAAAGTTTGATGTGTTACCTATCGTTCATTTTCCAATAATTTTACTCTTATTATTATCTCCGAAGGTGACAACTCCTTCACTTAAGCTAGAGAGCTTGGAAAAGTAAGATGAATCTCCGGTCATATGCCTTGAGCATCCACTATCAAGATACCACTTGGTGCTCTTAGCTTTAGTTTGAAGACAAACCTCATCTTCAAATGCCATTAAGGCATAGTTAGCCACCTCTTCTTTGGATTGATCTTCATCCTCGGAGGAACTTGAATCATCCTAAGTGGCGGAGAGTGCCTTCTTTTTTAGCGTCAGTTTCTTCTTCAGTTGAGGAAATTCACTTTTGAAGTGTCCTGGTTTTTTGCATTCATAGCAAATAATGTTGTCTTTCTTTGGTTCCTTTTTGTTTTTATAGTTTTTGTTCCTTTTTATAAAAATTTTAAATTTTCTTAACAGAAGTGCATTGTCATGGTCTTCATCACTCGAGGAGTCCTTCATTGTTCGAAATGCTACATCCTTCTTGTTCTTTGGAAGCGGTTCATCAAGCTCATCATGAGCTTTATAGTTTAGTTCACAAGTCATAAGGGAGCCCATCAATTCTTCAAGAGACAGGTTATTCAAATCTTTGGCCTCTTTAATAGCAGTTACTTTAAGATCTCAATTTTAGGCAAAGATCGTAAAATCTTACTCATAAGTTCAAAATTCGAAAAACATTTTCCAAGTGCTTTAAGTCTATTGACGACATCCGTGAAACGTGTGTACATGTCTCAAATAGACTCGCTTGGTTTCATTCGAAACAACTCATAGTTATGAACTAGAATATTTATCTTTGATTCTTTTACTCTACTAGTCCCCTCGTGTGTAATTTCTAGTGTATGTCAAATATCGAAAGCCAATTCGCAAACGGAAACATGATTAAACTCATTTTTATCAAGTGCACAAAACAAGGCATTCATAGTCTTTGCATTTAGAGAAAAATTCTTCCTTTCCAAATCATTTAACTCATTCATTGGTTTGGAAGATTTTTCAAATCCATTCTCAACTATATTCCATAAATCAAAGTCCAAAGAGATGAGAAAAATACACATTCGTGTTTTCCAATATGTGTAATCCGCCCCATTGAACATGGGTGGATATGAAATGGAATGTCTCTCATTCATGCCAAACCAAGCCATTTACCCGCTGACACCTGCTGGCCGCCGCCCAGATTATGTGGTACAGGCGGTCCAACCGCCACTCACCGGTGGTTTACTCGCCGAAATTTCCACAAAAGTGGTTCTCTCCACTTTTCAAATTTTGACTTGACTTTTACGTTAACCAGCTCTTTGGTCAACTGATTGAGCTCAACCTGAGCTCAACCAAACCCAGTAGTGGATCCGGTTGCCTCATTGAGTTGATTTGGATTCCTTCCAAATCCAACTCAATTAAGACTCTAACTTCTAACTACGACTCAATGATTACAATACTTAATGACCAATTAAGCCTAATTAAGACCTAACTCCCGCATACTCCGGTAACCTCTAACAATCTTGCGGCAAGTCCTCCGGTCTTCTTCCCGGCGATCTCCCTTCGCGTTCCCAGCAAGCTTCCCAATTTCTTCGGCGAATCTCTTAGCGAACTTCCGACGAGATCCCACCGCATCGTCTGAACTCGACGTGATGCCTAGGTTGTATCTTGGCCCATCATCTGGTTGTAGCTTCATTATCCTACCATAGTTAGACCTACAATATTTCTTCTAACATATATGTCAGATCAACACACATAAATTAATCTCATCATCAAAATCCGAGATTCAACATCCACATGATAACTTTTATTTACAAGCCAAAATCGGTCACAAAAACTAACCAAACTAGGGCTGCCAAGTTTACTGCTAACCCACTACTTGCTATACTGAGTATGAAGAAAACCCAAAAGATACTGACATACATGAACATTACATTGAGCACCCTCTTTATATTTTTGTCTGTGACATTCTCTCCTACTTATTCCTTCGACGTCCTCGTCGAAGCCATTACAGATGTTGCATCTCCTTGCCTTTGGCTGAATCTTCAATTTTTTGCTCTGGTTGCAACATGCCTCTTGGATCCCAACTACTCTCCGTCGCTGTTGTTGAGTAGTTAAACTATGATCCACCATGCTGCTTCAACTCACCAATGACTGACTCTGGTATGGGGTCGGTTGAGTTGTGCTGATCCTTGTTGATTCTTGGATTCTTTTGATAAAGGAAAAGACCTTCCTAGTTTTGCACCAGTATTTCAAATGTCTCATGCCGCTTAAATTGAATGGATGCTTGTTGGAGCTTTAACGAGCATCACCACGTAGACTTTGAAGTTTTTGAGGTCCTTCATTCACAAAATTTGCCCTTCGATTCTTCTTCAACGAAGTTGTCACTTCCAAGTAGGTTCGTATCACTTCCACTTTCGATTAGCATTCTGTTGAAAAATGAAGCGGACAATCTACTTTTAGTAGCACTGATCACCATTAGTGATGATTTGACAATTATTATCTTCCATTAGGTTTCCTTGAAGGGTCTTTGACTCTACGCAGAGCTCCTCTATTGGATACATAAGAGAACTGAGATACTCAGTTTTGCCCATTCTCTTAAGTGTTGAGAAGACAAAGGTTACTTGACTTTGCCCGCCTCCTCGAGATTGTACTACATGCATCAAGCTGATTACTAGTCCTCGCCCACTCTTTACTCACACTTCCGAAGCACCTAAAGTATTTGTACTTCTTACGTTGAGTTAACTATTATGATTCCTCTTCTCACTGCTATCGGTCTTTTGGAATGTAAGAAGTTTTACTAGAAAAGAGTAATATTTACTCTAACTTGTGTTAGGACCAATTGGCATTGGGGGAAGGGAGGGGGGGGGGGGGGGGGGGGGGGGGGGGGGGAGGGGGTGAATTAATGCAAGTGTACATTGAGGTTTTAACGAAAAAATTTCGTTTGGAGCAAAATCGCAAATCGAAAGCGTATCTTGAACTTGAAGGCTTGTAAGTAGATGTTTTAAAAATACAATCGAAAGATGATGCTCTTGCTTTTCTAATTACGAACAATTGTAAGTAGTAAATGAACCAAGTAAGAAACATTTACAATTTATAGTGGTTTGGCCTTAACCTTGGCCTACGTCTACTTCCCGAGTCCTCCTCCTTGAGGCACACCGGCGTCCACTATTAATCTCCTTTGGGTGAAGACCAAACCCTTACAATATGAGCTTACATGGGAGACTCTTTATAAGAATTTTTTTAACTCTAAGCTCACTCCCTGACCCTTTTCTTTTTCTTATAATTCACATAAGTTTTTCACAAAGATTTAATTCTAGAAATTATTGTATAGAATGTAAGAAAACTTGAGGTATTTATAGGCCCAAAATGACTTTAGAATTTGAAGCCAAAATTCAAACATATCCAAAAAATCTGGATACTAGCGGTTCACCCGCTGGCGCCGGCAGTATACCCACAGAAAGCACCCTGAAAATAGGGTACCGGTGATTCAGCCGTCATCAACTACCCAAAAACTTGGGCGATGATGGTTCAGTCACCGCTCACCGGCGGTTCAGCCGCCACTCACCGACGGTTCAGCCGCTGCTCAACGACGGTTCAACCGCCAGAATTTTCAGAAAAATGGTTCCCTCCGCTTTTCAAATTTTGACTTGAACCATTAGTTGACCACTTCCCCTGTCAACTAAATGAGCTCGACCTAAGCTCAATCCAACCCCATAGTGGACCCACTTGCCTCTTTGAGTTGATTTGGATTCCTTCCAAACCACACTCAATTTGGACTCAAACTTAACCTACGACTTAAGGATTATAACTATACATGACCACCAAGCTTAATTAACGACCTCACTATCGCAATCCGACAACCTCCGACATTCCCTATGGCTAGTCTCACGGTCTTCCTCCTGCGATCTCCCGGCATGTTCCTAGCGATCTTCCCGACCTTCGGCGAAGTCCTAGCGAACTCCCGATGAACTCCCACTTCATCGTCCAAACCTTGGCCCGATGCCTAAGCTTGATCCTGAGTCCATGTCTGGTTTATAACTCCTTTTCACCATCGTGGTTAAACCTGCATCAATCAACTCTAACAACCTTATTAGATCAATAACCTATCAATTGATTTCATCATCAAAATTTAAGATTCAACAATCTCTCCCTTTTTGATGATGACAATCAATTGATGACAGGAGTTAATCCTAATTCCTAAATCCATGCCACATTTCAAATAAGAAAAACTTAAATTCAAGAAAACCAACCACTCTTGAATTCAAGTATATTGAGGTAATCAATATTCCATGCAAATAAATTATGCATCAATATCCATGTGTCATCAATATCCATTTCTTCCCCTTTGTCATCAACAAAAAGGTGAAATATATAGCTGACGATTTCAAAGCACATTATAACATTACTCCCCCTTAGTAAAATAGAATATGCATTATAAAATTTTCTTCCCTTTGTGAATAATGATAGCAATAAGGGAGGAGTTGTGAAAGCATTATATCATTAAGAAGAGCTCTTAATAAATTTCAAAAAGAATATTAAGATGAGCTCAAAAGTCTAAGTTGAAACTATTTTAATCACATCATATGCAATATATCATATTATAATAAAATCATGAGTATTGCATGCATTATTTCAAATCATCATATATATTTTCAAAATCATCATTACATGCATGATCATCATATAATATTTCACATCATCATACCTTCTCCCCTTTTGTCATCATAAAAAAGGAGAAGTGCAATTAACAAGTTTTTGAGATATAAAAGCTTAGCAATTTAACAAATTTTTTTATCACTTTAGAACATGCAAGCTAGTGAGTTCTTTCTTCCCTTTTGAGAAGTGCAAGCTAGCAAATTTTTGCTTCCTTTGCAATGTTCAAACTAGCAATTTTACGTCATGCAAGTTGGCAAGTATTACTTAGCATGTTTTTTTTTGAGAATGTGAGGTTAAGCAAAAATTTTGCTTCTCTTGAGATTGCAAGATAGCACTTCTTTCTTTTCCCATTACATCATTTTCAAATTATCACATGAAATATATTAAAAAAGATTAACATGGTGATGAGATATACAATTCAAGAAGACAAATTGTGAATATTAATAGATAAATTATAGGGGAGACAAATAAAATATCTTGATTCATGCATAAGAAATATGAAGTTGTCAAGATCATATATAAAAATCTCCTTTTAAATAATACGAGAACACATAATAAGAGATGTTGATTCATAAAAGATTTCAAGTTATAATTCCGAGGAATTAAAATCACGATGTAGGTAAAAACTCATCAATTTTCAATAATTTAAATTATCAATTTTAAGAGATTCAAAATGAAATAAATAGACTTATTGATCTCTTGAAATGCTAGTGATTTCCTTTCTCCCTTTTGTCATTATAAATAAGAAAGAAGAAAAAGGGGAATAATATATAACAAAGTTTCAGATCATAAATTATCAAGATCTCAAGTAGCATATCATGGTTTATTAGGATATGTCTCCTTTATAGTGAATAGCCAAAGGAATCGTAGGAGTACAAAGAATGAAAAATCTTGATTCATATTAAATCTCAATTTATAAATATCACGAAATTAATATCATGATTTTGGATAAAAACTTATTCAAATTCAAATCACGAAATCATCAAAATCAATTTCATAATTCAAAGGATTCATAAAAAATAATATAATCGATTCATTAATATCTTTTTAAAAAATTTATAAGATAGAGAAATTTTTAAGAAAATATATATTCCCTTTTTATTTCATACAAGCATGTCTTTGTCTTTTAAGACAAATAAAAACATGCATCATCATTTAAAACTAAAAAAAAACTTTCATTATAGCAAAGATCAATAAGCCATAAAGCACAAAGATCATCGTGCATAATTTTAAAATATAAACTCATTAAGTATAATCACTATGCATCATTAAATCATCAAGCATAGTTTCATTGAACATAAAACATCTTCAATCAAAATCAAAAAGCAATACGGAAATCATCAAGATCATTGTTTAGATTTATGTTATAGTTCTAAATAGATAAACTTATGATTCATTTATAAACTTCTTTAAACAAACTTGATTTATGTAAATATTTCAAGTGTCATTTTCTAAACTTGCCAAAATCAAGTTCAAATCATCAAAATCTTTCTTTCATAAATTTGAATTTAGATAAAGTCTCTATTTATTTTTGTACTAGCATGCCAAAGTTATAGCAATCAAGATTAATTATAATAATAAGTTATCCAAAGATTCATTACCCATAATTTTATTTCAATAATTTTTGTTATTACTTAGGCTAGTGAGCTTTGAAAGAATATTATATCTCAAGTAATGTGCCTTGAGCATCTACTTTCAAAACATTACTTAGTATCCTAGCCTTATTATGAGGTAAATTTATATTATGAGAGGTTTTGATTTAGGAACTTATTTGAGTTTGGGCCTTTCATAATATGTTTTTCTCATTTTCTCTAACGGTTTTATGTTGTTTATGATTCCTTTAGGAACCTAAACTAATTTGTGAGAACTATAATTTTTAAATAAATATTTGTTGACTTTATGTCCTAATTTTTCATAAAAATTATATTTAACTTTTGATGGTAAAATTAAGGTAGGTCCTTTAACAAAAATGGTTGGCTTTTGTTGAGTGTTAATACAAAGCTTATACCCTTTCTTCTATTAATATGACACTTATTAGCAAGGATCATATTAAGGAATTTATTTCCTATTTCAAAATTTTCTAATGTTTATTTAAGCATGATATTTTTCTCTTTTACATCATCTGACATTTCACATTTAGAACAAAGATTGTGAGATACTAATGAATTATGCATTTCAACAAGTCTATTAACTAATAAATCATGTTCATTCTTGTGCAACTTAAAAGATTTACTAATTTTTCTAAATTCATCAAACAATTCATGAAATATAGTTAATAATTTAGTAAAAGATATACTTAATGAATCACTAATCTAGTTATCGATAGCCATAAGCACGTAGTTACCTACTTCTTCCTTGTTTTGATCTTCTTTGTTGGAGCGCCTTGGCTTCTTGCATTCATAGCAAGAAGTTTTATCCATCTTAAGATCATTTTTATGGTTCATGTTCATTAATTTATCTGGTTCATTTATCAAAGGTTCAAAGTCCTAATTGCTCAAGATTTCACTCGAGGAGTCATATGTTATTTTTAGTTCAAATTACTTCCTGTTCTTTGGATGATGTTCTTCAAGTTCATTTTTGTAAGACATTTCATTCATTGATTCATTTATATTAGTTGTGCTTTCATGTATGATTTTCAATATATGCCAAATATCAAAAGCTGATTCACAAATGAAAACATAATTAATCTTGTTTTTGTCAAGAACCACAAAACAAGACATTCATAGTCTTTACATTCAAAGAAAAAATCTTCTTTTCCAAATCATTCCACTCATTCATTGGACTAAAAGATTTTTCAAATCCATTCTCTACAATGTTCCATAAATCAAGGTCCAAAGAAAGCAAGAAAACTCTCATCCAAGTTTTCCAATAAGTATAGTCTATCCCATTAAACATAAGAGGAGGTACGATAAAAGAGCCATCTTGAAAGTCGAAAGAGCCATTTCTCTTGGGTTTTAAATCAAATGAGTAAGACGTGGCTATGATACAAATTGTTAGGATTAATTGGCACTAAAAGTGTGTGTGTGTGGGGGGGGAGTGGGGGATTTGAGTTAGTGCAAGTGTACATTGAGGTTTTAATGAAAACTTTTCGTTTCGAGCAAAATCGTAAATCGGAAGCGTATCTTGAACTTGAAGGTGAGTACGTATATGTTTTAAAAACACAATCGAAAGATGATGCTCTTGCTTTTCTAATTATGAATAATTATAAGTAGTAAATGAAGCAAGTAAGGAACACTTACAATTTATAGTGGTTCGACCTTAACCTTGGTCTACATCTACTTTGCGGGACCTCCTCCTTGAGGCACACCGGCATCCACTATCGATCTCCTTTGGGTAAAGACCAAAATCTTACAACATGAGCTTACAAGAGAGACTCTTTACAAGATTTTTTTTTAACTCTAAGCTCACTCCCATCCCCTTTTCTTTTTCTTATAATTCACACAAGTTTTTTACATAGAGATTTAATCCCAGAAATTATTGTATATAATACAAAAAAACTTGGGATATTTATATGCCCCAAATGACTTCAGAATTTTGAGCCAAAATTTAAATGTATCCGGAAAATATGGGTATGGGCGGTTCACCCCCCCCGCCGGCGTCGGCGGTGCACTCGCTGAAAGCACCTTGAAAACAGGGTACGGGCGGTTCACCCATCGTCAATCGCCCAAAAACCTGGGCGGCAACGGTACAATCGCCGCTCACTGGCGGTTCAGCCGTCGCTCACAGTCGGTTCAGCCGCCGAAATTTATGGAAAAGTGATTCCCTCTACCTTTTGAATTCAGACTTGAACCATCAGTTGACCACTTCCCTGGTCAACTAATGAGCTTGACCTGAGCTCAATCCAACCCCATAGTGGATTCGATTATCTCTTTGAGTTGATTTGGATTCCTTTTAAATCAGACTCAATTCGGACTCAAATTTAACCTACGACTTAAGGATTACAACCATACATGACCACAAAGCTTAATTAATGACATCACTCACACAATTTGGCAACCTTCGGCATTCCCTGCGGTGAATCTCACGGTCTTCCTCTAGCTATCTCCCGGTGTGTTCCTAATGATCTTCCCGATACCTTTGGCGAAGTCCTAGCGAACTCCCGGCGAGCTCCCATCATATCGTCCAAACCTTGGCCCGATACCTAAGCTTGATCTTGAGTCCATGTTTGGTCTGTAACTTCTTTTCACTATCATGGTTAAACCTACATCAATCAACTCTAACAACTTTGTTAGATCAATAACTCATCAGTTGATTTCATCATCAAAATCTGAGATTCAACAATCACTCCCTTTTTTATGATGATAATTAATTGATGACAAGAGTTAATCCTAACTTTCCCTAAATCCATGCCACACTTCAAAAAAGGAAAACTTAAATTTAAGAGAACCAACCACTTTTGAATTCAAGTATATGTGGCAATCAATATTCCAAGCAAATAAATTATGCATCAATATCCTTGTGTCATCCATGTGTCATCAATGTCCATTTCTCCCCCTTTATTATCAACAAAAAGGTAAAATATATAGTTGACGATTTGAAAGCATATGATGATATTACTCCCCTTAGTAAAATAGAATATGCATTATAAAATTTTCTTCCTCTTTATGAATATTGAGAAGAGAAATAAGGAAAGAGTTGTGAAAGCATTACATCATTAAGAAGAGGTCTTAATAAAATTTAAAGAGAATATTAAGATGAGCTCAAAAGTCGAAGTTGAAACTATTTAAATCACATCATATGCAATACATCATATTATAATAAAATCATGAGTATTGCATGCATTATTCTAAATCATCATGTATATTTTCAAAATAATCATTACATGCATGATCATCATACCTTCTTCCCCTTTGTCATCAACAAAAAGAAGTGCAATTAGCAAGTTTTTGAGATATGAAAGCTTAGCAATTTAGCAAATTTTTCATCACGTTAGAAAGCTAGCAAAAAGAAGAAGTGCAATTAGCAAATTTTTTATCAACATGCAAGCTAGTGTGTTTTTTCTTCTCTTTTTAGAAGTGCAAGCTAGCAAATTTTAGCTTACTTTGTAATGTTCAAGCTAGCAATTTTACATCATGCAAGCTAACAAGTTGGCAAGTGTTACTTCTCTTAGCATGTTTTTTTTTTTGAGAATGTGAGATTAAGCAAAATTTTTGCTTCTCTTAAGATTTGCAAGATATCACTTCTTGCTTTTCTTTTGAGATGAGCAAGCTAACAAGTTTTGCTCACCTTTTGTCATTATCAAAAAGAAGGGATGATTATAATAGTGCAAAACTTTTTCCATTACATCATTTTCAAATCATCACATGAAATATATCAAGAAAAAATAATATGGTGATGAGATATACAATTCATGAAGATAAATTATGAATATCAATAGATAAATCATAGGAGAGATAAATAAAATATCTTGATTCATGCATAAGAAATCTCTAGTTGTCAAGATCATGATTTATATAAAAATCTCATTTAAATAATACGAGAATACATAATAAGTGATTTTGATTCATAAAAGATTTCAAATTATAATTCTGAGGAATCAAAATCATGATATAGATAGAAACTCATTCAATTCAATTTCAAATAATCAAAATTATCACTTTTAAAAGATTCAAAATGAAATAAATAGACTTATCGATCTCTTGAAATGCTAGTGATTTTCTTCTCCCCTTTGTCATTGTAAATAAGAAAGAAGAAAAAGGAAAATAACACATAACAAAGTTTCAGGTCATAAATTATCAAGTTGTCAAGTAGCATATCATGGTTTATTAGGATATGTTTCCTTTATATTGAATAACCAAATGAATCGTAGGAATACAAAGAATGAAAAATCTTGACTCATATTAAATCTTAATTTATAAACATTAAGGAATCAATTTCATGATTTGGATAAAAACTTATTCAAATTCAAATCATCAAAATCACTTTCATAGTACAAGAGATTCATAAAAAAATAATACAATCGATTCATTAATCTTTTTTTGAAAAATTTATAAAATAGAAAAAATTTCAAGAAAAAATATATTCCCTTTTTATTTCATACAAGTATACCTTTATCTTTTAAGCCAAATAAAAACTTGCATCATCATTTAAAACTGAAAAAGAACTTTCATTATGGCAAAGATCTGAGCCATAAATCACAAAGATCATCGTGCATAATTTTTAAATATAAACTCATTAAATATGATCACTGTGCATCTTCAAATCATCAAGCATGGTTTCATTAGCCATAAAGCATCTTCAATCAAAATAAAAAAAGTAATATGAAAATCATTAAGATTATTGTTTAAATTCATGTTATAGTTCAAAATAGATAAACTTATGATTCATTTATAAACTTATTCAAACAAACTTGATTTATGTAAAGATTTCAAGTGTTATTTTCTAAACTTGCCAAAATCAAGTTCAAATTATCAAAATATTTCTTTCATAAATTTGAATTTAGATAAAGTCTCTAATTCATTTTTGTACTAGCATACCAAAGTTAGAGCAATCAAGATTAATTATAACAATGAGTTATCCAAAGATTAATTACCTATAATTTTATTTTAATATTTTTTTGTTATTACTTAGGCTAGTGAGTTTTGAAAGGGTACATTACTTAGTGCTCCTAGCCTTGTTAGGAGATAACTTTATATTATGGGAGGTTTTGATTTAGGTACCCATTTGAGTTTGGATCCTTCATTATATGTTCTTCCCATTTTCTCTAATAGTTTTAAGTTATTTATGATTTCTTTAGGAAACCAAACTAATTTGTGAGGACTATAATTTTTAAATAAATATTTGTTGGCTTTATGTCCTAATTGTTTACAAAAAATATATTTAACTTTTGATTGTAAATTTAAGGTAAGTCCTTCAACAAAAATGATTGGCTTTTGTTGAGTATTACTAACCAAGCCTATACCCTTTCTTCTATTAATAGAACATTTATAAGCAAGGATCATATTAAGAGATTTATTACCTATTTTAAAATTTTCTAATGTTTGTTTAAGCATGATATTTTCCTCTTTTACATCATCTAACATTTTACATTTAGAACAAAGATTATGAGATACTAATGAATAATGCATTTCATCAAGTCTAGTAACTAATAAATCATGTTTATTTTTAAGCAATTTAAAAGATTTATTAATTATTCTAAATTCATCAAACAATTCATGAAACATATTAATAATTCGGTAAAATATATACTTCATGAATCACTAACCTCGTCATCGATAGCCATAAGCGCGTAGTTTGCTACTTCTTCCTTGCTTTGATCTTCTTTGTTAGAACGTCTTGGTTTCTTGCGTTCATAGCAAGAAGTTTTATCCATTTTAAGATCATTTTTATGGTTCATGTTCATTAATTTATCCGGTTCATTTCTCAAAGATTCAAAGTCCTCATTGCTTGAGATTTCACTTGAGGAGTCATATGTTATCTTTAGTTCAAATTTCTTCCTGTTCTTTGAAAGATGTTCTTCAAGTTCATTTTTGTAAGACATTTCATTCATTGATTCATTTATATTAATTATGATTTCATATGTGATTTTTAATATATGCCAAATATCAAAAGTCGATTCACAAAAGGAAACACGATTAAACTTGTTTTTGTCAATAGCACAAAATAAGGCATTCATAGCCTTTGCATTCAAAGAAAAATTCTTCATTTCCTAATCATTCCACTCATTCATTGGATTGGAAGGTTTTTCAAATCCATTCTCTACAATGTTCCATAAATCAAGGACCAAAAAAGCAAACAAACACTCATCCGAGTTGTCCAATAAGGGTTGTTTGTCTCATTAAATATGGGAGAACGAATGATAGAAAATTCCTCTTGAAAGTCGAAAAGAGTCATTTCTCTTGGGTGTTAAACCAAATAAGCAAGACGTGGCTCTGATACCAATTGTTACGACCAATTGGCACTAAGAGAGGTGGTGGTGGTGGTGGGGGGGGGGGGGGGGGGTGGGTGGCGGGGGGTGGGCAGGGGTGAGTCAGTGCAAGTGTACATTGAGGTTTTAATGAAAACTTTTCATTTGGAGCAAAACTGTAAATCAGAAGCGTATCTTGAACTTGAACGAGAGTAAGTAGATTTTAAAAACATGATCCAAAGATGTTTATCTTGCTTTTTTAATTACGAATAATTGTAAGTAGTAATTGAAGCAAGTAAGGAACACTTACAATTTATAGTGGTTCAGCCTTAACCTTAGCCTACATCCACTTCCCGTGTTCTCCTCCTTGAGGCACACCGGCGTCCACTATCAATCTCCTTTGGATGAAGACCAAACCCTTACAACATAAGCTTACAAGGGAGACTCTTTACAAGAATTTTTTAAAACTCTAAGCTCACTCCCTTCCCCTTTTCTTTTTCTTACAATTCACATAACTTTTTCACATAGATTTAATCCCAGAAATTATTGTATAGACTGTAAGAAAACTTGAGATATTTATCGGCCCCAAATGACATCAAAATTTGGAGCCAAAATTCAAACGTATTCAAAAAATCTGGGTATGGGCAGTTCACCCACCGGCGCCGACAGTGCACCCGTTGAAAGCACCCAGAAAATAGGGTACGAGCGATTTAGCCACCGTCAGCCACCCAAAAACCTGGGCAGTGATGGTACAACCGCCGCTCGCCGGTGGTTTAGCCGTTGAAATTATTGAAAAAGTGGTTCCCTCAACTTTTCAAATTTTGATTTGAACCATCAGTTAACCACTTCCCTGGTCAACTAAATAAGCTTGACCTGAGCTCAATCCAACCCCATAGTGGACCCGGTTGTCTCTTTGAGTTGATTTGGATTCCTTCCAAATCACACTCAATTCAGACTCAAACTTAACTTATGACTTAAGGATTACAACTATACATGACCACCAAGCTTGATTAACGATCTCACTCCCACAATCCGGAAACCTCCGACATTCCCTGCGGCGAGTCTCACAGTCTTCCTCCAGTGATCTCCTGGTGTGTTCCTAGCAATCTTCCCGATACCTTCAGCGAAGTCCTAGCGAACTCCTGATGAGCTCCCACCACATCATCTAAACCTTGGCCCGATGCTTAAGCTTGATCCTGAGTCTATGTCTGGTCTGTAACTCCTTTTCACCGTCATGGTTAAACCTGCATCAATCAACTGATGACATAAGTTAATTCTAACTCCCCCTAAATCTATGCCACACTTCAAATAAGGAAAACTTAAATTCAAGAGAACCAACCACTCTTGAATTCAAGTATCTTGACACAATCAATATTCGAAATAAATAAATTATGCATCAATATCCATGTGTTATCAATGTCCATTTCTCCCACTTTGTCATCAAGGAAAATGTGAAATATATAGCTACAATATCAAAGCACATGATGACATTACTTCACCTTAGTAAAATAGAATATGTATTATAATTTTTTTTCCTATTTATGAATAATGAGGAGAGAAATAAGGAAGGAGTTGTGAAAGCATTACATCATTAAGAAGATCTCTTAATAAATTTCAAAAAGAATATTAAGATGAGCTCAAAAGTTCAAGTTGAAACTATTTTAATCACATCAGCACATCATATTATAATAAAATCATGAGTATTGCATGCATTATTTCAAATCATCATGTATATTTTCAAAATCATCATTACATGCATGATTGTCATATATGATTTCATATCATCATACCATCTCCCTCTTCGTCATCAACAAAAAGGAGAAGTACAATTAGCAAGCTTTTGAGATATGAAAGTTTAGCAAATTTTTCATCACTTTAGAACATGCAAGCTAGTGAGTTCTTTCTTCTCTTTTGAAATGTTCAAGCTAGCAATTTTACATCATGCAAGCTAACAAGTTGGCAAGTATTACTTCTCTTAGCATGATTTTTTTTTATAGAATGTGAGGTTAAGCAAAATTATTGCTTCTCTTGAGATTTACAAGATAGCACTTCTTGCTTCTCTTTTGAGATGAGCAAGCTAGCAAGTTTTGCTCCCCCTTTGTCATTGTAAAAAAGAAGGGATGATTATAATAGTGCAAAACTTTTCCTATTACATCATTTTCAAATTATCACATGAAATATATCAAGAAAAATTAACATGGTGATAAGATATACAATTCATGAAGATAAATTATGAATATCAATAGATAAATCATAGGAGAGACAAATAAAATATTTTGATTCATGCATAAGAAATCTCAAGTTGTCAAGATAATGATTTATTTAAAAATTTTCTTTAAATAATACGAGAACATATAATAAGAGATTTTGATTCATAAAAGATTTCAAGTTATAATTCTGAGGAATCAAAATAATGATATAGATAAAAACTCATTCAATTTCAAATAATCAAAATTATCACTTTTAAGAGATTCAAAATAAAATAAATAGACTTATCGATCTCTTGAAATGCTAGTGATTTCCTTTCTCCCCTTTATCATTGTAAATAAAAAAGAAGAAAAAGGGGAATAATACATAACAAAGTTTCAAGTCATAAATTATCAATATGTCAAGTAGCATATCATGGTTTATTAGGATATGTCTCCTTTATAGTGAATAGCCAAAGGAATCGTAGGAGTACAAAGAATGAAAAATCTTGACTCATATTAAATCTCAATTTATGAACATCAAGGAATCAATATCATGATTTGGATAAAAACTTATTCAAATTCAAATCATCAAATCATCAAATCATCAAAATCAATTTCATAGTTCAAGAGATCCATAAAAAATAATATAATCGATTCATTAATCTATTTTTGAAAAATTTATAAGATAGAGAACTTTTCAAGAAAAAATGTATTCCCTTTTTATTTTATACAGGTATGTCTTTGTCTTTTAAGTCAAATAAAAACATGCATCATCATTTAAAACAAAAAAAAAACTTTCATTTTGGCAAAGATCAATAAGTCATAAATCATAAATCATAAAGATCATTGTGCATAATTTCAAAATATAAACTCATTAAGTATGATCACTATGCATCATTAAATCATCAAGCATGGTTTCATTGAACATAAAGCATCTTCAATCAAAATTAAAAAGCAATACGGAAATCATCGAGATTATTATTTAGATTCATGTTATAGTTCCAAATATATAAACTTATGATTTATTTATAAACTTCTTCAAACGAACTTTATTTATATAAATATTTCAAGTGTCATTTTCTAAACTTGCCAAAATTAAGTTCAAATTATCAAAATCTTTCTTTCATAAATTTGAATTTAGATAAAGTCTCTAATTCATTTTTGAACTAGCATGCCAAAGTTAGAGCAATCAAGATTAATTATAACAATGAGTTATCCAAAGATTCATTACCCATAATTTTATTTTAATAATTTTTTGTATTACTTAGGCTAGTGAGTTTTGAAAGAATATTAGATCTTAAGTCATGTGCCTTGAGCATCTAATTTTAAAACATTATTTTGTGCTCTTAGCCTTGTTATGTGTCAACTTTATATTATGGGAGGTTTTGATTTAGGTACCAATTTGAGTTTGGGTCCTTCATGATATGTTTTTCCCATTTTCTCTAGTAGTTTTAGGTTGTTTACGATTCCTTTAGGAACCCAAATTAATTTGTGAAGACTATAATTTTTAAATAGATATTTGTTGGCTTTATGTCCTAATTTTACACAAAAATTATATTTAACTTTTGATGGTAAATTTAAGGTAGGTCCTTTAACAAAATGGTTGGTTTTTGTTGGCTGTTACTAACAAAGCCTATACCTTTTCTTCTATTAACATGACCCTTAATAGCAATGATCATATTAAGGGATTTATTTCCCATTTTAAAATTTTATAATGTTTGTTTAAGCATGATATTTTTCTCTTTTACATCATCTAACATTTCACATTTAGAACAAGGATTGTGAGATACTAATGAATCATATATTTCATCAAGTCTATTAACTAATAATTCATGTTTATTCTTAAGCAACTTAAAAGATTTACTAATTTTTTTAAATTCATCAAACAATTCATGAAACATATTTTATAATTTGATAAAAGATATACTTTATGAATCACTAACCTCGTTGTCGATAGCCATAAGCGCGTAGTTGGCTATTTCTAACTTGCTTTGATATTCTTTGTTGGAGTGCCTTGGCTTCTTGCATTTGTAGCAAGAAGTTTTATCCATCTAAGATCATTTTTCTGGTTCATATTCATTATTTTATCCGGTTCTTTTGTGAAAGGTTCAAAGTCCTCATCGCTCGATATTTCACTCGAGGAGTCATATGTTCTCTTTAGTTCAAATTCTTTCTTGTTCTTTGGAAGGTGTTCTTCAAGTTCATTTTTATAAGATATTTCATTCATTGATTCGTTTATATTAATTGTGCTTTCATGTGTGATTTTTAATATATGCTAAATATCAAATGTCGATTCACAAATGGAACACGATTAAACTCGTTTTTGTCAAGAGCACAAAACAAGACATTAATAGCCTTTGCATTCAAAGAAAAATTCTTCCTTTCTAAATTGTTCCACTCATTCATTGGATTAGAATTTTTTTCAAATCCATTCTCTATAATGTTCCGCAAATTAAGGTCCAAAGAAAGCAAGAAAATACTCAACCGAGTTGACCAATAAGTGTAGTCTCTCCCATTAAACATGGGAGGATGAATGATAGAAAAGCCCTCTTGAAAGTCAAAAAGAGCCATTTCTCTTGGTTGTTAAACCAAATGAGCAAGACGTGGTTTTGATATTAATTGTTAGGATCAATTGGCACTAAGAGGGGGGGGGGGTGAATTAGTGCAAGTGTACATTGAGGTTTTAATGAAAACTTTTTGTTTGGAGCACAACTGTAAATTTCTGGCAGTTCAGCCGTCGAAATTTCTGGAAAAGTGGTTCCCTCCACTTTTCGAATTCTGACTTGAACCATCAATTGACCACTTCCCTGGTTAACTAAATGAGCTCGACCTGAGCTCAATACAACCACATAGTGGACCCGATTGCCTCTTTGAGTTGATTTGGATTCCTTCCAAATCACACTCAATTCGGACTCAAACTTAACATACGACTTAAGGATTACAACCATACATGACAACCAAGCTTAATTAACGACCTCACACCTATAATCCGGCAACCTCCGGCATTCCCTGTGGCGAGTCTTACGGTCTTCCTCCGACAATCTCGTGGCGTGTTCCTAGCGATCTTCCCAATACCTTCAATGAAGTCTTAGCGAACTCCCGATGAGCTACCATCGTATCGTCCAAACCTTGGCCCGATGCCTAAGCTTGATCCTGACTCCATGTATGGTCTATAACTCCTTTTCACCGTCGTTGTTAAACCTGCATTAATCAACTCGAATAACCTTGTTAGCTCAACAACTTTGAATAAGTCTTTAATAGTTTTGGTGCTTTTGGGATTGTATCGTCTTCTCCATCATCTTTGTTGTCTACTCCTTTGAGTAAAAAAGGTACTACACCACATACTATTTACTTCATTCCTTGGTTGAGCCCTCTTGCATCAACCCGAAGTCCCCCACTTTTGGCTATCTTGATGAGAAGCCCGTTGACACCGGTCTTATGAAGTTTTCTGGCCTCTGCCCTTCAGTGTTGTCCTGGTACTTGGAGTTTGCCTCTGCATTCTCCACCTTCTTGGCCCCTTTCATGACTAACGCTCTCCCTCTATGAGAGCAAGGGATCGATGACTCCATGAAAGTCCCGCCTCTATGGTACCATGGTGTTGCCAAACCCATGACCTGCCCTTCAGTCTTGTCCTGGTACTTGGAGTTTGCCTCTGCATTCTCCAACTTCTTGGCCCCTTTCATGACTAACGCTCTCCCTCTATGAGAGCAAGGGATCGATGACTCCATGAAAGTCCCGCCTCTATGGTACCATGGTGTTGCCAAACCCATGACCCTACTATTTATTGCCTTACATCTGCATCCCTTTCTTCGTGATCGGTAGATCCGCCTCTACAGCATTGTGGCACTCCTTTGAATCCACCTTCTTTCTGACGAACGCTTTACTTTTGGATAGTTGAGCCCCTCTGGACTCCTTGTCGCTTCCTCGCCCCTTTCGACCGCCTGCTTCAACACCCCTGTGTTCTTTGAGTAGTTTTCCTTGGTCAATGGAAAGACAAACTACAACTCTCATGCATGGCCTCCGCCATCCTGTTGCAGGGCTCGCATTGATTCTATTCTCCTTAGCTTCCTTGGTAGCAATGTTCATTTACTTGATCTTGTCCTCTGACTTATCGGGCTCCCTTAAGCGAATATAAGCATTGGAGCAATCCCACTCTCTAGTTACTCTAATCATACCTCTGTATGATCAAGTCCCCCCATGGGACTTATTGGTACTTGCACTCTGCATTCGTTTGGAGCAAAACAGCAAATCGAAAGCGTACCTTGAACTTGAAGGCGAGTAAGTAGATGTTTTAAAAACACAATCGAAAGATGATGCTCTTACTTTTCTAAATACAAACAATTGTAAATCATAAATGAAGCAAGGAACACTTACAATTTATAGTGGTTCGGCCTTAACCTTGACCTACGTCAACTCTGCGGGTCCTCCTCCTTGAGGCACACCGACATCCACTATCGATCTCATTTGGGTGAAGATCAAACTCTTACAACATGAGCATACATGGGAGACTCTTTACAAGAATTTTTTTTAACTCTAAGCTCACTCCCTTCCCCTTTTCTTGTTCTTACAATTCACATAAGTTTTTCACAGAGATTTAATCCTAAAAATTATTGTATATAATGTAAGAAAATTTGAGGTATTTATAGGCCTCAAATGGCTTCAGAATTTTGAGCCAAATTCTAAAAAATTTGAGTACGGGTGGTTCAATCGTCGGCCTGGGCCGTTCATCCGTTATCAGCCACCCAAAAACCTGGGTGGTGATGGTACAATTGTCGCTCATCGACAGTTCAGCCACCGAAATTTTTGAAAAAGTGGTTCCTTCCACTTTTCGAATTCTGACTTAAACCATCATTTAATCACTTCCCTGGTCAACTAAATGAGCTCGACCTAAGCTCAATCTAACCCCACAGTAGACCCAATTGACTATTTGAGTTGATGTGGATTCCTTCCAAATCACACTCAATTCAGACTCAAACTTAACCTACGACTTAAGGATTACAACCATACATGACTACCAAGCTTAATAAACGACCTCACTCCTACAATCCGGCAACCTCCGATATTCCCTATGGCGAGTCTCACAGTTTTCCTCCGGCAATCTCCTAGCGTGTTCCTAGCGATCTTCCCGATACCTTCGGTAAAGTCTTAGCAAACTCCCGACGAGCTACCATCGCATCGTCCAAACCTTGGCCCGATGCCTAAGCTTGATCCTGAGTCCATGTCTGGTCTGTAACTCCTTTTCACCGTCGTGGTTAAACCTACATCAATCAACTCTAACAACCTTGTTAGCTCAACAACTTGGAGCAAGTCTTTAATAGTTTTAGTCACTTTTGGGACTGTATCGTCTTCTCTATCATCTTTGTCGCCTACTCCTTTGAGTAGAAAAGGTACTGCACCACATACTACTTACTTCATTCCTTGGTCGAGCCTTCCTGCATCAACCCGAAGTCCCCCACTTTTTGCTATCTTGATGAGAAGCTCGTTGACACCGATCTTATGTAGTTCTTTGGCCTCTGCCCTTCAGTATTGTCCTAGTACTTAGAGCTTGCCTCTGCATTCTCCACATCCTCGACCCCTTTCACGACTAACGCTCTCCCTCTATCAGAGGAAGGGATCGATGACTCCACGGAAGTCCCGCATCTATGGTACCATGGCGTTACCAAACCCATGGCCCTACTATTCCTTGCCTTGCATCTGCGTCCCTTTCTTCGTGATCGGTAAATCTGCCTCTGCAGCATTGTGGCACTCCTTTGAGTCCACCTCCTTTCTGACTGACACTTTGCTTTTGGATAGCTGAGCCCCTCCGGACTCCTCGTCGCTTCCTCGTCCCTTTCGACCGCCTACTTCAATACCTTTGTGTTCTTTGAGTAGTTTCCCTTGGTCGATGGAAAGACAAACTATAACTCTCATGCATGACCTCCGCCATCTTGTTGCAGGGCTCATGTCGATTCTATTCTCCTTAGCTTCCTTGGTAGTAATGTTCGTTTACTCGGCCTTGCCCTCGGACTTACCGGGCTCCCTTTTGCAAATATAAGCACTGGAGCAATCCCAATCTCTAGTCGCTCTAATCATAGCTCTGTATGATCAAGTCCCCCTCATGGGACATATTGGTCCTTGCATTCTGCATTCTCCCTCGGTGGTACATAACCCTCATATGCTGATGACCAAAGCTTTCATTCGATGCAAGATTAGATGTGCACATATGAAAGACCTGCCTTTGTGGTACCATAACATTCACTCCTTGAATCCATAGCCATTATTGTCGTTGTGTTGTTCACCGAATTGGAGCTCCAAGTAGCTCCTGATTATACCTCTGCATGATCAAGTCCCTTACGAGACTTCTCCCGTGTGTATTTTGTTGCTTTGAACTATTCCACCATGATCCACTACACCATGTCGCCTCCTAGTGACATCTACAATACATTCAGATTCTTGTGGGATGAATCGAACTACGATCTCTCCATAAATGGACTCTGCCAGCACATCATAGGGCCTCCGCTACCTCCGATTATGTTTGCTCCTTTGGCAATTCACCTTCGCCCACCCATTCTCGGGTCACACCTGGAGAAAGCATTGCTCTAGGATAGTCCGTCACCTAGTAGCTCTCGAAGTCCCTAGACTTTGCTAAAATTATACACCATTGTCTGGATCCTAGGCCTCTATCCCCCTACCAGCATAATCTCTGTTGCGCACCACTTTTTTCATGACAACTCGAATAGTAGCAATGTGGCATATTCTTTAGGAATACCCGCCTCTGCATCCACCTGTCTCGTCCTAAGGCCTTATGATCCTAACTTTGCCTCTGCAAGTTGAATCACCTTAGTTCCTCCGTCAAATGCATCTCTAAGACAAGGTGCATGTGCCTCGAAGCTCCCTTCATCTTTGGCGCTATGCAAGATGAGTCTGCCCCATCAGAATGAAGAACCCATGGAATGACATAATCTCACTCTTGCCTCTACAAGAGTTCATGTCCTCGACCTCTATCCAAGGAAAGCTCTGTGCCTCCGCTTCATGTTTCATCTTCTATGTCGACTCCCTTCATGCGGCTTGGATACTTGATCGAGTTCCACCCAAGTTGTTCTGCTCCTCGATTTGCATTGTGTTGATGGTGGCCCTCACGCTGACCATTCCACGAGTCGGCCCTTTGTTGATTTCCATATCGACTCTAAGTGTGCCTTCGTATGATATTGCCATGGATTGCTCTTCAACTCGATCTCGTAATGCATCCACCAATGCGTTACCTCATTCGAGATCATGCAACGACTCCTCACCGATCGATCGGTCCATTGAGCTTTGTAGAAATGTTGTCTTGAGGTACTCTTCCTTAACATGTATGGTTAGCTGCATATGATTCTCCATCTAGAGAACTAGGACCTATCCCTCCAGGATATTTGTCCTATTGGAGCAACTTTTCTCTTTACATTCTTCCCTCTGGAAGTTTTGGAGATCGCCATCTCCTTAGACTACTCCATCTTGCTGAACAACCTTGCATTGTTCTGCCCTCCGCAAATGCACTTACTAGATTGTGACTCTTTGCCAATACGGCCCCCACTGCACCCTTCAATGCCTAGCAACATGTTGAACTTATTGTATACTTCAGTCTCCTACGAACGTATCCTTTCCTTGTTGAAGAGAAAGTTTCAATGCTCCATGGCATCGAGTTTCGATCACCTTGGGATGACCATGAACACTCCATCGTCCACACACAAGCCCTTGCATAAGCATCAAATTCTTTGAATTAGCAATTCTCTCATTACCTCTCGTAAGCTTTGCACAACTCTTTTGGTCGTTGCGCAACACATCTCACTTTGTACGGTCTCATCTTTTACCAAGCGCATCGCTTGCCTTGAGCACCATCAAGTTTGATTGTCAATGTCGAGCCGTAGCTCGAACTCAGCCATCTCAACCTTTATGTGTTGTGCATTCTACCTAGCTTGCTTGTCCTCGTGGTGCCTCTCACGTAAATGGTTAGTCATTCCTCTGAATACTAATCATGGATGCCCGCTCCTCTAAGCGACTCCTTTTCCTACATCTCAATGTTCGTTTCCCCCCAAACGGTCGCGCTTGCTGGTTGCCCTCTATGTAGCCCAACTAGGTCCCTTATGTTTGTATGGCAAGTGTCTCTACTTGTGCTTGTCCCGCTCTGCTGCCAAATGTCATGAACTTAGCTGGTTTTGCCTAAGTCATGCGACACCATCGCGTATCCATCCGCAAAGGTCAACATCCTCGAAACCTCGTATGGTCCCTTGTGACCTATAAAAGAGAAAATAAGTTAGAAAAATATTTCCTGTGAGATCCACAAGCAACTACTTTAGCAAACACTTTATATAGCCAGTGCAAATTACAACCATGGAATTTACAAACTCTGAATGGTCGCACACAAAGGATCAAGGTCCATTAGACCGAAGTCTCCACAAGTGTCTACATGACACAACTCTCATTTACAAGCCAAAACCAGCCACAAAATCTAACCAAACTAGGGCTGTCAATCTTACTGCTAGCCTGCTACTTGCTGTACAGAGTATGAACAAAACTTGAAAGACACGGACATACATGAACATTACATTGAGCATCCTCTTTATATTTTTATCCTGATAGGCTAGTGGCGGTACCACAATTGAAAACTCTAGCAAAGTATAGAATAATGATTTTTGTAGCCTGGGCGGTACCACAGCCGGGACCCGGCGGTACCCCTGGCCAGATCATTTCTAGGTCAACGTATTTACCTTTCATCAGGTCCAATTCAACCCTGGTCTAGGCCTAATAGGTCCCAAATCAAGTTGGCATGGTTATGACCAATTACCATCTTAATTTGACTCTAAACAATCATGATTAAGACCTAACCTACTTAATTACAATCATGAAGCACGTTGTCCAACATTTCAATATGTCCTTTGATCATCCGGCACTTTGTATGAACCTCTAGTGCATCTTTCGACCCCATGCTTAAACTCATGGTACAAAGTCCATCCGTCATCCATTCCTCCGGTTTAACGTCTAAGCTTTGACATGATGCTTTTTGACCAAACATCTTGCTTTGATAAATTGCCCTTCGATAGTTTAAGTCCATGATCAAAATTATTCCTACATTACTTATCTTGAAATTATATCAGTTTATAAATTCATTTCATCATCAAAATCTAAGATTCAACAATCTCCCCCTTTTTGATGATGATAACCAATTGATGACAGAGTTTTAACTAAACTCCCCCTATCTATATGCTAAAATGAACTTGAATTTTTAAAGAAACATAATAACCTTTCAACTCTTGAATTCAAGTCAAAACAACTTTAATCACAAGTAGTAGTGCAAAAATCATATGCATCCTTTCATATCATATCCATAAATCTCAAATATCATAAATTAATATCATCAAATATCACATGCGAGTGAAGGATATCATCAAAAAGTTACTATTACTTCTCTCTCTTTGTTATCAACAAAACAAAAAGAGGAAAAAGAAATGAGTAAGCCATTACTTTTCTTCTCCCCCTTTGTTATTATCAAAAGAAAGAGAATGATATCATGATGCTACTTCTTTATTTATATCAATGTGCCAATAAAATATATTAATACAAAAAAGTCATATGGCATAAATCTCATATCATTGATGTAAGATAATAAATTAATCAGGAAAAATTGAGAAGAATAATGATTCATATTTGAAAGATTCAACATGCCTAATTCTATTCTAATGAAATTGAATTGTTCCTCGTTTAGTGATTTAGTAAAAATATCTGCCAATTGATGTTTTATGTTAATAAAATCTAAAGATATATCATGATTGCTAACATGATCATAATAAAATGATGTCTAATATTAATGTGCTTAGTCCTAGAATATTGAATAAGATTCTTCGTTAAATAAAATACACTTATATTATCACAATTTATAAAAATATTTTTCAAGTAAAGTCCATAATCTTCCAAAGTACTCTTTATCCATATTATTTGTGCACAACATGCACCTACCACTACATATTCAGTCTCGATTGTAGATAATGTGATAGAGTTTTACTTCTTGAAAGATCAAGAAACAAGTACATGACCAAGGAATTGACATGTCTCAGAGGTACTTTTTCTATCTATTCTGCATCCTGCAAAGTTGGCATAAGCATATGAAATCAAATCAAATTTTTTATATTTTGGATATCATAATCCTAGATTTGGAGTTCCTTTTAAGTATCTAAAAATTCACTTAACTACTTTATAATGGGCTAGTTTAGGATTTGACTAAAATCTTACACAAAGTCCAACACTAAATATTATATCGTGCCTAGTTGCAATAAGGTATAATAAGCTCCCTATCATACCTCTATAAGTCTTTTGATCAAAGCATTCTCCTTCATTATCCAAATCTAATTTTATAGACATGCTCATTGGTGTATTAATGGCCTTCGCACTATCCGTATGAAATTTGTTGGGAAACCTCTAGAGCATCACATGTGCAGTGAAAAAAATAAAATAAAAAATTTCTCATGTTTATCACGTTGTCGTGCAACAATGCGTGTAAAGACCGTAAAACTAAAAAATGTGAATCGTGTGAGATATGTTACTAGGGAGATCATATATCCCTAAAGCTTCTAGATCTAATAGATGAGAATGAGAGGAGGGCGCTACCGATATCCACATGGTGGATCGATGCAGCGATGTGATAGGACTCCAGCAGGGTTGAGTCCTAATCATCTTAGTACTAGTAAATAAAAATCCTGTTAGATTATAATAAAGTCACTCCTATCTTATAAAGGAGTATGACTAGGGTTTAAATTAGCCCTTAGGGCTTAGTAGCCGCCGCCCCCCTTACCGGGTTGGTCGGCTAGGGTTTCCCCCTGCTTAGGTCGGCTATAGAGCCAACTTAGCTGCCCCTTGTTCCTATTAAGGTAGGTCGGCTATAGGAGGGGCAAAGAGATAATTCCACTTAGGTAAGCACCCCCTTAGGATAGGGTTTTGATCCCTATTTAAAGATGTAACTGCGCCCCCTCGTGAATCAAGCAATTATCAATTTTATTTCAGCCTTTGTGCTGAGTCTAGGAGGGAGGAACCCCTATAGCGTTCCAAGGGTTGATCCCCCTCAATGATCAAAATCTATAGGACTCCTTCTGAGGTTCTATCATATGGTATCAGAGCAACGATCTTGCTACCCCTGTAGCCATCATCCACGCCTCTATCTTCCAAGCAATTCCCACAATTGTTTTTGACGTCGCCTCCATCCACCATCGTCCACCCCAACCGCAGATGAAATCAATCTGCTGCCTTCCTCTGCATCAACATCAAAAGATCTGGTAAAAACTCCAAGCCCACACCTCTTGGTACTGTTATTCCTCTATCTTATATATGGGAGAAGTTTTTTCCAAAAGTTTCCTTGTAAAATTTTACCGTTGCGAAGATTATCATCATTGCGAAGGTGAAATACTGCATAAATTTTTAGCTGATTGTTGCTTCTTAAAACTGAACTTTTAATCATCCTTTTTGGCTGAAACCTTTACATAATTTCATAGATCATCTTAGCTTTCATCTAAACTGATCTCGTGAAAAAACTCCTTCTAGATACGAACTTATAGCGCTGTGACTCTTCATTGCACAGTACTAAAATTTTATAATGCAGAATCTGCCTTCCATCTATTGGCCTCTTGAAACCAAACTTTTGTTCGTCATTTTTGGCCAAAATTTTTATACAATTCCAAAGATCAACTCAGCTTTCATCCGAGATTGATTTCTAGAAAAAATTCCTTCTAGAACTAGTTTTCTTGTGCAATCTTTCACCATCATGCAGTTCTAGAATTTTACGATGAAGGATCTGCCTTTCGTCTTTTGCCCTATTTCCCTACTGTTACGCTACCAAAATTTTGTCAAACTTTTTACTAGTATTAACAACATCTGAACCAAGGGTTTTTGTATAATTTCCTTGAACTTTCCTCTGGAATTTATGTCAAGAAGTTATCGTTTCTCCGACGTAAAATTGGTTCAGCATGATAGCACCTCACAGCACCTTTTGTCGCTGAATTCTATCATATTTGAGTGCTATTTTTTGTGAGATTTTAGACTATCTTTTCCTCATCTCAAAACCCTAACATCCTCACCAAAAACCCTTCCAAACCTTACCCTAAACCAAACCTAAACAGCCACCCAAATCTGCCCTAAACCGTAGCTTACTCCCATCCAAACCCATTCACCTTCCAATCGGCCACCCCCTTCTCCAAAATTCCTATGCCACTAACCTGACAATAGAAAAAAGACCTCAATATTACAGATCTAGAGGCGTATACTATGGCATCAGAGGAGGCTATTGATGCAAAGCTTGAAGCCTTTGAAAACCGCATTGAAGAGAAGATGCAATCCCTTTTCGCTGAATTCAGCATTGGCCGACCGTCGAGCCCGAGGAAATCACAACACGGAGAAACTTTAGATCGACGAGATGATCCTCAAGAATGTGGCAACATCACCTCTGATCTCAACAATCCACGCATGAAGGTTGACTTCCCTAGATGGGAAGAAGGAGACCCGATCAGGTGGATCTCGCGCGCGGAGCGCTATTTTTTGTTCTACCGAACCGCCGACGCCACACAGGTGGAGATTTCTACCATCCACCTTGAGGGAGATGTTATTCAATGGTTTATTGGTTTGAGCATACCCATGGAGGACTCTCTTGGCAACGATTCAAGGAAGGACTACTAAACCGCTTCGGTCTGACCGATTTTGACAACATCGATGGACAATTGGCAAAGATTCATCAAACCTCTACAATACAAAAATACCAAATAAGGTTTGAGCGTTTATCTAACCAAACTGAGAATTCGTCTGAGAAACAACTTTTAGGTACTTTTATTGAGGGCCTAAAGCCGGAGATCCGAGGAGAAGTAAAGGCGCGACAACCGTACACTCTTATGGTGATGACTTCCTTCGCATATATCCAGGAAGAATGATTGAACCACGAGATACGAAGGACAAAGGTCACTCCCCGACCAGTCATGCCAAGGCCTACTGCCCCCTCTACTACCATCCAAGCTCCCGCACCAAAAAAAGTTGACAAGAGACAAGCTTTGCGAACGATCGGCCAAGGGGTTGTGTTGGCATTGCGACATACCGTGGAGCCGCGAACATCGCTGCAAAAAGGGCTGGCTCCTCATTATTGAACCAGTGGAGGATGAGGACAATGAAACATCTGAAGAAGCCCTTAAACCTAAAGAAGAAGCCATGGAGGAAGAGTCCCAACCGGTCGACTACGTAGTGCATGCATTGGCCGGCTACTCCAACCCGCAGACAATGAAAGTTGGAGGACTTCTAAAATAACAACTCATCACCATTCTCATCGACACGGGCAACACCAATAACTTCCTCAATAGTAAGGTTGCTGCACATTTAGCACTTCAAATTGAAGGTTGCAACAAGTTCGACGTAAAGATCGCCGATGACCGAATCGTCAATTGTGACCAACGGTGCCCGCGGGTGAAACTACTCCTCCAAGACCAAGAAGTGGTAGATAATTTTTTCCTCCTACCCATCAATGATTATGAAGTCGTACTAAGGATCGAATGGCTCACAACACTAGGTGATATCTCCTGAAATTTTTCTAAATTAATCATGAAATTTTATTGCAAAGGGAGACAGGTCACGTTACGAGGCAAGCAGAGGAGCCAAATTTCCACCGTTTTGTCGCAACGAATGGAGAAAGTTTTGCACAAAGCTCATGGTGGATTCTAGATATATATCCAGCAGCCATCTAAGGGGGAGAACGTACAAAACTTAGATCCTAAGCTTGCCCTTTTGCTGGATGAATTCACTGATGTTTTCTTAGAGCCGCGCGGGCTGCCCCCTAACCGGTTGCCTGACCACCGCATTCCTATTTTGCTAGGAAAACCTCCAGCAAATTTACAATCGTACCGCTATCCTCACTTGCAGAAAGATGAGATCAAGAACATTATTAAAGAGATGCTTGACACCGGGGTAATTTAACTAAGTTGCAGCCCTTACTCCTCACTGGTGTTGCTAGTGTGCAAGAAAGATGGTACGTGGCGGATGTGCATTGACTCCCGGGCTCGAAACACCATCACCGTCAAGGATAAATATCATATCTCATTTATAGATGAACTCTTGGATGAATTAAAAGGATCTTGAGTCTTCACTAAATTGGATCCCCGATCTGAATACCATCAGATTCGAGTATGCACGGAAGATATCCCGAAAACTACATTCCGCACGCATAACGGCCACTATGAGTTTCTGGTAATGCTTTTCGAACTTACGAATGCTCCTTCTACTTTCCAAAGCCTGATGAATGACATATTTCAGAGTTTTCTACGTAAATTCGTATTAGTATTCTTTAATGATATTCTCATTTATAACCCTACGCTTGATATACATTTTCAGCACTTACGAATTGTTCTAATGATTCTTCGGGAGAATACTCTTTATGTTAAATAGTCAAAGTGTAACTTCTTATAACATAAAACCTAATGAATCTTATCTTAGTGGGTATTAGATCTCTATCCAATTACCCTTACCACTTGAATTATTGGATCTCTATCCAACAATCTTAATTTGGCTCTAATTGGGTCTCGTGTAAGAAATCAATTAATGTTGGGTCTCATTCAATGAAACAAAAGCTTATTGGATAACCCATATCCAATTCTCTACTCGTTTCAATATCCACTACATGTGTGTGACCCTCTAGGCTCAATACCAAGCTAGTCGTGAGTTCCACCTATCAGAACTCCTTCTGACTCAGTGAATTATTATCCCATAATATTTCACTCAACTCATTAACTATAGATGTATTATGCCACTACGCCATAGTACCCAGGCGGTATAGGAGATCTAATCTATTAGACATGTCTATCTTCAGTTATTGTGTATCTATAGTCTCTCATCCATCTAATATCTCATAGACCGTATATTGGGCACGGTACTACTGTCAGGCTACATATGAAATCCATTCGAGTCTCGCTCTAATCAAATTCTCCCAGAGAATTACTTCTCTCTTAATCCGAATGACCCTAGCTATGGATTTTCTTGAGTAATAACACATGAGATATTCCTCTCATGATACCAAGAGTGGATGATCCGTTATTGACACTTAATTTCCTTCGTAAGGTTGACTACCAATCCAAATAATCGGTTATACCAGATATGAAACTTTCCAGACCTATAAGTATGGTGTCAAAGAAAGGAGTACTCAAACAAGACATCATTGGTGTCTCAAGTCTAAGGACCAGACACACAACTTGGACTACAGAATCACTGTTTGACATTAGGTATCATTAACAATCTAGTATTCTATAAGCGGATAAATTAGTAAACTCACTCTCCAATGAGTACCTATATTGTACTCTTATTATCCCCATACGAGTGGCTATGAGAACAATTATCTCTATCATATGGACGGGTATACAGTACACCGGTCAATCTGATTATCTCGATGTCCCTCTTGAGTAATTTATAACCGGGATTATTTAGGGTATGTGTTTAAAGGCAAATTGGTCTCATTATCGTGATCTCATCATGATTTGATTTCCATTGTACAAATCCAAGGACATCACAATATATGCAATATGTAACATAAAATAAAAATATACTAATAATAATATTAAGCAAAAAGATTGGGCAGCATGTCACACATGTCATTATTCATATGATTGGCTTGCAGGGTACTTGTAACTAGCAATCTCCTACTTGACCTAAAGCTAATCACCTACGTGTATGATACCTATCAGACCTTCGTGATACTCAAAGATAATTTGAGACAACGGCTTTGTCAGTGGATTTGCAATGTTATCTTTGGATGAAACTCTTTTCGTTGCTATATTTCTATAGGTCACGATCTCTCTAATCAGTTGGAACCTTCTTAGAACAATTCTAATGAGACTTGGGTTCCCTTGCTAGAGCTATCGCCCCATTGGTGTCGCTATATATAGGAATCAACTCCTCACTACTCAGTATGACTCACAAATATGTTATGAACTTCTTCATCCAAACCCCCTCCTTTGTTGCTTCTCCTGTAGCAATGTACTTCATCTTTATGGTCGAGTTAGCAATAATATCTTGGTTGAAACTCTTTTAGCTTACTACTCCTCCATTTAGGGTAAAGATATATCCTGAGTTTGACTTACTATCATCAATATCAGACTAGAAACTTGAGCCTATGTAGCCCTCAACCTGGAAGCTACCTCCTCTATATACCAATAAAAGATCCTTAGTCCTTCTTAAGCACTTAAGAATGCACTTTACTGCCTTCCAGTATTCCAAACCAGGATCCACCTAATACCTACTCGTGACACTCAGAGCATGTGTTATATCAGGCGTGGTACATAGCATAACATACATAACAAACCCTATCGTAGAGGCATATGATATTATATTCATGTCTGCCCTTTCTTCCGAAGTCATTGGGGACATACTCCTAGAAATTGATATTCCATGTCTCATCAGTATGAGACATCTCTTGAAATTCTCCACGCTAAACTTTTTGACAATGGAGTCTATATACCTAGATTAGGACAAGTCAAACATCCTCTTGGATCTATCTCTATAGATCCAAATTCCTAAAATGTAGGATGCTTCCCCTAAGTCCCTCGTGGAGAAATGTCTGGATAGCCAAGTCTTAACTATAGAGAGTATTTTTATATCATTCCCAATGATTAGGATGTCATCTATATATAGCACTAAGAAAGTGATAGTGTTGAATCCCAGATTTTGATAATGAAATCAATTGATGAGTTCATGGACTAATATGTTCTTGAGATAAGTGACATAAGAAAAACTTCGATCAAGAACTCAAACCATCGAAAGGCAAATTGTCAAAGCAGGAGAATACGTTGGAATGAAACCATGCCAACTAGTCGAGAAACCTATTGGACTTGAACCTGGATAGAGTTGGGCTCGTCAGGAGGCCAAATTAATAGCCTTGAGTAGGCCTGAGCGGTGGTACCGCCAGGCCCAGGTGGTGGTATCGCCTAGACAACCAAGAGACTGTTTTGTGCCTTTACCACAATCGATGGTGGTACCGCCTAAGGCGACGATAGTACTACTCAAAATTCAAATTTTGTGATAGTAGTACCACTCAAAAATTTAAAATTATGACATCAAAAGTTACAGTTGTAGGATCATCCAAACATAAAACTTTGGATGATTTAAATTTTTTTAGCTTTATTCTGAAGTCATTTGGGGTTATAAATACCCCCACCAAGGCTTAGATTGGATAATATATTTATATTTTAAACTTCTTCTATAGAAATTATATTAAATTTTAGAGATAAACTTAATAAATTTTTTTCTACTACAATTTGATATTTTAGGCTCTTATTATTAAATCTCACCTAGTCTATAATAAGAATTGAAAAAACAATCAACTATAGATTTAAATTCTTTTATTATAAGAGTCTCGAATTCACATTAAAAAATTTGAAGTTTTAAAATTTTTAATTTGTCTGTACCTCCATATACATATTTTAATATTTCTTAGGTATTTATTGATATTGAAGCCATTATAATTCAGGAAAATAAAAAACTCATCTATTGCTCGTCATATAAAGGGCTCTTACATCTTTTTATATATTCTTATTAATTTTGATCTTTTTAATCTTCAATAATATTAGGATCCTAGATATCATACTTAATCAGATCGTTTTCTACTAAATTTTATAATCATTGGGAAGTAAATAGAGTTCTTATTTTAATAATCTAAAATTGATAATTTTTACTTGAAGATAGGAAGAAGTAAATTAAAAACACTTAATCCAATGTTTGTCATCTTATTTTATATATATATATATATATATATATATATGGATTGATTGATCTTTTATTAGCAGAAGAAATAATAAGTACTTATAATATATAGTATTTTAGATATATCAATCTCTCGTAAACACAAGTTTATTAAACAATGAAGAAATGCATATCCTAATAAAATTTTTAATCCTTATCTATTTATCTTAATCTAAATTTTTATCATTTGTTTCATCTAATTTTAATTATTTAAATTAATTTAATCAAAAATTTGTGTAAACCTACACCAAGTCAAACTTAAATCCAGAACCTCAATCTGTGGGCCTAAGTGCCCCATCCAATTGCAGGCTATCTTGTGTCCCTTTCTGTCACTAATTATTCACCTGCTGCTACCTTGCTCATACTGGAGTTACAATCGGTGGCATATGTTCATTCAATAAACACAGCCTTATTGAGACCATAGACTAATGACTTCCAACACCCAATAATAATCATTCACAGCTACGTAGATAGATATATGGCAATCCGACAATTGATCAAACAACTGGTGTCTCAGCCATTTTGCCCATCCAAGCAGGTGGCAACATCCCCGTCTGCTCGTGCACCGTCTTGAACAGTGGTGGCAGCATTTTGTAGACTCCTGCCACCTCCTTCATCGCCCCGCCATCAGCTGCTGCATCGCCACTGTTGCCACCGTTGGTCCACACGCTAATCTTCGGCTGCAGGCCGCGGACGGCCTCGGCGTTGAGCCTCGCAATGTCTTGGTACATCCCGCCATTGATCATGAGGTAGTCCCTCAACGCAGCGTAGTCTCCACCCAGTGCCTCTAGTAATGCGCTGAGGTATTGCTTTTGAGCTTGGGCCAGAGCGACCAACCCCTCGGCTTCCATCTTCTTGGCGTAGAGCTCTCCCTCTGCCTGTTGTTGGCGGGCGAAGCGTGCCGCCTCGGCTACCGCTTTCTGACCCGCCGCGAGCTTCTCTTGCTCGTAGAGCAAGCCCTCTGCCGCTCTCTGCCTCTTGTAGAGCTCCCAGTTTGCTTCTTGGACCTATCGTCACAACATGTTTGACGATGTATTATTGCATGCATCATAAGGACACAGGTGCAGTCTACTGATCATGGTGTTATGGTATGCATACCTTCATCTCATAGTCCACTAAAGTCTTGCTGAGCAACTCAGCCTTGAGCTTCTCTGTCTCCCTCAGCGCGTTCCTTCTCTCCACCTCCATCTGCAGCTCGGCATCCCTTATCGCCACCGCTTTGGCCGCCTCCACCTCCGCCACCTTCGCCTGCCGTTGCCACTCGGCCTTCTTCATCGCTAGATCCGCGTTGGCCTCCGCCACCTCCGCTTCCCTCTTGTTCTCAAATATCTTCACCTCTGCCTTCACCTTTGCCTCTGCCTTCTTCCCTTCTCCATCCCTCTGCGTGGAGTATATCTTCGTCTCCGCGTCGATCTTGGCCGCGTTCTGCTTCGTATGTCCGTCCCTCTCTTTCGCTCCGATCTCCCCCTTCATCCGCGCTTCCGCCACGTCAACCTTCGCCTGATTCGCTGCCTCCTGCTGCGTCTTCTGGCCGAGGTAGGAGAAATACTCGTGGTCTTGGACGTCGACGAGCTGCTTCACGTTAGCGTTGTAGATGATGAGGCCGAACTGGTTGAGCTCAAGCTGAACCTTCTCGAACACCTCTTGCTTGAACGACTTGGTCCCTCGAAAGATGCCCTCCATGGTCATGGACGCAGCAAGAACGCGCGTCTCGCCCTCAATCACCCCCTGCACGAGCTCCTTCACGTGGTTGGAGTGCTTGTCGTGCGGGGAGATAAGCTTGGCATACTTGAGGAGGCTGTCCATATCATCCGCACGGGGGCCGATGGTGAACACAGCGGGGAGGATGAAGGGAAGCTTCTCGGCGCTCATCGCCTGCACCTCGAAGGTGTAGTTCACCGGGGACATGTCGAATCTGGTGCGTCTCTGGCCCGGGAAGATGAAGGCCTTCTTCGCAAGTTTGATGTCATGAACGTTAAAACCGGTGATGGCAAGGTACTCGGACGCCCCGGCCACCTCATAGAACACCATTTTGATCGGCAACTGCTCTTCCCTTCAACAGAGAATAACTAGTACAGTGTACAAAGAGAAGCTACAGAGCAGATCTTTTCAAGGGGAGAAGAGAACAGGAGAATATATTAGAGCTTAGAGACCGCAAAAGGAATTAATTAATTACCTGGTTGTTGCATGGAAATTGTCTGACACAGTAATCTCAGAGAGTACAGAATGCACCAAATAATAGCCAAAGTCGACTACGACTTGGGAAACCACGCTGTTGTTGCCGAAGAATTGTTGCCCTCGAAGATCTAAGATCTACGGACGCGGCAAGTGGGGTCCTTTTGCCAGCGTTAACGGATAAAGCTATGAGTCTCGTGAGAAAACTTTCTAATTGATGTTTTGTTTTTTAATCATTTTTTGTTGTTTAGAACATTGGAAACAAAAAGATGATCGGATGAGTCCGATGTGTTAGCACCGCAGTTGTCGTGCATACATGCGGTCGAGTTATTGGCAGGAAGAATAAAGAAAGAGATGGGGGGAGGAAGAAGAAAGAAGTTATCATCGATTTAGATATGAGTTTTCAATTGAACTAAAAAAATCTCATATTCATATATATATATATATATATAAATAAATAATAAATTAATAAATAATTAGATTTTTTTTATTTCAACAGGAAGTTGGACAATGGTTGTATCAATATGTAATAACGACGGCTGGGAAGTTTCGAAGAAGAGGTGCTGTAGATTGCTTCAACGCGGTTGGTGATGGAGCCTCTTTCTATTGATTCATCACGATCGTTGACCACAGGGTTGATTTTATAGGTGGACCAAAGGGTTTCTCTCCCGACAAAGAGGTGCTGTAGATTTTTTCTGATGTGCTAAAGCCAGTAGTAGAGGTATATTCCTCTAACCAGAGAGAAGGAAAATTTTAATGTTTCTTGATTTGAAGTGAATGAATGGGATCCTCATGGTGATTGGAAAAGTTTCTTATTAGAATAAAATTTAGTTGTCGTCGAGCTTATCACATATTTGATGTTGGGAGATTGGTGGATTTAGTAAGAGATCCTAAAAAGGATTATGTGGGAGACGTATTCGACAAGGTCACTCTAATACATAAATCAGTAAATAATTCAGAGGATTCGATCAAGTCCAAGTATCAGAAAGATTTAATCCCCAAGAATGTATTCGATTGTCCTTTTTATAGTGACATCTATGACTATTGTATTTGGGACCGTGGTTAAATATCCTAAAACATTTATATGCTTTCTCTAGCCATAAATATAACCTTGTAGTATTGAACCCAGAAAATATGAGGCAACTGCTAACTAAGTCAGCTTCCCACATAATTGACTTCGTAGGAATTGTGCTTTTGTCGATAAGGTGTTTGTTGGTTATGCGGTGATGAGGTGTTAATATAATAGTCTTTCACATATCATTCATTATCCTTATATTATGTGTTCCCCATCACATCCCGATTTATGGAGCAAGGTCGGCCACTATATAACTTCTATAAGACTATCGATTTAACCACTCAATCATAAGAATAGTATTTTTTAGTTGATTTGATCATATTATCGTCGGGATAATGTCTTGAACCGATTCAGTTGTATTATTGTCGAAATAATTTTTTTAGTTCATTTAGTCATATTATCACTATCACTGGAATAATATTTCACTTTAGGTCAAATCGATCGTGCTATCGTTGGAATAATGTATTGGGTTGATTCGACCATGCTATCATCGGAATACTACTTTGGGTCAATTTGGATATGCTATCAATCAAAAGTTGCTTTAGGTTGACTCGATCATTCTATTGTTGAAATAACGTTTTGGGCCATTTAGGTTAGTTACACTGGCATCATGTATGCTTTTGGACTAATTTGGTATGTGTTGCTATCAAGAGATGCTTCTACATAAATTCTGTTGAATTTTAGATTTTGATGATGAAATCAATTGATAAAGTTATGACCTAATGTGCGTTTGAGTTACGTAGGACTAACTTCGATTAAAGAAAGATAAATTGATTAAAGTAAGAAGAATCAATTATTGGGATGGAGTATAACATGTCAGAAGATTTGTCAACATTTCGGTAGAAGGCTTCGTGACATGAGTTTGTGCATCGAGCCAAAAGGATTAGATATTATGCCAAGGATATCAGATATTATAGAGGTCAACATACCAATTGAGCAATACGCTGCAAGATAGGACGATGCATCGAAGGGTAAATATCAACTATATTGTTATGGATAAAGTTGTAGAGAAGTTGTTCGATATAATGCTTATGTATATTTGTGTCTTTCGATTTTGTTTATATTTTGCACAGCATGTAGAGGGCTTCTGGTATGCTTGGTAGCCTCATTTTGGTTTGCTTTTGTAGTTGGTTTAGGCTTATAAATATAGGTTATTTATCATGCAAAGGCAAAATATTTCGAAAATAAGTCATCTGGGCAGTCATTTTGAGGGTTTCCTAGCTTCATGGAGTGATACGAAGTGTTAGCCAAGAGAGCACCAAGGAGCTACCCGGGTGACACATGACTGGATGGGCCTTTGGGGTAGTGTTTAGGATTTGTTCACCATCTTATTCCACATTAGTGTCATGTGGGCACTTGTGGAGACTTTTAGTCGCGACGGACCACCTTAGATCTTTTATCACATGATCATTCAGACCATTTGAAGTTTATATTTGTAATTTGTATTACCATCTAGTGTTTGCTAAAATTATTGTTTATTGGATCCCGAGTTAAATACTTCATCTAGAATGTCTTACCTTTTACAAATTTTTAAAGGACTATAAAAAGTTTCGGAGAGACTGACCCTTTACAAACAAATACAAAGGGTGCCATATGATTTAGACAAAATCAGCTAAGTTTGTGATAATATAATAATAAGATTTTAGCCACATGATGATGAGATGTCAATAGTCTTCCACACATCATCATCCCCCCCTCCCCCAAAAATTCATGTCTTGGCATGTAGGATAGGGTTTGCACAGGATATAACTTCTATCAAACTATCTGTTTAACCACTTAATCATTGGAAGATATTTTGGGTCAACTCGATCATATTATTACTAGAATAACGCTTAAGGTAAATTCAATCGTGTTGTCACCATAATAGCATTTTGGGCTGATTCCACTATACTATTATTGAAATAGTGTATTGGATTGATCCAATCCGATAGTTATCAGAACAATATTTTAAGTTGATTCAATTATTCTATCATCAAAATAGCACTTTGGACTGACTTGGTTATGATGTTGTTGAAATAGCACATTAGGTCATTTCAACCATATCTTCAAGTATGCTTCTAACCAATATGGTTTGTGTTTCTATTGAAAGATAGTCGAGGTATACTTCAAGGCTAATTTGACCTATGTCATTATTGGGAGAAGTTTTTGGATCTATTATATTACATCATCATTAAAGGATGTTTTATGGTTGAATCTAGTTGTGTCATGTAGAGAAACACTTCATTTGGGTTTGGTCATGTTGTCATTGCAAGACACTTTATTTGGTTGCGTAGCTATAGAAGGAAACTTCTTGATCGATTATCAAGAGTTATCTCTTTGAGCGATTTAATCATGTTAGTGTTGGAAGTGATTCATATGAAGTTAGGTTCAATGATCCGTATACCATATCTTGGATGAAAATTTTTATAAAGAGAGATACTACAAGATATAAAACTGAAAAAAAATAAACTCTGTTGCATGTAAGGCTAAGGTGCTAATTACAAGGCTTAAAACAATAGAATAAAAGCAAAGTATAAGTCTAATAGTTGCATAAAAATGCATGTGGATTGCTATTGGTTTTGGTTTCCTCATTCTCTTTTGCTAATAGAACTTCTTTTGGATATTTGGATAATAGGCAATAAACTTTGGGGACTTCTCATTTGAAAAATCTTAGACTTCAACTGCTAAAACGTGAGGAAGAAGGGCTGTGGCTAGAAGAACTAGTAGAATTTTTCCTCTCTTTTCTTCTCTTCACTTACTCTCTTTTTCTAGGAAGGCTTTGGATGGGGGTGCACTTCTTGTTTTATAGGATAAGGGGAGTTCCTAAGTCCTAATTTGATTAAGACTTTGTTTGGTATTGGCATATGGCAAATCCTACACCTATTACGAGTTGGTGCCAACGTTCTTATGATTGCCCCTACTATTTCTTAGTCTTATTAAGAGTAAGATTGAAGTAAGTAGCTTATTGTGTCTTTGGTTTTGCTTGGATAAATATGATTTTGAGATTTAACAAATCTTTGGATAGCGGTTGGTTGAGTCGATTTAACAAATTCGACTCAAATCAAGTTTTAGTCGAAGTCCAATTCAGCTCATTGCAACTTTGACTCAAACTTCAATTCATATCCAATGTAGTTGGACTCAACTTGAGCTCAATCATATCTAAAGAGATTAGATCCAATATATAGATATTAAGACTTTCTAAGTCCTACCCTAGCTAGAACTCTACCCTACCTCAGCTATAAAAGAGGGAGGGGGTCTCCATCTAAAGCATTCTCAAAGTAATCCAAGTCATGCCCTCTCTTGAGTGCCTAGCTAGCCCTAAGCTAAGAAGAGGAACAAAAGATAAGAAGGACAATGATAAGAACTCCTAGAGATTCTATCGTAGAAGAGAGGGAGAAAAGAATAAATGATCACTTCGAGGGAATCAATCTCCTTAACCACTTCGAGAGGATCAACCTCCTAAGGTTTGCCAAAAGACTGAAATATTATTTTCTTGATGAAGAAAAAAATAATTACATCCTATTTATTGATTTTCACCCTAGAGTCCCTCAGAACTTGGACCCTTAATTAGAATAATAAATTTTAAATAAACCCCTATATGACTCCTATTGGATTAGCAAACTCAAAGAGACATGAATCAGAAAATTAACAGATTCTATACAATTCCAGCCTTGTCCTCAAGGTTAAGCAACTTCAAACTTTGGGAGCTTCTCTTTCAATACTTCAGTCATAGGATATTTATAGCGCATTATAACCCGTTGATCAAGTAGGATCTCCACTTTGTGATCGTATAAGTAATGGGCCAACCTTTCAACGTAATAGTCATTGCGGTCTTCTGATGAACCCTCTCCATTCGATGGCTAGTGGTAGTTGTGACCTTCCTTCTATGTCTTCCTTTGAAGATCACTTGCTTTTTATAATTAGTTTAAAAAAATTTCAGGATACATCATCCAAGGTTGATAGCCATTCAATTATAAGCACCACTTTGAAGTCTTCCAAGGGTAGTAAAAAGAAATCTATAAGTAATTTTTGGCCTTGTATAATCAGTTTTATCTTAAAACACTTGCTATCACAAGTTAAAATTAGTCCATTAGCGACCTTTACATCAAATTTGTCATAGCCTTCAATGTGGTAGGCCAATTGGTCAGCAACCTTACTATTTATAAATTGTTAGTGCTACTAGTATCAATCAAAATAATAACAGGTTTATGTTTTTAAATTACTCTAATTTTCTTAGTTTGTGGGTTTGAGTAGCTAGCTAATGCATATATTGTATGTGTGATAGGTCCAACATCTTCATCATAATTCATACCTTCATGATCGGAGTCCCCATTGTCAGCTTTCGGTTCATTCTCAATTGGTTCAATCATTAGAAGCTACACCAATTGTTTGCATCAGTGCTCCTTACTCCACTTTTCATCATAATGTCAGTACAAAACCTTTGCTGATCTTTCCTTAAGTTCTTCTCAGGTTAGTCTTCGGGTGTTAGGTTTTCAACTGGGAATAAATGAGGTGGGCAGCTTGCTAATCATTTATTTGTTGTGACTTCTGTTTTGGCGATACTCCCTGCTGATTTTTCCTCACGCAAATGTGTAAATGAGATTGCAACTGTCATAGTACGAGGTTGGCAAGCCTTAACTTCACACCAAATATATGATTAAGGTCTTCGATGAATGTACCCACTAGTTACCATTTTGATTAGTGTCTGGCTTGATTTGATAATCATTCAAATCGACTCTAATATTCTAGTACTGTGGACGTCTAATGGATTTTGACGAGTTGCCCATCAACATTCTCATATCCAAAGCGAACAAGAAGTGCTCTCTTGAATTGCTCCCATGAAGGAACCCCATGACAGGTTTTGTACCAGTCATACCATTGGATTACATGTCTCTCTAATTGGATTGAAGCTATTTCCACCTTGGATTCTTATGAAGTTCTATGAAAGTAAAAAAGAAATTATGTCTTAGAGATCCAACTAGTCAGACCCCCATCTTCCCACCTTCGAAATTTCATCTTCATGCATGGGTGATTAGTGTATTATTCTTGGTGCCCTTTTCATGTATCTATAGATCAGTTTAATGTAATACTTGAACTTTCATCTTGCTGAAACATGCTGAAGCTCTCCAATAGACTCCTTTTGAAATTATTAAGGGTTTCCTGCAATCGGTTCTTAATTTTAGTTTCCAAGGCTTCTAGTTGGGCTTTCACTAAGTTATCAATAGCCATTACATAGGACTACAAATATGTAATACCTAATTCTTATTTCTGGTGTTGGGTTAAGGGCATCAACACTACCCTATTTGGTGTGGTTGCAAAGGAAGTGGGCGTTTGTGATAGTGAGAGATCACTGTTGTTGAGGTTGTGGGTAGTGATTATGTGGTTACTGCGGAAGGGATTACTACGGTTGCATGGTCAACAAAGGAGATTGGCAATGGTTGTCACACTGCTTGGAAGCAATGGCTAGTGGCGCGGCTGGGAAGCGGTAAAAATGGAGGAAGCAGTGCGTTGGAAGAAGAGAAGATCGAGGGCAGCTGTGGAATCAGATGCAGGCGATAAGGGAGGAGGAAGAAGTGCTGGAAACATAGGAGGGAGATGGCGATAGAGGAAGTAGGAAGAAGATGCTGGTTGAGGAGGAAGATGGTGATAGAGGAAGTGAGAAGAAGGGATCAGCGCTGACTGTGGGCACTGCATGAAGGACAACGATGGTGGCATGGATGGGAAGCAGGGGAAGAGACGATCACTCGGTTAGGAGGGAGCGCCTAAGGTCGCGACTGGAGGGGGAGGCGCAAGCTATAGGTAGTAGAGGGGATGGGTGATGGCGGATGCATGACTAGGAAGCAATGATTGTAGGTGAGGAAGCTATGGCTGGCAGCACTGTCTCCAACGGAAGTGCGACTGAGAGCGGCTACAGGTTGTAGAGGAGGTGGTGACGGTGGTTGTGGGTGAGGGAGCAGCGACTGACGATGTCATCTCCAATGGAGGCATGGTTGAGAGCGATAGTAGGTTGCAAAGGAGGTGGTGACGTGGGCTACAAGCGGTTGTGGATGAGGAAGCAACGACTAGTGAGGAAGCATCGGCGATTGGTGTGGGGAGTTACAGCGGAGATTGATAGCACTGGTGAGTGAAGGGCTGTGCGCGACCGAGGGCTGAGGTTGCGACGGTTGTTGCAGTTGCTACAGTCCTCTTGGTATCACCGACGAAGGTGGTCAGTGACTGCAGGATGGGGCAAGCGACTGGTTTGTGTGATGATGGCTACAAGATCTAGGAGGAGTAGTTGCAACGGAGATGGAATCAAATGCTATAGTAGTAGAGATCGATTATGGAATTGTAGCGGAAACGCTAAGGATCATGGCTCTGATACTAGATGATAAGAACCCCTAGCGATTCTATGGTAGAAGAGAGGGAGAAAGGGATAAATGATCACTTCAAGGGGATCGGCCTCCTTGATCACTTCGAGGAGATTGGACTCCGAGGGTTTGTCAAAGGTTGAAATATTATTTTTTTAATAAAAAAGGACTTAGACTTTTAATTAAAATAATAAATTTTAAATATACCCCTATTTGACTCCTACTAGACTAGCAAACTTAAAGATACATGACTTGAAAAATAAAAAAATTAACTAATTCCTAACATACAGTAGCAGGATAGCAATAGTGCCCTTCTTTCTTCTATCCAGCCCTCAGCTGGCTTAGGATAGCTTCCTATCCAAGAGCAATAGCAAAAGAAGAAGAGGAAGAAAGTCTCGATTTTTAACATATGAAATTGGTTGTAACAATATTAGTAAACTTGTTAGAGTAAATCCTCAACTCCTAATCTTCTTAATCTTTCTTTTACTTGTATAAATAGGTGGTGAAGTGAAGGAATAAAACATATCATTCACTTTTTCAATTCACTCTTTCTCGTTTTCTAACATGGACAACTCTTCTCTAGTAGCAATCATGACCAACAAGCAAAGTGTTATATTCATTCCACCTACGGTAGAATTCTTTAATAGAGAACCATCACAAAATAGTAGCTTCGTCTTCATCCTCAATATGCAAAAATGCAACAGCAAACTCGACATATTTAACTTCTTCGACGATGCCAAACCGAGGTGCTATTGGATTGGTGAAAGGAGGGAAAAATATGAGAGTCGGTCGCAACCCTCATTCTACCAAGAGCGATCAGTTTGTGCTTCTTACATAACAACTTTCAAGTAATCATCACTTGAAGAATTCTTTACTTTAGTTTTATATTTTATCTAAGTTGTGTTTATTACAATAAAAATGCAAGTCCTCTGCCAAAACTTTTATTTGAGTAAGTCGATGGATCGTCAAACTTAAATCCTATATGGATCATTTGCTTGTTTCCTTCTCCTTAAAGTTAATTCTTTCCCAAGGCACAACCAAACAAGTCTCCTTGGAATTATTCTTTGACATGGTTTATAACATGTCAACTATCTTATTTTGCACTCCCTTTTTGTACTTGATCACCAAGTTGAATTGCTATAGATATGACATCCATTTCATATGTCATACATACTAGATGTAATTTGGATTGCATTTAAATGTATTAAGTGGTCGATGGTCAGTAAAGATGATTGTTTCCTTCCCTAGGAGATACACATACCAATGTTTGATTGCTTGATGTTGTGCAAGCAATTTTTTTTGTCTTTTGACATCCTTGGAATATTTAGGAGTGTTACGTCATTCAACCATCTTGCATCAAAATAGCTCTCATTATGTTGTCTGCCTCCAACTCAAATGATTGTTGCAGATTCAATAAGGTTTGCGCAGACACCTCACTAATTTTCCTCTTTCGTAAGTGAAACATATCATCATGCTTTTTCATCTACTTGAATCTTTGACCTGCCTCGGTAAGAGAATGTAAAGAAACCATAAGAATGAAAAAAGTTCCGGATGAACTTAAGTAGGTATTGACAGGCACTTAGAAAACTCTGCACCTCTATGACCATCCTAGGTTTTAGCCACTTTTGGATTGCCTTGACCTTACTTGGATCAATCTAAATTCTTCTTCCACTAATGATGAAGCGAATATAGATGAGATTTCTTTTGTTGAATTTATACTTCTTTGGGTTGAGTCATAGTTGGTGTTTTATCAAGAGCTCAAACACCTTTTGCAAGTGCTCAACATGTTCTTCTTATGATTTATTATAGATGAGGATGTCGTCGAGATAGATGATAATAAAATCTCTAGTGCAAGGGTGTAGCACATCGTCCACGAATTGAACGAAGGTGATCGATACATTGCATAAGCCAAAAGGCATTATCAACTACTCAAGAGACTCTTGTCTTATCTTGAAGGCTATTTTCCAAGTGTCCTCTTCTCATATTCAAGCTTGGTGATATCCTGATTTGAGATTCAGCTTCAAGAAGACCATGGCATGTTGTAGTTGATCCAACAAATCATCAAGTCACTTAATCTTGTTCAAGGTGCAGTAGTCAATGCACATGTGTTAACCTCAGTCTTTCTCAGTAGTCATAGCATGGGAGAATGCCATGGGAGAAGACCATTGTGTTTTTTAGAAAGCTTTGATTACTTATTGATGTGCTACCATAGGCCTTCATCTTATATTGTTATGTATGTTGAAGTAAAGGCTAATATTTGTGCCTCTACTGTAATCAATCAAATCACCATCTTCTTTGCTTAGGCGATTGTTACTAAGTTAATTGGTCATCTGCTTCTTTCTTTCTTTATGATAAACTTTTTTTCTATCCTTCCACAACATATGTTGCTAGGGCCAATGGTAATAGATAGCTTCTTAGTCTCACAAGTATAGACTCCCGAAGATGACTTGACATATGTCGAGGGGCATCACCTCGCATATCATTTCGTCGATGTATTTGTTGGTGATCATAAATTTGAATGTGCATTAGCGACTTATCTTCATCTTGATGTCTTTGTGGATCCACCCATGAGGATATGGCTTTGGATGAGGAGTGGTCTCGTGTCCAAACTTTTGCACTAAACTTGCCAACGTTAGATACTTTTGGCTTCTAATGTCTATAATCAATCATATCGATGACCTCTTGTTTCACTTGAATCTTACTTAAGAGTGGATAATTCTTCTCAAACTTTTAGACTAAGAGTTCAATTCGAGTCTATAACCTTTGATGTAGTCATTAATGATAGACCCAAATCTAAGTGAGAAACAAATTCTAGTTCATTTTAATAATCTCCTACAATCAAGATCAGACTCTGATTGTTCTTCAACCACTTCTTAGGAAAGAGTTCTAGGTGAACTTTCATCACTTTCTCATGTATAACCTATAATTTTATCGTGATTGTAGAATAAATTATTTCTTTTGAAAAAAATATGAGGTTATACCAGTCCTAGTGTTCTTCTTGACTTTCTGGTGCTACCTTTTAGCCTTCTCTGCATTCTCCTTAATGCGAGTTTGATTCTTCTTCTCGATCATCGCTGCTATCATGCTTGCCTTAATGCGAGTTTGATTCTTCTTCTCGATCATCACTGCTATCATGCTTATTGTTGTGATGCCATAAGTTTTGAAAAGGCTAAATTCAGTATTTATCTAGGCATAGAGGCCGATGATGCATCATTTCATCATTGTCACAAGATCATCGAGGGAGATTTTGTGTGCCACCGCTTGTTACTAAAACTTGATGGTGTATTCTTGCATGGACCGATCCCTTTGCGAGCATAAGTAGTAGTGCTACTTCCTTTTATCTTTCTTCCAGATATCCCATAAGGTATAATGCTTCTTGTATGAGCCTTTTGAAGACATACATTCAATCATGTGAGCATGTGTTCAGTTAACTCGAATCGCACAAGCATCACCCTATCCTCACCATTGTAATCATATAGATCAATATAAGTTTCAAACTGATCTATCTACCTATAAATCTAATATCTCAATATTGATCGAGCTATTATAGAAGGTTATGTTGATACAAACCGTAATTCAAAAGTTCTCGTTGTGATATTTTGTTCGATAGCATGTTCTTCGTGACTGTGCATCTCGAATAAAGGTAACTCTCCCGATAATCCTTTGCTGTTAGATTGGCTTGGGCTTACATCCAACTTATCATGATCTCCATCTGATGAGTTAATTCTACCATTTGGATAATAAGGTTAGCCAAATGCTGCTAGGTTGTTGGCAGCCATCCTGTCAATGGCAATGTGAACTCCTAACTTTCATCAAAACTCCTAACTTTGGATCCTTATCACTTGAGCCATATTCGATACCACCTCTAGGATGAAAGTTTTGATGGAGGAGAGAGATATCACTAGAAATTAAGTAGAAAATAAAAAATAATATTTATTACTTATAAAGTACCAACTAAAAGGCTTAAAGTAATTAAATAAAAGCACAATAAGAGAACAATTGTACATAAGAACACAATTGCCATTAAATAGCTCCTAAGTGCTCTCGGTAGGATTGGAATCACTATTGGTTGCAATCTCCTCCTCTCTTTTACTATTGAAAACTTGTCCTGAGGTTTCGATAGCAGACAATAATAAGCTTTGGAGACTTCTAGCAATAGTTGGATAGAGCTTCATATAAGGCTTCAGTTGTTGGAACTTGAGACAGAAGAAGAGCTGCAGCTGGAAGAACTAACTACACCTCATGCAATCTCTCCTCTCTCTCTCTCTCTCTCTCTCTCTCTCTCTCGCTCTCATTCTCTCTTCTCTTACTCTTAATAATGGATAAAAAAAGCTAGTGCCGGTTGGGCTCCTTGCTGATCCGTATGAGATTACGTGCGATAATATAGGACTTAAAAAAGTTTCTGAACATTTGTTCACCATTTCAGTCTACCCATCTATTTACTGGTAAAACATCTGAGATAATTTTCTGAACATTTGTTCACCATTTCAGTCTACCCATCTATTTACAGATGATAAACAGTACTCATATTATTACCATGCAAACGAAAAAACTCTTTTTAGAATATGCTAGCAATCATTCACAATGGAATGTGGAATTCCATGCAACTTCACTATATTCTCAACAAAATCACTAGGTTCTCAATAAAAGTACAAGCAACACTTGCAACAGTATAAGGAGGTCATCTCAAGTCATACAATGGAGTAAAATTAATCAAGTAGCAAAGTAACTAATAAAAGAATGTACAGCCAGACAAAAGGGAGAATTATTGATAACCCTAATAGATGGAGAGGATAACATCATATGTGAAACTTAAGCTTAGGTATTTAGCTGAAGTTAGGAAATTTTTCCTAGAATCAACGTGGTTATATACAAGAAGAAGGGCAAAATAGACTCAACAAAATCGAGAGGCTCTCAAGATTATAAGATGAGAATTCTTTTGCCATAGCAACCAAGAAATCATGAAATCAATATAATATTTTGGCATTAAAAAAATTCTGAGACTAGCATAGCAGCTGATGATATTCCTTACAAAATTTGTCTTTTTTTTTTCTCTAAGAGTCAAAGACAACTGGTATCCAATACAGGAAAAAATGAGACCAAAACAAATAAAACTTACAGAACTATGTGCATTTAAAATTACTCAATCGAAATATTTACACGGCAAAAGGAATAGGTCAAATAAATAAGTGTAATTCTTACGATTTAGTGCCACTAAAAGTAGACAACCCAGACAAAGAGTCTCGATTGGCCTAAGAAAAAGACCAAATATAAGAGTTAAGATTAAATTTCTGAGAGAGAGAGAGAGAGAGAGAGGTGACCTCTCATTCGCCCACCGGAAATCTTGTTCAGAGGCAATGATGAGTGAAATCTAGGAACGCCTAGAATGGGAATATGGTGACAGGAGAAAAAGACACAAATGCTCCACCATTCCAACATCTCCACAAAGGGAAAGATAAAAAGCATGCAGAGCAAAGGGTAAAAATAATCTCAGCTGAACATCTTGCTACTAAATGCTTCTTCTTGAGAACACAAGACTGAGAGAGATCAAGCCAACCCCATAACCTAACATTGTCTATATCAGTGCAAACAAAAGGTAGCAGAGCTCCATGGCAGCAGCTAAGCCTCGGTCAAGAGGTAGAGTTGACAGTAAACAAACCAGAAAATGTGTCACTGTCATCTGCCAAGGCAACAAAGACGAAACTAGACATTGTGCTTAAAGTGATAATACGTCCGTGCTAACTTCTAATCTTGCTCGACTTTGAGATGCTGGAGCTTTGACTCCAATTCGCCTTCACCTTCTTTGGCAGCACCTCCTCCTTCCTCCTCTTCTCCATCTTCGCCTTCCTCTTCGACATCATTCTCATCCAATGGTCCAAGTACATGCACAGAATTACTACCATTCTTAAGTATTTCCTTCACCTCATCAATTCCTTCATCTGAAATTGCATTGCCATTTATGTTCAGAAGTTTGAAGTCAGGCTTATTTGACACTGCCTGCGCCAAACATCTAGCCCCAACCCTCCTTAACATGTTGAAACTCACATCAAGTTCCTTGAGCTGTGTATGACCCTCTTCCAATGCTCTGCCGATCAGAACAGCACCCTGATCCTTCAGCTCATTCTCAGACAAGATCAGTGTCCTGAGTGACTTCTTGACAGCAACACACTCTGCTAATGCTGGAGCAGCTTTTGTTGTGATCTCATTGCCACCAATGTCCAAAACTTCCAAAAAAGGTACAGATTGTTTCAGGGTATTAGCAATGGCAATGGCCCCCTCATCTTCCAAATTTAGATAGCTAATGTAGATTTCTGTGATGTGAACAAGTTTTTCAAGTGTCTTGCTCAGGGTTATCCCAGCATCAACACCAAATATATTATCACGGAGATCTAGTTTCTTTAAGTGAGTACAAGTCTCCAGTGACTTGGCCAATTCAATTCCACCCTCAGCAGCCACCCTGGTCGATGAGCATCTGAAATCTTCCAGCAGAGGAGAATGTTTCAGGACCTCAGAAATAGCAATAGCACCCTCATCTCCTGTCATATTGTTATGGAAATGCAGGATCTTCAGCTTGTCAGTTGATGGAATTAGCTCGCACACAGCTTTGGCAGCCGCCTCAGATATTCCATCATTCATCAAGTAAAGCTCCTCCAAGCTATTTTGTGATTTAAGAAGTGCCCCAAATGCCCGAACACCCTTCTCACCTAATGCATTGTCAGAAAGATTCAGATATCTGAGAACACACCCTTCCAAGGCTGATGAGAATATCTTCATGACTTCAAGAGCTTCATCCTCTGGCCTTCCTGCAATAAAATCTGATAGATTTACTTCCGTCAGCTGTCCTTTGATAGATGCCAATATAGGTCCTGCAACATGGGCTGCATCAATACCAAAGCTTATGTTGCTCAAACAAATCTTTTTGTATGAGTTTCCTTGCTCGGTTAGTGGGCTAAGAAGTTCTCTGGCTTCCTCAGCATCAATAAATGCCCTTCTACCACCTGAAACATCAAACACAGTTTCAGTAGGTTTAACAGGCCTATCAACTGCCACCACTTCTCCATGCTCTTTGTGTTCAGGGCCTCTTTTAAGTACTTCCAACATTAGCTTGCTGGTCTCCCTGGCATAGAACTGGACTGCAGAACTTCCATCACCATCAGGCTCCTTTTGAAAATGTTCACTGGCAGCAATAAAGCATTCATCCTCAATCCGTTTAGCATTCTCATAAGCCTCTTCTTTGCTCAGAAGGCCATACTTCCTGGAGAATATCGATTCTGAGGAGAGATTCTTGGTCATCTTTTCCACAAGCATTGTTCTTGTGCTTGCACTCGGTGGCCATAGTTTAATTGAGAACGTACGAGGATGGAAATCTTGAGCAGCAGCAGCATCCATGTCCAAATTCTAACTTCAGCTTTACAAAATATCGCAAAAGTGGTAATGTGGTTACAGCATGTACACCTATATGAAAAATATATTCAGTAGGCAGGACGAAGATAGAAGGAAATCATATAAAGCGAATCAAGCAAAGAAAACAAACATGTGACAATGCAAATAAGAGACACTAAGGAGTGCAAGGGTCACCAATTGAGACCAAACACTGAAAGAAAAAAAAAAGGAACTTAGGAACATATGGATAGAGGCAGCAATTCAAAAGAGGACAAAATACTGAACAGTTTTTACCCATTTTGACCATTATGCTTGCTGAGACAAAATCATAGCATCGCGTGCCCTTTCTTCTTTGCTATATTTTAACACGGTTTATCTCGTCTTACTACAATTCTCAAGGGTATTTGACAATGAAATAAGCGAGAGGAATATTACTTTAGAAGAACAAGACAATCTGGACTTTTAACTTAATTTCAAAACCACCCGTAAGAAACTTCTACACTTTCAAGAAGATAATTGTAAGTCACGTCTTAAGAAGAGATTAAAGCAAACTTTGTTGTCAACAGTGGATGTTAAAATGTTGGTTGAGCCAAATGAGAATAATCATCATTCTTGAAGTAACAAATGAAAATAAGTTCATTGAGCCACAATCCACCAATCCAAATAACCAAGTCATGTACAATTTTTATGGCCACAAATACAAGTTGTTGGTCGAGCTGAACAAGATCCATCACAATAACCAAACAGCTAAATCAAATGCAATGAACCATGTTAAACTCTTAATTCCTCTTACCTTCAATTTACCACAAGTGAGACCCAATGTAAATGAACAAATCATGAAAAGCTCGGTAAGAGAAACAAAGTTTCATGCCAAAACAGGTTCACATATTGTTGCACAATTTCAACTAAACAATAATAGTCAGCAAAAAAAAAAAAAAACTGTACATCATTTATTCTTGGTTTGAACATCATAATAGTGTAGCACATCAAAAGATTTCACAAAGTTTGTGCACTCAAATGATGTAAGCGATTTTTCAGTAAGAAAATAAGATGGCAACTCATGAATCTCAATAAAACATCCAGTGAAGAAAAAGCCTTAAATTGACAGTACCCATGTTGTCTGACAAAAGGATCACAAGTTAAAGAGACAGCCTTTGGATAGACAAGTGAAACAACTCGATCACCATATTGAGGAAAAGAAAAGGTATAAGAAGCCGTTCCCACAAGCTTTTGTAAGCCGCAACGCAAAAAGGATGGATATTTCCAATGATTTAAAAAAAAACCATCGATTCAAGCTTCACAGTCCATCCATTTGAGCAAATAAAAGCAGGTCAAGAAAATGGCATCTGATTCCAAGGATCATAAGTATAAAAAGGATTTCCAAAGTTCCTAATGGTATGAATCGATGACAAAAAATACACAATGCAGACCTTAACACGAAATCTACAGAAATCTACCGACGCTTAGTCACGAACAACAACGTCGAGTGAAGACGCCCCCCCCCCCCCCCCCCCCCGTCAAGAAAAGATCCCCAGAAAAGAAGGAGAGAGAGAGAGAGAGAGAGAGAGAGAGAGAGAGAGAGATACCAAAGATCCGACGCAGAGCCGCCGAAATGAGTGAAATGATGTCGCCCTCCGATCACTTCTTCGTCGAAGGAAAAATGAAACCCTAACCCCTCCCCCTTTAATGAAGCAGAGGTGAATTGCCGAACCGAAAGAGCCAGCCCGGTCTGATTCCCGCAAAGAGCCTAACAAGGTATTCGCTATCGAATTACCGAACCGGTGATGTTATTACGTATTTGAACCGCAAATAGTTTCTTGAACCGTAGAGATCACGCCGGTTCGGTCCAGAGGTCCACCGAGTGCCCGTGTGTGTCATCATTTCGAGAAGGGTTTGAATTCTGCTGGCCCATGTTGCCTCGTCGGAGTGAGTACGGATTCGGTTTAGACGCACAACACACACACCCAAAACTCAAAACACGATCAAACTATGGCCGTCTGGAAACGTGAGCGAGGATCAACGGAGTCGGGTGTCTTTGAACTCCGAACACATTTCACTCAAATCCTTCGCCATTCTTTAAAAGATGAAATGCTTCTTGCGCTGTATGATGAAATGCTTTAATGGCCAGCTAGCTAGCTAGCTAGCAATAACCACAAAAAAAAAGAATTCCTCCAGCAAACCTCGCACCATCGTTATGAATGTGCACGTATACAAGAACTACTACCTTGTCGTCATTCTCTCGTGGGCCACTTTCTATTCTCTTGTTGATAGGGGTTTTTCTGGTGCTTGCCTAGTAGACGCGTCCCACCTTCAAGTTTGCTGAGCAAGCATTTGCTGATCCAAGCCCGTGTGCGCTAGCTTGTCCGCCTCGCGGTCTTCTCTGGCGCAGAGTGGAGCTCGTCCGGATGAGCGGTGATTCAGGGCTCGGCTCGGAAAGTCGGCTATTGGAGTGGTGGAGCCCGGGTGAAGAGGGAGTAATCCAATTTGGGTCGGCCGCCAACTCCTGCAAGGAGGTCTGGTCGGGTAGGTTCCCGACGTGACCCCTCCGACGGTCAAGTTAGTTCAGTAGTTCGTTTTGTGATCCCCCTGCCCCGTAGAGGTGCAGGAGCTTTTATAGTGGGTGTTGTAGATCATTCGTACCTGATAACCTTACTGCCTTTATTCCTTACCATACCACCGTACCTTCCCACCATGCTTGCTGTACTTGCAATGAGGCGTGCGTTTGCAGGTGGGGGGTGTCGACCTTACCTGTGTCAGGTCTGCTGTACGAGCACTGGCGCCCCCGGTATATCCGGCTGGTTACCTGCGTCGGGTCGGCCACGTCGGCGGGCCAGCTGTCCGAGGGTGTGATGACTTGGCGGCCAGGTCAGCATTTGTCATATCATTCTTCCCCCCCCCCCGGGAAGACCTTCTCGAGGCGCCTGATGAGGATGTCAAAGATGAGGTCTTGCATTTAACCGCTGGTTCGAGATCGCCCTGAACTAGTCCCGAATGCGGACTTTGGGGATTTCGAATGGTGTGGTGGTTGATCTGACTGAGCAGGAGCTCAGGAATTGTAATGTAGCACAAGTAGATCCGACCGAGCGTGAGCTCGGGAATGGCGACGTATCAAGAGTCGATCTGACCGAGCATGAGCTCGGGAACTGCGGTGCAGCAAGAGTCGATCCGACCGAGCATGAGCTCGGGAATTGTGGTGCAGCCAAAGTCGATCCGACCGAGCATGAGCCCGGGAATTGCATTGTAGCAAGAGTCGATCCGACCGAGCATGAGCTCGGGAGTTGCGGTGCAGCAAGAGTCGATCCGACCGAGCATGAGCTCGGGAATTGCGGTGCAGCAAGAGTCGATCCGACCGAGCATGAGCTCGGGAATTGCATTGTAGCGAGAGTCGATCCGACCGAGCATGAGCTCGAGAATTGCATTGTAGCGAGAGTCGATCCGACCGAGCATGAGCTCGGGAATTGCAATGTAGGGCTTTCGCCAAGGGTGAAGTCGGGCGCAAATCCGGAGATTTGGCCGAGAGGGTTACCTCGGGCGCAAATCCGAAGATCTGGCCGAGAAAGTGACCTCGGGCGCAAATCCGGAGATTTGGCCGAGAGGGTTACCTCGGGCGCAAATCCGAAGATTTGGCCGAGAAGGTGATCTCGGGCGCAAATCCGGAGACTTGGCCGAGAAGGTGATCTCGGACGCGAATCCGGAGATTTGGCCGAGAAGGTGATCTCGGGCGTAAATATAAAGATTTGGCCGAGAGGGTGGCCTCGGGCGCAAATCCAAAGATTTGGCCGAGGAGGTGACCTCGGGCGCAAATCCAAAGATTTGGCCGAGGGGGTGGCCTCGGGCGCAAATCTAAAGATTCGGCCGAGAGGGTGACCTCGGGCGCAAATCCAGAGATTTGGCCGAGAGGGTTACCTCAGGCGCAAATCCGAAGATTTGGCCGAGAGGGTGACCTCGAGCGCGAAACTGGATATGCGCCTTTGCGACAATATTATATATATATGTATATATACAAATATATATATATATATATGTATTTTCCGCACTCTGCCTACGGTTTCGGTCATAGTTATGGCACATTTAATGCGCTGAGTGCTCTTTTGGGGTGGCGGCGCTTCCTCTTACCTCGGGAAGCTGAAACGACTCCCTTGGGTGCTATAAGTTAGCTGCTGGGTTGGGCAGAGACCTCACTTGCTCATTTTGCCCTCTTCCTGCCTCCGTCTCGGACCACCATAGCCACCCTTCGCCCTTTCAGCTCGGCAACCCTTTTAACAGGTCGCGATGACCTCGTCGGACTCCTCCACTAGTGTTAGGGTCGTTTCTCCCTCGGGGTCGGGGGAGTCTAGTCATGGTGATCCCGAGGTTAGTTCCTCGGGAGCGTCTTCCGAGCCCCTGTCGCCTGTCGACGCGCGGGTTCAAAGGGACTTGGAGGTCATGATGTCAGATCATGACCTCGACTCGCCGGTGACTGAGGGGTCACTTGCCGCGATCAGGGCACGGTACAGCATCCCGACTGAATACGAGTTGCATGTCCCAGAGCCGGGGCAACGTCCTTATAGCTTGGACGTCCCCGACATATGCATCTCGGTAGATACCTTGGAAGCCGGTCTTCGGTTTCCTTTGCACCCTCTGATTGAGGAGTGCTTGAAATGGTGGAGAATTTCTCCTAGCCAGGTAGCGCCCAACTCGTGGCATTACCTCGTGGTTTTTTTGGGTGAGTGTCGAGGAGCTGGGATTATCCCGACTCGGGACTTGTTCATGGCGTATTTTCGCCTGTGCAAGAGTCGGGGCGGTTACTACCTCACCGCCCGAGTTGGTTTTAGGGTTAGCGGGGCACCTTCCAGTAACAAAGGTTGGAAGTCCCGCTATCTTTACGTTAGTGGTCTGGGTTGGGGATTCGGGTTCAGCTGGTCGGCTCATCCGATCGGCAACGCCCCCCCTTATCTGTCCGAGGAGGAGACCGTCCTGGTCGGCCGACTGAAGGGGATTCTCTCCTCTTCTCGTGCGATCAAGGAGATGACCGAGCTTTGGCTCGCTGAGGCGGGTTTGAGTCCGGCCTCCAAGGGTACTAGCATTTTGCTTTGCTCAAGCTTCACTAATCTCTTACTGACCTGTAAGTTGTGATGCAGACCGGATGGATCTCGGGGAGCTTCGCAGGATGTCGAGAGTGGCTGGCGGAAGGGCCCCTCCGAGCCGCCCCACTGCTCGTGAAGCCGGTGCGTCCCCAGCTAGAGAGGCTCCGAAGGCTCCATCGAAAAGGCCGGCTCCCCCCCCCCCCCCCGACTGAGCGGGCCGACGTTGCGGGGAAACCACAAAAGAAGACGAAGGTGCTGTCGAGGAAGCACAAGTCCCAGGTCGGCGAAGGGGGGTCCCGCTCCCACTCCAAGGGTAAGGAGCCTGCTGCATCGCCCGAGAGGCCGGAGGCACCCGCTGAGTCCGAAGAGGGGGCCGCTTCTCTGGTCCATGAGCGCCCGAGGTCCATGAAGGACCTCTTTAAGACAAAGGTCTATAAGGGCGACCAGGGCTATTACGCCCTGCTGATGTCTGACCTGGGGCACCAAGACCCCGAGAAGGAGCTACAGGCTCGGTGGGCGGGGCTGAAAAACTCGACGAAGGTGTGGCACACTTCGTCGGCCGTCGAGGAATACGAAAGGGGGATTCTCCATCCCCAATTGGCGAGGGAGCTGTACACGCTTCCCTCAGAGGTTTTGATGGCCCAAGCCACCAAGGAGATTGTCTTGGTAATTCTACTGACTTGTGCCTCCGTAGTGTAAGTTTATCTTCCTTGGTTTTTTTATTTTTTTCTTAAAGATTGTCCTTTAGTGCAGAGCCAACACTTTTAAATGACACTGGTTGATCGGGTCCATGATGCTGGTCGACTGATCACCTTCATGGACCATCGGGTCAAGCAGCTGCAAGAGGAGCTCGATGTCCTGAAATCTAAGGGCGGGCCCAAGGCGGTTGCCGAGGCCGAGGAACGGGCGTCCAGACTAAAGGAGGAGCTCGAGAAAACAAAGGCCGAAAGAGCCGAGGAGCTCCTCATACGCGAAGCCTCGGAAAGAGAGCTACAGGGCCATCTGGGTGATGCCCAGCATCTGCTGAAGGAGGCCCGTGCCAGGGCTCAGAGGATGGATGACGAGCTGCTAAGGACCTGGAGCATGCCCGAGCCGAGCTGCCGGGAAAGGCTGTTGCTGAGTACAAGGGGTCCCTCGGCTTCAAAGAGGGTCTGAAACGGATGGGGCGAGTCACTTATGAGTACGGGTATCGGGTGGCGCTGGCTCGCTTCCGTGCCCGGTACCCCGATGCCGACATTGAAGAAGATCCGTTCACTATTTACCCCGAGGATGACTCAGTGCTGATGGAGCGGCAACAGGATTTTGATGACTCGACGCCTCCCGAGTCCTGACTATGTTCTCCACTTGTTTTTTTTTTTTTTTTTTGAAGCTTGTAGCTCGGGTCGGGTAGCCCTCATATTGGCCCTCGTCCTGTTTTGTATTTTTCCCAAGTTAATACAAGTCAAGACGTTTTGCTGACATAGTTGCATTTCAACTCGGCATGAATGGTAATACAACCCAGGTCACACTGCTAACATTGTCATGCGTAAAACTTCCGCAAGTTTGTGATGTGCCAGGTTCTTGGCAACACCCGTCCTTCCATGGTTGCCAGTGTATAAGTCCCGTCTCGGATAACATCTATGACTCGGTAAGGACCCTCCCAGTTCGGGGCCAGCTTGCCACGGGACCGGGTCGGATCGCTGACCTCGGTCTTCCGGAGCACCAAGTCGCCCGACCTGACGTGCTGTGGGCGTACTCGTCGGTTGTAGATTCTTGCTACAGCTCTTCTGTAGGCCAATGCTCGGAGATGAGCATCGGCCCGTTTTTCCTCCAATAGGTCGAGGCTTCTACGGAGCTGCTGATCGGACTCCTCTTGATGTTGGGTTTGGACTCGAAGGGTCGGGAAAACCACCTCGGGAGGTAGTACGGCTTCAGTCCCGAATGCCAGGCTGTAAGGTGATTCCCCCGTCGGGGTTTTTGGAGTCGTTCTCAACGCCCATAGGACACTCGGGAGCTCCTCCACCCAAGAAGTCGTGGCGTTGGAGACCCTTTTCTTCAACCCTTCAAGAACGGCTCGGTTTGTTTCCTCGGTGAGCCCGTTGGCTTGGGGATGGGCAACCGAACTGAACTTCAGTTGGATGCGATAGCTTTGGCAAAATGTTTTAAACTTTGCGTTGTTGAACTACGTGCCGTTGTCGGTGATGATCGCCCTCGGGAGGCCGAACCTGGTTATGATGTTCTTCCATACGAACCCTTCAACTTGTTTCTCGATGATGGAGGCTAGCGGCTCGGCTTCGAGCCATTTGGTGAAATAGTCGACTCCGACTATCAGAAACCTTCTCTGTCCCGAGGCTGGGGGAAGGGGCCGAGGAGGTCCATTCCCCATTGGGCGAAGGGTCAGGCACAGTCGTGAGTGGTACCATCAGTCTATGTTGGAGTCGGGCGTGCTTCTGGCATGGCTCGTAATTTCGAACGTAAGCTTGGGCATCCTTTCGTAGTGTGGGCCAATAGTAACCTTGCCTGAGGACCATGTGTGCTAAGGTGCGAGCACCGACATGGTCTCCACATATTCCGTCGTGGATCTCAGCTAAGGTAGTTTGCGCCTCGGTCGGGTTCAGACAGCAAAGTAGGGGTCGGCTGAAGCCTCGCCGGTAGAGGCGGTCATTGATGATGCAGTACCATGATTCCATCCTTCTGATTCTTCGGGCAGCCGCCTTATCTTCGGGAAGGACTCCCGCTTATTTGAAGCGGAGGATCTCGTCGGTCCAGCCTCCGTCTTCCTGATCAACAGTCATCGTAGTTGGGCCGATGGAGGGCCCGATGGTCCTTACCATTGCTCCGGTTGGTGTGTCGGTCGCGCGAGAGGAAGCTAACCTGGCCAAGGCATCTGCTCGCGCGTTTTCGCTGCGAGGTACCTTGGCGATGGTACACCTTTGAAATCGAGCGGTCATCCGTTGCACCTCGGCCAGGTATTTGACCATTGCTGCTTCCCGGGTCTCGAACGTGCCGTTAACTTGGCCAGCGACGAGTTGGGAGTCGGTGAATATCTCTATGTCTTCTGCTCCCAGCTCGGCTGCGACCTTAAGACCGAACAAGAGCGCTTCGTATTCGGCTTCATTGTTTGTAGCTCTGAATCCTAATCGCAAGGCATGTTCGTAGGTGTGGCCGGAGGGGTCCTGGAGCACCAAGCCGACTCCTCCTCTTTCCGAGTTAGCAGAACCATCGATATATAGAGTCCATCCAAGGATCGGGTTTTGCAGGACTTGTGGCGGTGTGAGCTCCGAGAGGAAATCCGCGAGCACTTGGCCTTTGATAGCCTTTCTTGGCTCGTATTCGATATCGAATTCCCCTAACTCTACCGACCACTTCAGCATCCGTCCTGCGACATCGAATTTGGAAAGGATCTGGCGCAAGGGTTGGTCGGTTATTACTTTGATGGGATGCGTCTGGAAATATGGCCTCAGTTTTCTGGAGGCCAGGATCAGTGCCAAAGCTATCCTTTCTATGGGGGCATAGCGGAGCTCGGGCCCCGCCAGAACATGACTAGTGTAGTAGATCGGCCTCTCCCCGGCTTTATCAAGTGTTACCAGGATCGAGCTAACCGCCAGGTCGGTCGCAGCGAGGTATAAGCCGAGGGGCTCGCCATCCTTCACCGAGGCTAGTTGCGGCAGGTTCTCGATGTGACTCTTGAGTTGGCGGAAGGCCTCCTCGCATTCGGGGGTCCATTTGAAGCCTTTTGCCGACTTCAGTGCACGAAAAAAGGTTGAACTCTTGTCTCCGGCTCGGGAAATGAAGCGGCTTAGGGCTGCTAACCTTCCCGTAAGTCGCTGTACCTCCTTTATAGTCCTAGGGGACTGCATCTCCTGTATTGCTTTTATCTTGTCGGGGTTGACGTCGATTCCTCGTTGATGCACTATAAAGCCGAGGAACTTCCCGGATGTAATGCCGAAAGTACATTCCGCCGGGTTGAGACACATCTTGTATTTCCTCAGCGTACGAAATGTCTCCTCCAGGTCGGAGAGGTGGGTCTCGGCATGTCGGCTTTTGACTATCATGTCGTCTACATATATTTCCATATTCCTTCCGACCTGGTCTTTGAACATACGATTCACGAGACGCTGGTAGGTGGCGCCGACATTCTTCAATCCGAACGACATCACCTTGTAGCAATATGTCCCATTGTGTGTGATAAAGGTCGTGCTTTTTTTTGTCTCTCGGGGCCATTTGGATTTGGTTGTATCCTGAGAAGACATCCATGAAGGAAAGCAGCTGATGTCCCGACGTGGCATCCACAAGTTGGTCGATGCGGGGAAGTGGGTAGCAGTCCTTCGGACAAGCCCGATTGAGGTCAGTATAATCAACACACATCCGCCAATTTCCATTTGTTTTTTTGACAAGTACAACATTGGACAACCAGGTCGGGTATTTTACTTCTTCGATGAGATGCGCGGCCAACAGGCGAGTGACCTCGTCCTCTATGGCCTTCTGGCGATCCGGAGTGAATTTTCGCGGACGCTGCTTCACAGATCGGGCGTCGGGGGAGATGTTTAAGTAGTGTTGGGCAATCTCTGGGTCGACCCCTGGCATGTCGTTTGGGGTCCACGCGAAGACATCGTCGTTCTTCCTTAGGAAATCTATCAGCTGGACTTGTTGATTCTCCGCAAGCTCCGATCCAACCTTCACCAGCTTATCCATGCAGTTATGGTCTAGTGATAGCTCGAGGACTTTTTCCGCGGAGTGGGTGTCTCGGGTGCTTTCTTCCGGTCCTGGGGGCGTGGCGCCGAACGGTTCGGTTCTCGGTTTCTTGCACAGCGTTGTCGCCGTTAAGTAGCATTGCCTGGATTCCTTTGGGTCACTCCTGACCTCGCCAACCCCGGCTCGAGTCGGGAACTTCAAGATCCGGTGGTATGTTGACTCGACCGCCCTGAGCCGATTGAGGGTCGGGCGCCCGATGATGGCGTTGTACGCAGATGGGAGCTTGACCACCATGAATGATACCATCAGCGTCTTTGATCGTGGCTCCCCCCCGAACGTGACAGGGATTGTGGTTGTTCCCATGGGGGAGATGGAATCCCCAGTGAACCCTGTCAAGGTAGATGTTAGGGGGGTGAGGTCCAGGTCGGTCAATCCTAACCGTTGAAAGGCATCAATATAGGATGTCAGCCGAACTTCCCGTGTCGATCATGACCCTCTTGACGTAGGCGTTGGCCATGCGGATTGAGATTACCAGCGCATCGTCGTGAGAGGAGGACTCCTCGCCTTCCGACCTGAACGTGACGTCGAGGTCTTCATGATGTAGCGGCCTCTTTCCGGCCTCGGATCGCGCGTATGCTTTTCGCGCCGAGGAGCTATTGCCGCCTGATGCTGGGCCGCCGAAGATGACGTCGATCTATTTTTCGACCGGGCCCTGCGGTCGGGGAGACAGATCTCAGGATGACCGACCGTCCGAGAGAGGGGGTTGTTCGCGGACGTATCACCGCAGGTGCCTGCGCTGGATAAGGTCTTCAATCTGGTACTGAAGGTCACGACATTCCTCGGTGTCGTGACCATACTCTCGATGGAAGCGACAGTACCTCCTCTTATCGCGCTGCTCGGGATGCGACTTCATCGGGCTTGGTGCCTTCAAGAGCCCCTTCTCCCGTATTTGGAAAAATATCTCCGTTCAGGTTGAGTTGAGGGGAATCGGGGGAGGTCTGGCTGGCAGCAAGCCCGACCTGTCCTCTCTTTTCTTCGGAGGTGGGGCTAGATGCCCACGAGACTGTTCCCCCCGAGGGCGTTTCGTCTCGTCCCGCTTGCCAGCTATCAGGGTCTCGACCGCCACATATTGGTGCGCCCGTTGCAACATCTCGGGCAGAGTCGTTGGTGGTCGCTCGATCAGCGACCACAAGAACCTTGACGGCTTCAGCCCTGTCAGAAATGCTTGGATGGCCAGGGACGGATGGAGGTCGGGAATGCCCTGTACTTGTGATGTGAATCTTCCTACGAACTGGGAGAGGGGCTCGTCGCCCCCTTGGGCCATCCCGAGGAGCGAGGCTGTTGTAGGCCTCGGGCGTGCACTTGCCAAAAAGTTCGACTCGAACTCCCTTGCTAACACGTCGAATGACGGTATGGATGCGGGTTTGAGACGAGCATACCAGGTTCTGGCCGATCCCCTAAGGGTGGTCGGGAAGGCTCGACACATCAGTGCCTCCGAAGTATCGTAAAGGGCCATTTGGGAGCGGAATGTGGCGACATGTTCCATCGGGTCGCCACTGCCATCATAGGGCTCGAGGGCTGGGAGCCTGAAGGTGGCCGGTAGGGGCTTGGACTGTATCTCGGGGGTGAACGGGGAGCCTCCTTTAGAGCTTTCCCCAGTTTCGTCTTTCGATCTGAGGACTTCCTTCTGGACCTCGTCAAGTCGCTGATGGACTCGACGGACTTGTTCCCTCAAAGAGTCGGTAGAGTCAGTCGATAAAGTGTCGAGGTCAAGTTCAGTCGGTGCCGGATTATAAGAGCGACTTTGGGATCGGGTTGGGGTCGGCGAAACTGGGACCCGAAGCGGTGGCTCCTCGGCGACCCGAGGCGGTGGCACCTCGGCGACCCGAAGCGACGGCGCCTCGGCGACTGGCGGGATTCCCCGGCTTGGGGCCGTCGGTGACTCCGTTTGCGGGGTTGCTGGTTGATGAGCCGTCGAATGCACCAGCTGGGGTAGGTATGAGATTATGGTCTGCATCATCCCCGCTAGTGCTTGGACCTTGCTGGTGAGGCCAAGGAAAGCCTCCGCCGTGACCATGAGTGGCGCGGGGTTTGATGCGGGTGAGGGGAACCCCGGTTCGGTCATCATCCTCCAAAAACGGTTGGGGGTTGGCATGGCGGCCGTGACTTCCTCCGCCAGTCGAGGGTGGTCAGGTTCCGTCTGGCGCTCCGTGCCCCCGTATTTGGAAAAATATCTCCGTTCAGGTTGAGTTGAGGGGAATCGGGGGAGGTCTGGCTGGCAGCAAGCCCGACCTGTCCTCTCTTTTCTTCGGAGGTGGGGCTAGATGCCCACGAGACTGTTCCCCCCGAGGGCGTTTCGTCTCGTCCCGCTTGCCAGCTATCAGGGTCTCGACCGCCACATATTGGTGCGCCCGTTGCAACATCTCGGGCAGAGTCGTTGGTGGTCGCTCGATCAGCGACCAAAAGAACCTTGACGGCTTCAGCCCCGTCAGAAATGCTTGGATGGCCAGGGACGGATGGAGGTCGGGAATGCCCTGTACTTGTGATGTGAATCTTCCTACGAACTGGGAGAGGGGCTCGTCGCCCCCTTGGGCCATCCCGAGGAGCGAGGCTGTTGTAGGCCTCGGGCGTGCACTTGCCAAAAAGTTCGACTCGAACTCCCTTGCTAACACGTCGAATGACGGTATGGATGCGGGTTTGAGACGAGCATACCAGGTTCTGGCCGATCCCCTAAGGGTGGTCGGGAAGGCTCGACACATCAGTGCCTCCGAAGTGTCGTAAAGGGCCATTTGGGAGCGGAATGTGGCGACATGTTCCATCGGGTCGCCACTGCCATCATAGGGCTCGAGGGCTGGGAGCCTGAAGGTGGCCGGTAGGGGCTTGGACTGTATCTCGGGGGTGAACGGGGAGCCTCCTTTAGAGCTTTCCCCAGTTTCGTCTTTCGATCTGAGGACTTCCTTCTGGACCTCGTCAAGTCGCTGATGGACTCGACGGACTTGTTCCCTCAAAGAGTCGGTAGAGTCAGTCGATAAAGTGTCGAGGTCAAGTTCAGTCGGTGCCGGATTATAAGAGCGACTTTGGGATCGGGTTGGGGTCGGCGAAACTGGGACCCGAAGCGGTGGCTCCTCGGCGACCCGAGGCGGTGGCACCTCGGCGACCCGAAGCGACGGCGCCTCGGCGACTGGCGGGATTCCCCGGCTTGGGGCCGTCGGTGACTCCGTTTGCGGGGGTGCTGGTTGATGAGCCGTCGAATGCGCCAGCTGGGGTAGGTATGAGATTATGGTCTGCATCATCCCCGCTAGTGCTTGGACCTTGCTGGTGAGACCAAGGAAAGCCTCCGTCGTGACCATGAGTGGCGCGGGGTTTGATGCGGGTGAGGGGAACCCCGGTTCGGTCATCATCCTCCAAAAACGGTTGGGGGTTGGCATGGCGGCCGTGACTTCCTCCGCCAGTCGAGGGTGGTCAGGTTCCGTCTGGCGCTCCGTGCCCGAATCCGTGAGTGGGCGTTCTGGCAACATGGGCCCTCCTTCTAGCGCCAAAAATGATAGGGGCTTTTCTGGTGCTTGCCTAGTAGACGCATCCCGCCTTCAAGTTTGCTGAGCAAGCATTTGCTGGTCCAGGCCCGTGTGCGCTAGCTCGCCCGCCTCGCGGTCTTCTCTGGCGCAGAGTGGAGCTCGTCCGGATGAGCGGTGATTCAGGGCTCGGCTCGGAAAGTCGACTATTGGAGTGGTGGAGCCCGGGTGAAGAGGGAGTAATCCAATTTGGGTCGGTCGCCAACTCCTGCAAGGAGGTCTGGTCGGGTAGGTTCCCGACGTGACCCCTCCGACGGTCAAGTTAGTTCAGTGGTTCGTTTTGTGATCCCCCTGCCCCGTAGAGGTGCAGGAGCTTTTATAGTGGGTGCTGTAGATCATTCGTACCTGATAACCTTACTGCCTTTATTCCTTACCATACCGTTGTAACTTCCCACCATGCTTGTTGTACTTGCAATGAGGCGTGCGTTTGCAGGTGGGGGTGCCGACCTTACCTGTGTCAGGTCTGCTGTACGAGCACTGGCGCCCCCGGTATATCCGGCCGGTTACCTACGTCGGGTCGGCCACGTCGACGGGCCAACTGTCCGAGGGTGTGATGACTTGGCGGTCAGGTCAGCATTTATCATATCACTTGGTTTATTGAAACCTCTTTAAGCAATGAAGTCTAATAAGTCGGGCACGCACCTTCTTCTTCTTCTTCTTCTTCTTCTTCTTCTTCTTCTTCTGGGGGTCTTCAACAATTCAGGGACCAAACCACAGTTTTGGTAGGATATGTTGATTGGACCTCCATCGTTCAGAAGATGAGTCAGAAGGGCAGCCCTCGTTGCATCCATGTAGTGAAGGATATCTTTCTCCTGCCCAAAAAAATCAGCGCTATACCTGTGCAATAAAACTTGAGTGGGTGTCTCCTCACCATCAAAAATACCACACGTTTGCATATAAACCAGACAGCACACTCATAGTAGATTTGAGCATAAAGGTCGGACAAACCCAAGTCTCTTTCTTCAGCCAGCAAAAGAATTGCTGTTCCAGTGGACTTGGTCTTCAGGAAGCTTATGGATTTTTCTCTAAGCTGACCAATCTTATAAGCACCACTAAAGCTAAGAAAAATAACACAGCTCGAGAACTTTGGACCTAATGATCAAAAAGGTGACCGGAATTCTCACCATCCCATAAAGTTCACAGATGATAGGCAACTGTGGCTTTTGGCTAGACATTAAAGCTAATTGTTTTCAAGCACCAGATGCTGAATGAGTATTATTAATATAACAGATGAAACAAACTGACCATTTCATGAACTTGGTGAGATAGACTGCCCTCCTCTCAGGATCCACGTCCACTCCACCGAGGAAAAACTCCCTTGCTGCATGCCTCAGTTCTACTTCAACTCCCTGGGCAGAGAAGAACCGCACCGTTGGACTCCAACGAGTTCCATTGCATAGGCCGAAATGGATCAAAGGGTTCAACTTTTCAGGAACCAACTAGAAAAAAAAAAAAAAAAATTTGCAACGGAGTAAACTTCAGCTTGGATCCATCAGTAAACAAACTTAGAGAATTTTCTATAGATCAACTCGAGAAGGAATCAGGTTAGATCTCAGCTGACCTCAAGCTCGAACAACCTTAAATCAATCCTGACAGTTTAGCACTAAGAGGAGAGTTGGGCACTATGTCTCAGGGAAATCTCGTAGGACCACCTCAAGCGAACCCCGAGAATCCGAATCCCCAAACCTGACTGACCCTGACAGCCACAAATGCTCCTAATCTGAATCTCCAATGTGTAGAACTTTTATAACGATCTTAGCAAAGGCAACATATGAGTGGTTTGCCAAACTTCCCTCATAAGTCGATCTCATTCTTTAGATAATTGACCAAGGAATTCAAGCGTGGTTTCATCAACTATAGGCTCCCAAAGAAGCCCACCACTTCTCTTCTAGTTGTGCATCAATAAAAAAAGAGTATAGAAAGTTACACAATGAGGTTGAATGATGAAGTCTGACAAGTCATAGATCTGATCCCCTATGTTCTCCTCAATACATATATCGGTGGCCTCTAACCATCAAGGTTTTTCAACAATCATCACTCAGCCCCTAGTGACTTTTCTAGAATTATTACAAGAGGCTAACTACTAGATCGTTACCGAATTAGTGATTGCTGGCAAAAAGAAGGGTGAGGCTAGGAAAATAATAAAATAGTAAAAAGTCTTACGTCCACATTCCATGAAAAAGCTTAAAAATAACAAGCCAAGGAAAATCAGCTCCCTCCTTAATAAGAGTTTACGTCATTCAATACTTCTCGCATTGAAGTATTACGTCCACATCGCATTGAAGTATTTCACACAGATTTGAGAGAATGGACTCTTGAGGATACTCGAGCCTTAGGGACTCCACCAATGATAAGGGATATGACCAAATACTATTATTTTCAACAGGATCATGGACATAATACCAAAAATTGCTATGTCTTGAAGGAGTAAATAAAAAATTTGGCCTGAAAATGACACCTCAATAAGCTCATCGGATTCGAGAATCCTTGTTGAAACCATGGACATGGTCATTGGTGGACCTTCGGTTGGGAGTTTCAGTTCCTTTGACATAAAGATGAATGCAAGAGAACCACAATTAAAAAAGTTCTACCTAAATAAAGATCAACCTATTGTGTTCAAAAGATAAGAGGCTAAGCACCTAGACCCAAAGCATGATAATGCATTAATGATTTCCATCAAGATCACAAATGCATTAGTCAAAACGATTCTGATTAATATAGGGATATTTACAGATATCTTATATCATGATGTCTTTTAAAAAAATTAACTAGTCGTTCAAAGATCTTCAACCCATCTCCTCCATCCTTACCAGTTTCATAAGAGAGTTAATCATCCTAATAGAAATCATCGATTTTTACATAACCTTTGGGGCTAGCGATTGCATAAAGATAGTAAAAACCAAGTTTCTAATAGTGGATATTCCCTCGACCTATAATGCTATCATTGGATAGTCTATTCTTAATATAATACAAGCAATAGTGTTGATCTACTACATAACACTCAATTTCTCGACCAACTTAGGGGTATGTGAGATCAAGAGTGGCCTCAAAGAAACTAAATGATATTACCTAATATTGATCACCCTTCCAAAGTAAGAAATGTTATCGGTCCAACAAATGGAATTGTGAGATGCTTCACCGAGCTCAGGGGTATGAGAGATCAAGAGCGATCCCTAAGAATCTAAATGATGTTACTTGATATCGATCACCCTTCTAAAGAAAGGAATGTTATCGATCCAACAAATGGACTTGTGAGATCCCTCACTAGTGCCTTTACACCTTATGGTAGGGGAAACTCTTAGAAGAAATTTCTCTGAACCCTAAACGGCCTAATCACATAGTTAAAGAAGGGTCGGCCTTGATCTAGGAAAGGAAGAAAGAGCTCATTAACTTCTTGCGATGGAATTTAAAAGTATTCATATTATCAGCTAATGATTTGCTCTGGATAGATCCTGGTCTTACCCAACATCGACTGAATATAAACCCAAAGCACAATGCGATCTACTAAAAACCTCAAAGATTCACTTATGACAATCAAGATGTCATAAGGAGGAGGTCGAAAAACTCTTGCATGCTGGATTCATCCATAAGGTCCACTACCTAAAATGGCTTGCTAATGTGGTCTCGTCCGAAAGAATAATGGGAAATGAAGAATGTATATTGATTACACCGACCTTAATAAGGTTTTCCTAAAGGATAATTTTTACCTTCCTTGAATTGATCAACTTGTTGACTTCACTTCTAGACACGAGCTACTAACTTTCATGGATGCTTTCTCTAGGTACAATCATATCAAAATGACATAGAGGATGAGAAACACAATACTTTCATCATACAGGAAGGCTCATAATGCTATAAACTCATGCCATTTAGTACATATCAAATGATGCTCAATAAAATGCTCCATCACCAAGTTGATAGGAACATAGAGGTCTATATAGATGACATGTTGGTGAAAAGTCACCCTACCAATGCACACTTAGCCGGCCTAAGAAAAACGTTTACTACCATAAAAAAAATTTAGATATGGCTAAATCCGACAAGTGTGTATTGGGGGTAAGTTCAGGAAAGTTTCTAGGCTTCATGAGACACTAGCATGGGATAGATGTAAATCCGAAAAAAGTCTGTCATTATCAACATGAAGCCCCTAGGCTCCATTGAAGAGGTTCAATAGTTGACAAGTTGAATCACCATCTTTAGTCGATTCTGATCTCAGACAAGCAATCGGTGCTTATGATTCTTCAAAATCCTAAAACATTCAAAGGATTTCCAATGGACCAAGCAATGTGCTCAAAAAGGATATGGCAACTCCTCCCCAATTTTCTAACCCCCACTTGGGAGAATATCGATAAATGTACATATTTGTAACACTAGTGGCTGTAAGCTCATTATCAATTTAGGAAGAGCAACGAATCTAATGGCCTACATATTATACCAGCCATATATTTCAAGATATATAAATTCAGTATCTCAATTTTGAAAGGTTGATCTATGGGTAGATCCTAGTAACCAAGAAACTTTGTCTTACTTCCAGGCTCATCATATCATTATTATGACGGACTAATCGATTTCTTAATTCTCTCTAAGCCATACATCATGGGAAGACTTCTTAAATGGGCAATTGAACTTAGTGAATTTGATTGCTCTTATAAGCTGAGGATCACTATTAAGGTGAAGGCCCTTGTCAACTTTGTGGTGGAAATATAACTTTCACCGAAGATGTGTCTGAAGATATTAAATGTTGGACTTTACATATAGATAGATCAATGATGCAAACAAGTGAGGAAGCGGGTATTATCTTACAAAGTCTAAAAAAAGTGTATGAATATATGCTCTGTTTCAATTTTTAGGTCACCAATAATGAGACCGAATATGAAGCTTTTTTTTATTATGACTAAATCTTGCTAGGGAAATAGGAATATAAAATCTAAAGGTGTTCAACAATTCTCAGCTAGTCATCAGCCAAATCAACAACACTTATGAGACTCATAACTCTACCATGACATTATATCTTATGGAGATAAGACAGATAATAGCCAACATTCCAACATTTAGCATTGAACAAATGCCAAGAATAGACAACATGATAACTGACGTTCTTTTCATACCACCCATTGGAAAACATCCTCTACCATCTAAAGGGCGGATCACAAAGGTCTTAACTCAAATGAGCATACACAAGGATCGGGTGGCAAATATCATACTAGAGGCTACTTGGATGGAAAATATCATGACATATATAAAAATTGGAGTTCTCCTCGACGTGTTGACCAAAGAAAAAAAAAGTATGTATGTAACAAGCATGGTACTACATATTGGATGGGGTGCTCCATAGACGTTTCCTATCACATTCCATGTTGCGTTATCTCCTTCCATGTACTATCTAAAATCCATGAGGGGTCATGCAGATAGCCCAATGGTACAAGGACTAGCATTTAAGATTTTACCATGGTAATTATGGCTGACCTCAAGCAAAATGCTGAGGAGTATGTCCGATGGTATGATAAGTTTCAGCATAATGCCCAAGACCAAAGGCTACCTATTGTAGAATTAACTTTGAATAATGCAACCTAGCCTTTTGCTCAATGGAGGCTGGATATCCTCGAACATTTCCCATCGATCATAGGGTAAAGAAAATATCTAATGATCAAGGTAGACTATACTAAATAGGCTAAGGTTGAGTTATTAGCATCAATTATAGAAAAGCAAGTTAAAGGTTTTATTTGAAAAAACATCATATCTCAATTTAGAGTATCTCAAGTACTAGTGGAACATAGTTCAACAATACTAAGTTCAAAAATTTTTATGATTCCTTCATAATTCACTTAAGATTTAACTTAGTATAGGCTAATAGTTAATTAGAGATAACCAACTGAGTCATACTAAATAAATTAAAAAAAGCATGGGTCGATGAACTCCAAAGCATATTATGGGGTTACCGGACTACCATAAAAGCTTCCACTAGGGAATCCCCTTTCTGCTTAGCATATGGAACTGAAGTAGTGCAAACAATAAATTGCAAATAATAAAGTGCTTGATTCAAAAACCTTTGGTTATTGAAAGTGAAGAAAGAAAAGTAGAAGCTTCTTTTTATATTTTTGATAAAACTGATTTAAGGTTGATTTGATAAGTAGAGAGATTGAAGCTTGTATCTAAGTAGAGAGTAATTAAGAGCAATCAAATGTAATAAGTAAAGCAATTAAAGAACACTCATAATTATAGTGGTTCAGTCTCAATCTGTGCTACATCCACTCCCCGAGTCCTCTTCTCCGAGGTCCACCGGCGTTCACTATCAATCTTCTTTGGGTGAAGATCAAATCCTTATAACTTTCTCTCTCCTTATCAGTGGCTTAGGAGAGGAACATTACAACCTTATAAGGGATATTTATAAGTGTTACAAGACTTTGCTCACTCTCATACCCATTTTTTTTTCTTACAAGTTTAGCACATAATTTTTTCTCAGAATTTCTAGTACAAAATTATTGTGTGAAATGCAAGAAAACTTAGGATATTTATAGGCCCCAATTGACTTTAAAATTTAGAGCCAAAATTTCAAACACACCCGGAAAAGCCGGGTATGAGTGGTACCACCGCGGGCACCAACAACGTCGTCGCTGAAAGCATTGCAGAAAACACAACGATGGTAGTACAATCGTCGATCTGGGTGGTTCAACTATCGAGAATCTCGAAAAAGTGATTCCCTCCACTTTTCCAATCTCGTCTTGTATCTTCAATTGACTACTTCAGTAGTCAATTAATTGAGCTCGATCTGAGCTCAATCGACTCCCTAAAGTGGACCCGGTTTGCCTCATTTCAGTTAATTTGAATCCCTTCTAAATCTAACTCAAGTAGGACTCAACCTTAACGATGCTAACTATGACTTAATTAATTACAATCACCATGGCCAACAAATCTAATTCAAGACCTTCCCAACTCCCAACAAGCTTTTCGACTACCCCCGATAATCTTTCATCGAGTCTCTCGGTCTTCTTATGCGAACTCCCTTGCGTCATCTTGGCAAGCTCCTAATCTCCTTCGACAAGTTTTCGATGAACCCCCAACAAGCTTCTGATACCCTCGATGAGCTCCCGATGCACTCCAAGCGAGTTCCCAATAGCATCGTCCTAACTTCGGCCCGATGCCTGGACTTGACCTTCGCCAACCCACTGATTGTAATTTTCTCTCTCTCGTAGTTAATCATATATCAATCATCTCTGACATACTTATTAGATCAATAACTCATCAATTGATTTCATCATCAAAATATGATATTCAACAGACTGACATTTTTTTAGGGAGGAATCAGAGACCAAACTTAAAGCAAATCTAAACCTTATTGATGAGGTTATAGACCAAGCACACCTCAAGAACTTAGCCTATGAGAGGTGGGTTACTAAAACCTTCAAGACCAAGGTTCATCCTCAACGACTAGAGAGGATTTAGTTATGCTAAGAACCAAAGTTAGTAACCGAACTCAAGCCAGAACTAACTAGCACCGACTTGGGAAGGACCATATATGATTACAGAGGACATTTTGTCATGGACAAAAAATATAAACAGAGTGTTTGATGTAATGCTCATGCATGTCTATGTCTTTCGATCTTTGTTCATGCTTTATATAGCAAGTAGCGGGGTAGTAGTAGGCTTGGCAACCTTGATTTGGTTAACTTTCATGATCATTTTTAGCTTGTAAATGAGAGTTGTCATGTTAACACTTGTGGAGATTTTGGTCTGTAATAGTCCATGATCCTTTGTGTGTGACCGTTAAGAGCTTGTAAAGTCCATGATTGTAATTTATATTGGCTATAAAGTGTTTGCTAAAATGGTTGCTTATGGATCCCATATGAAATATTTTCTCTAACCCATTTTCTTTTTTGTAAGTCCTAAGGGACCATAAGAGGTTTCGGGGAGGCTGACCATAAGAGGTTTCGGGGAGGCTGACTATTATGGACAGAGATATAAAGGTGTCGCACGACTTAAGCAAAACTAGCTAAGTTCATAACATTTGGTATCAGAGAGGGATAAGCATACGTAAAAATATTTGGCAAACAAATGTGGAGGACCTAGTTGGGCTGCATAGAGGGTAGCCAACACACGCAACCATTTGGGGGAAACAAACATTGAGAGGTAGGAAAAGGAGTCGCTCAAAGGAGTGGGCATCTAATATTGGCATTCAGAGGAATAGTCGATCTTTTGCGCGAGAGGCACCATGAGAACAAGCATGTTAGAAAGAATGTGTAATGCACAAAGGTTGGGATGATTGAGTTCGAGCTATGGTTCGACGTTGGCAACTAAACTTGATGGCGCTAAAGGCAAGCGGGGCGCTTAGTAAAGGTTGAGATTGTGAAAAGAGGGATGGGTTACATAGCGACTGAAAGAGTTATACAAAGCTCATAGAGGTGAGGAGAATGGCTAACTCGAAGAATTCGGTACTTATACAAGGGCTTGTATATGGACGATGGAGTGTCTGTGACCATCCCAAGGCAACTAAAACTCGGTGCCATGGAGTATTGAAACTTTCTCTTCGTCATAGGAAGGATACGTCCATCGGAGACTGAAATGTATAATAAGTTCAGCATATTGCTAGGTCATGAAGGGTGCGGTAGGGGTTGTATTGATGAAGAGTCAAAATCTAGCAAGTAATTTTGTGAGGTAAAATAATGCATAGTTTATTCAGTAAGGTGGAGTAGTCCAAGGGATGGTGGTCTCCAAAACTTCTAGAGGGAAGAATACAAGAAGGAAAGTTGCTTTAACAAAACATATATATTAAAGAGGGATAAGTATTACTTCTCCAAAGGGGCATCATATGTGACGAACCACACATGTTAAGGAGTACCTCAAGACAACAACTCCACAAAGCTCAACGAACCAAGCGAGTAATAAGGTGTCATCGCATGATATGTATTATAAGATCAAGTGGGAAAGCGACCCATGTTAACATCAAATAAAGGCACACTTAGAGTCGATGTGGAAATCAGACTCAACAGAGGGCTCACCCATAGAATGGTGGGCGCAAGGGCCACCATTAACTAAATGCAAATCGAGGGGTGGAGCAACTTAGGTGGAACTTGGTGAAGTATCTAAGCTACATAAAAGGAGTCGATGTAGAAGATGGAACATTAAGCGGAGGCATGAAGCTTTCTTTAGACATAGGTCAAGGACATGAACTCTTGCAAAGCAAAGAGCGAGATCATGTCGTTTCATGGGTTCGTCATTCTGATGGAGCAAACTCATCCTGTATAGTACCATAAACGAATGGAACTTCGAGGCACATGCACATTATCACAGAGAAACATTTGACGGAGGAACCAATGTGACTTAACTTATGGAGGCGAAGTTAGGGTCAGAAGGCCTTAGCATGGGGCAAGAGGATGCAGAGGTGGGTACTCTTGAAGAATATATCATAGTGCTGCCATTCAAGTTGTCATGAAGAAAGCGGTACCCAACAAAGATTGTGTTAGTGGGAGATAAAGGTTCAGGATCTAGATAATGGTGCACCAATTTCAACGAAGTTTATGAAATTCAAGAGCTATTAGGTGATGGACTATTTTAGAGCGATGCTTTATTTGGGTGTGACCCAAAATGAGTGGACGAAGGTTAATTGCTAAAGGAGCGAACATAATCAGAGGTGGCAAAGGTCCTATGATGTGCTGGCAAAGGCTACATATAGAGATATCGTAGTTCAAATTCATCCCACAAGAATCTGAATGCAATGAAGATGTCACCAGAATGCGACGTGGTGTAGCGGATCGTGATAAAATAGTTTGAGGTAATACAACACATGCGGGAGAAGTCTCGTAAGGGACTTGGTCATGCAGAGGTATGATTAGGAGCTACTGGGAGCTCTACTTCTATAAACAATATAATGGCAAGAAGAGCTATGGATTGTAGGGTGAATGTCATGGTATCGTAAAGTAGGGTCTTTCATGTGTGCATCGAATTTTACATCAGATAAAGGTCTTGGTCATCAGCATATAGGGTTTATGTACCACCGAAAGAGAATTTCGAGGGCAAGTATTAGTGAGTCTCATGGGAGGATTTGATCATACAGAGATATAATTGGAACGACTGGAGAGTTGGACTGCTCTAGTACTCATATTCTTTTAAGGAAGCCTAGCAAGTCAGAGGACAAGGTTAAGTAAGCAAAAGTTGCTACCAAGGAAGGTAAGGAGAACATTATTGATGCAAGCATTGCAATGGGATGACACGGGCCATGCATGGAGTTATAGTTTGTCTTGCCATCAACTAAGGGGAATTGCTTGGAGAAGACAAAGGTGTTGAAGCAAGTGGTCGAAAAGGGCGAGAAAGCAACGACGAGTCCGGAGGGGCTCAGCTATCCAAAAGCCAAGCATTGGTCAGAAGAGAGATAGACTCGGAGGAGTGCCACAGTGCCATAAAGGTGGATCTACCAATAGATAATGCTGCCATGAGCTTGGGAGAATCATAGTACTATAGGGGCGGGACTTCGATGGAGTCATTGATCACTTATTCTCATGGAGAGAGAGTGTTGGTCATGAAAGGGGTCAAGGAGGTGGAAAATACATATATGAACTCCAAGTACCAAAATAAGGTTGAAGGCAAAGGTCAAGGAACTTCATAAGACTGGTCTTAACGAGCTTTTCATCAAGATAGACAAAAGTGGAGGACTTTGAGTTGATACAAAAGTGCTCGACCAAAGAATGGAGTATACAGTATCTTTACGACTCAGATGAGTAGGCGACAAAGATGATGGAGAAGATGATATAATCTCAGAGATGACCAAAACTATCAGAGACTTGCTCCAAGTTAGGGTAAAATTTTGCTCTTTTTGGGTAAAACATCTTGTATTCCAAAAGTTCGATGATAATGAGAAGGTGAATCACAGTAGCTAACTCAAGGCAAAGAGTGCAAACACTTCAGGTGCTTCGGAAGTATGGGCAGTGAGCGAATGAAGACTAGTAATTAGCTTGATGTGTAAAGTATAATCTCAAGGAGGCGGATGAAATTAAGTAACATTTGTCTTCTCAACTTTTAAGAGAATAGGCAAAACCTAGTACCTCAATTATTTTATTTATCTACCAGAAGAACTCTATATAAGTTCAAAGACCCTTCGAAGAAACCTAATATAAGACAATAATTGTCAAATCCTACCAATGGTGATTGGTAATACTAAAAGTAGATTGTTTATTTTATTTTTTAATTGAATATCAATCGAAAGTGAAAGTGATGTGAACATACTTGGAAGTGACAACTAAGTGGCAAAAGAAAATAATGGGCAAATTTTATAAAGGAAGAATCTTAAAAACTTCGAAGTCTGCTATGTGATGCTTGTTAAAGCTCCAACAAGCATCTACCTAGTTTAAGCAACATCTGACATTTGAGATACCAGTGCTTAACAAGGAAGGTCTTTTTTCTTCATCAAAAGGATGCATATGAATCAACAAGAATTAGCACAACTCAGTCGACCCTACACCAGAGTTAGTCATTGACGAGTTGAAGCAGCATAGTGGATCAAAATTCGACTACTCGATAACAACGATGGAGAGCAGTTGAGAGCCAAGAGGCATGTTATAGCTAGAATAGAAGATTGAAGATTTAGTAAAAGGTAAGGAGATTCAGAGTTTACAATGGCTTCAACGAGGATGCGAAGGAATAAGTGGGAAAGAATATCACATACAAAAAATATAAATAGAGTGTTTGTGTAATGCTCATGTATGTCAGTGTCTTCTGATCTTTGTCATCTTTGTATGACAAGTAGTTGGCTAGCAGTAGGCTTGGCATTATTAGGATCAAAGTGGCACTAAAAGAGGGAGGGGTGAATTAATGCTTATGAAAAATTTACGTCGATTTAAATATTTGCTCAATAAAAATCATATTAAAAATATGTTTAAGCGTAGAGATGTTTGTAAGAGTGCGAGCAAAGGTAGTAGACAGTTAAATAAGAAAGCAATGAAGATAAAAAGTAAAGAAGAGGATGGAAACCAATTTTATAGTGTTTAGGTCTCGTGACCTATGTCCACTCTCGATTCCTCCTCTGTTGAGATCACTGATTTCCACTATTGATCTTCCTTCAATGGGTGAAGATCAACTACCCTATTACAACTCTATTCTCCTTTTACAGTTTAGAAGATAACATTTACAAGTCTCTAAGCTCTCCCTTAAATAAAAAACTACACAAGACAAAATGAGGAGAAGCTCTCAAAGAATTACAATAGCGTTTTCATTAGGTTTTTGCTCTTAATGCTTGCATCCCTCAAGCAAGGATAGGGGGTGGGGGTGTATTTAGATACCAAAATGGCTTCAATATTGGATCCAAAATTCAAATTTTAAGAGTTCCCAAGGTGCTGGTCTTGAAGACTTGGGTCTTGAAGACTATGTCATCTTGGAGATCATGTGTTTAAAAACCGTGTCTTTTCTAACGGTGGGTTACTAAAATGACTTTTATAATAAGTCTAAATCAGTCCCAATTAAAGCCTAATGATCTCTTAATTGATTTAGTAAAATTAATTCTCATTATGATGCTAACTACGATACTTAAAACATAATCTTCGTTGTCCGATCGTCAACTGATCTCTCGACGAACTCCTGGTGAACTGTCGGCATCCTTTTGGTGACCCTTGACGAGCTCCCGACTTCTTCTAGCGAACTCCTGACGAACTCCCAGTATTCTTCCGATGAACTCCCGACGAGCTCCCGACAACCTATCAACGAACTCCCAGTCCAAACCTCGATCAACCTCCAGCGAGCTCCGAGTGCGTCGTCCGAATCTCGGCCCAATGCTCAAACTTGACTCCAGCCCAACATCTGATTGTAATGCCCTTTACTATCACAGTTAATCCTACATCACTTTCTTTAACACATAATTTAGATCATAAAATCCATCAATTGATTTCATCAAAATTTGAGATTCAACGGACACCTCTACAATTGTTATTATAAAAAGATTCAACAGGCACCTTATATTTCAAAATGGATCTCCTAACCAAGAAAAGAAAAAACACTAAGGAGGGAGTACAAAAAGAGGGTTGAACGAGCAATCATCTTTTTAAAATCTCAATAATTTCATCAACAATTGAGCCAAGAGGAGGAGGGTTAGTCAATGACCCTAGACCCTCTACAACTTCTAGAGGCAGCTCCTCATCTTTTGATTGTGACCCTTCTGTAGCTCCTGAGGCTGTCAATGCCATCTTCATCTCATCATCGGCTTCAGCTGCTCCTCCCTCCGCAGAGACTATTGTCTTGCTTCAGTCATTGATACTATTTGAGCTAACTATAATGACCTTTCCATTCGTAGAATAGGTAACAATGGAGTCCTTCAGAAGGGCCATAGAAGGGTGATTATACTTGACTTGGAAGATAGCCGGTTCATGACCATAGGTGAAGGAGTGATGTCGCAACCTAATTAATCCATTTTTAAACCCCCATGAGGCATTGTTCTTGGCTACCCCGCTCATCTCCACATTCACCAACTACTGGTATAACTCCTCATTACAATAACAGAGGTTCCTTACATCCATCTTTAGGGCCAAACTCAAAGTTCACAATAAGTCGACATTAGCTTCAACTTCTAGGTCTCTTTGACATGTCTTGTCCCTATTTATCCTCATCACCACTAACTACTTCTTCATGGACAACCTCCCATAGATTAGTCATCATCTCCTCCTTTGACACCACCACACCTCCTTCTAGCTCATTGACCTAAGCTCGGAGATGGGCGACCTCCTCTGTTGCTATGCTACCCTTCTAACTCATCAACCTGAGCTTAAAGTCGAATCGACCTCTCCTCCTTTCAAGACTTCTTGACTTCCACATCATCTCACTCTTTATTTAGAGTTTTAATTTTTTGGAGGAGATGACCGACAACAACAAAGGTGTCTTGAACTCATTCAAAAATTACAATTATGATATATTGATTCTATCATTAAAAGAAGATCAGGAAATTAGTAAAGGTAAAAGCCTTACAAGTGGAAAAATGGAGGTTTGCCATGTCCAGATGCTTGTGAGCATCGGACAAAAGATCCTCAATGGACCTTTAATAGAGGCCCTTGGTTAAGGAGGGGTGCATTAAACATTGGTTCTAGGTGGTGGCCTCACTCAAGACCTCCCATGGTCAATTAGAACCAGATAAGTTATAGTTGGGAACATAGATGTCCCCTTCACCTAATGACCACCCTATTGTCTACTCACACTGATAGAATCTCTACCAAATTGGTAGAATCCCCATCGCCAATGAAAGTAATGGGCCAAGTGGGGCAGTCGATGGTCTGCCCCTAAAGCATCCAAAAGATGAGGGGGGCACTGGTGGATGCTTCTGCATGACATGAGGGCCAGTCAACCCCCTTTCTCCTATAATAGGTTCGTAGTGTTCCCTACTAACCTCTTCATCCTACTAAGCTTGGGTTGACCTGGGGCAGGAAATCACACTCTTTATCCGCCCACCTGGATGACGAGTGTTGCATTCGTAAAAGGGACCAAGTTTTAGTCAATACAAATAAGCTCCTAATAAATAAAAATCTCAATTTTTTACCCGAAGAAAGTGGGCTTAGGCCTTCATTAATGAACCATTGCTTGCTCATTTGCAAGATGGTGTGGGCTTAGACAAGGCAATGGATAATCTATAAAACTATCCTTTTTCTATCATGTGCAATCTCAGTGCAACAATAGAAAAATTTTGATTGGACCAATCTAAGTTGATTGGCTAATTGTTTCTCTTAAGAACACAAAAAAAATCTCATCTTCAAACCTTTGTAGGAGGTGGGAGAGCCCTTGACCTGATAGCTAGCTTAAGCAGGGAGGAAATATGTTGACCCCCCCAAAGCATAACTATAGCAGACAAACAGGAGGGTCAGTGTTGTAGACCCTCATGCATTCCTCAAAGAATGTCATATGAAAGTGCTAGGAATGTGATGCTATCTAAGCATGTGAGAACTTTCAATAGCTGAAACCTCGACAAAGAATAAGTGGAGGGGGAAACAAAGCCCCGTCTCTTGTGCACCTGCGCTTATGCAAAACATGTGACATGACACGTATGGTTGATCACTTGGACGAGTAGGCACAAGTGCAAACTTGATCGCATGTGACAAATTGGAGCATCTCTAAGTCAAACATTGACACTATCTAGTCCAAGTCAAAGGACTCCACCATAGGTGGCGCAGCGACACTGCACATCGGATTTGTCTCCATAGGGAAGGGGGGTAGCCTCCATCAGCATGGTTGACTCAGCGCCTTCCGAAAACTAAAGCTTTTGCTACCAATACCAAGGGTGGTGGTGAGGTTGGCAACCTATCCAAGTCCAAGGTATTTAGAGGATGAGGTTGAGGATGACATTGGACCTTTGGAAGTTGAGGTTATTGTGAAGCCCAAAGGGTGTTGTTCACAGAAGTTCTAGTCGCAAGAGGAGATAGAGAATGTTTGGGGCAATAAAAGACACTATGCATAGAGGTTGAAGATGATGATTTATTTGGCCGACCACCTATTCGACTCTCAAATGTCTCGAGAAGAGTGAGATATGTGGCATCATCCAACGTGACCTAGGACATACCAGGCAATCCTAACAGCTCAATGGTTATTCAAATCATCAGGGAAATCATGTCGAGTCTATCATGATCTACGCAAAGGTCACGTGGTAAGAAACCATTACATCATATTTTCCTATAGTTGTGAGTGGGTTTAGCATACGATCGGCTATCAAACCTTTCCTGATCCATTTGGATTCTCTCGCTTGCTGAAGGAAGGAGCATGTGTGGCATGTGCCCTTATTGGCCCTCTGTGCATCACCATGCCTGGCCTCTTCAGCCCTCGATGCCATCACATGCAGCCCTATCGACCCTCTATACATCACTGTGCCTAGCCTCTCTGGCCCCTGATGCCCCCACACATGGACCTATCGCCCCTTTGTGCATCCTTGTGCTTGGCTTCTCCGGGCCCTAGTGTTGCCACACGCAACCCTCTTGACCCTCTATGCATCATCATGCCTAGCATCTTTGTCCCCTAGTACCACTGCACGTGGCCAATTCAGTACTCTGTACATCATCGTGTCTGGCCTCTCTGACCCCGGGCACCACCACACTATCACGAACGGACGTCGCTCAACCGCAACATCTTCACTCCGTGAACCGTTCGTGCTTTTTCTTGCTTGTACATATGTTTGGCAGCTTGTTTTGCCTTGAGTATATGTGTTTTCACCTAAGAAATGTGAGCGAAAGTAGTGTAGAAGGCTGCAGAACGGTCGTTCGCTGCACAGAGCCAAAACAGCCCAAAACAGCCCTGTTTTTGGGTCTTTTTCGTGTGCCACGGCAACCTTTCTGAGCGGTGCGAAATGTCAGCCATTTCAGCACCTTGGAACCCCCCGGGTGGCACCGGGCTGGATGGGGCTCCGGGTATATGTCGGGCGTAGGCGTTCATCAGCAATTGAACTTGACTTGCGTCCGATACCTAGGGAACCGTCGTTTGCGGACTTGCGACTGTTCCTACAACCCTCCAAAGTCCTATTTCGCTCTCTCTCTCTTTTCTCAGCTGCACTCAAGGTGTTCGACAAATTGCTTGTATAGCTTTCCGCTTTGCGAGACGCCGGGACGTGTCCGTCGCTCGCTTCCAAGTTAATCAACTTCTTCTTTGCAGGTCCTACGGGACCTTAAGAGGTTGTCAGAGGGCTGACCCTGTGCGGACAGATAACGCTTTGGGCGTTCTATGACTTAGGCAATCCCAGCTAAGTCAAGAACAGTGGGCAAGGTTGCTTCACGACTTAGGCAATTTCAGCTAAGTCTTCGGGAGGGCCGCAAGGGTGCCGCACGGCTTAGGCAAATTTAGCTAAGCCCGTGACAACACGTGGCCTTATTGGTCCTCTATGCATTACCGCACTTGGCCTCGGGCCATCAGTGCTGTTGCACATGACCCTATTGGATCTTTATGCATTACTGCACCTGACCTCTCCAATCCCTAGTGTTGTCGCATGCAGCCCTATCGACTCTCTGTGCATCATTGCACTTGGCCTATCCGATCCTCGATGCCACCATATGCGGCTCTATCGACCCTCTGTGCATCACCATGCTAGCCTCTTTAGCACCCGACAGCACCGCATATGGCCCTATTAGCCCTCTATGCATCACTACGCCTAGTGTCTCCAGCCCCTGGCATCATTACACATGGCCCTATCGGCCCTTTGTGAATCACTACACTTGGCCTCTTTGACCCATGGCACCATCACATGCAGCCCTATCGATCCTTCATGCCTTATCATGCTTAGCCTCTTTGGCCCCTAGTGCCACTACACGTGGCCCTATCAGCCTTTATGCACTACCATGCCCTACTGTAGTGTCTTTGTGTGCCGCCATACCTTGTTGGGAATGTATTGAGTTGGGCTCACCAAGTTGGGCAACTCAAATTGGTTTCATTGAGTCGGGTAACTTGGTTTGGACCTACCAAATCAAATGCCCAAGTCAAATATTCCATCGTCTCTTATATAGATGGCAAATACCAATCGAACTATACTTCTCGATCATTTATCTGTGGTGCTCCTCAGCTTGGAAAGTGAGGAGGGTATGTGTTAGAGCAAGAATGACGTAGTTGCCTTATCAGCACCTTATGTGGCTAACTCGTCAACACTCAACACCATCATTCCCACTAGTTGCCTAACAAAGGCCCTCTTGTCATATGTCCAAGTTGTTAATTGACTAGTGGAACCACTTAATGGTAGCTCCTAGTAATGATAGTTTCAACCAACATAACTAACAAGTATAACAATCCAAGGTCATCGGGTTGTTATAATCACTTCTTGCTAAACTAACTACTTAAAGCCCCCTCTCAGGCATCCACTATAAAAGGGATAGCATAAGTATGCCTAATATATAAAAAAACAACAAATAAAGTCTAACCTATCCGACTAATGTGACTTGCTTAACATAAGTACAGACTTGAGGGTCAGAAGGTTATTAAAGATTGCCCTTGACTTAGTTTTACAAGGATCGAAGTGGATGATAACATAGAGCTTCAGGAAAAATTAGATTGCTTTGGTTTTCACTATAGCAAACTCGAAAAGAATACATAGGCTTTGAATTTATTATGTGGAACTAAAGAAAGAGTTAACTAAAAAGCTGTGAAACCCGCTCGAATTGACATTATACACTAAGAAAATAAATAAAAAGCTCAAGATAAATTTCACTGATAAAAGAAAACTGTCTTCGGTAAGAAACGGCAACAATTGAGTCTCACCATCAAAACGTTTCTTCTGGAGTACCATATTAGTTTAGCTGCAGCACATTGACGCGGTCCACTCTTATTGCCTACGGGAGCAGCAATCAAATATAACCAAAGAAATAACGATGACTAATGTTCATGCATGGGTATCTCCCTTTGGATGAGGATTCATTTGTGCTCTTTATTAAAATAGATATAATCCTAAAATAAAATTAAAAAAATCAACAAAATTATGAGAAACAAAGAACATATTGATTAAGTATTTCTCAGTGTCGTAATCGACAGTCGGATGATGGATGACGCAATCCAGCATTATATGAAATCTATCTACCAATGTACTTTGAATTACAAGATGAATAGGATATTTTGCAGTGCGTAAGTGCCTAGTTGATCAGCAAAGCAGCTTCAATTATGGTTGGGCAAACTAAGAATTCTCTCACCAAAATTTGACCCCCGAAATATCAGAGGGAACAGTCCACCAGAAGCCATTTCCGCCCATCTGCCTTCGCTCGCCTTTAGCGCGACCACCGAAACGTTATACGTGCACACGGAAAGACGTGTAAGGGCCTCAATTTACCCATATTTAAGCGGCCAAACATTTATTTTTAGTTAAAATTGATTTTAACCCCTATAATTTTGATTATTAATATCTTAAGTCCTTATAATTTATATATAACTAAAATAATTTTTATATTTTTTAAAATATAACATATAAACTCCTCTCGTCAAGTCTGAGTTAACAGACTTCAGAATCTACTTATGTGATATATTAAATTATAATATTATTAATATAATGACACGTATAATTTAAATTTAAAAAATTGATAATAGATATATTTGAAAATATGGACCGATCGCCTAATTAATTTCCTTCAAAATGAGCATTTCCACGTTCTAGCAAGCGACGTGCTGGCCTTGCCTTAACATCCGTCATAGAGGGAGGAGCCTCTTAGCACTTACAATGATCGAGAAGGCCATAATGGTGAGCCGATCCCCTGGGCCCAAAGAGGAAACTACCAACTGCATTACGTACTTCATCATCCAGAGCTTCTCCCCTATCATGCCTTGGCTCATGTCCAGTACCATCACCAGATCAATCGGGACAAATCAGACTTAAACTCAAAATAGGGAATCCAAATGAGGAACTAGACTCTCACTTGTAGCGCTAAGAGACTTAAACTAGGAAATCAAACTTTCACCACTGCTTCTCAGAATGGAACTATCGACAAACGAACTATAATTACTAACTAGTAGTCTGGCATTACTTTTTTTCACTCTTCCACTGCTTTCTTTCACTCTTCAACTCCACACCTGTATTCTTTAATTATTGCCTTTGACTCTTACCCTCGAGTTAGAGCCTTACTTTCCTATCTATCAAACTATAACTACTACTGATAAGACTTTAACTCATAACTGGGAATACCACCTAGGCGAAGGATCATATTGATGGCTCTTTTACCTTGAGAGCCACCATGTAGTTTTGGTGCCTCCACTCTTTTGAGATCAAGGCCGCTTGTGGCATCATGCTCATAAGAACGCCACTAGCCTTGGACCTCGGTATCAGCCGACAAAGGACTCCTCTATTAGTGCGACTAATAGATCGGGCACGAGGGGACGCAAGGAGCCCATAGAACTAGTCCTCTCATTATACGTCCTCCGTCTCCTCATCATTATCATAAGCTTTCTCATCCTTGTCCTTGTTGGCTGCTTCTGGTATAGGATTGAACCGCACACCCCCTCCTTAGTTGGGCTTCGACACAAGTAGCAGTGGCTCATCGTTGTCATAGACCTTAGCAACAATAGCAACCATAGTGACAGTAGCCACTCTCTTCTCCCCCAACTGTCAGCCTCTGCCTTTGTTGGTATTTCTGCTACTATATTTGATAGTTCTCCTATTCGGGTTTCGATTCTCTATCCCTCCCATCGCTCCTAGCTCGACAGCAGGTGCATTGTCTTCTTAGTGGCGAAGGGCGAAGAGGAAGGGCGCGTGGCACTAGAGGTGAAGCAGACGAGGCAGGCGAGGCTAGCCTAACTCTTAAAGTGGGCAGCAATATAGGAAAAATGGAAGACGTGGATCACTTCATCATGAAGACTAGTGTCTCCTGCATCGCCTTCATAGGGTTGATTAGGTAACGGATACATGTTTTTAAATTCACATATTATCAATTTTTAAAATTAAAAAAATTAAATTATATATGTTATTATTTAATAGTTTATTATAAGTTAGCATGTCGTAGATTTTAATATCTGTTAACTTAGACTTGATGAAATTAGATTATGTACTATATTTTTAAAAATATAAATATTATTTTAGATATGAATGACTGTTTTAAAAGTCCATCCACCTTAATTTTTTTAGATGAACATGTAACTGACACGTGCCGCGTATACCACGTGGGCCTCACATTCCGGCTCAGGACCCGAGGGTCCATCACCTTCACCCTTCGGTTCCAATCGGACCAACGACAGCCCGATCAACGGTGGGGATTGGAAGCGCCATCCGAGTGGGACCGACCTCCCAACGGACTCCAAGCTTTCGATGGTGAGGGACCTCAAACCCCGACATTCGCACGAATTCGTTATCCAAACCGTCTAATAATAACGATAGTGAGGGCATTCATGATGAAGAGAGAGAGCGAGCGAGGCGTTACCTTCTTGCGGCCGCAGTCGAGGTGTGATAGTACAATTTATGGAGCTTGCCCGGTTGGTGTGTTTCGCCTTTAAGTATGCTGAGCAAGCCTTTGCTGGTCTTGGCCCGTGTGCGCTAGGCCGCTCGCTTCACAGTTTCTTCGGCACAGAGCGGAGCTAGTCTGGATGAGCGGTGACCCAGGGGATGGCCCGGGAGTCTTGATGCTGGAGTGGCGAGACCCGGGTGAAGAAGGGGTCGTCCTATTGGAGTCGGCCGCTGGTTCCTGCAAGGAGGTCGGGTCGGGTAGGTTCCCGACGTGACCCCTCCGATGATCAAGTCAGTCTAATATTCCCTTTTTGCGATCCCCCTGCCCTGTGGAGGTGCAGGAGCTTTTATAGTGGGTGTTGTGGGTTGTTCGTACCTGACGACCTTACCGCATTCATGACTCACCATGTTGCCGCGCCTCACGCCATGCCTCCGTACTGGTGGGGAAGCGTGCGCCTGCAGGTAGGGGTTGCCGACCTTACCTGTGCCAGGTCGGCTGTACGTCACTTGGTATCCTTCGTACACCCGGTTGATCGGTCACGTCGGTTTGGCTACGTCAGCGGCTTAGCTGTCCGAAGGTGTGATGACTTGGCAGCCAGGTCAGCTTTTGCCCTATCATTCTTCCCCCCCCCCCAGGCAGACCCTCTCGAGGCGCCTGATGGGGGTGCCGAAGATGAGGTCTTGCGCTTGATCGCTGTTTGGGGCTGCCTTAAATTAGTCCTGAGCGCGGGCCTCTAAGGACTTCGAATGATGTGGAACGTGGGGAAGCCCGAATTGATCCGACCGAGCATGAGCTCGGGAATGTAGCGTCACGTGAGTAGATCCGACCGAGCGTGAGCTCGGGAATATGGCGCGGGAGGCTAGATCCGTCCGAGCGCGAACTCGGGAGTGTAGCGCCGCGAACTTAGATCCGACCGAGCGTGAGCTCGGGAATATGGCGCGGGAGGCTAGATCCGACCGAGCGCGAACTCGGGAGTGTAGCGCCGCGAGGGTGAACTCGGGCGCAAATCCGGAGATTTGGCCGAGAGGGTGAACTCGGGCGCAAATCCGGAGATTCGGCCGAGAGGGTGAACTCGGGCGCAAATCCGAAGATTCGGCCGAGAGGGTGAACTCGGGCGCAAATCCGAAGATTCGGCCGAGAGGGTGAACTCGGTCGCAAATCCGGAGATTTGGCCGAGAGGGTGAACTCGGGCGCAAATCCGGAGATTTGGCCGAGAGGGTGAACTCGGTCGCAAATCCGTAGATTTGGCCGAGAGGGTGAACTCGGTCGCAAATCCGGAGATTTGGCCGAGAGGGTGAACTCGGTCGCAAATCCGGAGATTTGGCCGAGAGGGTGAACTCGGGCGCAAATCCGGAGATTTGGCCGAGAGGGTGAACTCGGGCGCAAATCCGGAGATTTGGCCGAGAGGGTGAACTCGGGCGCAAATCCGGAGATTTGGCCGAGAGGGTGAACTCGGGCGCAAATCCGGAGATTTGGCCGAGAGGGTGAACTCGGTCGCAAATCCGGAGATTTGGCCGAGAGGGTGAACTCGGGCGCAAATCCGGAGATTTGGCCGAGAGGGTGAACTCGGTCGCAAATCCGGAGATTTGGCCGAGAGGGTGAACTCGGGCGCAAATCCGGAGATTTGGCCGAGAGGATGAACTCGGGCGCAAATTCGGAGATTGGCGTCGCCGCGAAAACGTTTTTTTTTTTTTTTTTTTTTATGCACGCACAAAAATACATATATATATATATATGTATATTTCCTAGGGTTTCGGTCTCCTGCCTAGGGTTTCGGTCGCAATCATGGCGCATTAAATGCGCTGAGTATTTCTTCGGCACGGCGGCGTTTTCTCTCACCTCGGGAAGCTGAAACGGCACGCATGGGCGCTATAAATTGGTTGGGGGGTTGCGCAGAGACCTCACTTGCTCATTTCGCCTTCTTGCTGCCTCTGCCTCGGACCACCCCAGTACCCTTCGCCTTTTCAGCTCGGCAACCCCCCCCCCCCCCCCCCCTTTTAACAGGTCGCGATGACCTCGTCGGACTCCTCGACTAGTGTCAGGGTCACTTCTCCCTCGGAGTCGGGGGAGTCGAGTCATAGTGGTCCCGGGGTTAGTTCCTCGGGAGCGTCCTCCGGACCCCCGTCGCCTGTCGACGCGCGGGTTCAGAGAGATCTCGAGGTCATGATGTCACATCATGACCTCGACTCGGCGGTGACCGAGGGGTCACTTGCCGCAATTAGGGCCCGGTACAGCATCCCGGTTGAGTACGGGTTGTATATTCCGGAGCCGGGGCAACGTCCTTATAGCTTGGACGTCCCTGGTATGTGCATCTCAGTAGATGCCCTGGAAGCCGGCCTTCGGTTTCCTTTGCACCCTCTGATCGAGGAGTGCCTGAAGCGGTGGAGAATTTCTCCGAGCCAGGTAGCGCCCAACTCGTGGCGTTACCTAGTGGTTTTCTTAGGTGAGTGCCGAGGAGCGGGAATTATCCCGACTCGGGACTTGTTCATGGCGTGCTTCCGCCTGTGCAAGAGTCGGGGCGGTTATTACCTCACCGCCCGAGTCGGTTTTAGGGTGAGCGGGGCTCCTTCCAGCAATAAGGGTTGGAAGTCCCGCTACCTTTATGTCAGTGGTCTAGGTTGGGGATTTGGGTTTAGCTGGTCGGCCCATCTGATTAGCAACGCCCCCCCGTATCTGTCCGAGGAGGAGGCCGTCCTGGTCGGTCGATTGAAGGGGATCCTCTCCTCTTCTTGTGCGATCAAGGAAATGACCGAGCTTTGGCTCGTTGAGGCGGGTTTGAGTCCGGCCTCCAAGGGTACTAGCATTTTATTTTGCTCAAACTTTACTAATCTTTTACTGACCTGTGAGTTGTGATGCAGACCGAATGGACCTCGGGGACCTTCGTGGGATGCCGAGAGTAGCTGGGGGACGGGCCCCGCCGAGCCGCCCCTCCGCTCGTGAGGCCAGCACATCCCCAGTTCGAGAAGCTCCGAGGGCGTCGGCGAAGAGACCGGCTCCCCCACCGACTGAACATGCCGGCGCGACGGGGAAACCCGTCAAGAGGGTAAAGGTGCTGTCGAGGAAGCACAAGTCCCCGGTCGGCGAGGGTGGCTCCCGACCCCGCTCCAAGGGTAAAGAGCCAGCCGTGTCGCCCGCGAGGCCGGAGGCGCCCGCTGAATCTGAGGAGGGGGCCGCCTCTCCTGTTCAAGAGCGTCCGAGGTCCATGAAGGACCTCTTCAGGACGAAGGTTTACAAAGGAGACCAGGGTTACTATGCCCTGATGATGTCTGATCTGGGGCACCAAGACCCCGAGAAGGAGCTGCAGGCTCGGTGGGCGGGCCTAAAGAACTCGACGAAGGTATGGCATACTTCGTCGGCCGCCGAGGAGTATGAAAGGGGGATCCTCCACCCTCAATTGGCGCGGGAGTTGTATACGCTCCCATCGGAGGTTTTGATGGCCCGAGCCACCAAGGAGCTCGTCCTGGTACCTCTGCCGACCTGCGAGTTCATCTTTTTCCCTCTCTTTTTCTTTCTAACGGAGTCCTTCCGTGCAGAGCCAACACCTTCAGATGGCGTTGGTCGACCGGGTCCATGATGCTGGTCGATTGATCACTTTCATGGACCATCGAGTCAAGCAACAGCAGGAGGAGCTCGACGTCCTGAAGTCGAAGGGCGGGCCTGAGGCAATTGCTGAGGCGGAGGGGCGGGCGTCGAGGCTGCAGGAGGAGCTTGAGAAGATCAAGGCCGAAAAAGCGGAGGAGCTCCTCAGGCATGAAGCCTCGAAAAAAGAGCTGAGGGGTCATCTGGGTGATGCCCACCACCTGCTGAAGGAGGCCCGGGCCAGGGCCAGGAGGATGGACGACGAGCTGTTACAGTCCGTGAAGGATCTGGAGCAGGCCCGAGCTGAGCTGCCCAGAACTGCCGTTGCTGAATACAAGGAGTCCCTCGGCTTCAAAGAGGGATTAAAGCGGATGGGGCGGGTCACCTACGAGTACGGATATCGGGTGGCGCGGGCTCGCTTTCGTGCCCGCCACCCCGATGCCGACGTCGAAGAGGATCCCTTCACCATCTACCCTGAAGACGACTCGGTGCCAATGGAGCGTCGGCAGGATTTTGACGACTCGATGCCTCCCGAGTCTTGATTCTGTTCTCAACTTGGTTTTTGCCTTTTCCTGAAGCTTGTAACTTGGGTCGACCCCGACCTGTTTTGTACTTTTTTCAAAAGTTAATACAAGTCAGAACTTTTTGGTGCCACCGCTGCATTGCAATTTGGTATGAGTTGCGATACATGGTCACACGTAGAACTTTCGCAGGTTCGTGATGTGCCAGTTTCTTGGCAATACCCGACCTTCCATGGTCGCCAGTGTATAAGTCCCGTCTCGGATAGTGTCTATAACTCGGTAGGGACCCTCCCAGTTTGGGGCTAGCTTGCCGCGGGATCGGGTCGGGTCACTGACCTCGGTCTTGCGGAGCACCAAGTCGCCCGGGCCGACGCGCTTCGGGCGCACTTGTTGGTTGTAGATTTTCGCGACGGCCCTCCGGTAGGCCAGTGCTCGGAGATGAGCATCGGCCCGCTTTTCCTCCAATAGGTCGAGGTTTCTACGGAGTTGTTGATCAGACTCCTCCTGATGTTGACTTTGAATTCGGAGGTTTCTAAGGAGCGACGACCCTCCTTCTAGCGCCAAAATGATAGTACAATTTATGGAGCTTGCCCGGTTGGTGTGTTCCGCCTTTAAGTATGCTGAGCAAGCCTTTGCTGGTCCTGGCCCGTGTGCGCTAGGCCGCTCGCTTCACAGTTTCTTCGGCACAGAGCGGAGCTGGTCTAGATGAGCGGTGACCCAGGGGATGGCCCGGGAGTCTTGATGCTGGAGTGGCGAGACCCGGGTGAAGAAGGGGTCGTCCTATTGGAGTCGGTCGCTGGTTCCTGCAAGGAGGTCGGGTCGGGTAGGTTCCCGACGTGACCCCTCCGATGATCAAGTCAGTCTAATATTCCCTTTTTGCGATCCCCCTGCCCTGTGGAGGTGCATGAACTTTTATAGTGGGTGCTGTGGGTTGTTCGTACCTGACGACCTTACTGCATTCATGACTCACCATGTTGCCGCGCCTCACGCCATGCCTCCGTACTGGTGGGGAAGCGTGCGCCTGCAGGTAGGGGTTGCCGACCTTACCTGTGCCAGGTCGGCTGTACGTCACCTGGTATCCTTCGTACACCCGGTTGATCGGTCACGTCGGTTTGGCTACGTCAGCGGCTTAGCTGTCCGAAGGTGTGATGACTTGGCAGCCAGGTCAGCTTTTGCCCTATCAAGGTGGCTGATGATAACCTCCACTATGTCGCTGCCGGAGAAGCAGTTCTTGACGAGCTTCATCCTGATGATTCGGTCTTGGATCGGAAGGCGTTGTCGCAGCACCCGCACCATCGCGTCCGGCCGCTCTCGCCGCAGTTCCTCTTCGTCGTCGAACCCGTATGCGGGCACCGGGGGCGCCACCTCCGGGCACCGTCCCCCGGCCATCTCTCGCAGGCGCTGCTCGAACTCCCGGCAGTTCCGCCGCGAGTTGAGCGCCACAAGCCCCCCTAACAGCTTCTCGTTGAAGAAGATCGCAGGCACGGCGGGGCTCCCCGTCCGGTCTACCAGTTCCTTCTCCCGCTCCTGGAACACGTCCACGTTGATCTCCACGTAGGGGATGCCCCGGACCCGAAAGAAGGACCGGACGGCGCCGCAGTCTCGGCAGCCAGAGCGGGAGAAGAAGCTGACCCGGCCCTTGATCTCCCGGCCGTCCGTCTCGGTCTCCTCCCGTACGTTCTCGCCCTTTTGCAGCACGATTACCTTGAGCCCGGAGACGTGGAACTCGGTGATCGACCCGGCAGGGTCGCGCTCGCCGCCGTCGTATGGGGGCTCCTTGAGGGTGGAGATCCGCTTCGCGATGGCAGCTGAGAAGACACTGCCACGGTCGCGGAGATACTTCCCGATCGTGGAGACGTCGATGGTTGATGGGGCAGCGCTTGTCGTCCGACCCGGTGGATCGCACCTTTGTGAGCCCTGGAGGCGCCTCCGGCTGCGGCAGGTGCGACGGCGGACAGAGGGCGGTCGCGGGCGGATGATCGTGAGCTGCTGATTCTTGGGGACGTTCCATGGGATCGGGATGAGGATCGGAGCAGAGGGGGGCGTCTCTCGCATACTCTTCTCCCATGGTTGGGTTTGGGGAGACGTCAGGGAAGAGCCCAAACAGAGAACGTCAAACTAAAGCGTTTCTTCTATTTCTTTGTCATCGTTGTCTTCATTTGGAACGGCTCCACGGGGGCCGGGTCGCCGGCGATCACGTGCCGAGCCTTCTGACATGGACGGCTTTATGGCGTCCACGTCGATGCGGTATTCGGAGGATAGTTTCGTGATGCCGGGGTCGTCTAACGCCGTGGGTGAAGGGTTAGATTTAGTCTTATGTGGTGGGACGGGGGGGCCGGGATGCGTCTCCGAATACTTGCTTCTCCAATAAGGTTGACGTGGTCTGCGATGCGTGAACGTGGACTCGGCCTCGCGACTGATTGGGCATCTTAGAGTGACGAGAACGCATTCGAACACGACATCGACATCCGTTATACTGACAGATATCAGGTGACTACATGAATGCATAATAATACTTGCTATGAATGAGATGTGGATGACAGGTGGAGATGTCCATGGTGAAGACCATATCGGTGGAAGATAACACCTGTTAGTGCACCGAGCACTAGTGTTTGTTACTTGTACGGCAAGTAGGAAACATGTTAACGGTCTATCATCTGACACATCCTCGTACGAAGATTCACATTAAAAAAAAAATTTCAGTCACCTTTTGTTTATCTTCGTAAATAATAATTCCAAGAACATCGTTAAATCATCGTTCGAATTTATCTTCCTTGTATCGTGACAAAACGTTAAAGGAGAACGTTAAAATAATTATAAATTATTCATTTCATAGATCAAATAGAAAAGCTAACCCCGACATCATGTCGGGGGCTCTCCTTTTGAAAAAAAATTATATCCCAAAATTGATTTTGGACTAACTTGAACATTAGAGGGATCATGTTAGGAAACTTCTCTCAGCTTTGATTTTGGTATCGACGGTGCCTCGGGACTTCGACCCCTGACCTCAGAGCTACTATAGAACCACCTCGGAGCCACTTTAGACACTCCTACGCCTTCAGGTTTGGCTCATGTCAAGTTGACTGAGATGTCGATGATGAAACCTCCTAACTTTTTAGCACTAGAAAGAGGACCTAATGTCATAGGAACATCCATCCGCCAATCCTCTCAACGAACGCTCCAATGAGGAGACCTTGCTTATAACCCATAGTATTTCTACTCAAGGGGCAACTATTATCCTTCCCACATATGGATGCATCCACTTCAACATAGACGTCGGTGAGGTACTAGCGTCAATTCAATGATCCAAGCCTCTTACCCCCAGGGATGAACTTAAGGTGTTCACAAACCTCACTCAATAAGTATAGATGCTCACAGGCATGATGTAGGCTATCACCCCGCTCCTATCTTAGCTAACCCAAAAAGCGATGCCACTATTTCAACCACGATTAACACTTCAACCACCACTAGCATTGGCATTTGTTGAAGTCCTACCGACCAACCCAATGCCAACATATCAAGATCACCCAAGCCCATATAATTGCCAACCAAAGGAGTGCCTTGCTCCCCAACCATGGAGTTTAGTGCACCACCACACCACCGAATCTGAGACCCAATCAACGGATTCGATGGATGACTCCCTAAGGGCCTAAATGCCACAAATGAACTAACTCTTAAATGAGATGCAATAGAAATTCCAACAATCCAAGGGGGAGAATTTAGTCAATCCCACATCGGGTCGATCCATGTTCACTCAGAATATTCACGAAGACCAATCCCAACAAACTTTTATCTCCCATTGTTGGAGGCCTTTGATGGTGGTAGTACCGACCTGGTAGACCACACTACCACCTTCCGTGCCTAAATGTCTCTTTATGATACCTCAGATGCTTTGATGTGTTGCATTTTCCTGACAATGCTGAGAGGCCAGCATGAGAGTGGTACACTCATTTGAAGCCACTCTCAGTCGACTCCTTCGCTCCGCTTACAAAAAAGTTTGAGCTTTACTTTCTCAGGAATATATGCTCGAGGCCACAATGATGATGCTGCTCGAACACAAGCAAGGCGAGGAAGAGACACTCTTTGACTTTGTCACTTGATTCACTAACAAAATCTGAGATGTGCATGATGTTGGGAAACCTGAGTGGAGTGTCAACATGCATAGTAAAAAACAAAAACAAATAGTCTCCCATGTTTATAATGTTATTGTGTGATGATTGGTGCATGAAAAAATTTTAAAACCTATTGAGAAACCATATGAGCGCATCACATGCGCAGAGAAAAAACAAAATAAAACAGGTTTCTTACATTTATCACGTCGTCGTGTAACGATTGGTGCAAAAGAAATTACAAAATCTAAAAACTATGACTAGTGTAAGATTAATTACCTAAAGTGATCGTATATCCCTAAAACTTTCATATACAATCAGAGAGGATGAAAAAAGTCAGATTTCCTCCTCTCTAGCAATATCTATACAGTAGATTATTGCAGCGATGCTCCTTTAATTGTAGCTAAAAAATCCCAACTCTTGCGCATCTTCTTGCAGCAAACATGAAAGGAGATCTGCTATCTTCTTCACTGCCTTCTCATAGCAAGGAGAGGTTGGTCAGTTGAGAAGATGAGGGAGGGAGGAGAATAGGAGAGGGCAGCCAAAGATGCAGCCCATGCCTCCTATTTATAGAGAGCCACCAAAAACCCTAATAGATCATGCCTTAGTGGGTATTGGATCTCTATCCAATTACTCTTACTTCTTGGATTATTGAATATTTATCCAATAATCTTAATTTGCCTCTAATTGAGCCTCATGCAATGAGTCCATTAATACTAGGTCTCATCCAATAAGAACATGGGCTTATTGGATAACTCATATCCAATCCTTTACTCGCTGAAATCATCAACCAAATGTGTGTGACCCTTTAGGCCCAATATCGAGCTGATCATGAGTTCTACCTGTTAGAACTCCTTTTGACTTAGTGAATTGTTATCCCATAACAATTCACTCAACTCATCGATTATGGACGTACTAGGCCACTACGCCATAGTCCCCAAATGGTATAGGGGATCTTATCCATTGGATCTATCTATCCTTAGTTACCGTGTGTCTATAATTCCTCATCTATCTAATATCTCAGAGACTACATATTGGGCATAGTACTGTCAGACTATATACAGAATCTATCCGAGTCTCATTCTGATCAGATTCACCTAGAGAACTCATTCTCTCTTAATCTGAACGACCATAGCTAGGGATTTACCTGAGCGAGAGCACAGGGATATCCAAACGACCCTATCTAGTAAACCAAAAATTCTGCATGTCGTGTTAGGTTTTTTACCTAGGGAGATTGTATATCCCTAAAAAATCAGATCCAAAGGAGAGGATGAAGGAGGTAGATGTCCTTCTCTCTAGCGTTAACCACAAGGTGGAAGAAGTGGCGATGCTCATCACTTACAATATAAAAACTTATAGCTTTTACACACCTTCTTCGTAGCTTTTGATGCATTGCAACAAGCATGGAAGAACTCCTTTCTTCTTCACTGTCATTATGCACTAAGGAGAGGGGTGTGATAGAACCCTAGAGGAATTATATTGCAGATTGATCTTTTGAAGGGGGATCAACCCTTTGGAATGTTGTAGGGGTTCCTCCCTCCTAGGTACTCAGCCACAAGGCTGAAATAAACTGATCCCTTGATTGCATAAAAAGTGGTGGAGGCTACAAGCTTATATAGGGCTTCAAACCCTAACCCTAGAGAGGCTCCTTCCCTAAGACAAATGCCTCTTGTACCCCTCCACCCTAGCCAACTTGCCCTATAAGGGGCGACGACTTAGGATGGTGCAATAATCCAAGCGCCCTAACAGGGGGGGGGGGGGGGGGGGGGGGGGGGGGGGGTTATTTTATAAGATAGTAGGTGACTAGGTGGGGATTATTACAATCTCTCTGAGTTTTTATTAGTTGCTACTTAATTGAATATGACACAATCCTACTAGGGTCCTATCAGGGTGGTCGATTGAGAAGAAAAGGGAGGGAGGAGAATATGAGGAGGTTAAAAGTCTCAAGCCTATGAGCTTTATGGCCCCATCCTATTTATAGAGATTCTTGTTAACTTAACCCTAATGGATTATGTCCTATTGGGTATTGAATCTCCATCAAATTACCTAAACTTCTTGGATTAACGGATTTCTACACAGTAATATCTTATTAGCTCTTATTGGATCTCATCCATAGGATCCAATAATACTGGGCTTATTGAATATCCAGTAACAGGGGCTCCGCGGATATCTTATATCGGAATCTCTACTCGTCACAACATCCACCATATATATGTGACCCTTTATGCCCAATATTGAGTTGGCTATGAGTTGCACCTATCATAACTTCTGACTCAGAACTCCTTCTAACTTAGTGAATTGTTATCCCTTTGTGTACGACCATTTAGAGTTTGTAAAGTCCATATTTATACTTTGCATAGGCTATAAAGTGTTTGCTAAAATAGTTACTTATAGATCCCATGTGAAAAGCTTTCGCTAACCCGTTGTCTCTTTTGTAGGTCCTAAGGAACCATAGGAGGTTTCGGGAAGGTTAACCTTTGTAAACGGATACGCAAGGGTGCTGCATAACTTAGGCAAAACTTGCTAAGTTCACGATAGATTTCGCTCAACTCATTGACTATAGACGTACTAGGCCAATACACTATAGTTCTTATACGGTACAAGGATATCTAATCTGTTGGACCTATCTGTCTTCAATTACTATGTATCTACAGTCCCTCATCTATCTAATGTCCCAAATACCATATATCGGGCATGGTACCGTTAGGCCTCATTTGGAATCCATCCGAGTCTCACTCTAATCTTATTCTCCCGGAGAACCCCTTCTCTCTCAATCTGAATGATCCTGGTCAGAGATTTATCTGAGTAAACATACTGGATATTTCTCTCATGATTTCAAGAGTGGACGATCCTCTATTGACACTCAGTTACCTTCATAAGATTGACTACTAATCCTAATAACTGATTGTACCATATCTAGAACTTCCAAACCTATAAGTCCAACGTCAAAGGAAGGAATACTAAAACAAGGCATAATTGTGTCTCAAGTCTTAACATCAAACACACAATTGAGACTACAAAATCACTATCAAATGTTAGGTATCATTAACTATCTAGCATTCTATAAATGGATCAATCAGTGAACTCATTCCCCAATGAGCACCTACGTGTATGATCCCCATCAGACCTTTGTGACGCTCAAAGATAATTTGAGACAATAATTTTATCAGTATATCTATAATATTATCTTCAGATGAAACTCTTTCCATTACTATATCTCTAAGGGCTATGATCTCTCTAATCAGGTGGAACCTCCTTAGAACGTGCTTGGACTTATAATGAGACCTGTGTTCCTTTGCTTAAGCAATCGCCCCATTGTTGTCACATTATATCGGAATCGTCTCCTTGTTGCTCGGTATGACTCCCAAATTCATGATGAACTTTTTCATCTAGACTCCCTCATTTGCTACTTCTATCGTAATAATGTACTCCACCTTTGTGGTCGAGTCAATAGTAGTATCTTGCTTGAAACTCTTCCAACTTACTGCTCCTCCATTTAGGGTGAAGACATATCCTGAGTTTAACTTGCTATCATCTACATCAGATTGGAAATTCAAGTCAATGTAGCCCTAAATCTGGAGGCTACCTCATCCATATACCAATAAGAGATTTTTAATCATTCTCAAGTACTTAAGGATGTACTTTACTGCCTTCTAGTGTTCTAAACCTGGATCCACCTAATACCTGCTCGTGACACTCAGAGTATGTGCTATATCGGGCTTGGTACATAACATAACATACATGATAGACTGTATCATAGAGGTATAGAGTATCTTATCCATGTCTGCCATTTCTTCATGAGTCTCTAGGGACATACTTCTAGAAAGTGATATTCTATATCTTATTGATATGTGACCTCTCTTGGAATTTTTTATGTAAAAAGTTTTGATAATAGAGTCTATGTACTTGGATTAGGACAAGCCAAACATCTTTTTAGATCTATCTCTATAAATCCGAATCTCCAAAATTTAGGATGCTTCCCCTAAGTCCTTCATGGAAATATATTTAGATAGCCAAGACTTAATCATGGAGAGCATTCCTATATCATTCCCAATGATCAGGATGTTACCCACATATAACACCAAGAAGGTGATAATCCTCCCACTTACCTTCCTGTACACACAAGGCTCATCTTCATTTTTAACGAAGTCATAAGATCTGATCGCTTCATTAAATCTTATGTTCCAACTTCGGGAAGCTTGCTTCAGTCCGTAGATGGACCGAGCAACATGCATACCTTATTTGGGCTTTTCTTGAACATGAATCCCTCAGGTTGTATCATATACAATTTCTCCTTGAGGTTGCCAGAGGAACATGGTTTTCACATCCATCTGTCAGATCTCATAATTATTATGCTATAATGGCCAAAAGAATTCTGATAGATTTTAGCATGGCTATGGGTCAGAGGGTTTTGGCATAGTCAACTTATTGCCTATGATGATATCCTTTGGCCACCAGCCTTGCCTTATAGGTCTCCACCTGTTCATATATTCCGATCTTTTTCTTGAAGATCCATTTGCACCCGATGGGTACGATACCCTCAAGTGCATCAATAAGGTTCCAAATCTTATTGGAGTAAATAAAATCCATATTAGAATTTATAGCTTTTTACAATTTCTTGGAGTCTATACTCATAATAGCCTCCTTGTAGGTCTGAGGATCAACTTCCTGAGTGTACTCTCCACGGATATGTCTCATATATCTTTCAGAAGTGTGAGATACTCTGTCAGGCCTATGAAAGTTAGAACTTCTATACTAGGTACATACATGAATAGACTCGGCCTCTAGAGTGGTGCTTGAGTTAGGTTCTCCAACCTCACTCAACGCTATCAAACTCTCATTGTTTCCACCAAGAATGTGTTCCTTCTCAAGGAACATTGCTTTCTTGGCGACAATGATATTTTAGTTCTCTAGATGATAAAAATAGTACCCACGAGTTTCTTTAGAGTATCCCATGAACTTGCACCGCTTCGTCCTTGATTCTAGCTTCTCGGGGTTGTATCTTCTAATATGGGCAGGGTAGCCCCAAATCTTAACAACCTTAAGAGCATACTTCTTCTATTAGGATCAATTGGCACTAAGAGGGGGGGGGGGGGGGGGTGTTGTGGGGTGAATTAGTGCAAGTGTAAATTTTTATTTTAACGAATTTTTTTTCACTTTAAGCAAGATAGACAAATCAAAGCTTTTCGTAACAAGTGAATGATTCAAAGAAAATTACTAAGCTACTTGCTTAAAAATGACTTAAGAGGAAACAATCAAATCCCAATAAAAGATAATCAACATCGAAGGGAAGTGCTTGACTTGAAACTTTGTTTTCAAAGAGTAAGTAAAAATAAGAAATGTCTATTCAGTTCAAAACGATTAAAAACTCGACAATTGAGTAATAAATATAAGAATTAAGAAACACTCATAATTATAGTGGTTTGACACCAACGAGCCTACGTCCACTCTCGAGTCCTCTTTCTTGAGGCTCATCGGCGCCCACTACCGATCTTCTTTGGGTGAAGACCAAACTCTTACACTCTGCTTACAAGGGAGACTTCAAGAATTTTCTAACTCTAAGCTCTCTCCCTTCCCCTTTTCTTTTTCTTACAATTCACACATAATTTTTTTCATAGAATATAATCCTCAAAATTATTACATGAAATACAAGAAAACTTGGGGTAATTATAGGCCCCAAATGACTTCAAAAATTAGAGATAAAAATTCAAACATACATGTAAAATCTGAGTACTGGCAGTTCAGCCGCAGGCCTGGGTGGGTCAATTGCTGAAAGCACCCAAAATCCTGGGTACGGATGGTTCAACTGCCCAGCCTGGGTGATTTACCAGCCGTCAGTCGCCCAGAAACCAAGTACGGGTGGTTTACCCATTGGTCCTGGGCGGTTCAATCACTGACAACCACTGGCAGTCGCCCTGTTTCCAGGATATAGGCGATCCAACCGTCGCTTATCGATGGTTTACCTGCTGAAATCTCCGTAAAAGTGGTTCCCTCTACTTTTTGAATTCTGGCTTGAACCTGATGTTAAGTAATTCTTTGGTCAACTAATTGAGCTCAATCTGAGCTCAACCAAACCCCATAGTGGACTTGGTTGCCTTATTGAGTTGATTTGGATTTCATCTAAATCAAACTCAATTAGGACTCAATCCCTAACTACGGCTCAATGATTACAACTTTTAATGATCAACAAGCTAAACCATGACTTAACTCCCATCAATCCGAAAGCCTTCAATATTCTTACGACGAGTCTTCTGGTCTTCTTCCAGCGATCTCCTGGTGTTTTCTCAGCGAGCTTCCGAATCTCTTCGGCGAATCTCCTAGTGATTTTCCGACGAGGTCCCACTACATCGTCCGAACCCGACCCAATGCCCAAGCTTGATCTTGACCCATCATTTAGCTGTAACTCAATTACTCCTATCATAGTTAGATATGCAATTCTTCCTCTAACACATATGTTAGATTTAAACACTCATTAATTGATTTCATCATCAAAATCCGATATTCAATAATTTCCTTCTTTTTTATGATGACAATCAATTAATGACGAGAGTTAATCCTAACTCCCCCTAAATTTATGTCATAATAAAGAAGACTTAAATTCAAGAGAATCATACATTCTTGAATCAAATAAATCAAAACAATTAATATTTTAAGCAAATCATATTCAAGGATACTCATATATCAACAAAAATTTACTTTTAAATTATCAAGTCATCAACTCATCAAAGATTTTCATAAATTTCAAACATTTAAAAATTTTAACTCATCAAGGATTTTCATGAACTTTAAACATTTGAAAATTTTAACTCATCAAGGATTTTTATGAACTTCAATTATTTGAAAATTTGAACTCATCAAGGATTTTCATGAACTTTAAACATTTAAAAATTTTAACTCATCAAAGATTTTCATGAACTTCAAAACATTTAAAAATTTCTCCTTAAGTTATTACATAAGTCATCAATATCAATTTCTCCCCCTTTGTCATCAACAAAAAGGTGAAATGTGGGGCTAAGCATTTAAAGCATATGAGTTTTTGCTCCCCTTTTTAAAAATACGATATGATTCATAAAGAATTTTCTTCCTCTTGAGAATAAGAAGACAAAAAATAATAATGGAGGAGTTATAAAATATTATTAAACATATGTCTAAATTTTGTAAAGGTGAATTTCGAAGATAAACTCAAAACTCCAAGACATTCAAGGAGATTCAAAAGTTTTAAAGCTACTAATGCATTTAAAATCATCTCATATAATTTCTAGCAAATAAGTACGTAAATCAGCAAAACATCATGTAAATTTTCTCCCTTTTTGTGAATAATAAGATAATCATCTCATGGGAACAATAAGATAATTTTAAAAACATTATCACAAAAAAAAAAAACTCATTATCATGCATCTCTTCTGTTAGTCAGTTATGATTGAATCGGTTCGATGATTATTAATATAATTATTTGAGTCAAAAATCATCTTCGGTCACAGAAACTACAAATCACATGGATTCTATCAATCCTTGGAGAATGAGAAACCTATAAGGGACTCGAATCAACAACTCCAAAGGAACCACATTTGCTCCGTTGTTGACTCGGTAAGGGACCCGAGTAAACGACCCCAAAGTAGCCAACACATTCGCTCCGTTGTTGAGTCGGTAACGATCGTTTATCAAAACTAATCCCCTATAATCTGAAAACATATTTTCGTCACAGGCCGAGCATGATAGCATCTAATTCACACACCTATGAGAGAATAGGCTCATGGGAAAAACATGAAAATATATTTAGATGGAAGAAATAACTAATATCAACTTTTTGAAGTCCACATCAATCAGTAGAGGTCATATGAATTACATAAAAATAGTTTCGTATAAGAATACAATCAGTGATCGGACAGCAGATAAATTTTTATATGAAGAATAACAAAATACTATTTACTTTCGTAGCTTCCGAGGCTATCTTAAGAATTTGTTGCCTAATCTGACATTAGAATTCAAAAATTGTTTCTTTTGATGCGAAGGCGCTGTGGGCTCCAAATGCCCCGCGCCCCGTTTTCATCGACGGATGAAGGCACCAGTTGGCGGCGTCCGTGCATTGAGATTCGGGCCGCCCCGATGCGGGGCACACTCTTCACTCGTATATTGACTCGTGGGCTGAGCCCGGAAGTACCAGCTCGCCGCCCCCTCTTTATTTTGAAATGAAGTCACCGTGAGTGGTCACGTACGTTCGCCGACCCCTCGAATGCTCCAACCCGATACCACGTTAGCAGGTCCTCTTCGTATCCCGTTCATCGCCTCCGCCTCCTCAACCTCGTCTCGTCGTCGAGATCCTGTCATCACTGCTGCCCACCGGTGTCAGTTCCCTCCCTCCCTCTCCGATCCGAAGCCCTAAACCCTCTCTTCCCCTCAACCCTCCTCCGATGGCCGGTGGGGCGGAGGCCCCACCAGCACCGCCCAAGAAGCAGCGAAGAGGGATCGTCGCCCGGCTGTGGTGGTGGATTTTCGGGGGCCGAAGCGAGGACTACGAGAAGCGGCTGCAGCACCTGTCCAAGGAGGAGGCTGCGGTCCACGCGCGGATGAAGCGACGGGCGCAGTCCTCCAGGCGCATGATCCGGAATCTCATCGTCTTCTCCGTCATCCTTGAGGTGACTTTCCGTTGCCCATCTTCGGTTGTTATGAATAGATCTGATGGTTTTTCGAGCTCTTGCTGGGGTTTGCGGATCTTGGTTAAGAGATATTGTAGTCCGTAGGCGTTTGAGGTTTATGGCGCTTAGTTTTTCCTCTAACTGTGTGATTTTGGAGACCGTGTGATTGTGGTCAATAGATGGCATCAGATCCAAGAATATAGTACATCACTTGTGTTTGAGTTGAAGGGGATTGATTATGTTCCGGGAATTTAGAATCAATATGATCTTTGATAAAACTTTAGGGTTCTATCGTGGAGGAAGAGGGTAGAAAAGGGAGATAATCGATCTCTTTGATTTCCCTCTTAGATCACTTCGAGGGGATATGACTTCTAAGGTTTTGACTTTTGGTTAAAACTAATACTTCATTCTTTGGTTTTTCATAAAAAAATTACAGCCTTATTTATTTATAAGACTCTACCAATAGTCCATGCTCAACTTTAACTCTTAACTAACTGATAAACTCCTAACTGAAAATAATAACCGACTCCATCCCAACTGAAGATAAAAACTAACTTTAACCACTCATAACTGACTTGATGAGGTTCACATGATCCATAACTGACTTCGACTAACATGACTCAACCTAAATAGATGGACCCGACTTAGTTAGGGTCCTAATAGACTCTCTCTTCAAATTAACCTTGTCGTCAAGGCTGAGCAACATTGAACTTTGGGAGCACTTCGGTCCAGGATATTTACCACACATCACAATCCTTTGATCAATCAAATAGGGTCTCCACTTGGTATAAGCAACGGGTCGATCTTCTGGTGCAGTAGTCATTGTAGTCTTCTGAGGACACTTTTTTATCTGATGGCTAGTGGTCGTACCATGTCTTCTTTTGAGGATCACCACTTCGAAGTCTTCTTGTGGTATCAAAAAGAAATCTACAAGTAATTGTTTACCATGTATAATCAGATTTACCTTTGAGCACCTGTTATCACAAATTAGGATTTGCCTATTAGCAATCTTGTCTTCGAATTTGTCATAGCTTCGTGACCGAACTCTATATTATCAATTTTCAGTTCCTCCTTAGCTGGTTTAATTGTCAGCAGTTTGTCACAACCTTTATTATCAGACTCCACATTGTCAGTTGGCTCGACCGTCAGAAGTTGCTCTTCTATGTTGACCACTTTAAAGTCATCCTTTATTGATTTTTTTTCCTGTTTATTGAAGCTTCTGTTCGACGAATGTCCATATTGATTTTTCCTTCATGCATGCTGGCGAATGATATGGTTGCTATCATGGTGCGGGGATGACAAGCTTTAACTTCGCACCGAATCTCGGGATTAAGTCCCTCGATAAATTTTCTTACCAGTTGTATCTCGGACCAATCTCTGGTTTGGTTCGACAGGTGCCTAAATCTGCTCTGGTACTCCTGTATTGTCGAAGTCTGGCAGATTTTGGTGAGTTGTCCATTAACGTTCTTGTACTCTGATGTTCCGAAGCGAATCAGGAGCTCTCTCTTGAACTGTCATCACGAAGGGACTTCGTGATAGGTCTCGTACAAATCATCCCATTGGATTGCATCACTTTCGAGTTGAGTGGAAGCTACCTCCACCATAAATTCCTTCGGAGTCCTGTGAAAATGAAAAAACTTTTCAGCACGTGAGATTCAACCAATTGGGTCTTCATCTTCCCATCTGGGAAACTCCTCCCTCATGCGTGTGTATCCTGTGTCCTGCTCATGATCATACTTTTTAAGTCGGCTCCATTTGGAACTTTCATCATGTTGAGTTTTGTTGGGGCTCTCTGATCGGCTTCTTCTAAATTCGCAAAGGAGTTCTTGGAATTTGTCTTCTATACGGGCCTTGAAGGCTTTAAACCTTCCGTTTAGTACATCATCTGTAATAATCGTGTAGGATTATAGATCAGTGATGTTCAGTTCTTTTTTTCTGTTGTCGAGTTAAGGGCATATGTCGTAGATGTAGTAGGACTTGACCGCAACGAGATTGTTGGCATCGACAAGCGGGGGACAGCGACGATTGGCAGCGGTGAGGGTTGCGACAAGGGACGACGAGGGCTGCGGCAGGGGACAGCGGTGCAGCTACGTGGCAGGTGAGGCTACGATTGAGGAGGAAGGCAACGACAGCAAGAAGCAGAGAAGGCTGAAGGAGAGGGCAGCGGCTGTGGCCGGCGAGGGCTTTGGCTAGGGCTGCAATTGTTGAGGAGGAAGGCAGTCGCGGTAAGCAGGGGCAGCAGGAAGCAGAGGAGGCGAGGAAGAGGAAGCAGGGGAGCAGCGGGGAAGGAAGATGCAGTAGCAAGGATAGCAGGGGCGGCTGGGCAACGCTGGAGGGAGCAGAAACGACAGCGCTGGATACGTAGGCAGGTAGGGTCAGCAAGGCAGAAGGGGCGATCAAGGCTGCGGCTGGCAGAGGAGGAAGGAAGAGGGCAGCGGCAGTCGCTGGCGGTTGGTAGCGGCGATAGGTGGTGGGGAGGAGAGGAAGAAGGGGCAATGGTGGTGGCGGCTTGCGTGGTTGCACAAAGGAGGAACAGAGGGTGATGGCAGCGGGTGTTGCAGCTGGTTGCAGCCTTCGGTCGCGCGGTGGGGAAGAAGGGGGGCAGCGGGGTCCGGCGAGGGCTGCCGTAGGGAAGGCGAGCTACTGGGGGCGTCGTCGATGTGGTTGGGCAGCGGTTAGCAGTGGTAGCAGGGCGATGGCCGAGGGTTGGAGAGGGAGGAGGTAGTGGCGTCAGCGTGAGGAGCGCCTAGCGGTGGTTGCAGCTGAAAGCAAGGGAGGCAGCGGCTGAGGTGGCGCTGGAGGAGAAAGGGAGATGGTGACCGGCGGCAAGAGCAGGGGAGGAAGAAGGGGCAGCAGCGATGGCAACTGCAACAGGCGGTGGGGAGGAGAAGGGTGATGGCAAGGACTGCGGCCAAGAAGGCTACTGCAGATGAGGGAGGAGAGGAAAGCGATGGCCGGCGGGGATGAAGGCAGTAGCAACGGCTGTTGCGATAGGGGAGAAAGGGAAGAGCAGCGTGGCAGCGGTGCTCTTCTTCTTCTCTTTCTCTTGCCCTCTTTTTTTTTTTTCACCGATGATGGCTGTGGCGAATATGAAATAGATGAACAACAATGTTGCAGGTGGCAGCACGGAGATGAGAAGAGGTGGTGTGGAAGACGGTGACGATGACGATGGCAAGGGCGATAGTGAGGGTGATGAACGGTAGCAGCGAAGGTGTCGAGGAATGCTGCTCTGATACCAAATGATAGAACCCTAGGGTTCTATTGTGGAGGAAGAGGGTAGAAAAGGGGGATAATCGATTTTTTCGAGGGGATCAGACCTCCTAGATCACTTCGAGGGGATCTGCCTCCTAGGGTTTTGCCTTTTGGCTAAACCTAATACTTCATCCCTTAATTTTCATAAAAAAATTACAGTCTTATTTATAGGGCTTTACCAAGAGTCCCGCTCAACTTCGACTTTTAACTAATTGATAACTCCTAATTGAAAATAATAACTGACTCATCCCAACCGAAGATAAAAACCAACTCTAACCACTCATAACTGACTTGATGAGGTTCACCTAACCCATAACTGACTTTACTAACATGACTCAACCTAAATAGATGGATCTGACTTAGTTAGGGTCCTAACAATCTTGCATAGCTAATTTAGGAATAGTTGGCCCTTTCTCTTCTGCGAGCCTGTGATTCCATTACTAGATTCCTCACGTTCAAGGAAATGATGTCTAGACTTTCCTAGAGTTACAGATTCTTTTCCCTAGTTATTTCGAGAGACATGTTTTCCCCATTTGTTTGACCTTATTTTCTCATTCCGACTTAAAAAGTTAGTCATGATTCATAAGACTCAATGTGAATCGGTGGCTTTTGGAAGTTCAGCATGCCACTTTATTCAGCTTTTGAGAACAATGACACACGAAAGAGGCAAGTTTGTTTTTCTTTACTAAATGTTTTTACTTATGGGAAGTTTGTCTTGTGAGGGTCATTGCGAGCTTACACCAATGGTCTAGATGCTCATGAGATTACACCTTAGGAACTTTGAGCCAAAACAAAAAGACTTTGTTTTCACGAACTATGGATTTTCTGCTTCCGAACTAAGATATATTTTCATGTTTTTGGAAGTTCTACTTATCTAAATTGACGGGGGAAACCACACTGTGACCTTGAGCATGAACATCCTGGTTTTGCTACCATTTTTACTTTTCAGTTCCTGCAGTTACTATCTGTAGAAAGATCAAACTCATTGCTGTTGCCGTCTCTGTCCAAGGAAGATTTGTTTCCGCATTTTTGACAACCCTTATTTGTTAAAACTAAGAAGAGATGTCCAGGGTGACCCCGACTAGCATGGCTCTATTTCATGATATTATAATATTGGCATACCTTGCAAGAATTAAACCCCATGCCTTTGTATATTGTTCTGATATGTTAGACACTGCTGGTGTCTATCTGCATAGATTGAAATATAAATCCTTGTTTGCTGTACTTTGTTTAGATGGTTCGCAACTTTGAGACCGTTACTACAAAGCCTAGCATCCTTCAGATATTGGACTTTTGTTTTGGAGCATATTATTCATAATTGATGCACTACAAGTAGCTACTAGAAACATGTAATCAATAGCATCAAACTTAGATGTTATGCTTCTTAGTTCTTCCATTTCTTGATGCTTTATGCTACTAAAATGCCTATAAATTGGAACCTAGTCATTCTTCATGTCTCATTACGTATTCAAGATGTGAAATTACTTATAATAAAAAATCTGATGTACCCAGAAACTAGGACTCTTAATATGACAGGACAGTTCTTTATATAAAAGTTTCAGATGCTTCAGCTTGCTTTTAAATAGTTAGGGGTTTTTCTTTAAGTTGTAATTAGAGAAACAAATAATTATTTAAATAATTTCTAGTGGTTGATTCATGATATATGTTACATCTTTTTGTTTGTCTTGTTTTTTATTTAAACTATTTTTGGTCTTGTGAAACCTCAGGGGTCTTATTGTAAGATTTATTTTAAATTTTCTAAAAATAATAAGAATAATATGTAAACATCTGCATTAAAATGATGGTAGTTGTGGAGGTAGAATATTTTGTAGTGAAGGATTCGTAATTTTGACATCAAGTAGTCAGGAGAAGGTTTTGTGGTTCTTGATTAATATCTGTTTTAACTAAAGGCTGAAACAAAATGTTGTCAGGTTGACAACCATATGTTACACCTGTAGAGTGACTTAGAATAAATGGAGTGTGGAAGAACAAAATGTTCAGATGATTGTGGAATCTGTCAATTGATAGTCTGATGGAGAATGAGAAACATCATGACCAATGGGCAGGTGTAGGAATCAATGGTTATATTAGGACATTATCAGATTTTTCAGCCTCTTGCTCTGGTACAACCAGGGAACCTCATGCATTTAAATTCCTAAGCATTATACTGGTATAATGGATTCTGATACTTTGATTGAATTCTGATTGTTTAGGAGCATTTTTAATGTTAATTGAAGCACCTAGGTGTAGGATCTTTAAATTAAAATAACATTAGCGGCAGATATGAAGAATATCAGGTGGTTTTGTTTTGAACTCTTTGAACAAATCCTATAGAAAGCTAATTGATAAATTACTGTATTTATCCATTTACATTCTGTCCTAACTGGAATTACTACTTGTAGAAAAGATAAAGACAATGTTATCTTTACTAGAATGAGTTTTAGAATAATGTTTGATGAGCAGACTTGGTTTGATTTGTTATCACACAGAATGCAATTTGAGATTTTTAGGATGAGAAGAAGAGTGATTCAGATCAATAGTTGCCATGAATTGTCATTGATGGATTGAATAAAGTATACTTGCTAATCATTCTAAATCATCTCCCATGCCTTGTTGGCTTATCTGCCAATTAGAGTGCCAACCACCAGGTGTAAGTTTTGTTTTCTATAGCATGAGAATTCGTTACATGCATAACCATTGATGAAATAAAATGTTATCGGAAGTTACTCTATAGTTGGAAAACAAACTCCATGTTTCAGCATTTTCCATGATATGTTCTGATTGTTAATTGTAGGGGCTAACTACTTTGTTTTTCCATTTCCAGCCTTGTATTTATGAATTTTCTTTTCCTCTCTCCCTCTTTTTTTTTTTTTGCTTAAAATTTCTGAAAGCATGACTTTGAAATACAATGATGTTACTGATCTTTCATGTTTTTCATCTTTTATGTAAATGTTCTCCATGTTCCCATTATGTCTTTCAGTGTATTGTGATTCTTTGGTGTCTTAACTCTATATTTAAGCTCAGCTACATTCTTTGGTATGTTCTAAAACTTTGTTGTCTAAGATCTAAACCATAAAAGTCACTGATTCATTTTCCTTATGTACTTTATTTTTATTTTTTAGACTTCTGATATTTGTACCAGGTGATAGCGGTGGTTTATGCTATCATGACAACCAGATCAGCAGATTTGAACTGGCAGATTAGGGCAATAAGAGTTCTACCTATGTTTGTGTTACCTGGTTTATCTTCTGTTATTTATTCGACCTTTGTAAGCTTCACAAGGATGTGTCAGTATCTCAGACTCTACACCTGAACTTACATATTCTTTAGCTTGTATATACCTTTTTACACTCATGTAATATCTTCCAGCTGTATTACATTTTCTCTATGCCCTTTTAGTGCTTAGTTCTGTTAAGTTTTCATATGGTTTACCACTAAATAACTTGATATGGAGAATGCTTTTGCACTAGGAAGATTTGCAAGTGCGAAAATGAATATTTTTATGGTCAGTTTTGTCTAATTCTTGTGATTTTTTTTCAGTGCCTGTCATATCAGAAAATGGCATGTTTGTTTTGCAATTCATAACATTAACATTCAGACCGAACCTTAGAACTGTATGAACAATTAAAACACATAACAAGATTGATCTATATACCAAGGTTTGACTTACCGATCCATACCGGTGTACCAATATATTGTTGGTACCAGTACGGGACCCGTACCAGGCAGCATGCACAGTGCATACCACCCAGTATTAAAATATAATGTAATATTTTTTATAATATAATATAATATTAAAATATTTAAAAAAAAGAAAAGGGGGGCGACGTCGCCTCGATCTTTCTCCCCGCGCGGGGAGATGCTCCGTCTCTTCGCGCGGGAGAAAAAGCGGCCGTGGCCGTGGGCGACCCGCGGGCGGCGACAACAGGCGGGCGAGGTATTCTTTCTTTCCCTCTTCTTTTTTTTTCTTTTCCTCTTCCCTTTTTCTTCCTCAGTCGATCGCCGACGGTCGATTTCTCTCTCAATCGTCCGTCGACGGTCGATTTCTTCTTCAATCGGCTGTCGACAGTCGATTTTTGACGGAACCTACTGGTAGCGGGCGGTCCGCGTATCGGTAACCTGGCGGACCGGTATGTACCGCCCATATCGGGCGGTACAGTTCGAAATTGTAAACCTTGCTATATACAACCTTTTTGTTATTCCATCTTGTTTATTTTTTTGGTATATGCTATGTATGCTTATTTAATTTTTCATAATCTTTTATTGTTGTACTTCTGGTAGTTTTACTGTATGCCATAGATTATTGTGTATGCTAGAAGTTAGATCATTATTTGCTTTTATTCAGTTACATCTTCAGGTGATGATTGGCCTAGAACATGACAGCAATTTTGTAGTTTTGTTTGTGATCTCAGTTCTGAAAAATAAAAGGGTAACAAAGATACAAAGATGAGAAATAATTAAGAAAATTAGAAAAATGGATTGTTTCCCCATGTTATATAGTCTTGATGTTAAACCGGATCATATAAACAATATAGCCATATTGAGTTGAATTGGTTTAGAGCAAACTGAACTGAAGGAACAAACTGATAGGAAACAAATATTACTTTCATGCAAGGTTTGCAATTTCGACCTGTACCGCCTAGTACGGGTGGTACATACCGGTCCGCCAGGTTATCGGTACACGGACCGCCCGCTACCGGGCGGTTCCGTCAAAAATCGGTCGTCGGCGGTCGATTGAGGAAGAAAAAGGGAAGAAGAGGAAAAGGAAAAAAAAAAGAAGAGGGGAAGAAAGAATACCTCGCCAGCGCCGTCCTCGCCTGCCGTCGCCGCCCGCAGTCGCGACCGCGGCTGCTTTTTCTCCAGCGCGAGGAGACGCGACCCGCGGGCTGCGACCGCTGTTGCTTTTTCTCCCGCGCGAGGAGACAGATCGAGGTGGCGTCGCCCCCCTTTTCTTTTTCTTTTTCTTTTTTTTAAATATTTTAATATTATATTATATTTTAATACCAGGCGGTATGCACTGTGCATACCGCCTGGTACGGTGTCCTGTACCAGTACCGACAATATGTCGGTACATCGGTACGGACCGGTAAGTAAAATCTTGCTTTCATGTATTATGAGTGAGAAACTCGATGAAACAAACTGGATAGAATGGAGCTAAACTTAACTTAAATTGATTGAAAGCCTTTTTTGCAAGTCATGCTGGAACCTACGATTTGCAGGGTTATTAAAATGTTTTTTTAAAGTCATTTATGTGATCAGAAAGAACCATATATGGTAATATATATTACATGCTAAATATCATATGGATCCAATCAAAGAATTCTTTGTCCCACTGTGAACCTTCTCTTCCTGAAATGAAGAGATCAACCCATGTTAATGTCAGCTAGCTATTTCTGATGAAAATTCCATGTATATCGCATGCCCATATGCATTTATATCTGTCGTGTGGTTTTCTTTTAGCAACACATTTACTAGCATTTTCATCCCAGAGAACAAAAAAACATGTTGAGACCTTTTGGGGTTTGTTAGCAAATTAGCCTCTTTTATTTGGGTCTGTGACCTCAGAAGTAGTTTTGCTCGTATGTCTTGAATCTAGATTGTCTAGAGTTATGTACATATTTTTTATGGTTTGTGTTTGGTAGATGCCAATGAGCACTCAACTAAGTAATTCGAAAATTGTTGTTTGTAGTTGATCGCAAGGACCAGAAGACGCTTGACAAGCTACGTGCTGAGAGGAAAGCGAAGATTGATGAGATTAAAGAGAGAACCGATTTTTACAATACACAACAGCTTATTCAGGTCAATAGCTAATGAGAATCAGAGCTAGGATTATCTGTTAGATACTGAAATATCATATGTACTTGCATATGTGTACACACTTGCATTGCATATGTGAAATGATTTGCATTTTGTATTGGAGCTTACAAGACAAGGACACTCCGGATATCATGTCCATGTCTGACACCAACACTTGCTAGATACTTCCCTACACATTCTGGGTAGTTCAACACACATTAGGACCCATGTATCAGCTACACGTACACACGGCATTATACTTTACAATGGTCAGGCACACAAATCAGTTATATGTCTCACCTTTATGTGGATATAGGGATCTGTAGTAGGTGAGAAAATTACATTCCCAACCCACACTATTGCTTCCATCTCATGGTATATTAATCTGGAAAATCCATGGTGTCTGTGTGTCTATATATATATATATATATATATATATATATATATATATATACATAATGGCATTATTCAATTTGTCGTTTACTTGGCAATTAGTAACTTTTGCATGTGTGATGCCATATCTTTTACTTCTCACTGGAAACATTGGCCTATATGATGTGTTCTCTTTTCTTTTCTTTGAGGTTGTTGTACTAATTGTTGGCCTTGGGTCTTCAGAAATATGACCTTGATCCTGCTGCAAAGGCTGCAGCAGCAACAATTCTGGCATCTAAGTTGGGAGCAGACTCTGGTTTGAAAGTTTATGTTGGAGATGAACCGAATACATGTGCCCCATTGGTGAAAAGCAGTGACGCCAAACCCGTTCAAACCACTGGGCTAAGAAGCAGGAAACAATCACATGCAAGAAGCATTAGCACTGTTATTTCCCAATCGGTCAGTGAAACTCCTAATGAGCTTGGGGTTGGTGGCCAAGAAATTCCTTCTCGGGCCCAGAAGGCTGTTGAGCACCACAAAGGCTCTGCCTCTGACAGTGGTGGTTGGATTGCTCGTATAGCATCCTTGCTCGTAGGCGAGGATCCATCACAGTGCTATGCTCTCATATGTGGCAACTGCCATATGCATAACGGTATGTAGAGCGGAGATACAGATTGCAACACATTACTTGGTGGTGTTGTATGTCTATGTTATTGCTGGAAAGCAAAGAACTAAGTGGTTCTCTTTTGCAGGACTAGCAAGGAAAGAGGATTTTCCTCACATAACGTATTACTGCCCTCGGTGTCATGCACTGAATAGGTCTGGGCAATCAGGAGAGCACGATTCAGGTTCCAGATCTGGCCAAGGCAATTCCTTTTCAAGGAGTGAAGTCACAAATGATCTGCCAAAAGTTCCAGAGCAGCCGATTGGGAAGGGTGCTGCCAAAGAACACACCTCGGAGGCTACTTCATGATTATGGATTGTAAGCATGAGTGCTTTTTCTCAAATGTTCTCTTTCTCTTTCTCTTTGTTCTAACATTCTGAGTTGTGGCGGATGTAAGCTTCTACGTTTCTGTGCGACATAACGAGGACAAAAACATAAAATATGTATATTCTCGAGGGGGTATGACCGAATTAAGTTTGGAGCATCAGACACACTTGCTGGCGCTTCAGTCAGGTTTCATCTTTTTGCATTTTGAAGAACGTGAAACTTTTCGTATCTTTTAGTCGTTTTCGCCGTCAATTCTGATTCGAACAAATAACCAGGATTTCTATTGCGTCGACGGGGCAGCTGTATCTGCTCCATGTGTAAGATAGATATCCTATTCCTGTTAACACCGTGATGTGCCGTGCCCCGTCTTTGACCCGGCAACGTTTAACCACTGAATCCGTGGCCGTGGAACGGAAAGCACAAGAAAGAGCACGAGGAACTAATCTAGCTTCCCTTGTCGGGATATGAACCGCACGCACGACTTGGGGCAAAACCATTCTACCGATGATCAATATGAAATATCTCCATTCTGATTTCTACGATCTTGTAGCTTTGCATGTTATTTGCGATGCTTGGAGCGAGGGTTTGTCGAATGTTATTTGTCTGCGGGAGAGTGCGATTGCTGATTGATTGATTGATTGATTTGACCAGAGCTTCTTCCTTTTTGTTTGGAGTGTGATGGGCAATACGGTCTTTCTCGCCTCCTTTGACCTTGACCTTGACCTTGACCTTTGTTTTGGAGATCGATTGCATCTGTCACTTGCAGAGTTCGGTCGTGGTGCCGAAATCTTCTTGACCCTGAGGGCAACGTCGTCCTTTCTCAGTCATATAAGCCATCCGGTCCTTACTATCTACGACCGTTTGACCTCTTCCTCCCTGCGTTTTCTCATGGTTAGCAATCCGTAAGAAAGCATAGCCACTTCTTGATGTTCCTTCCACCTCGTTCTCATTGGATCTCTATTTTGGTAACTTCCTTCACCTCCAAGCCTGAGGCAATCCTCGAATGTAGCTTCCGGTTTACTACTTTCTGGTTGCTTGCGCCCAGCGAACAGCTCATTCTTTCCTTTCTCGACCAACTACACCATTAGGTCACATCCTGCTTCCTTCGAACAAGCTACGACGAGCTCTCTGTCTCTCCCTTAACGTTTGGTATGAGAACTAGTTCATTGCCATGATGATGCAGCCAGCGATTTGGAGGTGGTTCCTCACATTTGTGTACGTTCTCAGGCCAGAAGAATCGGCAGCAATGGAGGGCACGCAATGGAAGGGATCGGTCCACAGGATCAGGAAGTGCGTGGTGGATCTCCTGTCGATGGAGGACGATCTGGTGGACGACGACGATGAGGATGCGTGGGAGCTGATGGGTAGCGACCTTCGCCTCAAGTCTACGTTCTTGTACTGTGATCTCAACCAGGTGATTTCCCATGCTAGAGAAGAGCGGAAGAAGGTTCTCACCGACCTCGCCAACAAGCTCTTCTACTACATGGAGCAGGTAATTTCTTCTTCTTCTTCTTCTTCTCCTTCATATTCTCATCCTTTAAGGTGGCATAGTGCTTAGATGGAGGCCAGGGTTGGATCTGCCGTCAATTCTGGTTGCCTTCTTTCTTCTTCTGTGCAACATTTGGATGCCTTTTGCTCTGCGACCAACTCTGCTGCTGACCGTAGCTTTCTGATCCGTTCTCTTCCTGTTTCTTTCATGGCATGCAGCTGGATCATGCCGTCAGGATCCGGAGCATGTCTTTGACGCAGGTCTGCTACAACGACACAGCCAGTGTTTTACAGGAGGTGATGGCCGCTCTCATGGCCCTTCGGTAGCTCGATCACCGAAGGAGGACTGAAGTCGCCGTTCTTTCGTCATGCACGACCATAACTGTTGGCCGTTACCAGTCTCTTCTGCATGCATGACCAGAAACTTCAGCAGGGGTTTCTTAGTTTCTCAACTTTGTGTGCATTGAATGAAGCCTTCGGATTAGCACTAAAAGCAATCAGTTGGCAGAATTCTGATGGATCATCACTGTTTCCATCCTTCAAACACTGCAAGCTAGAGTTTCTGAATACTCCTCTGAATGTAAAAGAATTTTGATCACAACAAGCAGCTGAAGCGTCACTGAAAGCAGATGCTTTGATGTATCCACGCAAGAGAATATTCATAGACCATAAAACACCATTTCTTTCTTTAATTATACATGCAGATTAATACACTACGAAGAGCATTTTATTTCTAGCACTACAATGTGTCGTTACAAATTGCTCTCGAGGCAAAGGACATGGTAGTAAAGCAAAAAATTTTGCTGAACCGCAAGCACCTAATACTGTTGTTGTGTGCAATCTTCCTCTCATATCAAGCATTTATACATAGAAGCTCCATAAGAGAAGCACAAGGTCGAGAGAGTCGGGAGGTTGCCGTCGCCTAGTTCTTGATTCTCCTCCGGTACTGGGATGCGATCTTTGTTCTCTTCCACAAAAAGCCATGTATAATTGAAAGAGACAGCTTGGATCACCTTCCTTGCATTTACATGTGAAAATTGTGCACTTAAAGGGACCCCGATCATTTGGTGGCAAGTCACCAGGATCTTCGCTCTTCCTTAAGATGACCGTTGCTGGGTTCATGTGCCTTCCGAAATAGGAAACAGCAGAGATTAAGCAAAAGGAACACCAAATTGCAAACACAGAAAAGATCAAGAACAACACACACTTCAATAGGAAATATTACTGGCTAAGCAAGTCTTTTGAGTCAAAAAAAAAAAAACAACAAGCAGGTAATGCGAAACAATAACACATTACAATCTGTAGTAGCATATGATTCACTGATAAGCACACACAAACAGCCATAACATAGTTTTTATCACATAGAACGCTAGAGTTGGGGAGGAAATGAGCATTTTAAGCTGAGGCTAGTTAACATTAACGATGGAAGCTGGTGCAACGAACATCGAACAAAAAATTGATTCATGACAAAGACCAGCTGGTGGGTCATCAGAATGGTATCGTGACAAATGGCACAAGTGGACAAACAATCTCAAGAAAAAGGATGATATGCTGAGTAGAACAAGAAGTTCAAGACACATTTATTTGTCAATGCCATCCATTTGTCAACATTCTTCTAATTAAATATTTCTTTTCCACTCTTCTACCATTAAATGATTTAAAAGATATACATATTTGTCAACCCAAATCTGAGACATTCAATCTGCTAGTAGAACATTCGACTCTGTAAAATTTCATGACCAGATTTAAAACAGAATGAGAAGTATCCCCAGCCACAACTCATAATACCTTCATGTCGTCAACAATTAAATCTAAGCAACAATAACAATCAATACGCAAACTATGGCATATTTAAACTTAAGGAACTTCAATAACACATGAATAAACCTTATAAATTTAAAATAAAAACTTAACAATTAGAAGCTTACCTGATTGATACAAGGGAATGTTGAATGCATAAGATTCTCATTGGCATACACAGGCAGTGGAGGCATCTGACTCATAATACCAGGCATTCCACTCATGCTGTTAAAAGAGAAAATTCTTGTCCATGAACTAACATCATAATCATGACTACCAAATGAAAACTTTATTGATGAAGTACCTATTTAAAATGGCTGTTATATTCTCATTTGAGCGATACAAGAGATCAATGTTATTTTGTATCTGCAAACAGTTGGAAAGATATAAATAACAAAGAAATGAACAGTGAAACATATCAAGACTTCTGTACAAATATACCTATTTGTACATGTAAACCCAAGTAATTTACTGTTTTATCAATATGTTGGTCAGTCATAGTAAATAAGAATCTAGACAGATGACAAAGGAATATGACAGACTGTAGAATTATCTTTTCGTGTTACCAATGTCAACAGGTGATATTGGTTAACAGAATAACCTTTTCTTCTTCATCATCCTTTAGGTTGATTAACACATTTATGAATTAGCAAGAAAAAACATAAAAGCCGAGAGACCATCCTGTAAAATATGGGCTCATAGTTGCTAAATGCTCTTGCTGGATACATTTCAATACTTTGACTAGTGACTATAGTGCTATAGTCCCATATCTCTTTGGTCAACTATTTTGCCAGACCCATGCATTATCATACATAAAATTTAGCAAACTCGCCCAACTAGAGAAGATTATTTTGTTATTAGTCATCAATAAAGTTCTCATAATATCTACAAATTTTCCTGGGCTGTGATTGAATTCTAGATTTCAGGACATTCCACATGGAGGCAATGAAGTGATCAAATAATTACAGGAAGATGATTAGAGAATCGTAGTGTATCTTCATTTAAAAGCATTGATTACATTACACTCGTCATCATTCTCAAGACTAACTGAAACTTTAAACTTAATATGACAACATATCCCCAAGGAAAAAAGAAGAGAGAGGAAGACTCAACCTCAATCTAAACCCATGATGGGTCGCATCACTTTCCGTTTTAGTTCATTCAGCTAAGGTTCATTTGAAACCAATCCAATGGTAAGCGAAATGACTACCATTTAAATGCTAATAAACTACAACCGCTAAATAATACCACTAAAAAGATTAATGTCAAAGATTTATCTCTTAATGATTTTGTGTCTCAACTGGTCAGGGCTTCCTTGGTTGCTCTAAAACTTTATAAAATAATTTATATCCGCTGAAATTCCAGTTTATACATTCTATTAACTTTGGAACATATTCACTAGTTTTCTTCAGTTCTGGAAATGAGCGTATCAAGAAGGATATTAAACAATAACCTGTACAGATTTGAACATTAGACCAGCGTTACTGACAAGAGTATCTCCAACACTTATTATGACAATAATTTAGATTATCTTAGACATGTTATGATAAACATTCCAATGTAAAAGGAAAAAAAGATCCAAAGTGATTCAGCAAACAGCAAGTTACATGTGTCTAGGGTGCACCACATGAAAAGACCACTAATAATATAGTTGTTAACTTGTTATTTTAAGGCAAATAAGAAGGTTGACTGTTACAACAGGGACACAGGACTACCACTATGCATGGATATGTAAAAGCATGCATCGAAAGAAATGCATGCATTACTCCTTCCAAAATTTGAAGAGTAAATGATTATTTGTGTTACATCAAATCTTTCTTAGAAGCAATTTGTAGCTATATCCTGCCATGAGATTCCTCAGCATCTGCTTATATCATTCAGAAATGCAGATATGATGAAGATACCAACATACTTTTTCTACTTGTGCTAGTTGGATTAATTGTACTATATTCGTCAAGGGAGCATGTGACCAACTAGTGCATGTAATTATGTACCCAAAAGAAATAAATGACAATTCTGTGGTTGCACATATTATGCACCAGCCCAAAGCATAATATTGCAATCAATCTGCTAACTGTAACAACAGAGCAATACAGCCAATTCTTCTGTCTATCACAAGAAAAATGGCATAACCAAACAATATGACTATAACAGCTCATAGCAAAAAAGATCTTACAATATATACCTCATTGTTTTCAAGATTAACTGCAATCTCATGAAAAAGTTTCACATTGTCTTCTAGAAGATGCTTTGTTCTGCTGTCTATCACTGGGCCTGCTGGAGAAACAGATTTCGTATTAAGATTAGATATTAGGAATATAAATAAGACCAAGTTATGATGTACAAAAGAAAATAATAATGAAACATGTGCAAATTTGACTAATAGAAATAGTAGAGTGCATAAAGTTCTCCATTCCATGATAATACATGCATAGTTTCAATTATATTGGAATCTTCTACGATAGGTAGAATGTCAAAGATAAACAGCTCAACTATAGAAAGAAATTTACATTTTATCTAAATATCTGTCATAATTTGACAATGTTAATGAAATTATGCTTTAGACCAAAAAGAAGACTGCCCTTAATATATTTAACAACTTGCTTTGCTAGAATAAAATTGTCACAACATTATACAAGATTTTTCAAGTTCGTTCCTATGCATTATCACTTATGCTTTTTCAATATAGAACACCAGGCATAGTAGATGATCATAGATTGTAGTATTGATGTTGTACCACTCGAAACGGTACAAAACGGGTGGTATATACCAGTAGGCTGGTATGCGGACCACCCCCGTTCCAGGCGACCCAATCCATTTTAGTAAAAGTAATTAAAAAGAAAGTGGGGCCTACCCAACTCAGCACTAATGAAAACATCTCATGTTCACCGCCACTACCGTCGTCACTGTTGTTATTTCGCGATCTCGCTGCCGCCGCTGCTGCTTTGTGATGCTGCTACTTAGCGACATCACTGCCAACGCCATTGTTGCCGCAATTCTTCTTCCTAGGCAGACTCCCACCTCTTCGCCTTCTCCTCCTCTTCCCTCTTCTTCCTTCACATACTCCACCGCTTCTTCATCCTACACCATTTTCTCTTCTTCCTTCTTCCTTCTTCCTTCTTACTCTGTTCCTCCATCATCGCATCCTCTTCTCTCTTTTCCTTCTTCCCAAAACATTGGGCCCAGTGTACCTATATATGATACACCAGCACCAACCAGTATGTACCAGTCCGACATATCACCGAAATAGGTCTGATATCCAAAAGGGCCATCCTTGGATTGTAACCAGAACTGTAGACTTGTATGCTATTGTGTAAAAGAGAGTGACAGATCCTTTAGAGCTTTCTCACTTCTGTTTTATGTTGTGAAGATCCTCACAATACTATTCTTCTTTTCTGATTACTTTCCAAGAACACAACGGAAGCTGGTAATGACTTGTAATTTGTGAATGTCTAATCACATTCTTATTTGGATCTGACCATACCTCAATCTTGGAATTCTCACTCACTAAGAGTCTCAATCACATTATTTTTCCCTTTTATATACACATGCTGGTCCAGTGCAAATATTCATCTTTATCTAAGAACACTGGATAGTCTCAAGGATAAGAAATATTTTATCTGATTGCAACGCAAAAAAAGCTCACGTTGAAATAGAATTTTTCTTATGCCACAAGAATTAGTCACATAAGCCTTTTAGACAAGTTCAATCATAAATGAAAGTTAACTATTAACTAAGCTGAACTGCCTCAATAATTGCACCTACCAACCTTCACATGAGAATTGATTATTGTGGTTCCCATTATGCATCTTGAAAGAATAGGTAGCTTCACTCTCTGGTTGATTACAGAACATATTAGCCATTGAGGAAGTACCTATCGCCTTCTCCTGCACAGACTTTTGATATGATAACATTAAACACACACAACATAATTCTCGTTATTTGGAACACACATTAAAAAGAGAGACCATAAGTCCAATCTACAAGAGATCAATCCACTTTTTTCTTCTTTTAACAAAAAAGATGATGCTGTTCATTATTTATAATTTGTTTTCATAGACTAACCAAAACAAAAACAGAAAAGTCGAAACAATTTCAAACTCTGCATGCTGATTTTAAAGAGCCCATATGGTGCAAGAAAAAACAGTATAAAGATTCTAAGACGATCCTGATATTGTCTCTTCATATTATATCCTTGGACTATAGTATTAATGTTGATCGTAGAATCATCAACTAATTTAAGTTTTTGGGTGGAAATTACCTTCCTGTCGTTGGTTTTCTTTCCAGCATAATAGTCTTCAGGCTTTCGTCGTTTACCATTCTCCTTCTTCTATAAATAGGTCAAAAATATTAGCATAAAAACAAGTTTCCTAGGACAAGTCATAATTACACTGGGATATATCATACAGTTAATAACAAACAACAACGCAAATATCCTTTGAACTGCCCAAAAAGCACCATTATGTTATAAAGAAAAACTACCAGAGAACTTAACATCGAAGTCTTTCGCTGATGGGCAATCAAATTCAATTTCTGAAGAAGAAACCAATTTTGCAGTTTCTCATAACCATGCTGTTTCACTTTATGATGTTGAATAGATTATGATTACACAATGTTTTAATTGGCAGGTCTTGAAATGTGCCTGTAACCCTACATGTTGCCCTTGACTGTTTGTGTTTTTCTTTTTGTATATTTTCAATTATATCTTTTTTCTTTTTCTAGGTGTTCTGCAACAACAATTGGTTGAGGGTTTGGGCTCAAATGGCCTAAGAAACCAAAAGATAATCAGATTATTATAACTAAGGAAGTTATCAGGGCTTCTTAAGACTTGCCAACTAAATCGACATGTAAGTAGGAAGTAGGGACACACTCCCACCTTCAAGTGAGAGTGTTAAAAACAATGCCAAAATGCCTACACAATGGCAACAAATTATGCAGTCATTCAAAATTTTTAATAAAAATCAAGATATAAGATCCCATACAAACTCAACAACCTATTTCGAAAGTTTAGATAAGCAAATTCACTTTTGTAAACTGCTCAAACACAAACTATGAAACAAATAACTGCGAGCATCATACACAAATAACAGATTATGCAAAACATAGTGGTTCTGCACTACAACCATCCAGAAGGTATGTTGTGAAGAAACATAAGAGTATTCTGCATCCATGTTTAAAACTTGTAAAAACATACTCACAGTCATCCATCGGCACCTCATTGCAACATCCCTCACAGTCTTGTCAGGAAGCTTAGATGCAATCTTGATATACTTCATGATATTAGGCTCACCAGCATATCTGAAATGTTAAGATGTTACAACAAGTCAAGCAAAAAGGTATCAACAGCGTAGTATCGCAGACACCCACGACAAGATCAGACTTCATAGAATCATAGTGCACTCCCAGAAGAAAGAAAAATCAACAAAATAAAAAGCTTCACTTTCAAAAGATTTTCAGTTATTTACTTACAGATGATGAAAAATGATAAACTTGTTTGGATTAAGCTAGAGATGATAATTTCAGGCCAAATGAAATATAAGATACAGTAATGAGTAAATATATCTGCAATGGTACAAACAGAGTTGTCATCCAAAAACAAATTTAAGGCATATTGTTTGTCATGTGAATGAAATAGAAAATAAAAGATGCAATTTTCTCAGGTAGTATGTTCTGAATCAACAGAGGCCCAGAATCATTTTTACAAAAATATTAAGAACCATTAGATAGCGTGAAGATGCAGCCAAATTTAGCTTCAGCAAATTATGCAATTTGCGTGTCTATGCAATAGTATCGGCGATTGCCTTCATCTAGAAACATCTATTTACCTACAATAATATAAACCTCACAGCCAAAAGAAAGAAATTTGCTACATACGTGGCAAGGCCTCGCTTCAACACTTCCAATTCCTCGCAGGACCAATCCACAGCGAATGATGTACGATGCTTACGTCCCTGTTGTGGTTCGAGGAGGATATTTCCGGGAGAATTAGTAGTCAATACCAAAGGTGAAATATTGTTCAGCATGCTGGAATTTCCAGCCAACATCACCGCTGTCGTTCCATTTATTCCACCTGAAATGTTTATTTCATCCGGGAAAATACCGTGTGCGTTGTTTACAGTCCCTGAGTGAAAGGAAAGTACATGTTGATTGCAAAAAGATTGTCGGAGAACTCCTCCATGAGGGAAGTTGATGTTATGATCTGCTGCCATGCTCATAGCACCCGGAAGCACCAATCTAGCAGAAAGAGACTGGAACAGGGGCAGAACCTTTCAATCTGCGGTGATACCACCACAAAAGTTGAAAGCCCTCGACAATCCTCAACACAGAGGTGAATACTCTCGAACCACTTGATAACCACAGCTTCAAAAGCGCACACTTTCGACCTCAGGAACAGATGCAGCTGCTTGAAAGGCCTGAATCACATCGTCTCTGAGTGCATTCGACAGCAAGATTTCAAATTTATGTCCCTAATTGAAACCAACAACAGTTATGGACAAGGAGATCTCATCGGGTGGTCACCTAAAACCCACGAAACACAATGCAAAAAAGAGCATCTTTTTTCTTCAGTTCAGAGAAACCCTAACGCGAGATTAGCTAACAATTAAAGAACCTAAATCGCCGTGTCATAGCCATTTCCAAGAAGCAGAGATAGCAAACACCAAAAACAGAGGTAGAGGTAGAATGGGACGGTGATTGAGGGAGAAGACAGAGAGTAAGAACCTGCTGTCAATCTCCGCAACCTTCTTCGTATGCTTCTCTGATAAGATAATGGGAGAGAGAAAGAGGGAGGGGACAAAACCCTAACAAGATTCGGCCTCCTCTGCTCCTCCCTCCAGTGGGAAAGCAAACGAAAGACGGAAAGCAGCCCCTATTCCAATATATACCGAGCGACGACAGCAGCAGCAACAGAGCGATCGCTAGGAATTCAGCAAGGCCGCAGTGCGCGTCCCGATGCAGGCATGGAATTGGATGCATGCATGCCAATTATTGTGGAGCCTCCCTCATTTCCACTTTCTGCTCCTCTCCTCTCCTCCTCTTCCTTTCTGTTTTCTCTCTGCGCCCAAACCTTGTTTCTTATGCTTTCTTTATCGCATCTCTCTCTCTCTCTCTCTCTCTCTCTCTCTCTCCCTCCCTTTTACAACCCGTCCCTATTTCGTCACCTTATGCGCATAAAATATTACTCACTTCTCTGCTTTCCGGTGCAGCTCTCTCTTCTCTTCGCAACTGCTTTATTGCCATCCCATCTCCACTTTTGGTCAAAGCAAATCTGCATTTATGCTCCCATAAATTTGATGAATAAACAAATAAAAGAGTGCATGGCATTTGCTTGACAACAAATTAAGATGAGAATTGAGATCAGCAGGAGTTGGGTAAGCGATGTAATGCTGCCAAAACTAAAAAGTCAGCAAAAAGAAGACAGGTTAATATGTAAACACAGCACGTGGGACTGGTAATGTTGCTCAATCAGATGCATGCTTCCAAGTACTCCGAAGGAGACCACCACCATGACTTTTGTTCATGCCATGGCAGAAGAAGATACGTCGATCCCATGCTCCCTATTACCATCATTCGGTGCTGAAAGCAACAAAACACTTGCTGTTTTAAGTGCGTTGCTGCAGAATTTGGCTACGGAACAGAACTAGTGGGAGAATTATGTGTCATTCATTAGTCATGGTCATACACGACGTAACCTCTTATTTTAAAGATATATCTGTCATATGTCTTTCATAAACAGTAACTGTTAAAACTCCTTTCAGTAATAACAGAAGGGGCAATCTTCCAACCTTGTATACGTCATGCGTGCTTGTCCTGACCGCAGGTTAGTTACCCCTGATCGGTGCAACCTGCCTTGCAGCAGATCCGGCCTCCGGATGAGATCCGACCTGACGCAATCTGTCGCGCAAATGGCTCACGGCTCCAAACCCAAGCTTATCTGCAACCAGCACACGTGTCGACTGCGTAACGCACCCACGTCGGCCCATCTCGAATCTTTGCGCGGGCATCGAGGCGGCGGAAACGTGACCAAGCCGGGGCCGCCACACTTGACACAGCCAGTGCGCGTCGGCTACGTTCTGGTCGGTGATTGGTTCGTAGTGGCGGCGGAGATAGGTACGAGTTGAGAGGCCGCGCACCAAATGCGCGTATTAATCACGCGCGTGGTGATTGGACAGAGAGGATGCGGGGTCCAACGATTCCAAGGCTGCAATTAAAGCTTGTGTTAGCCACGGAAACAACAGTGGAGGGAGAGGGTAAACAAGCTTTAAGAAGGAGATGGTTAAGTAGACTGGGCGTGGCGAAGCATCTTGTCTTTTGTTTTGGTAGTCTTGTATGGCCCCTGCACCATGCACTGCATCTCCTAAAGCAGAATCAAAGCCCCATATATATACATATATATATATATAGAGAGAGAGAGAGAGAGAGAGAGAGTAGTGCTGGTGGCCACCAAGGGCAGGTCCACCACATTGAGAATAGCATCACACCCATTACATTCCAAGGCCAACTCACATACATATATCGATTCTGACACATCAAACAAAATACCTTGTTCATATTGACATAAGACATGACAAGACCACTCACCATCATGAGTCATCAGTGCATGCAAAAGCTGCATGTGCATCCATGTTAGGGATCAAATCAACAAGGCAATGACAGCAACTGGTGTTTCCACCCAGTCATTGATCGGTTGTGGAGTTTAGAATAAGAGAGTTCTCAGGCTGGTGGATGTTCGTTGTAGATATACATACATACACAAGCAATAAGTTCTTGTCAGATGGACAGCAGTAGATAAATGGAAAAAAGAATCACCTGTTTTCCATACAAAAAGCTCTCTCCACGGCACCAAAGAGAAGCACATTAGGTGTTGCAATATGCCAAGAGTGGAAGGCAGCTTTTATAAGATTCTCAGGAAAAAGAAGGTCTCGATGGTAAGCAACCAAAGAGATTCCATTCATGCTGCTGGAGCGCAGGAAAGAGCTGTGTGCTTCTGTTCATCAACAGCATTTTGTAGACACCGAACAGGAGAGTGGGATCTGCAATGCATTTGATTCACATGGAAATGAAACAAGGAAATCCAGTAAAAATTACACACACAAAGGGTGAGGTTCCATTCCTCGTCCAAGTGATAGTAGAATAACTACACCAAGACATGACTGGGTGGTCGTTGATGATGCTAATTTGGAGACCTGAGTGTGTCATTTAGTTCATACTGGAGATAATGCACCACATCGTCCACCATGAATGTTAATGAACAAGTGACTGGAACCATATTAAAGTAGGTGACCTTGTAAAATGCTGTGTGCCAGTATAAGCTCGTGAAATTATTGAAGCATTCAAATTATCCAGCTCTACTAAATCCTTGACACCACAAACCTGATGGAGAAGCAGCGAGTGAAAACTTATCTTTCTCTGCAATCCATCCGCTTTCTTTGGGTACCCAATCCTGATAAAAGCCAGTATCAGATACAAATCTCGAGAGGGATAATCTCCTGTGATGTCCCTTGGTCAATCAGATCAACACGAGGAGCTGTTAGGAGGATCAAGAACATCAAAATATGCGGATCCAAACTTACTGACACAACTTTCCATGAGAAAATGATAATTATAAATCAAGCACAATCTCGTGAAATTATTGAAGCATTCAAATTATCCAGCTCTACTAAATCCTTGACACCACAAACCTGATGGAGAAGCAGCGAGTGAAAACTTATCTTTCTCTGCAATCCATCCGCTTTCTTTGGGTACCCAATCCTGATAAAAGCCAGTATCAGATACAAATCTCGAGAGGGATCATCTCCTGTGATGTCCCTTGGTCAATCAGATCAACACGAGGAGCTGTTAGGAGGATCAAGAACATCAAAATATGCGGATCCAAACTTACTGACACAACTTTCCATGAGAAAATGATAATTATAAATCAAGCACAATCTCGTGAAATTATTGAAGCATTCAAATTATCCAGCTCTACTAAATCCTTGACACCACAAACCTGATGGAGAAGCAGCGAGTGAAAACTTATCTTTCTCTGCAATCCATCCGCTTTCTTTGGGTACCCAATCCTGATAAAAGCCAGTATCAGATACAAATCTCGAGAGGGATAATCTCCTGTGATGTCCCTTGGTCAATCAGATCAACACGAGGAGCTGTTAGGAGGATCAAGAACATCAAAATATGCGGATCCAAACTTACTGACACAACTTTCCATGAGAAAATGATAATTATAAATCAAGCACAATCTCGTGAAATTATTGAAGCATTCAAATTATCCAGCTCTACTAAATCCTTGACACCACAAACCTGATGGAGAAGCAGCGAGTGAAAACTTATCTTTCTCTGCAATCCATCCGCTTTCTTTGGGTACCCAATCCTGATAAAAGCCAGTATCAGATACAAATCTCGAGAGGGATCATCTCCTGTGATGTCCCTTGGTCAATCAGATCAACACGAGGAGCTGTTAGGAGGATCAAGAACATCAAAATATGCGGATCCAAACTTACTGACACAACTTTCCATGAGAAAATGATAATTATAAATCAAGCACAATCTTGTGGTCAATGCATAATTCAGCATCACCAGGTCGATCTCACCCCCTGTGATATGATCCTAGATTTTAGGAAATCAAGAACACATCCTTTGCAGCTCGGTGGCGGCGGAACAGGCTCTGGAAAAATGAAAAATTTATTTAGAATCTCCTTATCATTGTAAAATGAAATTAGAGACTTAAACAATTGATCGATATACTTATATAACAAAAGAAATGACAGAAAGCTCAATAAGTTTACAAGATTAGTCAGTCAACTTCATCAGAAACTTGGTAACGTCCTGTTCGGCATCCTGGTACACCTTTGCATGAGACACTTGTTTCAGAATTGGCCATACAAGTAGCTGATATCTAACTCACTTCTGCCAGACAACTTGAACCAATCAATGAATAGCCAAGAGAATATAACAGAGATAATGTTACGTGCATTTTTATACACTTCAAATTCCCAAACAAAAACTACACTAAAAGGTCAAGGAAGATGATAAACTAATTTTTTTATGTATCTAGCAGCACCTATTATTGAACAGGAAGAGTCTGAGAATTTGTTGTTCAAGGCTTTATAGATGAAGCAGAGAGGTGTTTCGTGTGTGGCATGCGAATCATTATATAAGCTGTTATTTTGGAAAGGAAGTCATACAAAATACCTGACAAACTAGAAAGACTCTCGATGCATCAAAAAATTGAGCAATTGAGAAACAAAATATCCAAGAGTTGGTACACTGCCTTTTAGCTGGAACAAATCAACTGCAGAAAACTCCAGAATGATTCCTCTCAGGATGTGTGCCTTCTACCAAGAGATTGGGATAAAAATCCATGATTCTTGTGTTCTTTGTATGTTGGAAGTTGCTGCATTTGAACAAAGGTATAGAAGAAGGAAATAGAGAAAAGAACATCTGTAGTTAGTTAAGACATTCAAAAGTATCCGAGTGCAACATTCTGAAAACCTACTTAATTAGAAATGCTGAACAAATATATCCACATGATTTGATGAATACATAGGATCTGAAGAATTCCTTCAAATCCTGCATCTTATTGATCCCCACAGTAGGTGCTATTTATCCACCGCAATTTGACCTGAGTATTCCTGATGGGCTCCAGTATTTTTCTCTTCTAAAAACAAGTAGTTCTATGTTTCCAAATTTCCCTTCAAACATGCCAACTAAAAATAGTTGATAAGAACCAACTAACAAAAACATATATTGATTTCTATGGATTCCACTGATGATCATAAACTGGAGCACCAAGAAAAGAAGATACATGGAACATGTTAAACAACTGCAAACTCAAGTTAACAAAGGATTTGAGCAAGTTAACACACAATGAAGACTTGAGTTCCAAAACAGATTATTAGTAAGCAAACAATTAAATCAACATGTAAATCCTCTTCTACCATATTTACAAGATCCATTTGCAATTTAATCAGAAGATACAAGGTTCAAGCTACTGAACCGAAATCCCAGATGAATATGTAGCACAGCATCTGTCAATTTGGTCCAACAGGTAACAAAGAAAATGCAACAAAACCGAAGTAGTACCAGAACTATATAGAAGATCAAACCATCTTAACTGACTAAATCTAAGCACTTTTCATCGTAGGTAAAACTCAATCGAAATCTATAAATTATATAAGAACAATTCAAATTCCACTTATCATGAAACTTTCTACATGCCTTATGAGGAACAGCATAACATGGTGAAGGGTATTCAGGTTTTCAGTTCCATCATACCAAAAAAAAAACTGTCCTACCGAACTAATGGCAAATATTACAATCCCTTTATAGACAATGTGTTAGTCTTCCCATCTCAGACTTCTTATCTATAAAATTCCTCTATAAACGGAACATATTCACAATGTCCATTTTAAGAAAAATTAGCATAACAAAATATGAAAAAACTTGAACTGGCTAGAGTCCTTGCAATTGGTAACAGAAATAATAATAGACAGCAAAAGATATCGCCAAGAAGATGCAGCAGGAACAGTAACATTAAGGTAAACACAACATATGATCTTGTTAACAAAAGAGCAAAAAAGGTCACACGCAAATAGACCAGCTTTTCAAGACAATTCCACAGACGACATCAGAGCCAAATTAGCACCGTAAAGTCACACACATACCCGCTGCAGAAATTATTATTACATATGACCATCATAACATGTATACGTGTATTGCCCTAACGGCAATTCATAAAGCCCTAACCCTAGTTTCCCTCATACCCTTCTTTGACGGAGACTGGATCAGCGGGCGGGATCTTGACGTAGCTTGCCTTCTTGGCGCTCCCCTTCACATCCCCTTCCTCGTCGCTGTACCCATCGGAGCCGCAGATCTCGTGACGGTGGGCGACAAGGGACCAGGCCAGGTACATGGTGGCGGCAGTGAGGGCGCCGCACCCAACACCGAAGAGGAGGCCGATCACGACCACGAGGATGTCCTTGGCGCGATCTCGGAGGGAGCTGAACCCGAAGGCGGCGGGCTCGGCGGGGGCGACCTCGCGGCGGGGGAGGAGGAGCCCCGGCCGCGGGATCATGGCCGAGCGAGGGTCGGAGTGGAAGGTGGTGCGGACAGGGGTGATGATGCGGTAGACGGAGACGAATCCGTTGCGCCGGTTGTTACCGGTGAGGGCAGCGTCGGTGGTGGTGGAGATGGTGTAGGAGATGAAGACAGTGTTGCAAGGGTGGAAGGGGACGCCGGGGCGAGCAGCGGCGGAGGCGGCGAGGAGCGAGAGGACGATGAGGAGGAAGGGGAAGGCGGAGCCAGAGGAAGCCATCGCGGGATCAGAGGAGCGAATGAAGAGGGGAAGAATTGGAGTTACTGGTGTGGCAGAACGGAGACCACGAGGAGGCCCATTTTATATAGGGCTTTGACTTTGTTTGGTCCGTTGCCATGTTCTTTGAGGACCAAGTTGGGCCGGCGGTTTACCGGCCCGGTTCATTTTGAGTTTGGATGGACCCTTACACTGTCATAAGAGAAATAATACAAATTTCGACATTCCAAAAAAGAAGAATATAAAAAGAAATTAGACGATTTTCCTGTATTTCCCAACCGATACCTTTTTTGCCTTTTTTTTTTAAATAATACTTTTAATTTAAAAAATATCTATAATACCCTGAAATTTTCTCAAATGTTTTCACTTGACATATTTATAGTATTTTTAATACAATTAAAAAAAATTATTAAATAATATTATAAATAATAATATATTATGTCTCTTTAATTGTCATTGATCTATATGACATCATATTATGATGTCAGTGAGCTTAAGAGTTCATTCGAATCATTTAACAATATTGTGGTGACTAAAATATTATAACAAGTCAATTTTTAAATTTAAATTTAATGATATTATTCTTAAAACTATTATAAATATTTATTTGAATCATAGTATCATATATCAAATGATTCATAGTGTATTCTAATTCTATTTGACTCATTTATAATATTTTTAAATAGATTTTACAGCATTTTTGTTGTGGTGGACAAAACACTGCTATATGTCAAAAGCATAGTAACAAAACAAAACATTGTAATAGGCAAAAAAAAAAAAAAAAGGGATAGTTTGAGTATTTTAAAATTAAAAGTAATGTTTGAAAAAAAAAGTACAATGGGATACTAATTGAGAAATATCCAAAATATGAATATTTTTTTTAAAAAATCTTCCTAAAATTTGAAATAAAAAAAGCTATCATTTCACTTTTGGATGGTTTTTTTAGAAAATACCCACGTTTTTTGTATTTCCAAAATGGTACCTCTCATTTTCTTTTATTTTCCGAACAATATCTCTAATTTAAAAAATACCCAAAGATTTTTAAAAGTTTTCTGTCTATTATAGTATCTTGGTCGACAAAACATAATGTAAAGTATGCTTTAAAAAAAATATAAATTATCTAACTATGATATTACAATGGTAAAAATGATAATCGAAGATGTATAATGTAATGTCATTACAATGTGTTTCGATAATATATATATAATAATTTTAGTACAACAATAAAATATTATAAACGCTATTAAAAAGCATCGTGAGCAGGTCAAATGAAAACATTGTAATAATCAAAATTTAATTAAAAACACAGGAGAGAAAAAAACATAACGAAAATTTTTTGAGGGGTACTTTGGATATTTTAAAATTAAAAATACTATTTGAGAAAAAATAAAAATAGAGGCATCTTTTGAAAATTCAAAATATGAATATTTTTATAGAAAAATCATCCTTTTATTTTTTATCTTAAAAATTATTGTTTATTGTATCAAATTTTTTGATTAATAAAATAAAATTCTTCACTTGAAACTTCTTTGTAAAGCTAAAGTTTATCTTAGTAACTAGTAATAAGCTTATTTAGATTCATATCCAAGTGCATGAATCGAGTTGAAACATAAACCTAACAAGCAATAGACCCCAAATTATCATCACGTTCTTACAATAAACAACACTAACGTTAAACAAAAGTAGCATAAACCTTAATTACAAAGCTATTAGTACCTCACGAGCCAATCAGAACAATGAACACCTAAACAAATGCAGCTTTATGAAGCAATATGAATAGATTTGACCATAGTGACTTCTTCGCCACCGACTCCGGTGGAACTACGACAACGTGGAGATATATGCATCGACTTTATCGTTCATCGTCCTCGACAGGAACTTCATGCATATCGGCGGCTTCACCTGAGCAAGCGCGAGCACCGCCTGTGGCAGCGTCCATATGCCGTCGCCGCATATCAACCCTGACGCCATCGCCGGAGCAAACGCGTCAGCCTTGGCCTTATTTCTCCTCTCCCACACGTACAGTATCACGCTCCCGATGAACATGTCGATGGCGAAGTAGGACCCGATGTAGAAGGGGATCGCCATCGCCATCGGAATCGGTATGAACCTCGCCACCTTGTTTCCCGCCATGTCTCTCGCCAGGTTGATGACGATGGCGAGCGCGAAGAACACGTAGCAGAGGGTGAGGCAGTGCTCCGGCAGCGACGAGAAGCCCACGACTCCGAGGATGGCCATGTTGCGGTAAATGATGGCGTACGGCGCCGGGTACTCGCTTTCAGGCATGCCGATGTCCTTGTAGGCCTTGAAGAACAACCAGAAGACGCAGGGAGCGATCACGCAGCCCATGCAAGTGCCGATGACTTGGCTCACGAACATTGACCTCGGAGAAGCCAGTGTGAGGTATCCGGTCTTGAAGTCTTGCATGAGATCGGATGCAGTGGAGACGATGCTCATCATGACACCGCAGGCTGCGAGGCCTACTAGCACGCCCCCATTACCGGCGCCAACCCAAGCTCCGAAGATGAAGATGGCAAGCTTCCCGTAGGTGGAGGCGAGAGACCAGTCCGTGAGGCCGCAGCCGTAGGCGTTGCAGAAGGCAAGGATGGGGGCGACAACATAGGCGACCAACACGAAGTACCACTTGAGCGGATGGAAGATGTGAGGGAGCGTAACAATGGAGACGATGGCGACGACGACGTAGCCTCCGTACGCTATCCATCTGGGGATCTGGTCCTTGAGGAAGACCTCGGTTCGCCTTTCGTCGTCGAACGACAGCGCCGAAGTAGTGCGGTCGTCGTCGGAGACAGGAAGAGTGCCCGCGGGGCGTTTGCGTGCGGTAGTGATGAAAGCGGACGTCGTTCGATGCAGGACCTTGAGGAAGTTATAGAGGCCATCACCAAGGATCATGGCAATGCCGATGAAGACCTGCACAACGTATGAAAGGGAGAGGATAGAAGAAGAGTCATCGTTGACGTGATTCAGGGAGAGAGAGTTTACCCTGTAACCTTGCAGTCCATGAAGATTGCTCGGTGGGAGAGTTGCCGAATACCAGTTGCCTTTCTGGTTCTCTATGAGAGGCCACATGATTCCCCACGAAAGGATGGCTCCAAGGAGAACAGAAACATTCACCAGATATGGGCAGATCATCCCGACTCCAATATAAGTTGCAGAAAAGTCAAAGAAGAACCTGAAAATATTCATCAAAGATTAATAAACAATCGTATACTGCTCCTAAAGCCGAATCCAAGTTAGATAGACAAATCAGGATACTTGTGCTCAAAAGCTTGAAGACCAAGCGAAGGGAATGATGCAAATCCACAGCCGTCACCGGCGGTATAGAACCACTGGAAGAATCCCCACAGGAAGCTGGCAGCAAAGTACTTGCCCAAAGTCCGTACTTGTTTCCTGGAACAAATCAATCATCTCAGCAATCCGGCAATGGAGATAAGACGGAGCTTTGTAGGGAATGCTAAGATATCTTACTTGGCTAGCTTTTCACCCTGAGGAGTGTGGAAGCCATTAATGAGATATGCAGTGGCAGTACCACTTGGGTATATCAGCTTGTAGTCGATGATCATTATCTGAAGAGCAAGTTAAACCATTTCAATTGATCACTGTAGTTAGAACAGACTCAGCTCAAGATTTGGACTCACCTTTCTGAGAGGAACAACAGAGAACAGTCCAAGGAAGCTAACGACAAACATAAATCCAATCATCCATCCAAGACGAGGATCCTTAATGTTCTGCGAGTCATCGTCATCAGTTGCTTGGGCAGCAATCCTTGAACTCATGCCGAAAAGATAGTTTCCGTAGCCCCCTGTCAGAAAGCTTTTTATCATATTATGTTATAAAAAGAAGGAAAAAGAAAAGGAGCTAAACGAGCAAATTACTGTAAGCAAAAAGAATTCGAAATTATAGATTGTGTATCGAAAGTATTCAAGCATTCTCAGCGTTGTTTCGTGATCCATCGTGATGATAGGAGCCCGGCGTTCATAGTGATCTACACACAACACGATCAAGAGATAAAACTATTTTCATATCTTGATTAGGATATCAGAGTAATCACAAATATAATTATAAATATAAATATAGCTAAAAAATATATAGTTCTCGACAGTGACAATTTGAAGAAAGAGACAAACGTAGAGCAAATTCCCACTGGAACACAGGATCATGGTTTTGTCTGCATCAAAAGACCTTCATGTCCAAAATGCCAGTAGCAGACAAAGAAATTAAAGCATGCTACTGCCTAGTATGTCACGATAATTCACGAAAAATTGAAGTCTGAATCAAACGCCATTCACGACCGAAATTGCAGCTTAAGTAAGGACGGGTCTTTACTAAGTTTCAGTGCATTGATCCCCTTTCTCTCTGAGTCCACCGGTTTCCTAGAAATCAATAGGGACTAAGTCATGTTTTAGTTGTTGCATCCCCTTGTCCCTTCTCCAGTCCCTTTCTTTAACCTGCGAGTGAGATGGAAGCACAAAACAGGGAACAAGGCCCAGAAAGTACAGTAGCATAGAGTTTGAGATTTGTAAGCATCCTATTGTTTGCTTAGGATCTCTTTTCTTTCTCCGTGAAAAAAACATCACCATGTTTATTACTTTCTTTTCTCCTTCCCTTTTCCCTTTCTTCATATCTGTTACCAGCTTTATACTTGCATGAATGAACCACCAAAAAAAATGAAACTCCAAAATCTAGTCTACTGCTACTAACCTACAAAGATTTGCTTTGTGATACACAACTTTATGGTTGATTGATACACCAAAACGTCAAGAGCAGCAATAGCAGTGCACAGCAAAAGGAAGGAAAAGAGGAGGGAGAGGAAGGAAGAATCACGTGGGGAGTGGTGGCCATACCGCTGAAAGCGAGGCCATAGGCGGCGACGACACAGGTCTGGATGACGGTGTTCTCCTGGCGGGTGAAGGGGGTGCGGAGGAGGCCGGTGCTCTCCAGGCCCTTGGTCCAGAGCTTGACGAAGAAGAAGCCGAGGAGGCCGGCGGCGACGTTGAGGGAGGGGATGATGCCGGTGGTCAGGTTCAGCTTCATCACGATCACGCTGAACATCACCGCCAGGAAGAAGCTCACCACAAACGCCCGCACCGTTAGCTGCTCCCGCCACCCCGGCAACCGCTGCCCCTCGAACACCCGCTCCACCGACGTCGCCTCCTCCCCTCCCCCCTTTTCTTCCTTCTCCGGCACCATCACCTCCTCCGTCTCCTCCTTCCCCATGCCGGTTTTCTGTCTAGAGAGGTTCGAAACTGTGATCACGCTGTCTTTAAAGCAAGGAGAGAGAGAGAGAGAGAGAGAGAGAGAGTTATTTATGGACAGTGAGTGGTGATGCGAGAAGAGAGAGGGAATCGTAACAGCCAAATCACGGGAGCGATGCATGGGATTCGATGCAGATAAGCGGCGGTGGTGATCGACGGAAGGGACGAAGCTGGCGGAGTCGATAGCTGGCAAGAGGCCGACCCTTGGATTTCAATTTGGAATCTCAACAAGATTGGTGTTCGTATCGAATAGCAGATCCCCGAGTCCGAGGTCAAATCCGGGAGACTCGGTCGAATCTATTTTACAATATTTATTTTTATTCAGACTAAGTTAAGCATAAATATCATGAAATTAATAACATCGAGGTGATTCAAATGTGAAGTTAAGCCCATTTGCGATTTCTCACCTTAATTGCCTATCTGACATCGGTAAATAAAAAAAAAATATCGGGATTCTGTTTAACTAAAATAGACACTAAAATTAAGATTAAAAACTCCAGTTTTACACATAATTACTCCCTATAATACATGAATTTGAAGGAATCCTCAATGCTGCACCGAATTTGCGTTCGATTAGTCTCCCACCCTCGGAAGAATATTTAACAAGCAATTCCACTGGCTCAAGATCTCACAGTGTGTTAATGCAATTAAAGTTGCAGTTAATGTTTGCCTCATATGCAGCAGCACAAACACACACCAAATCAATCCACGTTGACTCATACAATTTTCTTGATCGATGCGTAGAACCCAAGCAGCTTATGTGTGATGGATTTTTCACGGACGAGCTCGAGAAGAATTAAAGATGGTGGTTGGAACTCACCTATCTTGCGCCACACCAATATCCTAAAAAGGCCGGGGGATCCAAAGATGGTGCGCGCGTGAGAGGTAACTATGTCCACGTAGGAGGATGATGAGTGAGGAGGGAGGTTGAGGTTTGTTTGAATAAGAAGTGACTGGTACATGTTATTTCTTCGTTCACCATCTCTTTATACAAGTAAAAGGAAAATAATTTTTTTTTAAGAGTTAGAGGATTTTACTCAATAGTCTAACAAGTTTGCTGCTAATGTTGTTACAATCAATTTCATCTATAAGCATGCCTATGTAAGATCGTGCACCTGTCAAGAATATCGATCTTGAACCTATGTAGTGAAAATAATTTATGGACGAGTGACTTCGTGAGAGAGTCCGCCAATTGATCTGTCGTATGAACATGAGAAATACATAGTTGATGATTGACCAATTGATCTAGTACAATGTGAAAGCCAATTACTATATGCTTTATACGAGAGTGAAATATTGGATTGACACATAAGTAGGTGGCTTCAACATTATCACAATATATTGTAGAAGTAATAGTAGATTAGATGTCAAGTTCCTTGAGCAGATTCATTACCCAATTATGTTTTACAGAGATAGTTGCAATAGAGCGATACTCAGCTTTAGTAGTTGACCGAGTAACTGTCTTTTGTTTCTTGGAACTCCAACTGATTGGATTGGCTCCTAGGAAGACGATATACCCAGATGTCGATGTTCTATCATCAAAGTTCTCTGCCCAATCAACATCAACATAAACATGAAGTTGGAGTGGAGAGTGTTTATGTAGAAATATGTCGTATTCAAGATTACCATTAAGTTATCGTAATACTCATTTAACTGCTGACCAGTGTGTGATAGATGGTCTATGCATGAATTATGATAGCTTGTTAACTACAAAGGAGATATCCTGGAGGGTGAGAGCTAAATATTGTAAAAAGCCAATTCCTTAACGATATTGAGTAGCATCTGTAGCAGAACTGCCATCAGTTAACCGGAGTGATTCACTAGTTGAGAGAGGAGTTGAAACAACTTTTGCATCCTTCATGTTTGTCTTCACTAATAAGTCCTGAATATACTTCTTTTGAGAGAGGAAGAGTCCCAAAGATGTAGACATGACTTTCACACCTAGAAAATAATTCAAGCGGTCGAGATCTTTGAGGGAAAATCGATCTGCCAATTTCTTAAGAAATATTGTGACCTCCATAAAGTTATTACCTATCACAATGATATCATCCACATAGACTAGAAGATATATTGTTTTGTCAGGTTGTTGACGGAAAAATAAAGAGGTATCAAACTTAGAGTTGGAAAAGCCGACTGAATAAAAAATAAGCTGAGTTCTTTGTACTAGGCTCTTGGAGCCTGATGAAGTCCATAAATAACTTTGTGAAGTTTATAAACATATTTCAAATATTGAGGATGAAGAAAATCAAGAGGTTATTCCATGAAGACATCGTTAGTTAATGTTCCATATAAAAAGACATTGTTCACATCAAGTTGTCACAGATGCTAGCCTTTTGAGACGACCAAACTCAGAATAAGCCAGATTGTCATTAGTTTAACAACAAGACTGAATGTCTATATAAAGTCAATACCAAGATGTTGATGAAAGCCTTTAGCCACTAGACGAGCTTTATACCTGGCAATGGATCCATCAGGGTTCTGCTTAACTCAAAAAATCCACTAACACCCAATGATATTTTGTGCGGGATGAAATGGAACAAGTGTCTAAGTAGAGTTATAAAGAAGTACATCATATTCATTACACATAGCTTGACACTAATGAGGAGACTTTTGGGTTTGAATGACCGTGATAGGTTCACAGGTTTCAATACAGGGAGTCATAACTGTATTGAGGTCGAGAAACTGACGTGGTTTAAAAATGCCACTTTTAGAGCATGTTGTCATAGGATGTCCAATTAGTTTAGGAGGTGATGGTGGAGTGGGTGCCGAGGAAGTAGTAGAACTGGGTGAATTGGACTGAGGAATATTGGCGCTACTAGGTTGAGGTGAAGAAAATGTTGGTGACTGAGTGTCCGAAGTTTGGATATCAATAATAAGAGGTATGTCTACAGAAGAAGGAGAAGAAAAAGAGAGGGCAAGATATTGTACCGGAGGAGTACTCCACTAATGTATTTATTCTGGAGTGAGTGACTCTTGTGGAGACTCATTGGAGAGTGGTATGTGCTACTGATATATATTTACTGGAGTAGTTTGTACAGTAGAAGATTTGGACTGGTGAAATGAAAAGGAGGAATCCACAAAGACAACATGGCGAGACACAAAGACTCTGTGAGTCAGAGGATCGTAGTATCAGTAATCATTATGGTCAAGAGAGTAACCAATAAAGGTACAAGGCCTTGACATTGGGGCTAGTTTATGAGATGCATAAGGATGTAGCCAAGGATAATAGACACAACCAAAAACCTTAAGTTTGTGAAGATTGGGGGATTTATGAAACAGTTTTTCAAATGACGACTGATTGTGGAGGATTGGAGTAGGCATGCAATTAATGAGATAGACTGCAGTTTGAAAGGCTACTAACAAAAAAATAGTTGGCAAAGATGCATGATGGAGAAGTGTGAGACTAGTTTTGACTATATGCTGTTGTTTGCGTTTGGTTAAGCCAACTAGTTGAGGAGTGTACAGGAGAGATTTGAGATACTGAATATCACAGGCTAATAGACATGATATTAGTGTTTGATATTCACCTCACCGTCATAATAAACTATTTTAATTGAGGATTAAAAAACATTCTCAACCATCTTTTTGAAGCTAAAAAAGATGGAAGGGACCTCAGACTTATGTTGAAGAGGATAAAACTAAGTATACTTGGTAAAATAGTCAATAAAGATAACATTAAATATGTATTTGTCAAACAAAATATTTGGTGCATGACCCCAAACATTAGTATACAAAATTTCAAATGATTGTATGCAAGAAATAGAAGAATTTTTAAATGACAGTCTATGACTTTTATTACTAAGATATGCATCACAATGAGTAAAAATAAAGCTAGCTTTAAAGGATAGAAGAGAATAATGAGAGAAAAACTTTTATAGAGTTGTGTTGAGGAAGAAGAGTGACCAAGACAATGATGCGACACATCCATTGGAGTAGCAACAGAAGAGTAGGCAGTGGGTTGAGAGATTGATGGTCATTGGTAGATGTTATCTTTACTCTTACCTTGAACTAATGATGCTCCCGTGCTCAGGTCCTTGACAAAAAAGTAGTCAGGAAAAAATTCAATAGAGGTATTATTTTTTTATAGACTTGAGAGACATAAATAAGATTTTGTTTGATATGAGGAGTGCACAACACATCATCGAGTGTAAAGTTAAGATGATGCAAATTAAGCATTGTGGAACCAGTATGAGTAATGAGAAGTCGTTTACCATCACCGATGATGATGTCATCGTTACCACCATAACTGCTATGGAGGGACAAGTTCTAGAGATCTGAGGTGATGTGATGGGAGGCGCCAGAGTCCATAATCTAAGAATGTTGATCATAAGTCATGGTAGTAGTGAGATGTGATTGGGGCATGGTAGCGAAAGATCAAGGACGAGACCGATAAACCTTGCCAGAGTGACCAATCTTATCACACAACTGGCAGACTATTCGTTGTTGAGGCATAGGAGTAGGACGCCAAAGCTATTAGTAATTGATGTTGCTACCTTGAGGCATGGGAGCAGGACGCTAAGGCTGTTGGGAACTTAAGTTGCTACCTGGATTGTGATAAGGCAGTGCTTGCCCTAGACCCTTGTTGACAAGCTTAGAATATTGATTGCTCTTCTTTTTAGATTTGTGACTTACTTGAGCAGTAATAGGTGGTCTTGGTGCCCTATATTCGTGCTTCAGATATGTCTCGTAGTCAATCAACTTGTGGACAATAACTTCATCATCAATGAGGTTGTGCCCTATTAAAGTTAAATCATCAATGATAATCTTTATATTTTGGAGATAATCATCGATGATACTTTCCTCTTGTTTGGTGTTCATTAGACTTGAGAGGAGGCCGAGCATGCGAGTGCACGAACGATTTGCTAATATAGTTTGCAACTTGCACCAAGCTTAAGCAGTAATAGCACAGGAATATATAAGTGGTGCGACGGAACCAGTGATGGAGGCTTAAATCGCCTGGAGAATGAGACGATCTTGACGTAACCATAATTTATGCTATGGATTTAGTACTTGACTTGTTGCCCCCGGGATGTCGATCGTCACTGATGGACAACTGAAAGATCTATCAACATAATCTAATAAATCATATCTAAAGAGGAGATTAGAGAATTGAGCACGCCAGGATGCGTAGTTGCCTCCTTTGAATAATTTGAAGGGGATAAGGGCTACAACATTGATGGAGATAAGCCCTGTATGTTGAGAAGTACTATTGCTCCCTACGGGGACAGTAACCGAAACGTGAGAGGTAGATGACAAAGACATTAAGAGAGAAAATATCAATCACTATCGCAGTTGGGTTCAGAAGATATGTCTTGCTGAAGTGCTTACAGATCAGCCGTGTGGCTGACTAGGATGTCAGAACTGAAGGTTATAATAACAAAAGAAGATAGAAGCTACTGGATTGCAATGTTGTGGTCCCTACGGATAAGGGATGGATTCTGCTCTCAGCCATAATGAAAGCTGCTCTCGGCTAGAATAAAAGCTGCAGCAAGGCCGTGTAGGCTGGCTACTGCAGCAGGCAGTAGAGAGCTGAGAGGTGGCTGCTGTTATTGGGGTTCTCTTCATGCCAAGGGACTGGAGATTGTAGCCAGAGAGTTGTAGTGTTTGGTTGAAGTAGATAGTGTTCTTTCTGCCTAGTGATCGGTGATGACAACAAATGATTACTGCAGAAAAGTGACTGTTGATGTAGATCAGCCGTCAATTGCTATGGTCGGTGTAGATCGCAATGTTTGGTGACCAATGTCACCCAATTTATGTTGTTGTCGGCTAGGGACTTGCGTTGGTGGTGAGGCAGGTGATAGCGACCCAAACTGAGGAAGTGAGGACGAAGGGAAAATAGGGGCTATAGAGACTCAGCCTTTGACCTTGAGAGTAGCCAGCAACCGAGGAGATTACTTTTGGCAGGGTAGGAGGAGAGAGTCACCTTCAAAGTAGAGGAAGTAGAGGATGACCACAATGCAGTGCTTTCTAGTGAGAGCGATGACTTTCTTCCCAGAGGAGATTTGATCACGATCGAGCACAGAGATGGGGTCCGCTGCCTCTACTGCTCCAACGCTGCAGATCTGGTTTGGGTGAGCACAGGCGACGACTGTGGGAGGTAGACCTCTGTGCCCGATCGCTACAGATCTGGTTTGGGCAAGCACAAGTGACGATCATGGGAGATGGACCTCTGTTCTCGATTACTGTAGATTCGTTTTAGCTGAGCACGGGTGACGGTTTCGAGCACTACTACCGGCAACACTCCTCGATGGACTCCCCCGTTTGGGATGTGAACCAAGGTTGAGGATGCCGCTATCTCTGCCATTGAGGGGGAGCAGCGGATCCAGTTGAAGATAGCCCCTGCGAAGTCCGCTGGTGAAGGCAGCAGTGACTACACCGACGGCCCCGCGAAGCAGGTGGCTTCAGGGAAAGGGGCCACCGCAGAGACAAAAAGGGGAAGAGCAAGCGGCCGACAGATTTGGAGGGCCACGTAGAGGATGGCAGAGGAGAACTGATAATGACGAGGGCTATTGCTTCCACAGCAGAACAACAAAGATAGCAAGAAAAAGCAATCAGGGGAGGATGGGGTAGTGAGCGGGCCGAACGAGTGGCGTCGACCGTTCGTGACGCACTTCACGGGGTGTCAGCCCTTCAGCGACAAAGAAGAAGGGGGCTGTTGAAGCGACAGCAGAGGAGAGGAGGACAACGGTTGTAATTTTGCAGATGAGTTGACGACTGGCGGTGGTCCTTATAGCGGCTCTGAGACCATGTTAGAACTTGAAGAAACGTGAATAAGAAGTGAATGGTATATGTTATTCCTTCACTCACCACCTATTTATACAAGTAAAAGGAAAGTTAAAAGGATTAGGAGTTGAGGATTTTCCTCAACAGTCTAACAAGTTTGCTAATGATGTTACAACCAATTTCATCTGTTAACAAGGTTGACCTCCACCAGATAAACTATTCTAATCTTCAGCCAAGGTCTTATTTCTTCCTAGTAAAATGAAATTTTGGTTGCTGGGAACAGAGAGCATTATGGATGGATGGCTACTCGAGAGATACGCTTCAGAGCATCGCTCAGTGTGAATCATAATTAGCAGTTCGTCACAATGATTTAATATAGAGATGGGTGGTGAGAGCTGGGCTGAAAGTGATGGCTTCCATAAACCGACATATGAAAGTGGTCTACAAAATCAATCGATCACCACTCAACTCAGGCTATTTCTAATTACGCATCCATTGGGCATTTAAATGTTCATACAACATTCATTTGGAACATGGGATCGAATGAAGAATCCAGGTTCAAGTAAACCTATTGGTTAATCTATCTAAACTAGTGATATCTATTCATCGAAAATACATAATCTTCGTTATGTCGAAATCTGTGTTTGCAACAAAGTACATCGGAGGACCTGTGATGACCAGCAAAGTACATCATCATCGATGTCTAAGTCAATCCAATGTACTCTAAATTTAAAGACATAAGAATCTGAGATAACTTTGAGGTGGAAGCATTGAGCTCTGGAGGTATTACCTGTACTAAGACCAAGGTTGAAAGAAACTTTTTGACTCGATCTATCCGACGCTCAAGTTAGTGACCGAGGTTTCTTAGTGAATATAGAATTTTCTTGAGAAAAGAGCCCCCACATACCGCTAGGGACTAACTTTTAACCAAGCAATAATAATAGTAACTAAGTATAGCATATAATGTCCCTCTCTTAGCATTTTATCCATGTAGGCATTAGGGGCAAGATAGCCTCAAATGACTTGCATTGGACTTTTATCCACGTGAGTAGATGGGTGGAGGGTGACATGTACTTTTTTCTTCCATGGTATCTTCCACATGGCATTTATGTGTCAGATGATGATTGACCATTAATATATTCCATATCATTTGTTCCTCCTACGATATGCTGCAGGGCTCTTATCATAGGAGTCCGTAGTTCGACATTTAATTTTATCCAACAAGCCTATTACCAATCTATCCCTTTATGTTGTCAAAAGGAAACACACTAATCGGGTAGGGTTGGGTTTTCTCAACTCACATGCCTCAAGTGCATTTCTGCCCTACGCCTCCGCCATAGTAAATTCCTCTTAGCATGGTTCAGGTTTTTTCGACTCATATACCTCGGACATATTTCACCCGACACCATTGCCACGATGGATTTCTCTTAACATAAGTCAGATTTTTTTGACTCATATACCTCAGGCATATTTAGCCCTGTGCTTCTGCCATGGCGAATTTTTAATCCTTCGTCTGCTGTGGTGGGCTTCGAGTCTTTCCTCCTGCCATGGTGAACTTCATGTTCTCCCTCCGCTTTGGCAAACTTCAACTCCTCCCTCTACTATGGTAGATTTTGATTCGTCCTCTCACTATAGCGAGCTTCAAGTCCTTCCCTTGCTGTGGCGAATTTCAAATCCTCTTTCTATCGTGGTGAGTTACAAGTCCACTTTTCGCCATGGTAGATGTTAAATCTATTGGAGAACCTTGAAGAGCATCATATACGTAGCAAAAAAATAGAAATGAATCTCGCAGTCTCCCCTTTAGCGGTGATCCACATAGTAGATTAAATAACGACACTCCTTTTGCAATGTGATCTATCATCTCTTTCGCGCACCATAAGGCAATAACAAATTCAAGAAGGGGCTAGCCCTTCTTGCTATCTCATGTTTCAAATAAAGCTGATGGCAGGGAAGGCAAGAGAGGGCGAAGAATAAGAGGTGGGTAGCCAAAAGGTCTAGCCTATAACCCTTTGGCCCCTCTCATATTTATAGAGAGCCTTCTCAATTTAACCATAATGGATATTGCCTTATTGGGTATTAGATCTCCATCCAATTACCTTGACATATTGGATACTAGATTTTTATCTAATTATCCTTAGCTTATTAGAATTTGGATCTCTATTCAAATATCCACTCTAAAGTCTTACTAAATTTCACCCAACGGATCCAATAATACAAGGGCTTATTGGATATCACATATTCAATTCTCTACTCGTTGCATCATCCACCATATGTATGTGACCTTCTAGGCTAATACCAAGCTAGTCGTAAGTCACATATGTCAAAACTCCTTCCAACTCGGTAAATTATTATCTCATAACAATTCAATTAACTCATTGACTATGAACGTACTAGGCCACTATACCATAGTCCCCACACGGTGTAGAGGAATCTAATATATTGGACTTATCTACCCTTAGTTACTATGTATCTATAGTCCCTCACCCATTTGGTATCCTAGAGACCATATATCGGACATGGTACTTTCAGATCCATATGAAATCCATCCGAGTCTTACTCTAATCAAACTCTCATAGAGAACTTATTCTCTCTCAAGCCGAATGACCTTGGCCAGAGATTATCTAATTAAAAATATATTTAATATTCCTCTCATGATACCGAGAGTGGATGATCCACTGTTTATACTAAATTACCTTCATAAGATTGATTGTAATTCATAATAGTCGATTTGTACCAGATCTAGATATTCCAGACCCATAAGTTCGGTATCAAAGAATGAAGTATTCAAACAAGACATCTATGGTGTCTCAAGTCTAAGGACTAGACACACACCTATAACTATGAAATCGTTATATGACGATCAGGTATCTTTAACCATCTAGTATTTCATAAGCGGATCAATCAATGAACTCATTATCAACTGAGCACCTGCACTATATCCCTGGTGTCCTCACATAAGTAGCTATGAGACTAGTTGCCTCCATCATATAGATGGATATACAGCATACCGATCTATCTGATTATATTAATGCCCCTCTCGAGTAACGCAAGTAACACATAATCGAGATTACTTTTGGTTTGTGTTTAAAGGTGAATTACTCTTATTATTATGATCTCATCATGATCTAATTATCATTATACAGATCGAAGGGCATCATAATAAATTAATTATATAATATAAAGTGAGAAAATACTATAATATTAATAACTAAAAAGAGTGCATAGTGTATCACATGTGTCATCATTTATGTGATCGGCTTGCAGGGCACCTATAACTAGCAATCTTCCACTTGACTTAAAGCCAATTACCCATATGTCCGATCCCTATTAGAACTCGATGTTGATTAGCTACAGGTGCCCTGCAAACTAACCACATGAGTGATAGCATATGTGATATGCTACGCGATCTTTTTTGCTTATGATCAGTATTGACATATTATCACATTATATTATATGTTGCATATAATATATATTGTGATGTCATTAGTTCTGTGCAATATGAATAAGATTATGATGAGATCATGATAATGAGATTGATTTGCTTTTCACATAGATCCTAAATAATCCCAGTCATAAGTTACTCGAGAGAGACATCGAGATAACCGGACAGACCGATGTACTATATACCCATCCATATAATGAAAGTGGATGGTCTCATAGCCACTTATGTGGGGACACTAAGGATATAGTATAAGTGCTTATTGGAGAATGAGTTTATTGATTGATCCGCTTATGAAGTATTGTATGATTAATGATATCGATTATTAGACAGTGATTCCATAGTCCTAGTTGTGTGTCTTGTCCTTAGATTTTAGACACCAAGGATGTCTTATTTGAGTACTCCTTTCTTTGACGTCAGACTTATAGGTTTGGAAAGTTTCAGATATGGTACAACCGATTATCGAGATTGATAGCCAACTTACGAAGTTAATTGAGTGTCAATAGAGGATCATCCACTTTTAGTATCATAAGAAGAATATTCCATATGTTCTTGCTAGACAAATCCTTGGCCAAGGTTGCGGTGTTGTATGTGGATGATATAAGAATGCTCTCCACGGTTAAAGCTTAGCTATATAGAAACTTCTCCATGAAAGACTTAGGGGAAGTCTCATATATTTTGAAGATCTAGATCTATAGAGATAGATCTAAGAGGATGTTTGACTTATCCCAATCTAGGTATATAGACTTCATTGTCAAAAGGTCTGGCATAGAGAGGTCTCATACCAATGAGACATGAAATTTTATTTTCTAGGAGTATTTTCCCAAAGACTCCTTTAGAAAGCGCATACATGGATATGATACCCTATACCTCAGCAATATGGTATATCATGTATATATATATATATATATATATAATAATAATAATAATAATAAGGCCAAGAGGAGGACTTTATGTTGGTACCATACTAAAATTTCATGTGTTTCTTATGAACGAACAAGCTCTTGAAGGAGGAATAGTAGAATCCCATGCAGGAGTTTTCTAGAGGTGTGATGTGCGGGACGAGTTTCCTGCCCGAGCATCCAAACTATACTTTCAGAAAAAAAAACTTTCACTAAGGTAATAATTAGAAAATTAGCTTAATTGGTGTTTGCAGTACCCAATCTAGTCCCCTACCTCAAATGGAATAGACTATTGTCTTCTAATACTTTATCTAGATATAGGGATGAAACTGGTGTTTCTAATACTTGAATCGAAGTCTTATAAAGCGTTCGTGGAAAGGCCCCTTTATCCTGATGCTCCTTGGGGGCTTGTTGGTAATGGTAATTATGGGGGTGTTTCTTTTCTTGAAAAAGTAAGATGATCTTAAGCGCGGAATTTTTTTCTTCATGATTCTAATATATATATATATATATATATATATATATATATATATATATATAGTGATGTTCTTGGTTTCGTGTAATAGGAATAAGATCATAATGAGATCACGATGATGAGACAAATTCACCTTTAAACATAGATCCTAAATAATTTTGATCATATGTTACTCGAGAGGGACATCAAGATAATCAGATAGACCGGTGTATTGTATACCTGTCTATTTGATAGAGGTGGCTGGTCTCATAGCCACTTGTGTGGGGACACTAACGATATAGTACATGTGCTCATTGGAGAATGAGTTCACTGATTGATTCACTTATGAATGTTGTATGGTTAATGATACATATCGTTAGACAATAATTTCGTAGTCCCAATTGTGTGTCTGGTCCTTAGATTTGATATACCAAGGATACCTTGTTTGAGTACTCATTTTTTTGACGGGGAACTTACAAGTTTGGAAAGTTCCAGATCTAGTAAAATTGGTTGTCGGGATTGGTAGCAAATCTTACGAAGATAATTGAGTGTCAACAGAGGATTATCCACTTTCGGTATTATAAGAGGAATATCACATATGTTCTTACTCTAACATATGCTTAACCAAGGTCGTTCGGATTGAGAGAGAAGTTTTCCGGGAGAATCTGATTAGAGCAAGACTCAGACGGATTATGTATATGGCCTAACAGTACCATACCCAATATATGGTCTCTAGGATATTAGATAAATGATGGACTATAGATACACGATAGCTAAGGATAGACATGTCTAATAGATTTGATCATCCTATACCGTTTGGGACTATACGTAGTGGCCAAGTACTTCCATAGTCGATGAGTTGAGTAAATTATTATGAGATAATAATTCACTGAGTTAGAAGAAGTTCTGATAAGTAAGACTCACGACCAGCTTGGTATTGGGTCTAGAGGTTCACACATATATGATGGATGTTTCAACGAGTAGAGGAGTGGATATGAGTTAACTAATTAGCCTCCATTCTTATTGGATGAAACCCAACATTGATGAGCTTCTTGCATGAGGCCCAGTTAGAGACTAATGGAGATTATTGGATAGAGATCCAATAATCTAAGAGGAGTGAGTAATTGGATGAAGATCTAATACCCACTAAGGCAGGATCCATTAGGATTTTTGGGTGGCTCTTTATAAATAGGAGGCAAGGGTGACACAATAGCGATAGGCTACACTTTTGGTCACCCTCTCCTATTCGCCTCCCTCCCTCATCTTCTCAGCCGACCAGCCCTTCCTTGGTATAAGATGGCAGCAAAAAAGATGCAGATCTTCTTCCACGAGTGCTATGAGAAGGTGCGCAAGAGTTACGGGTTTTGAGCTACGATTGGAGGAGCATCGCTGCAATAATCTATCGTGTGGATACCGCTAGAGAGGAGGACATTTGACCTTCTTCATCCTCTCCATCTGGATTTAGAATTCCAGGGATATATGACCTCCCTAGGTAATCAATCTCTCACGCATCATAGTTTTTAGTTTTGTAGGTTTTTCGGGCACTAATTTTTGCATGATGGCTTGATACATGTAGAAAACTAGTTTTTGTTTTCTTTCTTCCGCTGCACATATGATGCTCTGATGGTTTCCCAACAGGTGTCACTCAAAGAAAATATGAGACAATAATTTTGTCAGTGGATTTATAATGTTATCTTTAGATAAAACTCCTTATACTATTACATCACCACAAGTTATGATCTCTTTGAGCAAGTGAAACCTCCTCATAACATGCTCGAACTTCTGATGAGACTTGAGTTCCTTTGCTTAAGCAATCGCCCCATTATTATTATAAAATAAGGGAATTGACTCCTTGCTGCTCGACACAACTCCTAGATCTATGATGAACTTTTTCATCTAGACTCCCTCCTTTGCTGCTTTTATCACAGCAATGTACTCTGTCTCTATGGTCGAGTTAGAGTCGTATCTTGCTTAGACTTCTTCTAGCTTACTACTCCATTTAGGGTGAAGACATATCCTGAGTTTGACTTGCTATTATCGATATCACATTAAAAACTCGAGTCTGTGTAGCCCTCAATACAGAGGATACCTCCTTCGTATACTAGTAGGAGATTCTTAGTCCTTCTTAATTATTTAAGGATATACTTTATTGGTTTTCAGTGTTCCAAACCTAGATTAGGCCTGATATCTACTTGTGACACTTAGAGCATGTGTCATATCAAGTATGGTACATAGTATAATATATATGATAGATCTTATTACAGAGGCATAGGGTATCCTATCCATTCCTACTCTTTCTTTAGGAGTCTCTAAAGACATATTCCTAGAAAGTGATATTCCATGTCTAATTAGTATTAGGCCTCTTTTGAAACTTTTCATGTCAAAACTTTTGACGATGGTGTCTATGCACCTGGACTCAGATAAGTCTAGCATCATCTTGGATCTATCTCTATAAATCTAAATCCCCATGATGTAGGATCCTTTCCCTAAGTCCTTCATAAGAAAGTGTCTTGATAGCCAAGCCTTAACTATGAAGAACATTCTTACACCATTCCCAATAATTAGGATGTCACCCACATATAGGACCAAGAATGTGATAGTGATCTCACTTACCTTCCTATAAACACAAGGTTCATCTTCATTCTTAACAAAGTCATAAGATCAAATTGTCTTATCAAATCTTATGTTCCAACTTTGGGAAGCTTACTTTAGTTCGTAGATAGACCTGTTGGGAAACCTCAGCGGGAGCATCACATGCGCAGCGAAAATCAAAATAAAAAACCAGTTTCCCATGTAGAATAAATTATCGTGCAAAAGATTGGGGTCATGAGAAAAACCACAAAAATTGAAAAACCATGATATGTAAGAGATTGATTTTACCTAGGGTGATCGTATATCCCGGTATTCCAGATCCGGATGGAGAAGATGAAGGAGGTCAAACATCCTCCTCTCTGGCGGTATCCACACGATGGATCTCTATAGCTAAACTCTTCCAATCTGATCTCACAACTCTTACATAGAGGGAGGGAGGAGAATAAGAGGTGGTGGCTAAAGCTGCAACCTATCAACCATGAGTCTCTCCTCCTATTTATAGAGAGCCACCAAAAAATCCTAGGGTTCCTTCCTTAGTGGGTATTGGGTCTCCATCCAATTACCCACTAACCTTGCATTATTGGATAGAGATCCAATAATCTCCTTAGGCCTCTAATTAGGCCTTAATCAGGGAGCTCATCAGCATAGAGTCTCATCTAATGAGAATAGGGGCTAATTGAATCTTCATCCAATCCTCTATTCGCTAAAACATCCACTATATGTGTGTGACCCTCTAGGCCCAATATCGAGCTGGCCGTGAGTCACTCCCATCAGAACTCTTTCTGATATAGTGAATTATTATCCCCATAATAATTCACTCGACTCATCGACTATGGACGTACTAGACCACTACGCCATAGTTCCCAGATGGTACAAGGGGATCGAATCCATCAAACCTATCTGTCCACAGTTACCATCTATCTATAATCCCTCATCTAACTAATATCTTATAGACCATATATTAGACATGGTACTGTCAGGTTACATACGAAATCTGTCATAGTCTCGCTCTAATCAGATTCTCCCGGAGCACTCTTTCTCTCTCAATCCGAATGACCCTAGCTAGGGATTTGTCTAAGTAAGCACATATGGGATATTCCTCTCATGATACCGAGAGTGGATGATCCTTTATTAACACTCAATTGCCTTCATAAGGTTGGTTACCAATCTCGATAACCAGCTATATCATATCTAAAACTTTCCAAACTTGTAAGTCTGATATCAAAGAAATGAGTACTCATATAAGACATCTTTGGTGTCTCAAGTCTAAAGATCAGATACACAATTGAGACTATGAAATTGCTGTCTGACATTAGGTATCATTAACCACACAACATTCCATAAGCGGATCAATCAGTGAACTCATTCTCCAATGAGTACCTGTACTATATCCTTAGTGTCTCTACATAAGTAGCTATGAGACCAACCGCCTCCATTATATGGATGGGTATATAGTACACTGATCTGTCTGGTTATCTCGATGTCCCTCTCGAGTAACCTACGATCGGGATTATTTAGGATCTATGTTTAAAGGTGAATCGATCTGATTATCATGATCTGATTCCTATTGCATATAACTAAGGACATCACAGTATATATGCTACATATAATATAATATGAGAATATGCTAATATTAATCAGAAGAAAAAAGATCACATAGTGTGTCACACGTGCCATCACTCATATGATTGGCTTGTAGGGCACTTATAACCAATATCTTCCACTTGACCAAAAATCAATCACCTATGTGTCTGATCCCCATCAGACCCCTGTGACGCTCAAATACAATCTGAGCCAGCGGCTTCATCAATAGATCTGCAATATTATCTTCGGATGAAACTCTTTTCATTGCTATATCTTTTCGGGTCATGATCGCTCTAATCAGATGGAACCTCCTCAGAACAATTCTGATGAGACTTGGGTTCCCTTGTTAGAGTTATCGCCCTGTCGCTATCACAATATATGGGAGTTAGCTCCATGCTGCTTGGTATGACTCCCAAATCCTTAATGAACTTCTTCATCCATGCCCCTTCCTTTACTGCTTCTGCTGCAATAATGTATTCCGCCTCTATGGTCGAGTCAACAGTAGTATCTTGCTTGGAACTCTTCTAGCTTACTGCTCCTCCATTTAGGGTGAAAATATACCCTGAATTTGACTTGCTATCATTAATGTCAGACTGAAAACTCGAGTTCGTATAGCTCTCAACTTGGAGGCTATCTCCTCCATATACCAGTAAAAGATCCTTAGTCCTTCTCAAGTACTTAATGATACACTTTACTGCCCTTCAGTGCTCTAAACCTGAATCTGCCTGATACCTGCTCGTGACACTCAGAGCATGTGCTATATCAGGCCTGGTATATAACATCCATACATGATAGACCCTATCGTTGAGGCATAAGGTATCTTATCCATGTCTCCCCTTTCTTCATAAGTCTTTGGGGACATACTCCTAGAAAGTGATATTTCATGTCTCATCGGTATGAGACCTCTTTTGGAATTCTCCATGCCAAATCTTTTGACAATGGAGTCTATGTATCTAGACTGGGACAAGCTAAGCATCCTCTTGGATCTATCTCTATAGATCCGGATCCCCAAAATATATGGTGCTTCCCCTAAGTCTTTCATGGAGAAGTTTCTTGATAGCCAAGCTTTTACTGTAGAGAGCATTCCTACATCATTCCCAATTATTAGGATGTCATCCACATATAGCACCAAGAAGGTAATAGCACTCCCACTTACTTTCCTGTACACACAATGCTCATCTTCATTCTTAACGAAGTCATAAGATCTGATCACCTCATCAAATCTTATGTTCCAACTTCGAGAAGCTTGCTTTAATTCATAGATGAATCTAAGCAACCCGCAGACTTTATCTAGTCTCTCTTTGGATACGAATCCCTCTGGCTATATCATATACACCTCCTCCTCGAGATTGCCATTGAGGAATGCCATTTTGACATCCATCTGCTAGACCTCATAGTCATAGTTTACTATGGCCAAACTAATTCTGATGGACTTAAGCATGACTACAGGTGAAAAGGTTTTATCATAGTCAACTCATTGTCTTTGACTATCTCCTTTAGCTACCAGCCTTGCTTTATAGGTCTCTATATTTCCATCCACTTTGATCTTCTTCTTGAAGATCAATTTACAGTCGATGGGTACAATACCCTTAGGTGCATCCACAAGGTTCCAAACCTTGTTAGAGTACAAGGAATTCATCTCATAATTCATGGTTTCTTGCCACTTCCTAGAGTCTATACTCATAATAGCCTCCTCTTAGGTTTGAGGATCAACATCCTAAGAGTCATCTCCACTAATATATCTCATATATCTTTCAGGAGGGTGAGATACTCTACTAGACTACGCAAAGTTGGAACTTGTGTGTTAGGTACCTAAACAAACTCAGGCTCTAGAATGGTGCTTGAGCTAGGTTCTCCAACCTCGCTCAATTCTATCTTGCTCCCACTTTTTCTACCAAGAATATGTTCCTTCTTAAGGAACATGACTCTCTTGGCAACAAAGACCTTTCGGTCCTCAGGTGATAGAAATAATACCCTACAAGTTTCCTTTGGGTATCCCACGACTATGCACCATTCTATCCTTGATTCCAACTTATCAGGGTTGTGTCTTCTAACGTGGGCAGGACAGCTCCAAATCTTAATAATTTTAAAATCGGACTTCTTTCCTTTCTATATATCATATGGCGTAGACACTACTGACTTTTATGGAATTCTGTTCAGAAGATAAGCTGTGGTCTCTAGGGCGTACCCCCAGAAGAGACGTGTAGGTCAGCGAAACTTATCATTGACTGTACCATATCTAACAACGTGCGATTCCTCCTTTCTGATATACCATTGAGCTAAGGTGTATAAGGAGGTATCCATTGGGATAGAATCCTATTGTCCTTGAGGAAATGGGTGAACTCCATACTCAAATACTCTCCTTCTCGATCTGATTGAAGAGTCTTAATACTTTTTCCAATTTGGTTCTCTACCTCATTCTTATATTCCTTGAATTTCTAAAAGGCCTCAGATTTGTACTTCATTAAGTACACGTGTTCATACCTAGAGAAATCATCAGTAAATGTAATGAAGTATGAGTAACCACCTATAGCCTTAGTCAGCATGAGTAACCACCTATAGCCTTAGTCAGCATGGGACCACATACATCACTATTTATAAGTTCTAATAACTCGGTGGCTCTCTCTTCAGTTCCACTAAAAAGAGAGTTGGTCATCTTCTATAAAGGCAAGGTTCGCAAGTTGCATATGACTCATAGTCAAATGGATCAAAGTATCCATCTTTCAGCAACTTTTGAATTATTCACCTTATCTCTTTTCCTCTTAGACATATTTATATTCCTGATGTGTGGAGAAGTGTCTAACACATATAAACCATTTATAAGGGTCCCTCTATTGATGATCTCATCATCCATAATTATTGAACAACTATTATTCTCAAAAAACTAATTTATAGCCACTAATTATCAAATAAGAGATAGATATAATATTTTTTATAATAGAGAGAACAAAATAGCATGCGTCCAATGCAATGATAGCTCCACCAGCTAGATGTAGGGTGACCTCCCAACGACAACTGTAATAACTCTTGCTCCATTGCCCATCTTGAGGTCTATCTTGTCTCTAACCAATCTCTTAGGTCTTGCTAGAACTTGCAACGAATTGTAGAATAATAAGCACTTTTGGTATTCAATACCCATGTGTTACCATGAAAAACTGACAAGTGGAGAATGATCATGAATATACCTAAAGGTTCTCCAAGCTTCTGTTTCACCTTATCTGTAAGGTAGTCCTTACAGTTCTTCTTCCAGTGCCCATCTTAGCGGTAGTAGAAGCACTATCTTTTGTCCTTTGTCGGGTCTTTCTTGACAACCTTTGCCTTACCTGATCTTTCTTTGCTCTTGCCCTTCTTAAGGGTCTTGTAGGCCTTCCTTTTCTTTTTCGTCTCACCAATATAGAGAACTAGCTTCTCCTTCTTGATGGCACTCTCAACTTCCCTCAATATATTGAGGAGCTCATTAGAGTCACCTCAAGCTTATTCATATTAAAGTTAATAATGAATTGTAAAAAGGAATCTGATAGGGACCGAAGTATAAGATCATACATAGGTTATCCTCTAGGAATATCTATATACTTCACAAAGTGAGTGATCTCATCCTCGCTTGTCCTTTCCTTTGGCGTGGGCACAATCATGTTAAGGACATATATGATTTTTTCCTCCGTGAGAACAATTCTCAAATTATGGAGCCCTTGGACCAATGAGGCAGTTGGCATTAAGTATGCCACGTAGGGGGTTTGTAAGTGATAAACAAGATATAACATAAATTAAATAACATACAAAAAAAATACTAATTAAGATATGAACTTCTATCTTAATATACTCCAACTATTTTTCTAGCGAATCACGCGACACCCTCGACACGTGAAACAAAAGTCTCCGGTAGACTCCTAGTGGGGAGTGAGATCCAATTGGCATCTTAGTGTAACCTCGAGGGACTCGACCAATTACACTAAGCCCAAAAGGTAGACAACTCTTGCCAATCACAACTTCTTATGATTCCCGTCTTGTTCGACCGTCGAATCATCATGGTCTCGAGGGACTCGACCAACCATGATATTCAGTTAAGTCATCACCATCGTTACAAGATGAGTTTGATTTGATGATATGCCCTCGAGGGGTCGACCAAGCATACAATGTCCTCAGGTCACCGGTGACATCTCTATGCCATAGGCAAGAACTCGATCACGTAGATAGGAGAGCCTCGAGGGACTCGACCAACTCAACCTATGTCGTGATTTAATTTCTTTATATAATGATGGAAGGTCACGTGGTCAATCTTATTGCCTCACGCTTACCGACTTAATATTATCGTAGGAGGGGTTTTTGTTTCGTATCGATCTCCTAATATGTTGTGTCACACACATACATATTTAATATATATCTAAATCGCATATATATATATATATATAGTAGGTGTATAACACATCACATATGTAAGCCACACCGGATGATCATGAGCTGTCACCTAATATGATTAAGCCTGAGCCAATGGGCCTAATCACTCACAATAGGATCTATGTGTATATCGACGCATCTCCATGCCCTGTGAGTGTTGATCTCGTCATCATCAGTTTCGTCGGATTGTCACATCACCATGCATCGTAATCTCCCACTACGGCATCGTGGGTCCCGTTGTCACCTCCACGCTCCCACCGTGCCTCTCCATGTAATTACAAATAATTACAAGCACGTAGTCCCGATAATAAACAAGAAAAACAAAGGTTCGCAGGCCCTAATAATAATAATAATAATAATAATAATAATAATAATAATAATAATAATAATAATAATAATAATAATAATAATAATTATAGACATCACAACACATGGCTCATGGTCATCCATCAACATCATACATCACATGTACATCACATCATATGTAGGATTACTATATATATATAATAATTAATTAAACTATTTATTTAATTAATTTTTTGGAAATCAGGACATTCTTAGAATTTTTAGAATTATCAAGGGTATTTTTGTAATTTTGGATGAGAGAAGCCGCTCCTACAGGGGGCTTGGCCATGGCCAGTCACCCCTTTCCTCAATGCGTTTGCTGCAAAAATATAGTAAGAACGCGTAGAATGATTCTATGCAACTCAATCTCATCACATGCAGTTTAAAACCAATCTTTTGCATGAAAACCTAGCTCTAATACCACTGTTGGGAAACCTCAGCAAGAGCATCATATGCGTAGTGGAAATCAAAATAAAAAATCAGTTTTCCACGCAGATCAAATCATCGTGCAAAAGATTGGGTCACGAGAAAAATCACAAAAATCGAAAAACCACGATATGTGAGAGATTTATTTTACATAGGGAGATTGTATATCCCTGTATTCCAGATCCGGATAGAGAAGATGAAGGAGATCAAGCGTCCTCCTCTCTAGCGGTATCCACATGATGGATCTCTGCAGCCTATCAACCATGAGTCTCCCCTTCTATTTATGGAGAGCCACAAAAAAACCCTAGGGTTCCTTCCTTAGTGGGTATTGGATCTCCATCCAATTACCCACTAACCTTGTATTATTGGATCTCTATCCAATAATCTCCTTAAGCCTCTAATTGGGCCTTAATCAAGGAGCCCATCAGCATAGGGTCTCATCTAATGAGAATAGAGGCCAATTGGATCTCCATCCAATCCTCTATTCCCTGAAGCATCCACCATATGTGTGTGACCCTCTAGGCCCGATACCAAGCTGGCCATGAGTCACTCCCATCAGAACTCCTTCTAATATAACGAATTATTATCCCCATAATAATTCACTCGACTCATCGACTATGGACGTACTAGGTCACTATGCCATAGTCCCCAAACGGTACAGGGGGATTGAATCCATCAAACCTCTCTGTCCATAATTATCATATATCTATAATCTCTCATCTAACTAATATCCCAAAGACCATATATTGGATACGATACTGTCAGGTTACATACAGAATTCGTCATAGTCTCGCTCTAATTAGATTCAACCGGAGAATTCTTTCTCTCTTAATCTGAATTACCCTGGCTAGGGATTTGTCTAAGCAAGCACATATGAGATATTCCTCTTATGATACCGAGAGTGGATGATCCTCTATTAATACTCAATTACCTTCATAAGGTTGGCTACCAATCCTAATAACTAGTTGTACAAGATCTGGAACTTTCTAAACCTGTAAGTCTAGCATCAAAGAAAGGAGTATTCATACAAGGCATCATTGGTGTCTCAAGTCTAAGGACCAGATACACAACTGAGACTATGGAATCACTGTCTGACATTAGGTATCATTAACCACAAAATATTCCATAAGCGGATTAATCAGTGAACTCATTCTCCAATGAGCACATGTACTATATCTTTAGTGTCTCCACACAAGTGGCTATGAGACCAGCCACCTCCATCATATGGATGGGTATATAGTATACCGGTCTGTCCAGTTATCTCGATGTCCCTCTCGAGTAACCTATGACCGAGATTATTTAGGATCTATATTTAAAGGTGAATTGATCTCATTATCGTAATCTCATCACGATCCAATTCCCATTACATAGAATCAAGGACATCACAGTATATATGCAATAAATAATATAATGTGAGAATATGTCAATATTAATCATAAGCAAAAAAATCACACAGCGTGTCACACGTGCCATCACTCACGTGATTGGCTTGTAGGACACTTGTAACTAGCATGACCTAAGCAATCCGCACACTTTATCTAGACTCTCTTTGGATATGAATCCCTTTTATTATATCATATACTATGGTCACACGAGCCTATGGTCTTTGAGAAATTGGATGAACTTTATATTCAAGTACTCACCTTCTCCATCCGATCGAAGAGTTTTGATACTCTTTCTAATCAGACTCTCTACCTCATTTTTATATTCCTAAATTTCTCGAACACTTCAAAATTATACTTTATTAAATACACATATCCATACCTAGAGAAATCATCAGTGAATATAATAAAATATGAGTAACTACCTATAGCCTGAGTTGACATAGGATCACATATATTAGTATATACGAGTTATAACAACTCAGTGGCTCTCTCTCTAATTCCATTAAATGGAGAGTTGGTCAATTTTTCTTATTGACAAGACTTGCAGATTACATATGATTCATAATTAAATGGGTCTAAGTATCCATACTTCAACAACATTTGAATTCTTCTCTTATGAATATGATATAGCCTACAATATCATAGGTATGTATTATTCACCTCGTCTCGCTTTCTCTCTCACACACTAATATTCATGACTATACATGAAGCTTCTCCAAACTTCTGTTTCGCCTTCTCTATAAGGTACTTTTTGCAGTTCCTCTTCCAATTTTCGTCTTTGCCATAGTGGAAGTACTGGTCTTTGTTCTTTATCGCATCCTTCTTAGCAACATTTGCTTTTTTCGATTTGCCCTTGCCCTTACCCTTCTTAAGGGACTTCTCTACCTTCTTTTTATTTCTGGTTTCACTAACATAGAGAACTAGCTTCTCTTTCTTGATGGTGCTCTCAGCCACCCTCAACATATTGAGGAGCTTAGGGAGAGTTGCCTTAAGCTTGTTCATGTTAACATTTATAATAAAATATGAAAAAAATGTAGGAGGGACTGAAGTACAAGATTCACACATAGGTTTTCATCTAAGACTATTCCTAAACTCGTGAGTTTCTCTATTTACTCAATCATCTTAAGGATATGGTTCTGAACTGATGTCCCCTCAGTCATCCTAGCGCTAAAGAGACTCATGGATGTCTCATATTGCTGAGTCCTTCATTGTTCCTCAAACAATTTATGGTGAAGTAGGAGAATGGAGCTAACATACATGTTTTCATGCTACCTCTGTAGTTCAATAGTGATAGAGGCCAATATGTAATACTGAGCAAGAGTGGAATTTGTTAGGATCGAGTTGGCACTAAGAGGGGGAGGGGTGAATTAGTGCAAGAGCTAAAAAACTCGATTTGAAAAACATAGCGTAAAGTAAAATCAAAATTAGAAGCAATTTTGTTGAAGTTCGTTAAGGGCAAATTAGAGAGCAATAAAAAACAAAGCTGAAAGGAGATATTCATACTTTTATGAGAATTAGATAATAGCAACTAAGGTTAAGATCAAATTTGAAGAGAGACAAAAGAGAAATACTTATATAATTTATAGTGGTTTGGTCAAAAACTTGACCTACATCTACTTCTCGAATCCTTCGTCGAGGTCCACTGGTGTCCACTAATGATATTCTTTCATAGGCAAAGATTAAACACTACTTTACACTTCTCTCCTTTTCATAGGTTTAGGAGAGGAACATTTACAATCTTACAATCTTCCCTTAAACTCAATTTACACTTAAGCACACAAGGGAAGCTTTTAATTTTTACAGAATTTTACCCAATATTTTAATCACTTCTCTAGCACTTTCTTACTATTCCATGTAATAGTACTTAGGGTATTTATAGATCCCAATTGACTTAAAAAATTGGTGCCAAAATTCAACCCTTTATGAAAAATTTAGGTACGTGCGGTACTACTGTTGGCACTAGCAATACTACCACCGAAAGTTGCCCGAAAACTTAAGCGATGGTGGTACAACTGTTGCTTGGGGTGATACCACTATCGCTTGGGCAGTACTACCACCGCCCACCTGCGGTATTACTATCGGGCATTCCATGAACAGTATTTTCTAGTACTATTTTGTTCCTGAGTTATACCTTCTATTGACCCCTTTCTAGGTAAATGAAATGAGCTCGATCATGAGCTCAAATCTAACTCAAAGTGGACCCGGTTAGCCTCTAACTGAGTTAGTTGGATTTCACAAAACCTAACTCAAATTAGGACTCAAAACATGATGCTAACTTCAACACACTAAGATAAATAATTATAATCATTCTTGTTGTTTGGCATGTCAATCGATCTTCCAAACCCCGGTGAACTTCCCGACATTCCTTTGGCAAACTCCTCGCGAGCTCTTGATTATCTTTCAATAAACTCTCGTCAAGCTCCACTACATCATCTAAACCTTGGCTCGATCCCGATCTTGACTTTGGCCCAACATTAGATTATATTACCTTTTCATAGTCATAGTTAATCCTGCATCACTTATCTCTAACACAAGTGTTAGATCATAAATCCATCAATTGATTTTATTATTAAAATTTAAGATTCAACACTCCCCTTTTTTATGATGACAACCAATTGATGATGGAGTTAACCTTAACTTCCCCTATTTATATGCCATAAGAGAAATAAATCAAACTTGAATTAAAAAGAAATCATCACCTTTGAATTCAATGATAGCATTTTGACCATTTTGACTAATCATTGAAATTTTAACAATTTAACCATTTATTACTATGATACCATACATAATAAAATTTTCAAAACAACATTCATCTTCTTCGTATCACATGATAAAATTTTAATGAAAAATATGTTTCACATGATCAACATCATTTCAAACATTAGGTTTATGTCATTTCTCCTCATTCTGATTAGTACTGATCTCCTCTCTCAAGGATTCCACTATGGCACCGACACTCCTACTTTGATTATGAAACTGCTTACTCCGAACCTTGCTTCAATGCCTTATAGTTCATTAACTTCATATTAATCTGTGTTACTGCTTACTTGCATTCTGCAGCTGTTAGCCTGCCCCTACTAGAATCAAATCTTACTTCTCATCCTCAAGGCCTATACTTGTTCCTGGCATCCTAGCTATCAAACTCAAACTCCTGTCTATTATTCTTAGCATACATATCCCCTATCTGATCTATACCTTTGATGTAAGAGAAAGTATTTATATACAGTGTTCTATTCTAGGTTGCAAGCAAGGGACGGGAGAGTTAATGCCCATGGGATCATTCCGGTAGAGTAGTTGATGCTTGTCTATACATTGCTTGGCCCCCTAATAAGATAGAAAGATAATATCATATAACATAACCAATATAAGAGTACTCCATTGAATAATAAAATAGATAAGTAAGAACAATATGTATAGCATTTATTACTATGATACCATACATGATAAAATTTTTAAAACAACATTCATCTTCTTGGTATCACATGATAAAATTTCAACGAAAAATATGTTTCACATGATAAACATCACTTCAAACATTAGGTTTATGTCATTTCTCCCACTTTGTCATCAACAAAAAGGAGAAATGTTTACATGTATCACAACATTTAGCACATAAAGAGAGGAATTTAGTTCATTTCTCCCCCTTTGTAAGATAAGAAGAAGAATAAAGAGAGGATTTTGCTTATCACAAATGCTACATCAAATTTCTTTCTCCCCCTTTGTAAATAAAATAGAAGAAGAAGAAGGGGAGGGGTTACCATTGAAAATATTGCATCAATTTGATTTATGAGTCCAAGAATCGAAATATTTTACAAGGGAGGATTCGAAATAGAGCTCATAAATCACATGTCAAGCATCATAAAAATTTATGAAACACATTTTTTCTTTGTAAATTTCAAGAATAATGTGAAATTATTTTAAAAGAGAGCTCATTTTGTAAAAATCAAGAAATACAAAAATATATAGTAGCAAATTATGCTTTTGAAAGATTTAAAATAATCTCACGTAAATTTTAAGAATAAGCTTATTTTGGAAAAACGAGAAATCTAAAAAATATGAGAGCAACTCATGCATTCGAAAGATTTAACATTCCTAATTTTCTTCTAATCAAATTATTCTTATTTAATGGTTTTGTTGCAAGATAGCAATTTTCTCTCCCTTTGTTTTTATAAAAGAGAAGGATACAAAATCTTTTCTTTTAAGTACAAAGGGATTATATTATGAAAATCATGCCATTAAAGATATAATATAAAAAATCAATTCACAAGTATTAAAAGACGTAATTTATTTTAACAAATCTCCCCTTTTTAGTAAAAAGGAAAATTGAGTCTTAAGAGATCCAATAGCAAATAATCTTGATTCATACAAGAGGTCTCACAAAAGAAAAAGATTCATTTAGATAATTCCTCTTTTTTTTAATAAAACATAAGAATCATAGTGAATGATCTTGATTTATATAAAAATCTAAAGTTATACTTTTCAAGATCATAAATCTCCTTTTTAGTAAACGGTAAAAGGAAGAAATAATAGAGGTTGACAAATTTATTCCAATAAGAGATACCTCAAGTTAAGAAGCTAAGGGAAAGTTCATTATTCGATTGGAATAAAATCTCATTCAAATTTCAAATCATCAAAATCACTTTTGTAGTTTAAGAGATTCAACAATAATGTTATACATAGATTCATCACTTTATCTCTTACTGAAAACTTAGATTGAGAAATTTTTAAAGAAAAAACTTTCCTCCTGTTAGTTGTTTAATTCATGTGATTTATTTCTTACAAGAATATGTTTATCTTTTATGTCAAATCTATGCATTGTTGTTTAAAACAAAAACAAAGTTTCATTTCAAAAGAAATTATCAAGATCATTAATATAATATACTTAAAATAATAAAATATCTTCAAATAAAATATTTAATTTAGCAATAATACATTTTCCTTCTTATATAAGTCTAACGCTCTACACTTATTGCAAGAAGTTAACATGCAATTGTAATTCTCATTTCAAAAAATATTTAATTTTCCAAAAACAATAGGAAGAGAAGCATGATTTTTTATTTTATTTTAAGCCTTAATTTAAGAACAATTAAATATTCAATCATACAACATTCAACATATTTAAACCCATGTAAATTCAACCATCATAACATTTAAATCAATCATCATTCAACTTTTACAAGCCAATAAATAAAACTTAGTCACATCATTAAATAATAACACTTTAATTTAAATCAACCAACATAACATTTACAAGCCAATAATATTCAAAAGATCATGGTTTATATAAATAGATATTTCCTTTAGTCAAAACCACGAAGAATCATAGAATAAAAAACTTATCTCATATAAAAAAGAGGTTTGTTTGGATAAATATTTTTGAGAGTCGCGAAGGTTGTTTCATATCTCAAATTATAGACTCTAATATATCATCTCATCATATGAAAACATATCTAAGATTATCATCAAAATCACTTTTAAAAAAATTTCAGTGAAGGTAATGTAGATAGTTTTCCATTAAAAATAGCTAATTTTCTCTAATTTATTTTTGTACTAGCATGCTTTTGTTTTCCATACAAAAGCCATGCATCATCAAAAAATAATCAAGATTAATTATAAAACAAAGAACCATTTTTAATAAAAAAGATTTATAATTCAAATAAAGATAATCAAGTTTCAATCATCTTGATTCAAATAACCTTTTCTTATTTTTGTTGCTTTGACTAGTGAGCTTGAAAAGTGTATTACATCTCAAGTCATGTACCTTGAGTATCCACTATCAAAATACCATTTAATGCTCCTAGCCTATACCATTTAATGCTCCTAGCCTTTGTTCGGTAACAAACCTATAATAAAAGTGGTTTTGGTTTAGGTATCAATTTGACTTTGGTTCCCTCATGAAAATCTATTCATAATTTTACTAATGGCATTGAGTTGTTTATGGTTCTTTTAGAAACCCAAACTAACTTGTGTGGACTATGCCTATTAAATGAGTATCTATAGGCAAAATGTCCAAGTTTACCATAAAAAATTACATTTGATTTCGGGTGAAGAGTGTAATGTAGGTCCTCTAACGAAGATAGTTGGCTTTTGTTGAGTGTTACTCACAAAGCCAATACCTTCTTTTCTATGAACATAACTCTTATTAGCAAGAATTATGTTTAGAGTATTATCTATTTTAAACTTTTCTAATGTTTGTTGTAATATGACATTTTGCTTTTTAATTATCTCTAATGACTCACATTTAGAACAAGAAATACATGATGTTGATACTTCATGCATGTTTTCAAGTTTACTAGCAAGTATCCATGTTCCTTCTTAAGTAAATTATAAGTTTTGCTAAGCTTCTTAAATTCATTAAATAGTTTATGAAAGATATTTAACAATTCATTAAAAGTAATGGAGATTTCGAAAGAGTCACTTACCTCATCATGCATGGCTATGAGCGCGTAGTTATCAACTTTTTCATTGTTATGGTCATCATCATCTGTCGAATTTGAATCATCCCATGTTGCTAAGAATGCCTTCATATTGTTTGGCAGCTTTTCTTCAACTGTGGGTACTCACTTTTGAAATACCCTGGCCTTTTGCATCCATAAAATATTATATTATCATTTTTTTGGTTCACTTTTATTTCTATAATATTTGCTCTTTTTCATGGATTTTTTGAGTTTTCTTGTTAAAAGTGTGATATCATTGTTCTCATCACTCAAGGTTTCATTCGAGGAGTCATTTGTTGTTCTCAGCACCATGTCCTTCCTGTTCTTTGGATAATGTTCTATCTTTGGTTCTTAATGCAATGTCCTTCAAAGGTATTATTCAAGTTCATCATGAGCTTTGCAACTCATTTCATAAGTTATTAGAGACCCAATTAATTCTTCGAGAGGTTAATTGTTCAAGTCTTCGGCCTCTTGTATAGCAATTACTTTCGGCTCCCAATATTTAGGTAAAGATCTTAAAATTTTATTAACGAATTCAAGATTAGTATAAACTTTACCAAGAGATTTTAAACTATTAATGATATCCATAAAGTGGGTATACATGTCACCAATAGTCTCACTTGGTCTCATTTTAAATAATTCATAGTTATGTATGAGGAGATTTATTTTTGATTCCCTTACTTGTTCTTTCGTGTATGACTTCTAAGGTGTGCCATATATCAAAAGCTGAATCATAAATAGAAACCTAATTAAATTCATTTTTATCTAAAGTGTAAAATAAAGCATTCATAGCTTGGCATTTAAGGAAAATATCTTCTTTTTTTCATGATCATTCCAATCATTTATAGGATTGGATGACTTATAAAATCTATTTTTAATAATATTTCACAATTTAAAATCCATCAAAATCAAGAAACTCCGTATTCTAGTTTTCCAATATGTGTAGTCCGTCTTATTAAACATAGGAGGATGTGTGATAGTCGTTAATGCCAAAAGAAGCCATCAACTTGCTTGGGTGTTAATCCAAATGAGTGTAACCTTGCTCTGATACCAACTGTTAGGATCGAGTTGGCACTAAGAGTTGGGGGTGGGGGGTGAATTAGTACAAGAGCTAAAACACTCAGTTTGAAAAATATTGCTTAAAGTGAAACCAAAATTAGAAGCGGTTTTGTTGAAATTCATTTAGAGCAAATTAGAGAGTGATTTAAAATAAAGCTAAAAGGAGATGTTCGTGCTTTTCTTAGAATTAGATAATAGCAACTAAGGTTAAGATCAAACTTAAAGAGAGACAAAAGAGAAGTACTCAGAATTTATAGTGGTTCAGTAAAAAACTTGACCTATGTCCACTTCTCGAGTCCTCCTTTATTGAGATCCACTGATATCCACTAATGATCTTTTTTCATGGGCGAAGATCAAACACCCCTTTACACTTCTCTCCTTTTCATAGGTTCAGGAGAGGAACCTTTACAATCTTTCACTCTTCCCTTAAACTCACTTTACACTTGAAGCACATAAGGGAAGTTCTCAATTTTTATAAAATTTTACTCAAGATTTTGTTCACTTTTTTTGCACTTTCTTACTATTCCATGCAAGAATACTTGGGGTAATTATAGACCTTAATTGACTTAAAAAGTTAGAGCCAAAATTCAACCCTTTCTGAAAAATCCGAGTATAAGTGGTACTACCACCGGCACCGACGGTACTACCCCTGAAAGCGGCCCAAAAACTTGGGGGGTGATAGTACCAGTGTCGCTTGGGTGGTACTACTGTCGGGCAATCCGGGAACAATACTTTCCCATACTGTTTTGTACTGAGTCATACCTTCTGTTGACCCGTTTTCAGGTTAACAAAATGAGCTCTATCATGAGTTCAAATCTAACCTAAAGTAGACCAAGTTAGACTCTAATTGAGTTAGTTGGATTTCACCAAACCTAACTCAAATCATGACTCAAAATATGATGCTAACAATGGCATACTAAAATAAATAATTATAATCGTTCTTGTTGTCTAGCACGTCAATTGATCTTTTGAACTCTCAATAAACTTCCTGGCATTCCTCCGGTAAACTCCTGACGAGTCTCTATCATCTTTCGGTGAACTCCCGACGAGCTCCCATTGCATCATCCAAACCCTAATCCAATGCCCGATCTTGACTTCGGCTAAACATCAGATTGTATTACCTTTTCACAATCATAGTTAATCCTGCATCACTTATCTCTAACACACAAGTTAAATCATAAATCCATCAATTGATTTCATCATCAAAATCTAAGATTCAATAATCTCCCTTTTTTTATGATGATAACCAATTGATGACATAGTTAACCTTAACTCCCCCTATCTATATGCCATAAGAGAAATAGAGCAAACTTGAATTCAAAAGAAATCATCACCTTTAAATTCAATTATAGCATTTTGATCATTTTGACTAATCATTAAAATAATAATTTAACCATTTATTACCATGATACATGATAAAATTTTTAAAACAACATTCATCTTCTTGGTATCACATAATAAAAATTTTAATCAAAAATATGTTTCACATGATAAAAATCATTTCAAACATTTGGCTTATGTCACCAATCATATCATTTCTCCCCCTTTGTCATCAACAAAAAAGAGAAATGTTCACATGTATCATAAAATTTAGCACATAAAGAGAAGAATTTAGTCCATTTCTCCCCTTTTGTAAAATAAGAGGAAGAATAATGAGAGAATTTTATTCATCACAAATGTCACATTAATTTTTTTTTCTCCCCCTTTTAAATAAAATAGAAGAAGAAAGGGTCGGTGGAAGCATATCTTTGAAAGCGATGCATTAAAGATTCATATGTTTAAGAATAAAATATTTTATAAAGAAGGATTCGAAAGAGATCTCATGAATCACATGTCAAGCATCATAAAAATTCATGAAACACATTTCTTCTTTTATAAATTTCAAGAATAATGTGAAATTATTTCAAAAGAGAGCTCATTTTGCAAAAACAAAGAAATCCAAAAAAATATGATAGCAAATTATGCATTTAGAAGATTTAAAAATCATCTCATGTAAATTTTAAGAAGAAGAAGCTCATTTTGCAAAAACAAGAAATCTAAAAAATATGAGAGCAACTCATGCATTCTAAAGATTTAACATTCATAATTTTCTTCTAATCAAATGTTCCTTATTTAATGATTTTGTTGCAAGATAGCAATTTTCATTCCATTTGTTATTATTAAAAAGAAGGGTAAAAAATCTTTTCTTTTAAGTGCAAAGAGATTAAAAAGATGAAAATCATGTCATTAAAGATATAATATAGAATATCAATTCACAAATACCAAAAGAAATGATTTATTTTAACAAATCTCTCCTTTTTAATAAATAACGAAAATGAGTTTTTGGAGATTAAATAGTAAATAATCTTGATTCATACAAAAGAGATTAAAAAAATGATTCATTTAGACAATTTTATTTTTTTTAATAAAACATACGAATCATTGTGAACGATCTTGATTTATATAAAAATCTTAAGTTATACTTTTCAAAATCATAAGAGATACCTCAATAAGCCAAGGAAAAGTTCATGATAGGTTTGGAAGAAAATCTCATTCAAATTTCAAATCATCAAAAACATTTTTGTTGTTTAAGATATTCAACAATAATGGTATCATAGATTCATAACTTTATCTCTTACTAAAAATTTGATTGAGAAATTTTCAAAGAAAAACTTTCATCTTTTTAGTTGTTTTAATTTATGTGATTTATTTCAACAAGAATATCTTTATCTTTTATGCCAAATTTATGTATTATCATTTAAAACATAAACCAAGTTTCATTTCAAAATAAATCATCAAGATCATTAATATAACGCACTTACAACAATAAAATGTCTTCAAACAAAATGATTAATTTAGCGATAATGCATTTTTCTTCTTATATGAGTCTAACTCTCTACACTTGGTGCAAGGAGTTAACATGTAATTATTATTCTAATTAAAAAAAATTATTTTTCAGGAACACTAGGAAGAGAAGCTTGGTTTTTTATTTTATTTGAAGCCTCAATTTAAGAACAATCAAACATTCAATTATAGATTCAACCTATTTCAACCCATCTAACATTCAACCATCATATCATTCAACAATAGCATTTTATTTAAATCAACCAACATAACATTTACAAGCCAATAATATTCAAAAGATCATGGTTTATATAGATAGATATTTTCTTTAGTCAAAACCATGAAGAATCATAGAATAGAAAACTTAGACTCATATAAAAAGAGATTTGTTTGGATAAATATTTTAGAGTCACGAAGGTTGTTTCATATCTTAAATCATAGACTCCAATATATATAAAAACACATCTAAGATCATCATCAAAATTGCTTTTCGAATAATCTTAATGAAGGTAACGTATATAGTTTTTCAATAAGAATACCTAAGGTTCTCTAATTTGTTTTTGTATGAGCATGCTCTTGTTTTCCAAACAAAAGCCATGTATCATCGAAAAATAATCAAGATTAACTATAAAACCAAGAACCATTTTTAATAAAAAGATTTATAATAGAAACAAAGATCATCAAGTTTCAATCATCTTGATTCAAATATTTTTTTTTATTTTTGTTGTTTTGGCTAGTGCACTTGAAAAGTATAGATCTCAAGTCTTGTGTCTTGAGCATCCATTCTCAAGATATCATTTAGTGCTCCTAGCCTTTGTTCTAAGACAAACCTATAATAAAGATGATTTTGGTTTAGGCACCCATTTGACTTTGGGTCCCTCATGAAAAGCTCTTCATAATTTTACTAATAGCATATATTTATTTTTAGTTTTATTAAGAACCCAAACTAACTTGTGTGGACTATGCCTTTTAAATGAGCATCTATAGAAAAAATATTCAAGTCTACCATAAAAAATTACATTTGATATTTCAGGTGAGGAGTGTAATGTAGGTCCTCTAATAAAGATAGTTGGCTTTTGTTGAGTGTTACCCACAAAGCTAATACATTTTTTCCTATGAACATGACCCTTATTAACAATGATCATGTTTAGAGATTTATTACATATTTTAAACTCTTCTAATGTTTATTATAGTATAATATATTTTTTTTAATTACCTCTAATGACTTACATTTAAAATAAGAAATACATGATGTTGATGTTTTTTTCAAGTTTACTAGCAAGTAATGCATGTTCCTTCTTAAGTAATTTATAAGTTTTGCTAAGCTTCTTAAATCCATTAAATAGTTCATAAAAGGCATTTAACAACTCATCAAAAGTAAAGGAGATTTCTGAAGAGTCACTTACTTCAACATGGATGGCCATAGCAACTTTTTCATTGTTATGATCTTCATCATATGTCGAGCTTGAATTATCTCATGTTGCTTAGAAGACATTTATATTGTTTGGCTTCTTCAATTGTGGGCACTCACTTTTAAAATGCCTTGGCCTTTTGCATCCATAAAAGATCATATTATCATTTTTTAGTTCACTTTTATTTCTATGATATTTGTTCTTTTTCATGGATTTTTTGAGTTTTCTTGTTAAAAGTGTGATATCATTGTTCTCATCACTCGAGGTTTCACTCGAGGGATCATTTGTTATTCTCAGTGCCATGTCCTTCCTATTCTTTGGAAGGTGTTCTTCAAGTTTTTCATGAGCTTTGCAACTCATTTCGTAAGTCATTAGAGACCCAATTAGTTTTTCATAGCTCTAGCATTTAAGGAGAACATCTTTTTTCCATTATCATTATAATCATTTATAGGATTGGATGACTTCTAAAATCCATTTTCGATAATATTTTATAATTCAAAATCCATTGAAATATAGAAAATCAACATTCTAATTTTTCAATATATGTAGTCTATCCCATTAAACATAGGAGGACGTGTGATAGAGTGTCCTTTATTAATACAAAAAAAAGTCATTAACTCGCTTGGGTGTAAATCCAAATGAGTGTAATATTATTCTGATACAATATATTAGGATCAAGTTGGAACTAAGAGGGGGGTGGGGTGAATTAGTGCAAGAGCTAAAAAACTCGGTTTAAAAGATACTGCTTGCAGTAAAATCAAAATCAGAACCAGTTTTATTTAAATTCATTAAGAGCAAATTAGAGAGCAATTTAAAACAAAGTCAAAAGGAGATGTTTGTGCTTTTCTCAAAATTAGATAATAGCAACTATTGTTAAGATCAAACATAAAGAGAGACAAAAGAGAAGTACTTATAGAATTTATAGTGGTTTGGTCAAAAACTTGACCTACGTCTACTTCTTGAGTCCTCCTTCGTTAAGGCCCACTGGTGTCCACTAATGATCTTCTTTCATGGGTGAAGATCAAACACCTCTTTTACACTTCTCTTCTTTTCATAGGTTCAGGAGAGGAACATTTAAAATCTTTCACTCTTCCCTTAAATTCACTTCATACTTAAAGCACATAAGGGAAGCTATCAACTTTTATAGAATTTTACCTAAGATTTCGATCAATTTTATTACACTTTCTTGCTATTCCAGCAATAATAGTTGGGATATATATAGACCCCAATTGGCTTAAAAAATTGGATCAAAGTTCAACCCTTTATGGAAGATCTGGGTACGGATGGTACTACCATTGGCACCGATGGTACTATTACTGAAAGTTGCCCGAAAACCTGGGCGGCAGCGGTACCACTACCGTCTGGGCGGTTCTACCACTGTCCACCAGTGGTACTACTACCGAGCCGTCTGGGAATAGTACTTTCTCATACTCTTTTGTATTAGAGTCATACCTTTTGTTGATCCCTTTCAAGTTCAATGAAATGAGCTCCATCATGAGCTCAAATCTAACCCAAAGTGGACCCGGCTAGTCTCTAACTGAGTTAGTTGGATTTCACTAAACCTAACTTAAATTAGAACTCAAAACAAGATGCTAACTACGACACCCTAAGACAAATAATTCATTATTATTGTTCGTCATATCAATCGATCTTCAAAACTCCCGATGAACTTCTTGACATTTCTCCGATGAACTCCTGGGGAGCTCTTGATCATCTTCCAACGAACTCTCGATGAGGTCCCACTGCATTGTCCAAACCCCGGCCTGATGCCTGATCTTGACTCTCACCCAACATTAGATTGTATTATCTTTTTCACAATCATAGTTAATTCTACATCACTTATCTCTAACACACAGGTTAGATCATAAATTCATCAATTAATTTTATTATCAAAATTTAAAATTCAATAGAATTATCTATGTACTTCACGTAGTGAGCAATCTCATCCTCACTTGCCCCTTCCTTTGGCATGGGCATTATTATGTCTAAGATATATTCGATTTTCTCCACCATGAAAATGATTCTCAGGTTCGGAGCCAATCTATGTAATTTAGACCAATGAGGTGGTTGACATATAGTATACCACATATGAGATTTGAAAGTGATATTTTTCAAAAATAAAGATGTAAAAAGTAAATAACATGTAGATTTTGGATTTTTAGAAAGAACTAAGATATAGACTTCTATCTTAATTTACTCCCACTATTTTCTCATGAAACATATAACTCCCTCTGATATGTGAATTGAAAACCTCCGATGGATTTCCAGCGGGGATCGAGATCAAATTGACGTCTTAGCATGACCTCGAGGTACTCGACCAATTATACTAAGCCCAAAAGGTAGGCAACTCTTGTCAATCACAACTCCTTATGATTCCTATCCTATTCGGCCTTAGAGCTATCATGGTATTGATGGACTCGACCAACCATGATGTTCAGTTAAGTCAATATCATTATGATAAGATGATTCTGATTTGATAATATACCCTCGAAGTGAGTGTCCAAACATATTATGTTAGGTCACTTGTGATATCTCAATACCATAGACAATATCTTAAATCCTAATATAGATGAGCCTCGAGGGGGTCGACCAACTCAGTCTATGTCGAAAAATGATCTCCGCCTATAATGATGGAAGGTCATATGGGTCAATCTAATTGCCTTATGTTTGCCGAGTTAATATTGATGTTACAGGGGTTTTTAATTTGGTCTCGTAGTTAAATATAATATGTCAACACACACACACACACACACACACACACACACACACATATAGTTGGTGTATAGAGAAGCATATATCACATATAAGCAATCACACCAAATGATTATGGACCAAAGCCTAATATGATCAGGCTGGAGTCAGAAGGCCTAATCATTTACAAAAGAGATTGTGTACCTCAGTGCATATTCATGCCTTGTGATCATCCATCTTATCCTCATTAGTCATATCGGCACCTTGACGCATCTCCATGCATGGTGATTGTCCATCTTGATCTCGTGGGTCCCGTTGGCACCTCAACACTCCTGTTGCACCTTCTTGCATAATTATAACATAATTACAAGCACACAAGCCTAATAATAATCTCATAAAAAAGAAAGAGAGGGAGGCTCAGAGGCCATAATAATAATCACATACATGTTAGGATCGAGTTGGCACTAAGAAGGGGGGGGTAAAAAACTTTTCGTTCAAAGAAAACCAATATTGAAAGTATATTAACTTGGAACTAGTTAATAAGCAATTAAATCCAAGAACAATAGTAATGAAAGACAATAAAGAGATGTACACCATATTTTTATAGTAGTTCGGTCCCCTTGACCTACGTCTACTCCCGATTCCTCTTCACTCGAGGTCACTGGCTTCCACTCAATTGAGTCGGGTCGTAGTCGATTGAGTCAAATCCTTATATTGGGCTTTGTTGGCTAACCTAGACCTGACATTAGGTCGGCTAGGAGGAGATTTGAGTCCATTATAATAAATCAGTCTAAATCCTAGTAGGGTTAGGATTCGATTGAACTGAAGTTTGGTTAGGAGTCGGAGTTGGATATGGGTTAGAGTCAATTGAGTCATGAATATAATAAACCCTAATCTAGCCACCACCCCCTAGTAAAGAAGTGGTTGGTTAGGGTTATGGAGGAGTCCTTATGGGATGAGAGTCTCCTAGTCACCGCCTCCTCTTAAGAGAGGCCGACTAGGGCAAGAGGCGGAGAGTCCCACTTAGCTTGGACTATCTCTAGGGTGGAATAAGAATAAAATTAGGAGTTGGAGACCCCTATAGCCACCAACCATATCATGGTTAGGAGTTGGCTAGGGGTTAGGAGCTGAAGGAAAATGAGTCTTGGTTTAGTAGGAGTAGAAGTTGATTAGAAGTTAGAGTTTATTGGAGTATGAGTCATATTAGGAGTTAGGATTTAGAAGCCCTATAAATAGCTTATATTCTCCCATCTTTTCATTATCAATAGATCAATATTATTTTTAGCCTTTGTGCATAAAACCAGGGAGGGAGGAACCCCTATAGAGTTCTAAGGAGGTTGATCCCCTATAGAGATCATCCCAAGCTTATAATTTGTAAGGGTTTTAACATCCTGATCTTTTTCAATGGGCGAAGATTAAACACCTATCTAACAGCCCTATTCTCCTTTTATAGGTTGAGGAGATAACTTTTATAATTCTCTCAGCTCTCCCTTAAACAAAAACTATATAAGAAGAAATGAGGGGGAGCTCTCAAGGAGTTACGACAATATTTTCACAAGTTTTTCACTCTTAATTCTTGCATCCTCAAGCAAGAATGGGTGGGGTATTTTTAAGCCCAAAATGACTTCAAGAATGGAGCCAAACTTCTCAGAGACTATGTTTTCTCAAAGGCTGTGTCTTCTCGGATACTGTATTCTTGGAGAATTTGCCTTCTCAGAGACTATGTGTTCTAGGAGACTGTGTTGTCTCGAAGACTATCTTCTCGGAGATTGTGTCTTTGTAGACTGTACACATTTTATAGAATAGATTTTGATTTATGGCACATTTTAGAGAATAGATTTGAAAAATCTTCCAAACCAATAAACGAATGGAATAATTTAGAAAAAAAGAATATTTCTTTGAATGCAAAGGCTATGAATGCCTTATTTTGTGCACTTAACAAAAATAAATTTAATCATGTTTTTGTTTGTGAATCCGCTTATGATATATGACATACACTAAAAATCAAACACGAAGGTACTGATAGAGTTCAAGAATCTAAGATTGACATTTTAGTTCATAGTTATGAATTATTTAAAATGAAACCAAGTGAGTATATTGGAGACATATACACCCGTCGGGTGTCGTCAATGGCCTTAAAGCACTTAAAAAATATTTTTTAAATTTTGAACTTGTGAGTAAAATTTTAAGATCTCTACTTAAAAATTGGGATCCTAAAGTAACTATTATATAAGAAGCCAAATATTTAAATAACTTACATCTTGAAGAATTTATTGGCTCACTCATGACATATGAACTGAACTGTAAAGCTCATGATGAGCTTGATAAACTCCTTCCAAAGAACAAGAAGGATGTAGCAAATGACTCCTTGAGTAAAACCTCGAGTGATTAGGACCATGATATTGCACTATTATCAAAAAAATTTAAAAAGTTTATGAAAAAGAATAAAAACTATAAAAATAAAAATGAATCGAAAAGTAATAATGTCATATGCTTTGAATGTAAAATACCGGGACATTTCAAAAATGAATGTTCACAATTGAAGAAGAAGGTATCCCACAAGAAGAAAGCTCTTTCGGCAACTTAGGATGACTCAAGCTCTTCAGATGAAGAAGGCCACTCCAAAGAAGAAGTTGCTAACTATGCTCTAATGATGATCCAAGATGGGATTAGTGATTCTTTAAACATTTCCTTTACCGAGTTATTAAATATGTTTTATGAATTATTTGATGAATTTAGAAAAATTAGTAAATCTTATAAGTTGCTTAACAATGAATATGATTTGTTAGTTATTAGACTTGATGAAATGCATGATTCATTAGTATCACACAATCCTTATTCTAAATATGAAATAATATATAATGTTAAAGAAGAAAACATCATGGTAAAGCAAACCTCAGAAAAATTTGAAATAAAGAATAAATCTCTTAATATGATTCTTGCTAATAAGGGTCATATTAATAGAAAAAATGGTATAAGCTTTATAGGTAATAAATACCCAACAAAAGCCAACTACATTCGTTAAAGGACCTACTCTAAACTTGCTATTAAAAATAAAATGTAACTTTTGTGGTAGATTAGGACATAAAGTCAACAAATATTTATTTAGAAATTATAATCCTCATAAATTAGTTTGAGTTTCCAAAGAAACTACAAACAACAAAAAATCATTAGAAAAGAAAGATAAAGTTCTTCATGAAGGACCCAATGTAAAATGGGTACCTAAATTAAAATCATATTTCTTGTAGGTTTGTCTTCAAACTAAAGCTGAGCATGAGCACCAAATGATACATTGATAGTGGATGCTCAAGGCACATGACTGAAGATCCAACTTATTTTTCTAAGCTCACTAGCCTAAGTGAAGGAGTTGTCACCTTCGGAGACAACAACAAAGATAAAATAATTGGAAAAGGAACCATATATAACACATCAAACCTTTTGATTGAAGATGTGTTATTAGTTGATGGCTTGAAACATAATTTGCTTAACATTAGCCAATTATATGATAAATGTTATGTGGTTAAATTTTAACTTAATGCATGCATAATTGAATTGTCACATAAAAATAAATCTTTAATTGCCTTAAGAAACAACAATGTTTATAACATAGATATTGAAAAGTTTTGTGATTAAACTTGCTTTTCGGCCTTGAATGATGATGCTTGGATTTGACATAGAAGACTGGTCAAGCTAGCATGAAACTTCTAAATCAAATTTCAACTAAAGACTTAGTAAGAGGATTATATAGCCTAAAATTTATCAAAGATAAAGTATATGATACTTGTTAATTAGAAAAATAAATAAAGAGTAGCTTCAAGCTAAAAAATCAAATAAGCACCTCTAGGCCATTTCAATTTATCCATATGGATTTATTTGGACCAATTGACATTACAAGTTTAGGTGAAAGCAAATATGCATTTGTTATAGTAGATGATTATAGTAGATATACTTGGACTTATTTCTTGGCACACAAAAGTGATACATTTAAATGTTTTATAAAATTTTATAAAATTGTTCAAAATGAAAAAGGATTTATGGTTTCATTAATACGTAGTGATCATGATGGTGAATTTGAAAACAATTACTTTCAAATTTTTTGTGAATCAAATGGGTACATCCATAGTTTCTCTACTCTAAGAAATCCATAACAAAATGGAGTAGTAAAAAAAAAAGGAGTTTATAAGAAATGGTTAGAACCATGTTAAATGAGCATTGTCTACTCAAATATTTTTCGGCTGAAGCCTTTAACACGGTGTGATATGTTTCAAATAAGGTTCTTGTAAGACCATTATTCTCCAAAACTCTGTATTAATTATGGAATTTTAAGTAACCTAATATTTCATATTTTAAAGTTTTTGGTTGTAAATATTTTATTTTAAATGAAAAAGATGTCTTAGGAAAATTTGATGCAAAATCTAATGAGGGTATTTTTCTTAGTTATTCCTTAATTTCAAAATTCTATCATGCTTTTATTAAAAGAAATTTAGTAATTGAAGAATCTATTCATGTTGTTTTTAATGAGTTTTTAGATCCTAAGAAAATTAATTTTGATGATAAATTTGATCTTGATACTTTGAATTTAAATGACAAAACTCCTAAAAGCAACTTAGTTGAATCTACTTCTAAATCTTTACCCAAGCAATGAAAGTATGTGAATAATCATCCTAAGGAGCTTATAATAGGAGATACATCAAAATGAGTTCAAACTCGATCTTCTTTTAAGAATTTTTGTGTAAATACCATATTTCTTTCTCAAATCGAACCAAAGTGCATTGATGAGGCCCTAAGAAATGATTCTTGGGTTAATACAATGCATGAAGAGCTTAATCAATTTGAGAGAAATGAGGTATTGGAGCTTGTTCCTAGACCTAATAACTGTTTAGTGATTGGTACTAAATGAGTCTTTAGGAACAAACAAGATGAAAATGGTATCGTGGTTAGAAACAAGACTAAATTAGTGGTCAAGGGTTTCAACCATAAAGAAACCTTCGCTCTTGTGACTAGACTTGAAGCCATAAGGATACTTCTTGCCTTTGCATCTTTTACAGATTTTAAATTATTTCAAATGGATGTTAAAGTATTTTTCTTAATGGTTTCATTTCCGAAGAAGTGTATGTTGAACAACCCCCGATTTTAAAAAGTCTTCTTTCTAATCATGTTTTCAAACTTTCTAAAGCTCTTTATGGATTAAAACAAGCCCCTCGGGCTTAGTATGAAAGACTTAGTTCTTTCCTTATTTCTAATATATTTTGAAAGGTAAGCTCGATACCATATTATTTTTAAATTATTTTGAAAATAATTTTTTTATTATTCAAATTTATATTGATGATATCATTTTTGGTTCTATAAATGAATCCTTATGTGAATCTTTTACCAAGTGTATGAGCCAAGAATTTGAAATGAGTTTAATGAGTGAGTTAATATTTTTCTTAGGATTACAAATAAAATAACTAGATGATGGTATCTTTATTAGTTAAACTAAATACACATTGGACTTGCTAAAACATTTTGATATGAAACATACTAAGGCCATAAACACTCCTATGAGCACATCTATGAAGTTAAACTTAGACATTGAAAGAGAAAATTTTGATAAAAAAAACCTATAGAGGAATGATAAGTAGTCTGTTATACTTGCTAGACCAGATATCATATTTAGTGTTGGATTATATGCAAGATTTCAATCCAATAGTAAGCTTTCTCACCTTAAAGCAGTTAAAAGAATATTTAGATATTTAAAAGGAACTTCTAACTTAGGATTATGGTATCCAAAATCCAAAAACTTTGATTTACTTGCTTATGTTGATGCTGATTTTGATGGTTGTAGAATATAAAAAAAAGTACTATCCGGACATGTCAATTTTTAGGGCATACACTTGTTTCTTAGAAGTCTATCCGGACATATCAATTTTTAGGGCATGCACTTATTTCTTGGTCTTCCAAGAAATAAAATTTGGTTGCTTTATCTACTGTTGAAGCTGAATATATTGCGGCTAGTGCTTGTTGTGCTCAACTCATTTGGATGAAAAACACATTAGAAGATTATGAAATTTATCTAAAAAATATCCCTATAAAATGTGACAATACAAGTACAATATGCTTAACCAAAATCTCATTCAACACTCAAGAACTAAGCATATTGATATTATACATCACTTTATTAGGGATCACATAGACAATTAAGATATATCTTTAGAATTTATTGACACTAAGCATCAATTAGCGAATATTTTTATAAAACCATTAAATAAAGAGTAATTTGATTTTATCATAAGAGAGTTAGGAATGCTAAACCATGAGAATGCATGATTTGGTTGATTTACTATTTTGAATCGAATTGAATGAATGTTTGATTTATACACTTGTTTGTTACTAACTTTGGATTTCAAAATTTACTAAGATGAAGATATATTTTTTTGATGATATTTTTCACTCCCCTTCCTCGTTTCTACCTTCTTGTTTACAAAAAAAGGAAGAAAATTTACATGAAGATGATGATTTACTATTTTTCAGATTTATTTCCTACGTTTGCTTGAAATTTACATGAGATTATGCATGAGTAGCTCCTAAATTATTGTTGAATCTTCCAAGATTTCTTGGATTTTTGTTCTCATCATTGAAATTTTCTTTTCAAAATTTACTTCTATAAGATTGAGAGCTATTCTTAATGGTGTAATGTTTTTGCACTCCTCCTTTGTTTCTTTTTCTTCTTTACTCACAAAGAATAGAAAATCTTTTATGGCTCATATCCTATTTTACTAAGGGGGAGCAATGACACATGTGGCTTGAAATTATTAGTTCTACTTTTCACCTTTTTGTTGATGACAAAGGGGAAGAAATGGATATTGATAACTTATATAAAATTCATGAAAATCTTTGATAAGTTGATGACTTGATAATTTAAAGTAATTTTTTTGTTAAAATTGATGTACAAGCATTTTGTTGCATCATTGAAATATTAATTACATCATGATACTTGAATTCAAGAGTGTGTGGATCTCTTGAATTTATGTTTTCCTTATTATGGCATTCATTGAGGGAGAGTAAGGTTAACTCCCATCATCAATTGATTGTCATCATCAAAAATGAGAAGATTATTAAATCTCATATTTTGATGATGAAATCAATTGATGACTGTTTCATATAACATGTGTGTTAGAGGAAGTACTACAGGTTTAACTACGATGAAGAAAAGGAGTTACAACTAGATGATTGGGCCAAGATCAAGTTTGGGCATCGGGCCAAGGTTCGGACGATGCAGTGGGAGCTTGCTGAAGGAATCAGGAAGCTCGCTTGGAACACGTCGGGAGATCACCGGAGGAAAACCGTAAGACTCGCCGCAAGAATACCGGAGACTACTGAATTGGCGGGAGTTAGGCCATTGTTTAGCTTGATGGTCCTTATGTTTGTAATTAGTGAGTAATAGTTAGGGATTGAGTCCTACTTGAGTTTTGATTTGGAAGGAATCCAAATCAACTTAATGTAAGTCAACCAGATCCACTAAGGGGAGGGATTGAGCTCAATTGGTTGACCTGAAAATTGGTCAATATGAGGTACAAGTCGGGATTGGAAAAGTGAACAAAATCACTTTTCTGAAAATCCTGGTGGTTGTACCATCGGTGAGCGGCGGTAGCCTAGGAATCCGGGCAACAGTGACGGTTGTACCACCTAAGCCAGCGGTTGTACCATTGTCACTCAGGATTTCGAGCAGCAGGCAGTGGTTGGACCGCCCAGGCCGATGGTTGTACTACCCATACCCTATTTTTAGGGTAGCTTTCAGTGATTGTACCATCGGCACCAGTGGTTGTACCACTTGTACCCAGTTTTTTCGGCTACATTTGAATTTTGGCTCTATTTTTTTGAAGCCAAATGGGGTCTATCAATACCCCAAGTTTTCTTGAATTTAGCATAAGTATTCACATAAGTCATTGGGCAAAAATCTGTAAAAAAAAATGTATGTTAAAAGTGTGTAAGAAAAGAAAAGGGGGACGGAAATGAGCTAAGTATTGTATTCTTGTAAATAGTCTCCCTTGTAAGTTGAAAGCTTATAAGAGTTTGGTTTTCACCAAAGAAAATCGGTAGTGGACACCGATGAGCCTCGATGAAGAGGACTCGAAAGTGGACGTAGGCTAAGATTGGGGCCGAACCACTATAAATTGTGAGTGCTCTTTACTTGTCTTGTTTACTACCTTCTGTTACTCTTAATTAGTTCATAGAAAGATACGATCATAATTCTCACGACTTTTTCTCTTAAATTGGGTTCTTAATCATTTTCAAACAAAATACAAAAGATGCTTCTGATTATATTTCTTTATTTCTTGAAAGTAAGATTTTTGAATCGAGCACTTTCACTTTTGCACTAATTCACTCCCCCATCCCCCTTTTTTGTGTCAATTGATCATAACATAGTCGACCTCCTATGAACTCTCGACGAGCTCCCACTACATCATCCAAACCTCATCCCGATGCCTGAACTTGACTCCGGCCCAACATATGATTTTATGCCTTTTTATCATCATAGATAATCCTGCATCACTTTCTGTAAAACACAAGTTAGATCATAAAACCCATCAATTGATTTCATTATCAAAATCCGAGATTCAATAATTCACACATACACATCATCACATAGTCCATGATCATTTGTCCACATCATACATTACATGTATATATCATGTAGGATTATTAGATAATAATAATTAAGTAATTATATATGAATTAACCCTTAATTCTATTAAGAAAAAGACTAGTGGCTAGAGTCCTTGGCGGCTAGGAAACCTTAGCCGCTAGGAGTCCCTAGCCACCACGATGCTTTGGTCGCGAAGATTCCTTGCTGATTTGGGAGTCCTCGACTAAGGGGACCCTCCTCTTAGCCATGGTTGCAAGCAGTTGTGATTATGCTCGGCCAAAGGGAGCTCTCGACCAAAATAGGAGGTTTTCGACTAGATGGTTGTAGGCAACTTTTTGACTAAGATGACCCTCTGCTAAAGCACTGCAAGCAGCCAAGTCCTCGACCAAGGGTACTCTCCTTACAGACATGGCTCTAGGCAGCCATGGCTATGCTTGGCTAAAGAGAGCTCTCGGGTAGGGAGCTTTGAATCAAAATAGGAGGTTTTTAAGCAACCTTTCGGCCAAGATGACCCTCCGCCAAGGCGCTAGAAGCAGCCTTCGGCCATGGAGGATCTTAGGTTAGATGGCTGCAAGTAGTCGTCTTCACCAGAGGGCTGCAAGTAGCTCTCTCGACCAAATTTGACGTCGTAGCCATTTGTAGGTAGATTCGACCACTACAACCTGTTACAATTGAATTGTGGGCAGCAACCCTTACTACCCTTTCATAATTTCACATCAAATCTTTCATAAAAATTATATTTAACTTTAGAGGGAATATGTATTATGGGTCCTTTTACAAATTCTGTTGGCTTTTGATGAGTGTTACTACTCATAAAGTCGATTCCTTCCTTTCTATATATATAACCTTTGTTAACAAGAATCATGTTTAATGATTTATTTTTAATTTTAAACTTTTTAATATTTATTATAATATTATATTTGACTCAATTTTCTATATACTCAATTTGACTCGAAACAACCACGATCAAGACTTAACCACTCTAATTACAATTATGAAGCCTTCAGCATGTTGTCCAGCATTCTGACATATCATCTGTTCATTTGACACTAAGTCTGAAGCTCCAGTGCATCATCTTTTCCTTTGACATATTATCTGATCTTTCGGCATGTTGACTTTTTGTAACATTTGATCTTTCGATACAATACCCGATCCTTCTGGCCCGATGCCCGAACTTATGGCACAAAGTCTATCCTTTAGCATGTCGACCAATCCTTCAGCCTGATGTACAATCCCTGATATAATGCTTTCCCTTGCCTAACAGTTACCCTTTGATGGTTCGAGTCCATGATCAAAGTTTTTCCTACGTCACTTATCATAAAATCATATTAGTCCATAAATTCATCAGTTGATTTCATCATTAAAATCCAAGATTCAACATAGGCCACTATGCCATAGACCCCAAACGGTATAAGAGGATCTAATCCATTGAACATGTCTACTCTTAGTTACTATGTATCTATAGTCCCTCATTCATCTAATACCCTGGAGACCATATATCGGGCATAGTATTCTCAGGCCCATATGAAATCCATCTGAGTCTCACTTTAATCAGAATCTCTAAAAAAAATTATTCTCTCTCAATTTGAATGACCATGGCTAGGATTTGCCTGAGTAAGAACATTTAGGATTTCCTCTCATGAAACCGAGAGTGGATGATCCTCTGTTGACACTCAACTATCTTTGTAAGGTTGGTTGCAATTCTTAATAGCCATTTATACTATATCTAAAATTTTTAGACCCATAAGTCTAGTATCAAAAAATGAAGTACTCAAACAAGACATCCTTGGTGTCTTAAGTATAAAGACCTACAATATAGGCGATCGTCAATTATGCAATACCGTGATTGATGATGATTAACTCTTTGGGTCATCGTAGGGTCAATCAAGAGTGTCCTGTCTCTTTTGTAGCGCAAGATCTCATCCATCTAGTTTGGTTCCTCCTTGATCGGGGATACATCATGATGTTTAATGGTTTGGGTCGATAGTGTCTCGACCAACGACCAACCCTTCCCCAAAGCTTGGGTGGAGGCTAACCTATCAAGTGCATCGACCTATGCATTTTTCACAGTAGGGACTCGTAACACATTGAGTCGAGAGAAGCTGAGAGCTATCTCCACACCTTAGCGAGGTACTTTGCTATGGTAAAAAATCAATCTTCATAAATCCCCTCCACCTAGTTTATAACTAGTTGTGAGCCACTGAATACCATCAAGTTTTAGACCTGAAGCTCTTAGGCAAGCCAGAGACCTAAGAGAAGTGCCTGATATTTGACCTTATTATTGGAGATTTTGAATTCGAACTAGAGAGCTTGTTCATACACTTACTTGTTTGAACCCTTTAGGACAAGTCCAACATAACCCCTTTTTAAGGTAGAGCACCATCCATGAATAAAGTCTATGCTAAGGGGGTGTGACTATCGACCTCGGCCTTAGGTGAAGGAGTTAGTTCTGAGATAAAAATTTGCCAACGCTTGAGCTTTAATGATAGTCCTTGATACATATTATGTCGAACTTGCCCAACTCCACTGACTATCTCAGTAGTCACCTCGAGACATCAAATCAAGAAAAATCATACCTAAGTAGTTAGACAATGATCATCTTTATGGCATGCTCTTGAAAATAGGAACGAAGCTTCCTTGCCACCAGTACTAGCACAAATGCTAATCTCTCAATCGGGAGGGGGAAGTATCATTTCTCAGGTCTATTCAGGACATGGCTGACATAATAATTAGGCTTATGGATTCTCGAATCATCCCACACCAATGCCGAGTTGATAGCTTGCTCGATGGTAGCGAGATAAAGGTTTTGAGTTTTGCCTGAGGTAGAAGAGGAGAGTTGTGGCAAATGTGTGAGGGTGATGCTTCAGCTCTTTAAATGCCTCTTGACACTCCTCGATCCATTGAAAGCCTTTTGGGTTTTCTAATGCTCGAAAGACCTATCACCGAATTAGGATAGGAACCGGTTAAGTGCTGCTATTCACCTTGTTAATTGTTATACTTTCTTTACTGACTAAGGTGAGCGCATCTCAGATATGGCTCACACCTTCTCAGGGTTTGCATCTATTCCTCTATAGTGAACAGTGAATCCGAGGAATTTTCTTGAGCTGACTTCGAAAACACACTTGGATAGATTAAGATGCATGTTAAACCTCTTAAGAACTTAAAATTTCTTAACCAAGTCCACCATATGTGAGTCTATTGTTTTGCTTTCGATTATCATGTTATCTACATATACCTCGATGTTTCTCCTGATATGGTGGTTAAACATCTTATTCACAATCCTTTGATATGTCATGCTCGTATTTTCAATCCAAATAGCATGACTTGGTAGCAATATATATCTCGGTCTATGATAAAGGAGGCATGTTCGCGATCCTGTGGTGCCATCCTTATTTGATTATATCTTGAGAAAGCATCCATGAACGTGAGGAGTTTCTGGCCCGAGGTAGCATCAACTAGTTGATCGATCGAGGGGAGAGGATAGTTATCCTTCAAACATATATTATTGAGATCAGTATAATCAATACACATCCTTCAATTTTTATTAAAACTTTTTAACCAATATAACATTAGCAATCCATTGGGGGTACTACACCTCAATAATAAACTCTACTCCTAATAACTTGTCTACTTCATCGCTAATCACCTAATGGCAATCAGGAGCAAACATGTAATGTTTTTGCTTCATCGATCCAGCCTCAAGAGTGATATTAAGGTGGTGTTGGGCTATATTTGGGTTGATTCTCGGCATGTATCTCGGTGACCATGCAAACACCTTAGTGTTCTCCCTGTAAAAATTGATGAGTTGCATTTGCTTCTTCTTTAGAAGTGTTGTCCCGATTAACAACCTGATCAAGATGAGCCTTGTCCAGGGATGCCTTATCAGTGATTCCATCAGCTCCAAATGTGGGAGGGACTTGGCAAAATTTTAGGAGTCCATCGGCGGTGCCTCGAGGCAAGCCTTCTACGGTATAGCATTGGCGCGACTCTCTTGGGTTGCTTCTCAACTCTTCGATATCGGTTCTTATTGGGAATCTCATCACCATCTGATAGGTCAACATCATTGCCCTTAGTCTATTAAGTATGAGTCGACCTATGATCATGTTGTATATTCAGGGGATGTCAACTACCATGAATTTGGTCATCATTATTTTGGAGTAATGAACAAGTGAACAATTGAACAATTGAACAATTTAAAGATAGACAACTCTAAGCTTTTCGTAACAAGTGAACAATTTAAAGAAAGTTGCTATGTTACTTGCTTAAACATGACTTAAGAGGAAACAAGCAAATTCCAATAAAAGATAACCAACATCGAAGAGAAGTGCTTAACTTGAAACTTTGCTTTCAAAGAGTAAATTAAATCGGAAGCGTCAATATAAAATTAGTAATCAAGGAAAACAAAAGAGGAAATAACAAATTTTAGAGCAGTTCGACACCAATGGGCCTATGTCTACTCCTGAGTCCTTCTCCTTGAGGCACACCGACGTCTATTATTAATCTTCTTTGGGTGAAGACCAACCCCTTATACTTTGCTTACAAGGGAGATAAGATTACAACTCTTTGATCACTCCCTTACCCCTTTCCTTTTTCTTATAATCCATACAAGTTTTCCTAAAAATTTATCCCCTAAAATATTGTATCGAATGCAAGAAAACTTAGGGTATTTATAGACCCCAAATGACTTTAGAATTTAGAGCCAAAAATCAAACTCACTTGGAAAATCCGGGTATGGGCGGTTCACCCGTCGACCTGGGCGGGTCAACCACCGAAAGTGCCCAGATTCCTGGGTACGGGTGGTTCAGCTGCCCAACCTGCTCAGTTCAATCGTTGACAGCCACTCAAAATCCTGGGCGGCGTCGGTTGAACCGTCGCTCATCGGCGATTTACCCGTCGGAATCTCCGAAAAAGTGGTTCCCTCCACTTTTCAAATTTCAGCTTGAACTTGATGTTGACCATTCTTTGGTCAACTGATTGAGCTCAACTAAACCCTCATAGTAGACCCAATTGCCTCTTTGAGTTGATTTGGATTCCTTCCAAATTATACTCATTTAGGACTCAATCTTAACATATGACTTAAAGATTACAATTAAGACATGACCACCAAGCTTATGACCTTACTCCCGCAATCCGGCAACCTCCGAAATCTCTAACGGTGAGTCTCACAGTCTTCCTCTGCGATCTCCCGATGTGTTCCTAGTGATCTTCCTGATACATTCGGCGAAATCCTAGTGAACGCCCGATGAGCTTTCACCGTATCGTCCAAAACTTTGTCCTGATGCCTAAACTTGATCCTAGGTCCATGTCTGATTTGTAATTCCTTCTCCCATCGTGGTTAAACCTACATGATACTAACTATGACTTAATTAACTACAATCATAATGGCCAATATATCCACTTCAAGACTTTCCCAACTCCTAGCAAGCCTTTCGACTACCCCCAACAATCTTCCAGTAAGTCTTGGTCTTCTTCTGGCGAACTCCCTTGTGTCATCCTGGCAAACTCCCGATACCCTCAGCGAGCTCCCAACGCACTTCTGGTGAGTTCCCAACCACATCGTTCGAACCCTAGCTCGATGCATGGACTTGAATTTGGCCAAACCTCTAATTGTTCTATTCTTTCTATCGTTGTTAATCCTCCATCAATCAACTCTAACAACACATGTTATATCAATAACTCATCAATTGATTTCGTCATCAAAATCTTAGATTCAACAATCTCCTCCTTTTTTTATGATGACAATCAATTGATGACAAGAGTTAATCCTAACTCCCTCTAAATCCATGCCACTTAAATTTAAGAGAATCACGCACTTTTAAATTTTAAGTATTTTTAAGCAATCAATATTTCAAGCAAATTTCAACACAAGTTTGCATCAAGTCATCGAATCATGAGTTTCAAAAAGATTATGCATCCATATCCAAGATATCCAAGTATATCATCAATATCATGTGTCATCAACGTATATCATTAATATCATATATCATCAATATCATGTATCATTAATGTATATCATCATGTGTCATCAATGTATATTTCTCCCCCTTTGTCATCAACAAAAATGTGAAATATATGGCTAAGGATTTTAAGGCACATGAGTTTTTACTCCCCCTTTTTAAGATATGATATGAGTCATAAAGAATTTTCTTCCTCTTGAAAAAGAAGAAAGAAAACTAGGGAGGATTTGTAAAACATCATTAAATATAACTCTCAATTTTGTAGAGGTGAATTTCAAAAATAAGTTCAAAACTCCAAGATATTCAAGGAGATTCAAAAGTTTAAGAGCTACTCATGCATTTAAAATCATCTCATATAATTTCAAGCAAGTGTAGCAAATAAATATGTAAAGTAGCAAAACATCATGCAAATTTTCTCCCATTTTTGTGAACAATAAGATAAAGACATGGAGAGAGTTTTTACAAACATTATCACACATAAGAAAACTTAATCTAATGAAATCTAGATTAGTAATTCATATATTTTCATGATTTAGCATTCTTAAATCTCAACCTCAATCTTGTAGATATAAGATTTTAAAAGAAAATTTTGAATATGAGCTCAACAAATCTTTCTCATGTAGATTTCAAGAAAACATAGCATATAGATCCGAAAAATAGTAAAACATCATTTTTATGTAAATTCTCTCCCCTTTTTGTAAACAAGAAGGTAAGAATCAAGTGAAAAACATAATATTACAAAAATACTCAATTTTATAGATATAATTTTTAATAGATGTGAATTCCAAAATCCAAGAAAAAATCAAGAGCTACTATGAAATTTAATTTATCTTATACAAATTTAAAGCAATATAGCAAATCAATCAAATCATACATTTTGAAGTTTATTTCATGTAAATTTTGATAAAGAACATCAAGAATTTCAAAAGAAGGCATGATAGTAGATCAAGCTTAAATTGTAAATCAAGTATTTTACATGCATTTCGGAAGTTCTAATTTTCTTTTAAACAATTGTTCCTCATTCAATTTTATCATATCCAATTTTTTTTAATCATATTGGTAATTCATTTCCCTTTTTGGTCATTGTGATGAAGGAAATATGATGGCATAATTTCTTCTTAATATTTATATTCAAATTACACCAAAAAGTACAAGGATATCATGTCATTAAAGATAAAATAAAATTTTTGAATATCAAAAGATATGATTTTGTTTAATAAGTTTATTCCCCCTTTTTTTATTTGTAAATAGTGTACATGAGTCTTAGGAGATTAAGCAATCTTGATTCATCTAAGATAAGTCTTAAGATACTTAATTCATTTAGATAGATCCTTTTTAATAAAATATAAAAATCTCTATTATAATCATTAATATCATAAATCTCCCTTTTATTAAAAATAGAAAATCATAGAGATTAAACATAATTCTATTAAGGATCAAATCTCTTTCAATTTATCATAAATTTAAGAAATATTAATTTTTGTGATAAGTTATACCATTCACGAGTGTTAAAATAAATCATGTCAAGAAAGATATTAATATCAAAAGATATTCATGAATATTAAATACATAATTTAATTTAATAAAACTCATCTTAGATGATAAAATAGAATCTTAAGATATCAAAGAAGCAATTTCATTCATAAAAATATCAAATTATAGATATTAAGATCATAAGTTAATTTTAAGGGAAAAAAAAAGATCTTGATTTATATATATGAAACTTCAAAGTTTTTAAAATATGATTCATAAGAAGATTTTCAAGTTATAGATCCGAAGAGATAAATTATGATTCATTTATATGACTTTCTTTGAATGAATTTATATAATAATTTCATATTTTAATTTTTTTAAACTTGTCAAGATCATGATAAAACCATCAAAATATCAATAACGTTGGATAGATTCATCAATCTATTTTTAAAACAAAATCATTTAAAAACTTATCCAAAATCATCATCAAAAATAGCTTTTTGAAAAATTTCAATGAAGGCAACATAAATTGTTTTTCAAATGAAGATAACCAAAGTTCTCTAATTCATTTTTGTAGTTAAAAAGATTCAATAATAAATATATCATTTTATCTTGTTGAAGGATTCATAGGATAAAGATATTTTCAAGAATAATTATCCTCCTTTTGGTTGTTTCATGTGATTTCTTTCAAGAATAATTTTCAAATCAATGAATTTTTGGTTAAGATTGAAAGCCAAATTTCATTCTCGAAGAAGGTGTCAAGGTTATTGCTTTATATCAAAATGATAAAACATCTTTAAAACAAAATTTCAACCTATCTCAATTTCAACTTTTAAATGAGTCTAACTCTTTACACATAGTGCAAGGAGTTGATGAACTCATTTTCAATAATACCTAAACATGAAGAATATATATTTTTATGCTCAAATTCTAACATTCAACATAATCATTCAATCATCATTTCAATCAATGTAATATTTAAATTAATCATTCCATAGACTTTATCAATATTTGAACCATTTAACAATAGTCTTTACATTTAAACCAACATCTAAGCTAATGATTTTGAACCTATTATTTAATCATCATCAAAATCTCATTTATGTAAATTTCAACATATTTGTCAACAAATAAGGTTCTTTAGTTCTAGTTCGTTTTCATACTAGTATGCTCTATCTATACATCATTAACGAATCATCCATAAGATTCATTACTAATAATTTTATTTTTAATAATTTTTCTTGTTATTTACTTAGGTTAGTGAGCTTGAAAGATTGTTAGACCTTAAGTCATGTGTCTTGAGCATCTAAAATATTATTTAGTGCTCTTAGCTTTGTTAGGAGACAAATTTATAAGAAAGATTTAGATACATATTTTACATTGGGACCTATATGAAGAACTTTGTCTTTCTTATCTAATGGTTCTTGGTAGTTTGTTGTTCCCTTAGGAATCTGAACTAACTTATAAAGATTATAATTTTTTAAATAGATATTTGTTAACTTTATATCCTAATCTACCATAAAAATTATATTTTATCTTGGCCAAAATTCTTATTGACCCCCATACTATGATTTCACATCAAAATGATCTCACATACTTTAAAACTCATCTAAGTAACCTCACGTACTATAATTTCACATCAAAGTGACCCCCCGTACTTTAAAACTCATATAAGTAACCTCTCGTACTATGTCTCAAAATCAAAGTCACCTTTCGTACTTTAAAACTCATCTAAGTGACCTCTCGTACTATGCCTCAAAATCAAAGTCACCCCCGTCCTTTAAAACTCATCTGAGTGAACCCTCGTACTATGCCATAAAATCAAAGTGACCCCCCATACTATGATTTCGCATCAAAGTGACCCATCGTACTATAATTTCATTTCAAAGTGGCCCCCCGTACTATTCTATAATGTCAAAACAATGAGAATAAAATATAGGAGCAACTTAAGAACTATTTTGGTTAGTGGTGAAAGATTGAGATAAAATCTTCTTAGAAATACTGGGCTTTTTTGCTAAAACTAGTGCATCATCTGTGAATTGATTCAGGCATTCAAACCTTCAGGTCTTTCCGAATGATGTTTTTTATATAGTTTTAGGCTTAATCAGCTTCACAGAAGCTACAGAGACACCATATTCTTCTGTTACTCGTGCTTTTATTTCCTCAACAATCTCTTCATTCACTAGTTCTCCCTCCTTAACCTCGGCAATCACAACTAGTCCAACTCAATCAGAAGTCTCTGGAACTAAAATCCCTTTTTCTATCAAGGTTTCCTCTGGAACACCAATAATAGCACAGCAACCTAGGCGTAAGGCTTTGGATGAACTTTCTATTGTCTTCTCTACATCAACAGAGTAGATGTTTCATCCAGCCAAGGTTTGACTTACCGATCCATACTGATGCATCGAGATTATCTCAGTACCAGGCGGTACACATAGTGCATACCACCCGGTATACTAAAATATAATATTTTTATAATATAATATTATATATATAATATTAAAAATATTAATATATTAAAAAAGAAAAAGAAAAAGGGCGATGTCGCCTCAATCTTTCTCCCCGTACGAGGAGACGTTCCATCTCCTCGCACAGGAGAAAAAGCGCCCGCGGGCAAGGGCGGTGATGGTGTGCGGGCGACCCGCGAGCGGCGATAGCGTGCGGGCGAGGATGGTGCATAGAAAGTAGGTTCTTCTTCTCCTATTCTTTTGTCTTCTTTTCTTCTTCTTCTTCTTCTTCTTCTTCTTCTTCTTCTTCTTTTTCTTCTTCTTCCCTTTTTCTCCCTCAATCGACCGTCAACGGTCGAAATCGATCGCCGACGATCGATTTTTGGCGGTACTGCCCGGTAGTGGGCAGTTCGCATATCGATAACCTGGCGGACCATATATACTACCCGTACTGGGTGGTACAGATCAAAATTATAAATCTTTCTTCTAGCAATAATAATTAAATCTTTTATTCTTCAAGTAATGAAAAGTTTCCCATCGATTATTCTCCCCAAGTCTCATGTTCTTGTGTATCACTTACCTTTGTGGTTATTGAGCTCATTAAAGAATATCTTTTGACTCATATCTTTATTACTCTAAACCTGGGACTACTAATCTATATGTCACCCTCTTTCCCATATTCTTCATTCTCTTTAAGAGTTTATGGATCTATGACCTTGATATCAACATCTGAATCATCCCGATTGATGTAGCCACAATAGACTCTACCCTGCCAATCTATGAGGCCTGGCTTACCCTTTCTAAAAGCATAAATTACAAACACACAGTTCTCAGCCAGACCATGGCCAAGTGCCAAAACCTCCTGACAAAGGCCTAATGGTCTAGAAATCGTATTTTCTTCTCATTGTGCTCCTATAGCCAAAACTATAGCCAGGTGCTTCTATATTTTCTTATTATTGTTTGACATTATAAATAGTATGGGAGGTCACTTTAATGTGAAATCATAGTACTGGGGGTCACTTTAATGCAAAATCATAGTACGGGAGGTGGCATAATACGGGGGGTCACTTAGACGAGTTTTAAAGTACGGGAGATGACTTTGATTTTGAGGCATAGTACGGGGGATCACTTAGATGAGTTTTAAAGTATGAGGGATCACTTTGATGTGAAATCATAGTACGGGGGTTACTTAGATGAGTTTTAAAGTATGGGGAGGTCATTTTTATGTGAAATCATAGTACAGGAGTCAATAAGAATTTTGGCCTTTTATTTTTTGTGGCAAATTTAAGATAGGTCCTTTAACAAACATGGTTGGCTTTTGTTGAATGTTTCCAACAAAGCCTATACCATTTATTTTATTAATATGACCCTTATCGGCAATGATCATATTTATGGATTTATTTCTAATTTTAAAATGTTTTAATGTTGACTTAAGCATGATATTTTCTTCTTTAATGTTGTCTAGCATTTCACATTTAGAACTAGGATTATGTGATGCTAATAAATCATGCATTTCATCAACTTTACCAACTAACAAATCATGTTCATTTTTAAGCAACTTAAAAGATTTGCTAAGTTTTCTAAACTCATAAAACAAAATCATGAAACATGTTTAATAATTCTAAAATAGAAATGCTTAATGAATCACTAACCACATCGTCGATGGCCATAAGAGCGAGGTTCTCCACTTCTTGGTTATGCATTTCATGTTTGGAGCTCCTCGGCTTCTTACGTTCATAGCAAGAGGTTTCATCCATCTTTAGATCATTTTTAAGGTTCATATTCATTGATTTATCTGGTTCCTTTGTCAAGGGTTTAAAGTCCTCATTACTCGAGATTTCACTCGAGGAGTCATATGTTCTCAGTTCAAATTCCTTCATATTCTTTGGAAGGTGTTCTTCAAATTTATTTTTAGAAGTATTTTTATTTAATGATTCATCTATATTAGTTGTGTTTTTATATGTCATTTCTAATATATACCATATATTGAAAGCCGAATCAAAACAAGAAACCCGATCAAATTCATTTTTATCAAGTGCATAATATAATTACCTTTGCATTCAACGAAAATATTTATTTTTCATAATCATTCCAATCATTTATTGGATTGGATGACTTCTGAAAACCCCTTTCAACAATACACCACCAATCAAGATCTATTGAAATAAAAAAGATACGCATTTATATTTTTCAAGATATGTAGTATGTCCCATTAAACATAGGAGGACTTGTGATGCACTAAGAGGGGGGGTGAATTAGTGCAATTATAAATTTTTGTTTTAACAAAAAACTTTTCACTTTAAACAAGATAGACAAATCGAAGCTTTTCATAACAAGTGAATGATTCAAAGAAAGTTGGTATGTTACTTGCTTAAACATGACTTAAGAGAAAACAAATAAATCCCAATAAAAGATAATCAACGTCGAAGAGAAGTGCTTAACTTAAAATTTTGCTTTAAAAGAGTAAATTAAATCGGAAACATCAATACAAAATCCGTAAGCAAGGAAAGCAAAAGAAGAACTCACAAGTTTTATAGTGGTTCGACATTAACCGGTCTACGTCCAATCCCGAGTCCTCCTTGAGGCACACCGACGTCCGCTATTGATCTTCTTTGGATAAGACCAAACCCTTACACTTTGCTTACAAGGGAGACACGATTATAATTCTTTGATCACTCACTTTCCTCTTTACTTTTTCTTACAATCTACACAAGTTTTTCATAAAATTTTATCCTTCAAAATATTATATTGAATGCAAGAAAACTTAGGGTATATATAGATCCCAAATACCTTCAGAATTTGGAGCCAAAAATTAAACTCACCCAAAAAATCCAAGTACAAGTGGTTCACCCGCTGACCTAGGTGATTCACCCGCCAACCTAGGCGGTTCAACCGTCGAAAGTGCCCAAATTCTTGGGTACGGGCGGTTCAGCCGCCTAGCTTGGGCGGTTCAACCGCTGACAACTGCCCAAAATCCTAGGAGGCGTCGGTTGAACCGTCGCTCACTGACGGTTTACCCGTCGGAATCTCCGGAAAAGTGGTTCCCTCCACTTTTCGAATTTATGCTTGAACCTGATGTTGACCAATTCTTTGGTCAACTGATTGAGCTCAACCAAACCCTCATAGTGGACCCGATTACCTCTTTGAGTTAATTTGGATTCCTTTCAAATCACACTCATTTAGGACTCAATCTTAACCTACGACTTAAAGATTACAATCAAGACATGACCACCAAGCTTATGACCTTACTCCCGTAATCCGACAACTTTCAGAATCTCCAACAGCGAGTCTCACAGTCTTCCTCTTGCGATCTCCTGGCATGTTCCTAGCGATCTTCTTGATACCTTCGGCGAAGTCCTAGTGAACGCCCGGTGAGCTTTCACGGCATCGTTCAAAACTTTGGCCCAATGCCTAAGCTTGATCCTGGGTCCATCTCTGATCTGTAACTCCTTCTCCCATGGTGGTTAAACCTACATGATGCTAACTATGACTTAATTAATTACAATCATAATCCACTTCAAGACCTTTCCAACTCTCGACAAGCCTTTTGGCTACCCCTGACAATCTTCCGACGAGTCTTGATCTTTTTTCGGTGAACTCCCTTGTGCCATCCTGGCAAACTCCTGATACCTTCTGCGAGCTCCCGACGCACTCCTAGCGAGTTCTCAACCGCATCGTCTGAACCCCGGCCCGATGTATGGACTTGACTTTGGCAAACCTCTGATTGTCATATTCTCTCTATCGTAGTTAATCATGCATCAATCAACTCTAATAACACACGTTAAATCGATAACTCATCAATTAATTTCATCATCAAAATCTAAGATTCAACAGTTTCGAGAGAGTGTAGCATTCTCATATTGGGCCTCTTAATATTGCCAAGAAGGCACAACAAATTAGGCCGCGGAAGGCTATAGTGCACTATATTGGGTTGGTTTTACCATCTAAGGCCTCTAGCAATGAGAGATGGAAGTTCACTGTAATTAGCTCACTTGGATATTCTGAGTGAATGGGGATCGACCCGAGGTAGGATCGATCAGAGTTTTCTATCTGGATTACTAGAACTATCACTACATCTCTTCTAAACATTAAGTCCATTTGTCGTAACTAGATCCTCAAGGAATTATCTATCGAATCTATTGATTGGGCCTCGATTTGGGGCAAGCGAGAGCAATGGTACATTAAATTTCATGGTCGGGGAGCAGGGTACTCCCTCTACTAGTTGTTCCATGGCCCTTGGATGATCCTGAGATACTGGCACCGTGTTAGGCAAGGGGATCCTGATCGGTGCTAATGCTAGTGATGGTTGAGGTATTGATCACGACTGAGATAGTAATGTTGTTTATTGGGCTAACAAAGACAGGAGAAGAGTGATAGCCTGCATCATGCCCAATTGTGCCTACACCTACTGGGTGAGGTTCAGGAACACTTCGATAAGGATAAGTAGGTGGCTCGAGGTCGTCCCTAGGGTTGAAAGACATGGGTCATTGAATAGACAGACACCGGTACCACACTAGCGTTTATGCTAAAATGGATGAATACACGTAAGGGAAGGATGACAACTACCCTCCTTGAGTGAAAGTATTATGGGTCAGAGGTAGGGTCTCGTCGTTGGAGCGTTTATTGAAAGGATTAATGGACGAACATTCCTACGACATCAGATCCTCCTAGTACCAAAGTGTTAGGAGAAATCATCATCAACGTCTGAGTCAACCCGATGTGGTCTGAACCCAAAGGCACAGGTACATTTGAGGTGGCTCCAAGGTGAAAGCATCGAAATCCGGAGACACCACCTACACTAAGACCGAGGATGGGAAATATTTTTTTGACCTAGTGCCTTTCGGTTAGTAACCGAGGTCTCTTAATGGGTATAGGTTTTTGTTGAGAAATAAGCTCATCGACGTAGCATCGGGATTAACTTTTATACTTGACCTTGAATAGGACAACCTGTAACCATGCTAACATATCTCTTTTGACATTTTATTCATGTGGGTGACAGGGAGAAGATACTCTCAAACGATGTGCTTTAAATTTTGATCCTCGTGATAGACAATTGAGACCTTTTTCTCCCACAATAGTTTTCACACCACGCTCATGTGTCATACCGTTAATATATTTTCTGTCGGTTACAATAACTCATTACCATACCTACAATATAAAATGACAGTGACAATCTTGAAATGTGTTCTCAACTGACACACGTATTCGAATTCCATGTCAAACCGTCTTACCCATACAACACGCAAGTGACAAAAGGAGCCACTATTCACGATACCAGGAGGCTCCTCCAATTTTATTAAATTTCAAGACCATGTTTCCAATATGGTAATAAATATATGAAAGCATACAAAACTCAAAAATCCATTATAAGTTGCTTTCCCTTGACTTCATCCAAGAATTAACATCATCGTTGTCCCCCACTCAAAAAGCACATGATCCCATGTGATTCTATGCAATTTCGAAATGCAATACCAAGATAATTTGCCAAAATATTTCTCTTAAAAGATCAATAGGAAACCAAAAAAAAAATTAAAATTACTTGAAAATATAACAATTTCTTCACTACCCGACAAAGATATATGACAACCAATAATTCCCGTTGATGAAAATGTATTTGTAAGAAACCAAATGCCTCCAGCACGTTATGAAAACAACCACAACTTACACAAGAAACACAAATAATAATAGTATTCATGAAGGTCTTTTGCCTCTAGAGGAAATACTATTATGTTCCACTAAGTATTCCTTCGTATCATCAAAAGACACTAAGCTAGCATCAACTTTCCAACATTAGCTAACCAGACTCGCCAATTCATTTGGCTGCTATAGGTGAAGATTAATAAAAATAATTAGGATTAGATAAAATAAAAGATTAAAATTTAAATTTAAATAAATAGATGAGGTTGAAAGATTTATTGGGATTTGATAGATTTTTTTATTATTTTAAAAAACTTATACTTTAAGTTAATATAAATATGTGTTTATGGATCAATTCAAAGCATTGTAGAGTGGAAGTACTCCTAATTTATTTTACTATCTCTTCTCCTTCTCTCTGAAGTTTTATAAACATATCAGAGCCTGGTTTAAAGAAGATCAACAAGAATACATCGATTAAAACAAAGAAAAAATTAGTAGATTCAAAAAAAGATGGTTGATATTAGAGTAAGTAATCCTATTCAACTTCTTCCTAACTTCAAATGTGATAATTGTTAATTTTGGACTACTAAGATGAAAACTCTATTTATTTCATATGGATCATGAAATTTGATAGAGAATAATTTTATCAAATATAATTAATATAATCCTAATATTATTAAAGATCAAATAAATAAGATGAATGAGAATATATAGAAAGATGCAATAGTCATTTACATGCTACAATAAGCAATAGATGAGTCTCTATTTTCTAGAATCATAATGGTATCAAAATCAACGAAAGGCTAAAAAAATATTAAAAAGTATGTTTGGATACAAAAACAAGGTAAAAATTTTAAAGCTTCAAATTCTTTGACATGAATTCAAAACTATTATAATGAATGATTCTGAATCTACCACTGATTTCTTTTTAAAAATATATTCTATTATGAATCAGATGAGATCTTATGGTAAAAATATAAAAGGTCAAACTGTAGTAGAAAAGGTTTTAGAAAGTTTATCTCAAAAATTTGATATAATTTTTATTGTTATAGAAGAAGCTAAAGATATAATTGATGAATTGATAGCTCCCTTTTAGTTCATGAACAAAAAGTAAATAGATCTTTAGAAGAAACTTCAGAACATATTCTTCAAATGAAGATAGATTAGAAAAAGAATCAAAAGAAAAATTCAGAAGTCAGATCTCAAGGGAGAGTCAAAATGTTGGGAAATCTCAAATTGGGCATCATATGCGTACCAAAAAAAAAAAAACTAGAGATCAGATTTTTCAAAGAAAATATCAAGTTGACATGTGAGGATTAGTGCATAAAAATCACAAAACCAAAAAACTTCACTTCGTGTGTTAGATATTTTACCTAGGGAGATCATATATCTCTATAAAACAAGATCTGTAGAAGTAGATAAAGGAGATCAGACGTCCTTTTCTCAAGCGGTGATCCACATGACAGATGACACGATAATGCTTCTCAAATCATAGTACAATCTTCCTCTCTATGTGCACCAAAAAGGCTACAATTTCTCCAAGAAGGGGTCGGCCCTCCTTGTTGTCCACACACCCCCAAATAGGGGTTGTTGGCTGAGGAGGAGAGGGAGGGAGGAGAATAGGATGATGCAACCTTTCTTATATTTCTTGAATTTCTCAAAGGTCTTGTATTTGTACTTCATCAAGTACACATATTCATACCTAAAGAAATCATCAGTGAATGTAATGAAGTAGGAGGAACTACCTATAGCCTGAGTCGACATGGAACCACATACATCGCTATGTATAAGTTCCAACAACACAGTGACTCTCTCTCTAGTTCCACTAAAAGAAGAGTTGGTCAACTTTCCACGAAGGTAAGGTTCGCAAGTTGTATATGACTCATAGTCGAATGGATCTAAGTATCCATCTTTCAGCAACTTTTAAATTCTTCCCTCATGGATATAAATTAGCCTATAATACCATAGGTATGCACTGTTCACCTCATCTCGTTTCCTCTTGGATGTACTTACATTTATGATGTGTGAAAAAATGTATAGCACATATAAGCCATTAATCAATGTCCCTCTAGTGATCATCTCATCATCCAAAACTAATGAACAACTATTATTCTCAAAAACTAATTTATATCCACTAATTGTCAAACATGAAATGAAAATAATTTTTGATAATAGAGGAAACGTAATAGCATGCATCTAATGCAATGGTAGCTCCACTAGACAGATGTAGGGTGACCTCACCAACATCAACTACATCAACTTTTACTCTATTGCATCTCACCTCTTGCCAGTCTCCTAGGCCTTGCTAAAACCTGCAATGAATTACAGATATGATAAGCACTCCCGGTATCTAATACTCATGTGTTATTATAAAAAAATAACAAATGAAGACTAATCATAAATATACTTGAAGCTTCTCTAAGCTTCTGGTTCACATTCTCTGTAAGATAATCCTTGTAGTTCCTCTTCTAGTGCTCGTCTTTACCAAAGTGAAAGCATGGCCTTTGTCCTTGGCCGAGTCTTTCTTGGCAACATTTTCCTTACCTGGTTTGCCCTTACCCTTGCCCTTCTTAAGGGTTTTATCAACCTTTCTTTTCTTCTTGATCTCACCAATATAGAGAATGGACTTCTCTTTCTTGATGGTTCACTTAGTTTCCCTCAATATATTGAGGATCTCAGGGAGAGTCATCTCATACTTGTTCATATTAAAGTTTATTATGAACTGAGAAAATGAATCTGATAGAGACTGAAGTATACGATTAACACATAAGTTATCATCTGTGACCATTCATAGACCTATGAGTTTCTCGATCCACTCTATCATCCTCAGGACTTGGTTATGAACCTATGTCCTATTTGTCATCCTGGTTTGAAAGAAACTCTTGGATATCTCATATCTTTGAATTTTTACCTATTCCTCAAACAGCTTGTGAAGATGGAGAAGGATGAAATTGATATTTATGCTCTCATGTTGCTTCTGTAACTCATGAGTCATAGAGGCCAATATATAGTACTTTACTAATGTGGAATCATCTATGTACTTCACGTAGCGAGCGATCTCATCTTTGCTTGCCCCTTCCTCTGGGTGGGCAAAATCGTGTCAAAGAGATACATGATTTTCTCTACCGTTATAGAGCTAATCTATATGCCACGTAGGGGTTTTGCAATCGACATGTTTTTGAAAAATAAGATGTAGCACGAATGAATAATATACAGATTTTATAGAAAAATTAATTTAAATACGGACTTCTATCTTAATCAACTCTCACTATATTTTTAATGAATCACGCGACACCCTCAGCACATGAAATAAAAGTCTTCTATATACTTCTAATGGCGATCAGGATCCAATCAGTATCTTAATATAACCTTGAGGGACTCGATCAATCACACTAAGCCTAACAAGGTAGGCAACTCTTGCCAATCGTAACTCCTTATGATTCATGTCCTGTTCGGCCTTCAAACCATCATGGTCTTGAGGGACTCGACCAATTGTGATGTTCAGTTAAGTCATCACCATCATTATAAGATGGTGACATCTTGTTTATATATATATATATATATATATATATATATATATATATATATATATATATATATATATATATATATATATATATATATATATATATATATATATATATATATATATATATATATATATATATATATATATGTATGTATATCCTATATATGTATATTTATCTATATATATGTATATATATACATGCGATATAGATATATAATGATGGAAGGTCGCGTGGATCAATCTTATTGCTTTATGCTTTTTGATTTAATATTATTATAGGAGGGGTTTTGTTTCAATCACCTAATATGTTGTATCACACACATACATATTTAATATATATCGTATGCACACATACACACACAAATATATATATATATATATATATATATATATATATATATACATGTATATATATATATATATATATATATATATGTATATATGTATATATATATGTATATATGTATATATGTATATATATATGTATATATGTATATATATATGTATATATGTATATATATGTATATATATGTATATATATATATATATATATATATATATATATATATATATATATATATATATATATATATGTATATATATGTATATATATATGTATGTATATATATATATGTATGTATATATACATATATGTATATATATATATATATATGTATGTATATATACATATATGTATATATATATATATATATATATATATATATATATATGTATGTATATATATATATATATGTATATATGTATATATATATGTATGTATGTATATATATATATGTATATATATATAATATATATATATATATATATATATATATACATGGGATGTAGATATATTTAATATATATCTATCCCGGATGGTCATGAACCGTCACCTAACGTGATCAGGCCTGAGCTTATGTTTGTATTGGTGTATCTCCATGCCCTGTGATCATCCATCTTGTCATCATCAGTTTCGTCAGATCCTCGACGTGTTTACCATGTGTCGCAATCGCTCGTCACGATATCGTAGGTCCCGTTGGCACCTCTATGCTCCCACCGTGCTTCTTCCTGTAATTACATCATAATCACAAGCACGAAGGCCCGATAATAAACGAGAAAAATGGAGGCTCGTATGCCCCAATAATAATAATCACATATACATATATCACAACATATGATTCATGATCATTCGTCCATATCATACATCACATGTACACATCATCATGTAGGATTACTAGATAATTAATGATTAACTAAACTATTTATTTAATTATTTCTAAAATTTATAGGATACCCTACCATAGGGTGTCCCATATGGTAGGAAAAGGGACTCCTTTTGTGCCTAGGAAACCCTAGCCACTAGGAGCATCCCTACGGCCAGGAGTCCTTGGCCATAAGGAAGCCTTGGGCGACCAGAAAACCATGGTCCCTAAGGAGTCCCTTTGTAGCCAACCACCTTTGCTACAACCTACCATGGGTGGGCCAACAAACCCTGGCCACCCAACCACTCCTTCTGGCCATGACTCTTGGCCGAATAGGGAGGCTTATATCATGGTCGAGAGCTTGCTACTCTCGGCCATGCAGCCTTTAACCAAGCTAAGAGCAACCAGCCTTTCTCTCAACCAAGGCTATAATAAGCAGCCTTTGGCCTTGCTATAGGGCAGCAATAGCTGCTGCCCTTTTTCTCTCCTTTTCGTGTCAACAATTTTGACAAAGGTTGTAAGCAGCCTTTGGCCTTGCTGTAGGGTAGCAACAGTTGCTGCCCTTTTTCTCTCATTTTTGTGTCAACAATTTTGACATGAAAGGACCTCAAAAAACCTCTATAACACCTTTCCATATTGAGAAAAGGTGCTGCCCAGATCTGAAAACTATAAAAAAATCATAGTAAGATATGCTAAAAATAATTTACGTATTTCAATCTCATCACATACAGTTTAAAAGCCAATCTTTGCACAAGCACTGACTCTGATATCACTATTGGGAAACTACTATAGCATCACAAGTGTAGTGGAAAAAAGAAATCAAAACTGGTTTCCCACTTTTATCACGTCATTGTACAACCATTGGTGCATGAAAAATTATAAAACTCAAAATTTATGACTAGTGTGAGATTGACTACCTAGGGAGATCATATATCCTTGAAACTTTCAGATCCAATCAAGATGAAGGAGAATATGATAAATAGAGACTAATCACAAATGTACCTGAAGTTTTTTCAAGCTTCTATTTCACATTCTCTACAAGGTAATCCTTATAGTTCCTATTCTAGTGCCCATCTTTACAACAGCGGAAGCACTAGCCTTTGTCATTGGTCGGGTCTTTCTTAGCATCCTTTGCCTTACCCGGTTTGCCCTTGCCCTTGCCCATAACTCTTGTATACCTTCTTGCAATGAACGTGGAAGAAGATCTACTATCTTCTTTGTTGCCCTCTCATAGTAGGGAAAATGTGGTCGACCGAGAAGATGTGGGAGGGAAGAGAAGAAGAGGGGGCGGCCAAAGATGTAACCTATCACCAGTGGCCGCCCTTGCCTCCTATTTATAGAGAGCCACCAAAACCCTAACGGATCCTACCTTAGTGGATTTTGGATCTCGACCCAATTATTCTCACTTATCAGATTATTGGATCTCTATATAATAATCTCAATTGGCCTTTAATTAGACCTCATATAAGAGGTCCATCAATGTTGGGTCTCATCCAATGAGAACATATGTTAATTGGATAACTCATATAATCGTCTACTCGTTGAAACATCAACTATATGTGTGTGACCCTTTAGGCCCAATACTAAGCTGGCCATGAGTTCCACTTGTCAAAACTCCGTCTGACTCAGTGAATTATTATCTCATAATAATTCACTCAACTCATCGATTATGGACGTACTAGGCCACTACACCATAGTCCACATACAGTACAAGGGATCTAATCCATTGGACTTGTTTGTCCTCAGTTACTGTGTATTTATAGTCGTTCATCCATATAATATTTCAAATACTATATATTGGGCATGATACTATAAGGTCATAAAGAATCTATAAGAGTCTCGCTCTAATTGGATTCTCTCGAAGAACTTATTCTCTCTCAATCTTAATGACCCTGTCAGAGGTTTGCCTCAGGGAGAGCACATGAGATATTCCTCTCATGATACCAAGAGTACATGATCCTCTATCGACAATCAGAATTCTTCGTAACATTGGCTACCAATCCTGATAACCGGTTGTACCAGATTTGGAACTCTCTAGACCTGTAAGTCTAGCATCAAAGAAAGGATCACTCAAATAAGATATCATTGGTGTCTCAAGTCCAAACACCAGACACACAACTGAGACTATGAAATTACTGACTGACGTTAGGTATCATCAATCATCCATCATTTCGTAAGTGGATCAATCAGTGAACTCATTCTCCAATGAGCACTTGTATTGTATCCTTAGTGTCCCCACATGAGTGACTATAAGACCAGCCACCTCCATCATATAGACAGGAATGCAGTACATTGATTTGTCCGGTTATCTCGATTTCCCTCTTAAGTAACCTATGATCAAGATTATTTTGGGTCTATATTTAAAGATGAATTAGTCTCATTATCATTATCTCATCACGATCTGATTCCCATTGCACAGATCCAAGGACATCACAATATATATGCAATAGACAATATATATAATATGAAAAAATACTATTAATAATCATAATGTAAAAAGACTGTGCAGCATGTCACATGTGCCATCACTTACGTGATTGGCTTGCATGACACTTGTAACCAATAAAGAACATATTAATCTATAAACTCAATTATTGATTTCATCATCAAAATCCAAGATTCAATATAGCGATTGTGGGAGGACACCGAGTCGATCATCGTCTATTGTCGGGGGTCACTCAACCCCCTCTTGGCCTGCCTGGTGTATCGCTACCACTCAGAGGTGCTAGCTAACCTCTACTCCCATAGTGAATTCCTAGTAAGCTCCTTTCCGTGAATCTAGATGCTTTTTCCTCATTAACCACTTTGCTTTTGTCCCATGCAGCATCACCACTATATGACGATGCTCATCAATCGTCTACGGGATGTAGGGGTTTTAATCAACCATCTCTCCTAGACCAACTTCGATCTACGAGCCCAGATAGAGCAACCTATAGAAATGTTATTGCAACTAACTCTAGCTTGCTGACGATCCGAGGAGGTGAAACAACGACTCGTGGAGGCACGATGGGCGATGGAGGTTGAGGCCTTCAAGTTGGCGTTAGAGCTAGCATTGGCTCTCCATCATTCCAAGGAGGTCGAGGCGTGGTTGAGGAGGCACAGGAAGAGCTAGCCTCTGCCGAGGACATGTCGGCTAACAGTATGAGGATGGCCAAGGAGCAAGTAGAGGTCCTACATTGAGAGATGAGAGACACACGTCGACAGCTATATAAGGCTATTGAGGAAGGGAGGCAGTTAGGGAACAGTTGTCGGCTAACTCCGATGAGTTAGTGGCTGCCCAACTGGTGACCAAGGAGGCAAAGGAAGCTTAAGAGGAAGATAGGAGCTAAGCCCCTGAGTGGGAGAGGAGGGTCATGGCCTCCTACAAGGAGTTTGAGGGGTTCTAATATGGCCTCCAGCACTCTAGCCAGGCGGCATATGGATCACCACCAGTCGCTTCAAGGTGAGGTACCCCAAACTCGAGGTTGATGAGGATCCCTATGTGGATCTTCCTTCGGACACCAAAGTGTTGGTTCCTATAGAGGTTCCCTTTGATGATTGCCCGACAAGTCCTCTGGCTCTACCTCATCCCTTTTGATGTTGTTGGGTCCTTGTAACCCCTTCTTTTGTTTTTGCTAGCTCTGTTTTGTTGTCTCCCCTTTGGGTTTGGCTTCTACCACTGTAGTTCATTTGTTAAGTTCAATGAATCCTCCTTTAGAATGTGTTTTAGATCCTTGTCTTTGGAATGATTCTTGAGTAGGGGTTGGGAGTGCTTAGAATCCTTTCCTCCTATTATGTCTTGTTGCTTCGTGTTGAAGGAGCCTCTAAGGCATGACTATCATCGAACCACCCTCTAGGGAGTCATCGAGGCCTGGTCCTGGCTCTCTTGTAAGTAACGGATACCGAGCACTGGCTTGAAGGGGTCGGCAGGTGGCATTGCCAAAGGTAAGGTAGGAGCATGAGGTTGCAGATGCCCAGCCCCCCGACACTAGGGTTTGGGAGTGCTTCAATAAGATGAGTGAGGGGCTCACCTCCGCCCCTGAAGAAGGGGAGAGGGGCCCTCTCTGCTCATACGTTTACTAGGAGGAGTAGTAGAAGGGTGTGCCTGTGACATTCATCCCTCCTTCTAGTGCCAGAATGATAGTATCACGAGTAAAGACAACTGATGAGTTGGCTTAATTTGTTTACTACTGAAGGTGCAAGCTTATATTGCTTATTATAAGTGCCCTACAAGCCAATCACGTGAGTGATGGTACGTATGATATGCTGCACGATCTTTTTACTTATTATTATTATTGGCATATTATCACTTATGTTGCATGTTACACATACTGTGATATCCTTAGATCTATGTAATGAGAATCAGATCATGATGAGATCACGATAATGAGACCAATTCACCTTTAAATATAGACACTAGATAATCTCAATCATAGGTATACTCGAGAAGGACATCGAGATAATCAAACAGATCGGTATCCACTTGTGTAAGGACATTAAGGGTATAAAATAGGTGCTCATTAGAGAATGAGTTCACTGATTAATCCACTTATGGAATGCTGGATAATTAAAGATATTTGACGTTAGACAACGATTCCATAGTCCCAATTGTGTATCTAGTCCATAGACTTGAGACACCAAGGATGCCTTATTTGATTACTCATTTCTTTGACGTCAGACTTACAGGTCTGAAAGTTTCAGATCTGATACAACTAGTTATCGAGATTGATAGCCAACCTTATGAAGGCAATTGATGTCAATAGAGGATCATTCACTCTAAGTATCATGATAGGAATATCTCATGTGCTCTCGCTCAAGCAAATCTCTGACCAGGGTCATTTGGATTGAGAGAGTTCTCCAAGAGAATCTGATTAGAGTGAGACAGATGGATTCTATGTGAGGCCTGACAATAATATGCCCGATGTACTATCTCTGGGATGTTAGATGGATAAGGGACTATAGATACATGGTAACTGAGGACAAACATGCCCAATGGATTAGATCCCCTTGTATCGTTTGGGGACTATGGCGTAATGGCCTAGTATGTTTATAGTCGATGAGTTGAGTGAATTGTTATGTGATAACAATTTGCTGAGTCAGAAGGAGTTCTGACGGGTGCAACCAGCTCAGTATTAGGCCTAGAGGGTCACACTCATATAGTGGATATTGTGGTGAGTAGAAGATTGTATATGAGTTATCCAATAATCCCTTGTTTCATTCGATGAGACCCAGTATTAATGGATTCTTTATATAAGACCCAATTAGAGACAAATTAATATTATTGAATAGATATTCAATAATTCAAGAGGTGAGGATAATTGGATAGAGATCCAATACCCATTAAGGCAGGATCTATTAGGGTTTAAAGAAGCTCTATATAAATAGGAGACAGGGGCGGCTAAGAAAGGAGATAGCCTGCATCTTTGGTTGCCCCCTTCTATTCTCCTCCTTCCCTCTTCTTATTAGCCGACCACCATTCTCCTTGGTGCATGAGGACATCAAAGAAGAAAGGAGTTCTTCCACGTTCGATGCAAGGTGAGCAAAAGTTACGAAGAAGGTATGCAAAAGCTGTGAATTTTTACGCTACGATTGGTGGAGCATTGCTGCATCGATCCACCGTGTGGATACCATTAGAGAGGAGGACATCTAACCTCCTTCATCTACACCTGTCGATCTGGGTATTCAAGGATATATGATCTTGCTAGGTAAAAAATCTAACATATGCTACACATAAATTTTTGATTTTACGATTTTTTATGCACCTTTCATCGTATGATGATTTGACCAATGTGGGAGACCTTTTTATTTTATTTTTTTACTATGCATATGATGCTCTGATAAGATTTTCCAATAGTGGCATTAGAACTAGGTTCATCATGTGATGTGCTAGGAACCCATTAGAATTTTTGAACTTTTGAGTCATGTTTCTATATGTTAGAATAGTAAGAGTCAGTTAGGAGTTACTTAAAATTTATTATTTAATTAAGAGTCCAAGCCTAGAGGGACTCTAGGGTGAAAGTCTATAAATAGAGATGTATTTGATTCTTTTGATTATGAATGAAATATCATCTCTGTCATTTGGCAAACCTTAGGAGGTTGATCCCCTCGAAATGATCAAGGAGGTCGATACTCTCAAAGTGATATTTATCACTTCTCCCTCTCTTCTACGATAGAACCCTAAGGGTTCTTATCATCTGATATCAGAGCAACGATCCTTGACGTTTCCACTATAATTCCATAATTGATCTCCATTACAACTTCTCCTCCTAGATCATGCAGCCACCTCGCACAAACCAACCGCCAGTGTCATCAGGACTGCAGCAAATGCAACAACTACTGCAGCATAGCCTTCGCTCACTAGACTCCAACACTGTCATCTCCCCGCCCTTTTCCCTCTGTCCACCACAGCCTCACCCCTCCTTTGTCGTCACCACTGCCATCTCTCTACCTCTGCCTACGGAGAAGGTTGCAGTCCAACCACCATCGCCTTGCATCCTTGTTTTATAGTTGTCGTAGCCCAGTCCTCAGTAGCACATGGCCCTACTCACTGGACCTCGACGATCTCATCCCTGTAGCACCATCACGTGACTTCTTCCCATGCAACAATGACTATTGTTGCCCTCCAGCCTCAGCAATTACTGCTGCAGCCTCGGCGGTCTCGTCCCTATAGCACCACTGCACAACTTCTTCCCACATAGTAGCGACCATTGCTGCCCTCCAGCCTTGGCAACGACCGCCGCAGCCTCAGCGATCTCGTTCCTATAGCACCACCATGCCACCGCCCTTTCTGGCCACCAGCATCAGCAGCAGTAGATCTCGGCCTGAGATCAGCAACTAGCAGATGTCATCTTTCATCTCATTAGCATCCATGCAATGACCCTTCACATCCATAGAGCCGCCACCAACTGGCATCACAATAGCAACACTGAGTAGGACGGTGCTAATGCCCTTAACCCGACACCAGAAATAGGAATTTGGTATTACATATTAGGATCGAGTTGGCACTAAGAGAAAGGGAGGGGGGGGGAGGGTGGGGGTGGAGTGTGTGGGGGTGAATTAGTGCAAGAGCTTAAAAACTCGGTTTGAAAAATATTGCTTAAAATAAAACCAAAATCGAAGCAGTTTTGTTGAAATTCCTTAAGAGCAAATTAGAGAGCGATTTAAAACAAATCCGAACGGAGATGTTTATGCTTTTATCTGAATTTGATAATAGCAACTAAGGTTAAGATCAAACTTAAAAGAGAGATAAAAGAGAAGTACTCAGAGACTTTATAGTGGTTCAGTCAAAAACTTGACCTACATCTACTTCCCGAGTCCTCCTTCGTCGAGGCCCATCGGTGTCCACTAATGATCTTCTTTCATAGGCGAAGATCAAATACTCTTTTACACTTCTCTCTTTTTCACATATTTAGGAGAGGAACCTTTATATCATTCACTCTTCCCTTAAACTCACTTTATACTTGAAGCACACAAGGGAAGATCTCAATTTTTACAAAATTTTACCCAAGATTTTAATCACTTTTCTTGCACTTTCTTGGTTTCCCTATGCAAGAATACTTTGGGTATTTATAGACCCCAATTGGCTTCAAAAATTGGAGCTAAAATTTAAACTCTTTTCGAAAAACCCGGGTATGAGCAGTACTACCGCCAGCACTTGTACTATCACCGAAAGTGCCAAGAAAACTTGGGGAGCAGTGGTACCACCATTGAAAGTGCCCAGAAAACCTAGGCGGTGAGGCGATACCATCGTCACCCACCGGCGGTACTATCGTTGGGCAATTCGAAAATAGTACTTTCCCATAAAGTTTTATACATGAGTGTACCTCCTATTGACTCCTTTCTAGGTGAATAAAATGAGCTCAAGTCTAACCCAAAGTGGACCCGGTTGGTCTCTCATTGAGTTAATTTAGATTTCTTTAAAACTAAGTCAATTAGAACTCAAAACACACGATGCTAACTACGATACGTAAGACAGAATTACAATCGTTCTTGTCCGTCATGTCAATCGATCTTCCGAACTCCCGACGAACTTCCCATCATCCTTCGGTAAACTCTCGGTGAGCTCTTGATCATCTTCTGGTGAACACCCGACATACTCCTATCGACTCCCGATCACCTTCGGTGAACTCCCGGCGAGCTCTCGCAGCATCGTCCGAACCCGGGCCCAATGCCCGATCTTAACTCCGACCCAACATCAGATTATATTACCTTTTCACTATCGTAGTTAATCTTGTATCACTTATCTCTAGTACACAAGTTAGATCACAAACCCATCAATTGATTTCATCATTAAAATTCGAGATTCAACAATCTTCCTCTTTTTTATGATGACAACCAATTGATAATGGAGTTGACCTTAACTCCCACTATCCATATGCTATAAGATAAATATAGTAAACTTGAATTCAAAAGAAACTATCATGTTTTAATTCAAGTATAGCATTTTGACCATTTTGATGAAATATTAAAATTTTCACAATTTAACCATTCATATACCATGTATGATAAAAATTTTAAAGCATTCATCTTCTTAGTATCATATGATAAGTAATTTCAAACAAATATGTTTCACATGATAAACATTTCAAACATTTCACTTATGTCATTAATCATGTCATTTCTCCCCCATTGTCATCAATAAAAAGAAAAAATGCTCAATTATATTTGAACAGTTTTTAAACATTTATCATAACATTTAGCACATAAAGAGAAGAATTTAGTCGATTTCTCCCCCTTTGTAAAATAAGAAGAAGGTTAAGAATAGAATTTTATGCATCATAAATGTCATATCAAAATTTTTTTCTCCCCCTTTGTAAATAAAATAGAAGAAGAAGAAAGGGATGGTATCAAATATAGATCAAGTATCCAAAAAATCGAATATCAAGAGGAGGGGGGATACATGTGAAAGTATTTTGTCAAAGACTTAAAAGACCCATGAATCAAAATATTTTACAAGGGAGGATTCGAAAGAGAGCACATGAATCACATATCAAGTATCACAAAAATTCATGAAACACATTTTTTTTTTGTAACTTTCAAGAAAAATGTGAAATCATTTCAAATGAAAGCTCATTTTGCAAAAACCAAAAATCCAAAAAAAATATGATAGCAAATTATGCATTTGGAAGATTTAATATTCCTAATTCTCTTCTAGTAAAATCAAATTGTTCTTCATTTAATGATTTTATGAAAATATCAGCTAATTGATATTTTGTATCAATAAATTCGAAAGATATATTCTAAAGTGATGCCTAATGTCAATATGTTTAGTTCAGAGTGTTGAATAAGATTTTTAGTTAAATATATTACATTAGTATTATCACTTTTTATAGGAATATTTTTCAAGTGAATTTAATAATCTTTTAAGGTGATTTTCATCCAAACAACTTGTGTACAATATGCACCTGTTGCTATGTACTCAGCTTCGGTTGTAGATAATGTAACATAATTTTATTTCTTGGAATATCAAGAAATAAGTGTGTGTCGTAAGAATTGACATATTCCGATTGTTCTCTTTCTATATATACTACAACCTCCAAAATCGGCATCCGCATAGGCATGTAAATCAAAATTTTTGGACTTAGAATATCATAATCCTAAATTTGAAGTTCCTTTTAAATATCTAAATATTCATTTAACTATCATAAAATGAGAATATTTAGGATTAGATTGAAATCTTGCATATAACACAACACTAAATATTATGTATGGTCTTGTAGTAGTTAAATATAACAAACTACCTATAATTCCTCTATATATTTTTTGATCAAAATTTTTGCCTTCATTATCCAAGTCTAATTTCGTAAGTGCTCATGGATGTATTTATAGCTTTAGCATTGTCCATACCAAAATATTTTAATAAATCTAAGATATACTTAATTTGATTGATAAAGATGCTATCATTTATTTATTTTCCTTGTAATCCTAAGAAAAAAGTTAATTTATTGATAAAGATGCTATCATTTATTTTCAAAATCGAGGGATTGTTCAACGTAAATTTCTTTGAAAATAAAATCATTAATAAAAGTATTTTTAATATCCATTTGAAATAACTTGAAATTCTTAAAAGAAGAAACGGTAAGGAGCATCCTTATGGCTTAATGATTTATCCTTGACTTATATTCATGAATGGTATATCTTATCACCAAATTAGTATTTCTTAAAATTATGATAAGATGAAAATTGAACATTTTTATGAACTTTCCCTTGACCTCTTGTTGTCTTAATTCTTTATGGGAATCAATTTTTAATCTCTATGATTTCTTCTTTTTAATAAAAAAGAAATTTTTACGATCGTAACAATTATAAGTTGAGACTTTTTATCAAGATCATTCTAAAGATTTATCTAAACAAATTAGATGTTTTAAAATTTATTTTGGATGAATCAAGTTTATTTGATCCCATAAGACTCATTTTTATTATTTACAAAAGAAAAGGGGGAGAGAATTATTAAAAGAAATCATGTCTTTTGGTACTTACAATTTGATCTTTCATCCTAAATGATATAATCCTTTTGTACTTATGGTCGTAATTAGGATATGGATGTAAAAAGAAAATTTATGTCATCATATTCCTTTTTAACAATCACAAAGGGAGAGAAAATTGATATCTTAACAACCAAGCCATTAAATGAAGAACAATTTGACTTTATTAGAAGAGATCTAGGAATATTAACCCATTCAAATGCATGATTTACTATTTTTTAGATTTTTTGAATTGCTTGAAATTTACATAAGATGAATGCATAAGTGGATCTTAGATTTCTTGGATATTTAGCTCATCTTCTAAATAATCTTTTCAGAATTTATGTCTATACGAGATTAAGAGCTCTTTTTAGTGATATGATGTTTGTTTTTACACCCCACAAACACCCCCCACCACCGCCCCCCATGCACCACCCCCTCCCTCCCCCTCCCCCCCCCTCCCCCCCTTTTCTTTCCCCCCAAATCGTTTATTCTTCTTTTTTATTCATAAAAGGGTAGAAAAATTTTTGATGAGAAAATTCCACCTTTCATCCTATTTTACTAAGGGGGAGCAATGAAATAAATTTTTCATCTATTAAATTTTTAGATATATAATCAATACTTCTCATTTTGTTGATAACAAATGGGGAGAAACTTAAAATATGATAAACATTTGTCTTGAAATTATTTGCTCAATATTTTACCTTTCTATTGATGACAAAGGGGGAGAAATGACATATTGATGACTAATATAGAATATTAGCATTTCTTCTTTTTGTTGATAATAAAAGGGGAGAAATGATTGATAACTTAATGGGGAAAATTAATAATTGATTACTTAAGGGGGCGAATTTGAAATTGATGTATGAATTTAAAATTTATGTGTTTCATGATGAATGGATATATGTTTTGAAAATCTTTGATATATTGATTATTGATGACTTAAAAGGATAAAATTTTGTTTCACAATGTATGAATATATGTCTTGAAAATCTTTGATATATTGATGGTTGATGAATTAAGGGAGAAAATTGTTGTATGGATGTATGTTTTGAAATATTTATAAATGATATCGTGCTTGAATTCAAAAGTATTGTGTTCTTTTAAATTCAAGTTTGTTTTATCCTATAGAGTTTACATAAGGGGAGGTAAGGTTACCTCTCATTATCAATTAGTTGTCATCATCAAAAAGGGAAAGATTGTTGAATATATTTTGATGATGAAATCAATTGATGGGTTTGTTGATCTAACATGTGTGTTATAGATGAATGATATAGAATTAACTACGATAAGGCAATACAATCAGATGTTAGGCCGGAGTCAAGTTCAGGCATCAGGTCGGGGTTCAGACGATACAGTGACAACTTGCCAGGAGATCGCCGAAAGCTCACCGAAGGTATTGGGAATTTGTCGAGAGTTCGTCGAAAGCTCACCGAAGGTATCAAGGGCTTGTTGAGAGTTCATCGAAAGCTCATCGAAGGTATCAAGGGCTTGCCAGGAGTTCGTCATGAGCTTGCCGAAGGTGAACGGGAGCTTATTGGGAATGCATCGAGGGTTCACCAGAAGATGATCAAGACTCGCCGGGAGTTCACCGGAGGTTACTAGGAAGATCGCTGGGAATTGGAAAAGTCATTTGATACGTTAGTCAAATTGATTGTGTTTGTATGCCTTAGTATGTCGTAGTTAGCATCGATTTGGTTTAGAGTCTAAATTGAGTTAGACTCGGAAGGAATCAAAATTAACTCAATATGAGACAATTAGGTCCACTTTGGGTTGGATTTGAGCTCAGGTTGAGCTCATTTCATTGACCTGGAAAGGGGTCAACATGAGGTACGAGTCGGATATATAAAAGTATAAAAAAAGTAGCTTTTGCGAGATTCCCAACGATAGTACCACCAGTGGGTGATGGTAGTACCGCCTAGGTCAATAGTAGTACCACCCAAGCGATGGTAGTATCATCGTCGCCCTGTTTTCAGGGTGCTTCCGGTGGTAGTACCGTCGACGCCTGTAGTACTACCGCCCGTATGCAGAATTTATGGAAGGTTCAAATTTTGGCTTCACTTTTTAAGCCAATTGGGGTCTACAAATATCCTAAGGCTTTTTACTTGGTGAAGCAAAGGTGGTGAGCAAAAAAGAGAGAAAAATTATGGTGAAAGTGTTGTACAATTATATAGCTTCCTTTGAGTGCTTCAAAGTATGAAGTGAGTCTAAGGAAAGTTAGAAACTCTTGTAAAATGTTCCTCTCCTGAACTTATAAAAAGGAGAGAAGTGTAGGAGGTTTGGTCTTCACCTAAGAAATAAGATCATTTAATGGACTCCAGTGGGCCTCGATGAAGGAGGACTCCAAAAAGTGGACATAGGTCAAGTTTTGGCCGAACCACTATAAAATCTGTGAGCATCTCTACTCTTGCCTTTTCTATTACATTTAATTATTCTTAATTAGTCTGAAGAAAGTCATGAGCATCATTTTTTGACTTTATTTTAAATCACTCACTTATTCTCTTTCAACGGGTCTAAGAAATGCTTCCAATTTGCTCTTTACTTTAAGCAAGTTTTTCTAGTCAAAAAGGCAAGAGTATTTTTACACTTGCACTAATTCACCCCCAAACCTCCCCCCCACCCCACCCACACCACCCACCAACCCGCACCTCGCCCCCGCCCTCAACCGCTCCTTCTCTTAGTGCCAACTTGATCCTAATAGACGCCCCTCTACTAAAGTGTTGGTGCAGTGACCAACTTACTTGCCGAAGATGCCACATGGAATCTTATGAAGAATTGAAGATAAGGTTTCCAGATTTCATGGAGCCTCATCCTTAAAAACAAGGTTGATTTGAAGGGGTGGGTCTGATAGGACCCTGGTAGGGTCGGATCATAGTCAATTGATTTATGATTCAATAAACCCTTATTGGAATGTAATAAACCATAATTGACCGCCCACCTTAATTGGGAAAGTCGGCTAGGGTTGAGTTCCTTCTAGGGATGGAACTTTTCAAACAATGTTTTACTTAAGTAGGAGTCATACTATGGTTAGGGTTTGGAACCCCTATATAAACATGTAGCCACCTCTTATTCATCAAGCAATAGATCATCTTTTTATTTAATCTTGTGGTCGAATATTGGAGGGCCGAGCCCCTATCTAGTTCGAGGAGGATCGATCTACTATAGCGATCAATCTACCTGCATTAGAATCCCTTGGGGTTTTATTAGAGTACCAATAAGATGGAGAAAGATATGAAATGGCCAAGTAAATAGTCATCAAAACACTAAATTCCAAGTCATGATAATGAATATATTTCAAATTTTGTTGTACCAGTCAAGAATATGATATTGGCTTAGAATTGAGTTTACAAAAAGGGTATCTAAGACAGGTTGTTTAAGCTTATCAGCTAGTTGATGCAGTCATATTTGTTACCAATATTATCTCCAAGGACAAAGCACAACAGAGGTAATTATCTATGTTGTGCTTTGTCCTTGGAGCCAATATTGGTAACAATATTGGTAATTACTGTGCCATCTAGATTGTTGGCATGGCACCTTGATCGCTTTATTTATAGGCACTCCAATTTGATTGTTGGCGTGACACCTTGGTCGATATTGTGCCACCTCAATTGTTAGCATGGCACCTTGGTCGTTTCATTTATGGATGCTCTAATTCGATTGTTGGCGTGGCACCTTGGTTGATACTGTGTCATCTCGGTCAATTACTATACCAACTTGATCCATCGAATTATCAAGTCGATAGGTGACTTGTCTCTTATTGCTTTCATGGTCTGTTAGTTAAATGGGGCTTTACTGAGTTAGGCCGGTGCATGACTACTAGTATCAGTTTGTGTATCTTGGATCAGTTAAACGAAGACTAAGGTACTAGAGTTTTTTGATGAGTTGACTTTTAAAATACGGCTTGAATGCATCAATCATCCCTTTCTTCTACATGCTTTTACCGATTACAACCTGAGGGTTTAGCATAATGGAGTATATTGTTACTCTTGTTTGGGTGAGGATAAATTTGATAAAAGTTTGTATTGGTGAGATGAAATGCATGTGTAGAATTATTAAAAAATGATAGGAAAAAATTATTCTATTTCGTGAACAATTATATATAGTTATGAGAGAGAATAAATGAGAAAAAAAAAATTGTGCGAGTACATGCTAGAAGAGTCAATTAGTATCAATAGTAGACCTGAGAAAATTTCATCAGAAATTATACACAAAGATTTAATCTTTTCAATTTTACTAAGGATATCGCATATATTATTCGAATAACAAAGCATCTTACATGGTAACAAATTTGGTAGGGAAAAAAAAAGAGAGCCAACTGTGAGATGCTGATATGAACATGTCCATGTCAGCATTCAAACCCTGGTTTGTGTTCGCATCGGCTGGAACTTGTTCTTGCTGCAGCATGGCGTTTTCCATGAACTCATGAGATCAGGTTTGGGACTTCCACACTGATATGTAAAGAAACAAGTCAAAGTTGTACCACCATCCGACCTAACCATTGGCGGCTGTGTTGACCTTCGAAGGTTTGGAATCTGTGCAGCTCTCCGCCACCTGCATTTACCACGTTTTGATATGTCAAACGAGAGCGCATACATGAAAATGACACACCACCGATAACCCAACCTAACCAAACTATCTATCTATTATCTTCCGGTGCTTGTTCTCACCAAGGCTGCCTGGTATTTCTCACTTATTAGATTCTTGTTCTGGATCCTGAAGCTACAACGTTGTTATATGTTTGTTCGAGTGAAGACCCTCCCAACCAAACCAACATACTTGATTTGTATTCCACTGCAAGTGAAAGAACTCTTTAAGCCACTCTGCGCTTGATCCTGACATAAGCTGATCTTTCTCACTGCAGAGCTTCTTAGGATTAAAAAAACTAGCTATCAAGGATCAAATTAAGAATCCCAAACACCATGCAATTTGTGTGGTCAAAAGCCCTTTAAACACCGTCTCATCGATTACGCTTGGTGTATGATGTTATCACCGAGGGTTTGACAAAGCCCATGCAACTGTGCCTGGAACTTTTCCTCCGCAATCATCGGTGTGACCAAGGCAACACCAACAACTGCTCGTCTCGTCATTGATAAGTAAGTCCGTGCCCACCATCTTCATCATATGAATAGACGGGGCCGTCTGATGATGATCATAAATTACGATTTAGAGTATATTTATACATCTAAGTACAGGCTAATTATTTTATCAGACTTGACCAGTAAAGAACAAACCACCACAGACGTACCTATCAATCCAGTGGAGATTTTTTCTTGGTATCATCTTTCATGAGTTTGGCACCACAAAAAGGTGAATGCATTGACTTATTTTGATGAGCGAAGTGCTTCATTACCAAAGACGAAAGAAACAAGAAAAAAAAGTTGGAACTGTAGTTGCTTTTTCTCTACAGTACTACTTCACATTGCTATCATGGTCCCTCATCATTCTTTTACGGCAGCAAAGGGGTCCTTACCAGTCTGATGCTGAAACATTTCCTATCACATGGAACTTTTATCCGTCTCCAACATCATTGTTCTGTGTTTAGGAGCCTACGCATGGAAGTTTTATCCGTCTCCAACGAAGGGGTCCTTGCCAGTCTGATGCTGACACAAGCACTGTAAAACCGTGCTCACGAACTGATATGGCAAATGTTGACCTGACCGTCATGTCCTCGCGCCCTCGGACAATTAGCCAGCCGACGTGGCCGACCCGACACGGGAAGCCGGTCTGACACAGGCATGGAGGAGTCAGCGGTTGTACGACCGACCTGACACAGGTAAGGTGGGCAAGGTCGACACCCCTTACCTGCAGGTGTGTGTCTCGCCGCAAGGACTACGGACGGCATGGTGAGGAGCAGCGGTATGGTAAGCAATAAAGGTAGTAAAGATATCAGGTACAAATGACCTATAACATTCACTATAAAAGCTCTTGCACCTCTACGAAGCAGGGGGATCGCAAAACCAACCACTGAACTAACTTCACCGTCGGAGGGGTCATGTCGGGAACCTACCCGACCCGACCTTCTTGCAGGAGTCAGCGGCCGACCCGAGCTGGAATACTTCAGCCCGACCCGAGCTCCACCATTCCAACAGTCGACTTCCGAGCCGAACCCCGAGGTTCCACCCATCCGACCGAGCTCCAACTCCACATCGAGACGATCGCGGGCAAGCTAGCGCACATGGGCCTGAACCAACGGTGCTTGCTCAACAGACACGGAGACGAAACACATCTACCAAGCAAACACTAAATTCCTCCCTAACACGAACCTACGCAGATATGAAGCAAGCATACTGTGGTCTGATTGGCTTTGTGAGTCCTAGTTTAACATCAAAACTCACTCTTCCTAATATCCTTGTTCTGTGTTTCAGGATACTGATTCCAGAGAAAGCAAGTGCAAGTGCAGAAAGGAAAGAAAAAATAAAAATTATGCTAGGTTTATTCCTTGACATACGGCTTGAGAATAATAAAAAAAAAAACACCAACCAAATGGCAGTTGGCAGAATAAAAATGGTTTGAATGATGTCCCAACTAATTGATGTGGGATGCATGAATTTTTTTTTATTTTTATCCCTCTCTCTCTCTCTCTCTCTCTCTCTTTTGTAGTCATCATAATATTTTGAGGATAATTTTGAACAGTATGGTCTCTGACGTTATCTCATCCCACAAGAGGGGAGGGACCGATCCAAGTCTGCCAATGGGCAACTGCTTCCTTCGACTTGGTCCTCCTGCGAGACTTTCGATGGTAAGATGTTGCCGGTGTGGCGTCGTCACTTCGGTGGAGAAAAATGTGGGTTAGGTAGACATCACCAGCAAACATAAAGATAAGTCGTCCAATCATTGCAATCGCAGTGTTACTGCCACCATTTCTACCTTCTTCTTCTCTAACCCCCCACTATTTCAACCAATAAAGATCTTTTTTTTTACATTGTAATTATTGTCAAACATACTGCTACCCCAGTAGCTCACCGCCTTAGCCGCCTGGTGGACCCACGGTGGTCCCATTTTTCCCCCAATCAACATACTGGTATATCCGGCTGTTCTTTGTTGTGCGCTCCGATGGGAGAAATGCGTCTCGATTCACGGCCCCCTTCTTTTGTCCACCAACGCGGTCTCTCTGCCCTGATGCGTCGGACCCACACGTCGGGTCACGCGGACGTGGGGTTGGGTGGGGGGTGGGGGAGGCGGAGGAGAAGCTTTGTGGTACGACACGGTGGGATCCCAAAGCATTTGTTGGAAACGGCCAAAGCGTCGAGAGACCATCTCCTGCCTGCCGTCGGGCCGAGTAAAATCTAATCCACCACTGCCGTGACTCCACGTGTCTCGTGCTCCCCGGAGCATAGTCAAAGCCCATGTGGGCTTTACGAAGCCGACGTCTCTCTCCCTCCATTCTTCTAGCGTCGTCCCTCCTCTCCTCTTTCCTCGCGGAGGTTGCGGACTTTCACGCCCCCGAATCGCGCCTCTGGCCATCGAATCGGTGATTTTTATCGGCGTTTCCATCAAATCCTCCTCAAACACCAGTTCCCGAGCTCCAGATCCGCTGATCTAGGGTTTTTGCTGGGGGGGGAATTCCCCGGAATTTGGATGCCATCTGGGATACTTTGGTTCGTCCTGCGAAGATCTAGAGGGCGTTGAAGGGATCCCTCCCGTGTTGATCGATTGAGAATGGGAGAGGTTTGGTGAAGAAAAGCTCCCATTTTTGTGGGCGTTTGAAGAGTTCTCGCGGTTTCTTTGTTCACAGGGGAGGTTGAACGAAGCCTTCGGAGATGCAGGTCCGGAGGAGCTCACAACTCTTCTCGGATGGTTCTCTGGATGGAGCCGTCTCCCGCTTCCGAGAGAACGGCACGATTGCCACCATCCCCGCATCCTCGTCCGTGTTATCCTTCTCTTCGTCTTCTTCTGATTCCCCCCCGAAAGTTAATTATATTGAGCACCGGGTGTCAAAGATGGATACGCTTCCTGGTGTTGCCATAAAGTACGGTGTCGAGGTAATCGGAATCGAGTTTTTAGCCTTGTTTGCTCATTCGCCCCCTCTTATTTTGGTTCCGGTTCTTCATTTGAGGTATATGTAACTTGGTCACCTTCGAAAATATATATATAGAAAGTGATAAAAGGAAGGTCCAATCTTGTGATGATTTGACTCTGTATGTTGTGGCTGTTAGATTTTAGATTTACTTGCTATTACTTAACATATGTTTTATCAGTTTTCCATTTTGTAGATAGGAACTGAAATAGAAATAAACAGCATAAACATAAGCGGGTCAATGAAAAGAGAAGAAATTGATTGGTGATCTGCTTATGTAGGGAAAACTTGGTCAAATTCAATAGACAGCATGACGAAAATTCTTTCCAAAGAATAATGTAGCGTTCGCGCGCGCGCGCACACACACACACACAAAAGTAATTTTGGTCTTTAAAAAATTTAATTGTTTGTATTATGGAACATATATTTATCTTATGTTGCAACTGATGTGTGAAAAAAAAAATATATGTTTTTGATGTTTTAGGTCGAAGATATCAAACGGTTGAATGGCTTGACAACAGATATCCAGATGTTTGCTCATAAATCATTGCAGATTCCCCTGCCAGGAAGGCATCCCCCATCAACTTGTTCCACTAATGGTTCAGCTGCTAATGGGTATTTCTTTCCTCTTTGTCTTTTATATGTTGCACTTGTTTTGTGTTTGTTCTAATCAGCAGAAGATGATTGCTACTTTAAGTTGGTGTTTAGCATGGTCAACAGATTTTTCACATAATTTTTACTTGCCATGTATGGCATGCTTTGTTTGGGAAGCCTTTAGATTGTGTGATAAAGAGAGAATAAAGGAACATAATGTATCATGGATCTAGGTCATGTTTCCGATGCTTACAATAATAATTGATCTTTGAGGCAATGAAAATTTTTACCAAATTCATTGTTAAGGGTTTTAGTAAACATACAGTGATCTTGTAGCAAGGATGGTAGAGTCTGTAGTGGCAACGGATCTATAAAGCACAACTTTCCAGATTTCTTTGTTTATATATAGTTTATTGTAATCCTTTCTCCCCCTTTTCTTCACTCAAATCTAAGAATTTGTGAACTGTTGTGCTTGAGCAATCTTAAGCATTGTGTTCTATAGCATGCTATTTGGTGTATTCCATCTAAGGATAGCTTGTTTACAGATTAAGTTTTTATCAGATGCATGTGTAAAGAATCATCTTTTAAATTTTTTGACTTGTGAAATATTATTTTGATTTTATGTTTTCTCTTATTATGATGGAAGTTTTTCCAAAGAAAATACTCCACCCCGTCATCCTAGTAATGGAGTTTTGGATTTGTTGCAATCACTCAAGCCGAAAACTCCTTCGACTAAGGTTTCCCCAGCAATGAACAACTTACGGTCATACTATGGTCTGACACAATTTAAAAAGGATCCAGTTCTTGAAGGAACAGAGATGGCAGTGTACAGAACAAGTGATTGCTGCTGGGATGATGAACTATTGCCCACAGAGGCACCATTTTTTTATTCACTTCTAGGCCGGCATCAGAAATCTAGAAGTTTGGTCAATGGGTTTTCACCGGAAAATGGCAAGACAGCCCAGGAAAAGACCATTTTAGATACTGCAGAGAACAATGAGATTGAGAAATCTGTCCGGAGGCGTCAAAAAAATGATGCAGTCCCATCTTTGGGCACCCCGGAATTGTTGTTGGAGGATAACGATAGTGGGTTCTCGGGAAGAAAAGGAAAAGGTCTGTCAATGAGACCAAAGCTGGGAAGCCGGTCTGACGTTGATATGGTTCACCCAAATGCTGCTACTCCTAATGGAGACTCCTTCATGACCAATGGGTCTGTTTTCGTCAGGAAATCATCCAGCACATCAAGCTTGCAGGACTCTGAAAACAGTTCATACATATGGCCAACCAGCAAGTGGACTCTGAATCCTGAGGCTCTTGCGAGGCCACTGTTTGATGGCTTGCCGAAGCCTATAAATGTGTGGAAGAACAAAGCTGCTCTTGATTAACCACCTATTTTAAAGTTTACCTCCAGCCTTTCTGTGCATCTTTTATCTACTCTCTGGAAATTCTTGCAATTCGCCGGTGGAGGCAGGCCTTCGATTAGAGGCCTTTGCAATACTCGTCATACCTAGAAGATAAAAGAGGTTTATGAAATCGGCTGAATAAAGCAAACAAATTGCAGTCAGTTGAGGTGTCTTCTTGTGTTCGGTACCGGAGTTTGAGTTGAGTTGCTGCAGTTCTTTTTGGTTGTCCTTGTTGCCATTCGAATACTGTTTGTTAAATTATAGCCAGAGCTATTCTTTTGTACATACCCACATATTCAGATAAAGAAGACCAAATGTTGTATGTTTCGCTTTGCCAGCATTGATACCAAACAGACAATTATTTGTGGATTGAAGGTTTGTGCTTTGGTTTTCTTTGATGTTTTCCCCGAAATGTGGTAAAACTGATGTCTCCTATGACTCTCCATATCATATCGTCGGAGTCTCATTCTCAATAACTGTGTCATGTGAGCCAAGTTATGTTTCAATTTTATTTTAATCATGTTTACTACAGTTAATTTTTATATTTATGATCTTTTTACATTATTTCGTTTATGAAAGCTTCGACTTTGAGCACCAACACACACCCTCACTTATTCCACAATGTGGTAACCAGTCCACCGGCTGGGTCATCACAGGCCCTCTTCTTTACTGGTATAGCTTGCATGCCATGCTTTAAGCGCTTCATTTCTGCTCTCCAATTTGACCTAAGGATTGTAATTAGATCAATGGAAATAGCTCACTTTGAAAAGATTCTTGGGAGGCATTTATAGAGAATACGCTGTTGGTTAATCATCATCGTGACGAGTTCAGGTTATCTTTCACCTATTTAACTGCGTACATAAAAGTCCCAAGAATATTTTACTAAATATTCTAACCCACGTACTAAATATTTCATGAAATATTTTTTCACGTATGACCAAATATAAAAATACATTCTTAACAATGAGAATAAAGCTTTTTTTTTTTTACCACTTGTGTATGCACTCAGAGACTTGGGGTGACTAACTTAAACACCGAAAGGATTGGGTTGGGAAACCTCTTCACGCCTCAATCTTCATACAAGTGGCATCTTGAGAGCTCGGTAGTTCCACCTTGAAAGCACATCGAACACATACGAGTTCGGACCATATCGGGCTAACCAAAATATTAATAACATTTTTCATTATCATTTTAGTGTTAGGAGGATTCAATATTACAAGAACACCCCTCCACCGATTCTCTCAACGAACGCTTCAGTGAGGTGGCTCTTCACTCAAGAGGACAAGCAACCACTATATATATATTGTGTGTATAGTTGCCTCACTGGCTCAGCTCCTTGAGCCTAGTGATAAGCATTGGGTCTCCTCTCTTCGTCTTCAACTCCTCTACTTCATCGCGGAGATTGTCGATCTCCATATACGGTTGAAAAGGGTGTACCTTAAAAAGTCTAAAAGAAACCCGATGGCGAGAGGCATAAGATAAAATGTACCCAATGCATATGAGTCGAAAAAACTTGACCCACATAAGAGAAACTCATCACAACGAGAGGCAAAAGATAAAATGTGCCCGAAGCATGTGTTAGGATAACCCAACTCACTTAAGAAGAACTTCGCAACGGTAGGAGGCACAAGATAAAATGTGCACAAGGTGCTTGTGTCAGGAAAACCCGACTCGTGTAGGATGCCACGACGAAATCACAAGACAAAATGTGCTTGAGGCACATGAATCAGAAAACTTGACCCATGTGAGGAGACATACACCACTGTGGAGGCACAAGACAAAATATGTCTGAGGTGCATGAGTTGAAAAAACTTGACTCGCGTAAGGAGAAATTCATCATGGCGAAGGTACAAGGCAAAATATACTCGAGACATGTGAGTAAAGAAACCTCGACCTGCATGAGGAAATTTGTCACAATTGAAGGCACGAGGCAAAATATGCTCAAGATACGCGAGCCCGAAAAACCTGAAGAAACCCATCATAATAGAGACACAAGGGAAAATATACCCGAGGTGCGCGAGTCCAAAAAATATGACCTGCATGAGGAGAAACCCATCATGATAGAGACACAATGCAAAATATGCCCGAGGTGCATGAGCTAAAAAAACTCGACCCGCATAAAGAGAAATTTGTCATGGCAGAGGCACAAGGTAAAATGTGCTCAAGGCACATAAGTCAAGAAACCTTAACTCGCATAAAGAGAAATCCGGCATGACGGGGGCACAAGGCAAAATGTGCCCGAGGTGCATGAGTTGGGAAAACTCGACTCGCATGAGAAGAAATTCATTACGATGGAGGCATAAGACAAAATATGCTTGAGGCACATGAGCCCGAAAAACCCAACCCACGTAAGGAGAAATCTACTACGACGAGAGCATAAGACAAAATATGCTCAATGCACATGTGCCGAGAAAACTCAATCCGTGTGAGGAGAAATCTATCATGGTATAGGCATAAGGTAAAATGAGTTACAAGATAAAATGTACCCAAGGCACGAGAGTTAAAAAATCCAACTCGCATGAGAAAAAATTCACCATGGTGATGGCACAAGACGAAATGTGCTCAAGGCACATGAGTCAGAAAAATCTGACCCGCGTGAAGAGAAATATGTCATGACAATAGCACAAGACAAAATATACCCGAGGTGTATGAGTTAGAAAAACTCGACCCTATGATAAAAATATGTCATTGGTTAAAGTATAAAACAAAATATACCCAAAATACATGACTCAAAAAAATCTAATCTATGTAAAAGGATACATCACGATAGAGATATAAGATAAAATATACTGAAAACGTGTGAGTTAAAAAAAACTGGATGTATCTTTATGTCCAACGATTGTCACGTGGTCATACATTCTGAGCCTTCATGTCACGTGGTCATACATTCCGAGCCTTGAGTTGTCAGCAACAGAAGCAGCGGAATTCCCAGAAACACACACAAACATCAAGCATCGTGAGAAACCCCGACATTAATTCATCCAGAAAGATTGAAACAAAGGAAACTGCAGAGAACCAATTCTCTCAGATAAATTTGCCTTCAGTCTATTTTACTGAGAAAAAGTGCACACTTTTCCCACAAGAAAAGGCTTTCTGTCGGCAATCTCACAAGCAAGCAGACCGCCAAAACCTACAAATCTCTAAGAATCACAATCATAGTGGTTGACGGTATGTTCTTCGGGCTTTACAAAAGAAGAGGCATCTCATGAACACCAAGCACCTAGTAATAAAAAGGGCACAATATTTGACCGCCCAATTAGCCAAAACTGTAAGACTGATAATTTACTGTTTCAGTTTCGTCCATTACACAATTTCCTCAAGATGGCAGTGGAATAAACTACAACCCCGCTGGTAATCGTCACTATTCCTCCAAGATGGTATAGTATATACATTGAGAATCACAATTATAGATAGAAAGAAGAGATAGGAATTAGCAAGATATATCGCACTGCTAATCATCCTGCGACTCCCAGGGGAAAATGAGTAAACCTGTTAAGTTTCAGCTGGAACCCCCTCAGTGAAAAGGGCCATCAAAATTACAACCGTTCCACTATGTGCAAACTATCAGCATTCTATGCGGACTGCACCGCCAACGGTTGAAACGAACTTGGGCTTTTTGATAACCTGTTCCAGGCACTGGACGATATCTCCAACCTGGAAGTCGTCATAATCCTGAATGACCAGTCCACATTCGTTACCCTTGCTGACAGCTTCCACGTCCTGCTTCTCCCGTTTTAATGATGCACATGAACCCTCAAAAACAATTTCCCCACTCCTCAACAACCTCATCGTTGAAGACTTGATGAAGTGACCATCAACCACACGACATCCGGCAATTTTGATGTCTGGACCCTTGGACTTGCTCCTTCCCTTGAGCTCGAAGATGCTCAGCACTTCTGCTTCTCCAGCAACCTTAGTCTCGAAAGTGCCTGGTGCCTTGTCAACAATGTACATTCCGATTTCCTCCAGGAGATGGTATATAACCCGATGCTGGCATATCTAACAAATAAGACAAAATCAGTCCACATTGTAAATATTATCTAATTTAGAAGTAGATGTGGATGAGGTCTTGAGCTCCTGTATTAACAGATCAAATTTGTAAAGAATCAAGTAAAAGTTTCTTGTTTGCTCTTGGGAACAAATAAAACAAGTATCATAAAGGGAAAAAATGTGACAAGTTTCAACACAGTCACCACTGAGAAATTACAACATTGTAAAGTATCCCATTACAAAATTGTACCAGCAGCAGCATATTCTTGAAGCCAAAAGATAAAACTCTCAAACCCAACCGAAGATAAAAATTTCCTACAGTGAACTGAGGGTCATTGTAATGCCCTTAATATATATTTTACTATTCCAACTCAGCATAAGAACAAGATCACACAGGGAAACATCTCTAGAAACAGATTAGCAGATGAAATTCTATATAGTTGCCTCAGTGGCATCAGTCTTTTGCACATCTTCGCATTTATAATGCTTGTGAGCAGAATCCTAACCTGCCAAATATACTACACACTTCCACAATGCCCTCATAAGTCAGATTAGACACCAGAATCTGAGAGACTGAATGCAAGCCTGTCAAGTTATAAATGCGAAGACCTAGTTTTAGGGTATACGGCTAAACCATGTTTGGTATAATTGGAAACTGTAAAATGCCTTCATTGGTCTCTCTTGACTAATACCATGATGCTAGAAGATCAGAACTACTTTCTCCAATGATGTTTGACATATGCAAGCACAAGCATTGTATGCTTGCATTTACACACATGTAATCATGTATGTCAAAATATACATACGCATATATGTATGTTTATTGTGTACCGCTTATAGCACATGTTAAGCCAAAGCATAAACTACAATAAGTCACATGTTAGTAAAACATTTTACCAAACTGATTCATACAAAATCATAGGTCTGGATGCTAAAGAAGATTGTATCGCTCGAAGGATTATGGAAGTCTTCATAAGAACTCTTTGAGCTCACTTAAGCCTTCATTGGCAAGTAAATGATCTTTTTCAGGAGGTACTATTGTTATACCATGTGAACTAAGCATCTAAATAAAAATTATTTTTCATCAGAAATTTAATTGTAATTGTTGATGGAAACTTTTCAACGGCAACATATAAAGACATGAGTGACACCCATCATGGTTCTCTTTCTACCACTTTCCACTTACATCCTATCCTATTTCACCCTCTTCTTTTACACCAGTGAAATCATCACTTTTCTTTCCTTAATTTTTTATTATCATCAATAGTACCAAAGCTAGTCAAATTTTCTTGAATCTCTTCTTAACTCGAATCCTCAAAGTCCACCTTTTTGATAAGACAGAAAAAGCTATTATTAAAATTAAGAGGTATCAGAAGAACAGAAGTCATACACTTATGTTTCTCTAGTCATATGATAAAATCTTAAAATTTGAATGCACTATGCAGTACTTGTGTTAGGCTCCATAAATTTCAATTCCTTGTCATGATAGCAAATTGTCAATTTCTGCTAACAAACAAAATAGTTTCACTAGTTGTTTGATGTTTATTACTGTTTTTGATTAATTTATATCATCTGATAGTTATCAACAACTTGTCCAACGTAGAAATAGCATTAATGACTTTTGCCATGTTTGAAGGGTCTTAGAGATAGAAAAGTGGAAATATTTTGTAGTAGGATGTAGTAAAACAGTTGTCTACTGCTACAACTCATCAAAACGAACTATTTGAAGAAATGTTCCATTTAGAGGTAAGCTGTTCCTTGTTGTCACAAAAGGCAACCAAAGTTGAAATTCCAGTAGTTTGTGCGTGCACAGTACTTGATAGAGTCCAATGCATAATTGATATCCAAGTCCTAGGTTCATGTGAATCGGTTAATCTCATATCAGAAGCAGCATGACATCAGTAGGTAAAAATGACACTTCAGTTTATATGTATCAACAGTAGTGCAATAACTTCTGCAAAAAATGTACCACAATTGCTTATTTTATAATCCTATTTTTTACAAGATAAAAATAATGTTTTTGAATCACAAAAACCATTGTGTGCTAAAACTTATGCAGAAAATTGCAAGGCATAAGGGAAGGCAGATACTTAGAGAAGGTGTAATTTCTAAATGAAGGTTATAAAATATATTTATATAGAAAGCTCCCTAAAATTAGATCATCCTTGTGAAATTTTCCTTGTGAAGACAAGATACAGTAGCAGCCTGTAGAAATATACTCGAAACAGCAAAGTAATATTACCTTTATATTAGCTTGGTTTGCTGCACGAGTAATAGCAGTTGGAGGATTCCGTATGTTAAACCCAACAATGCATGCTCCACAAGCGTCAGCCAAATCAATATCTGATTCGGATATGGGGCCAACACCAACATGAATGACATTAACACAAACCTGGCAAAAGATAATAAATGCAAAACCAATTAAATAGTGAAGCAAGGTCCTAAGAATATTTTTCATTATAGAAAATAAACCAGGATCATGATTTAACTGTGGTTTGTCCTCAACACGATAAGAATATATTCAAAAAATCTATTTAGCACATTCAAGTAAAGGACTAAAATGAAAAATGATATAGCAGTAAAGCTTACAAAGGGCGACATAGTAGAATTATGCATGGTAGAGTCTACCACTCAGACCAGTGATCTATGAAGTGCTAAATCAATTGAATACTACCTAACTAAATGCTATATCTGTTGTTTGAAAAAGAATGTCCCCAGGTAAGAAGGCATAAAAAGGGCAAAGAGAATCTGTTTTTGTGACTCAAATCATTGCCCCTAGATGGCAAAAGAGCAATTTACTGTAAGACCAGACAAACCTTGCAACAGATAAGAAGTTATCTTTCTTCAAACAAAGACAGTGACATGCTAGTACTAGAGAAGCATTCCATCATAATCTCTTGCTCAATATACAAAAAGAGTGACAAGAACTTTATGCGCCAGATCCAACATTAATTATGGCATTTGAGGAAAGATGTTTACCTGTGCACTATTCATATTCCTCACAGCATCTGTAACTGCTTGAACAGTACCTTGGACATCTGCTTTAATAATAATAGGCAATTCAACCCTTTTTGGCACCTCTTCTGAAGCATCTGGAATGTCTATAGTCATATCACTGGCCTTTTGAAGCCTATTTTTCTCCAGTTTCTTCGTCCTTCCAGCACTAAGCATCCGTGCTCTCTCCTCTGATCCCACCACAGTGATATCATCTCCAGCCATTGGAAGACCTTTTAGTCCTTCTATCTCAACGGGCATTGCAGGTCGACCTGATTCATTTGCCCTTCCCACCATATCCCTAATAGTCCTTATTTTTCCCCACTCTGCTCCAACAACAATGTGTTGACCACGTAATAAGGTTCCAGACTTGACTATTGCAGTAGCCAAAGGTCCCCTGCCCCTGTCAAGCCTTGCTTCAACTACGTAAGCCTGAGCAGGCCCATCAATTCTAGCCTTCAGGTCCATCATCTCAGCCTCAAGTAGCAAAGCCTCCTCCAACTTGTCCAATCCGATTTTACTAGTAGCAGAGACCTCAACAACTTGTACATCACCACCTAAATCCTCCAAGGGTAATCCCTCTGATCCAAGCTGAATTCTCACCCTTTGTGGATCAGCTGATGGTTTATCGCACTTGTTTATAGCTACCACAATCGGTACATTGGCTGCTTTTGCATGGGAAATAGCTTCAAGAGTTTGTGGCATCACACCATCATCTGCTGCTACTACAAGCACAACAATATCCGTAACAGCAGCACCTCTGGCACGCATAGCACTAAAGGCAGCATGTCCTGGGGTGTCAAGGAATGTTATTGAAGCTCCAGATGGCATGTCTACAACAAAGGCACCCAAGTGCTGGGTGATCCCACCAGCTTCCTTGGCAGCAACAGATGTTTGGCGCAATGCATCCAAAAGGGATGTTTTGCCATGATCCACATGACCCATGACTGTCACAACAGGTGGTCGCGGTTGAAGAACTGCACCTTCATCAGAGTGTAGCCTTCTAACATTGACACCTACTTCCTGCAACAACAGGAAGCAGAAAGATAAGGAATTCAAAACTAGTATGTAACTGCAGAATATGAAGAATAGTAGAATAACCTAAAGCATAATCCTTGCATGGCAGAAAAAAAACCAAATTCATAGCGTTACTATTTATCATTTTCTAAAATCTACAAATCCATGCCAGGTAGTTGAATACTCTCAGCAAATAACTTCGTAAAACAGAATGCTTTGCTAGTTCATTACCAAAATTGGGGGTTAATCATAATATGAAATTCATGAAAACAAAATCCTTGCAGGGTATTGCATCATGCCTATCTCACATACTAACTGCTGCATGCCATGCCAACAGTTCCATCATGTTATGCCAATGAAGTTTCTACATGTAGCATAGCATGCATCACACACCCGCATACCCTGATGGCAAGGTACCCTTAGGTTGAGAAGGGAATGCACTGGTAGCTCAGAGACCTGAGCTTTGCATACTTGAAACCGATGGAATCCAATGACTGATAATACAAAGTTCTTCTAGATCAACATATTTTCAGTGTATTGAAAGAAGGAACAGAGCATGCATCAACGACCCCTGGCCAAACACTAACTTAATGATAAGCACACGGGGCAATCACATGCAGTTCCATTGTTGACATGAAACAGGAATAGGAGAAAGGCTGCTAATTATTCCCTTAATTTTCTTGTCTTCACAATGATGAAATGTTTCTACCCAAACTTCCAAAAATGTCACTTAAAGAGTGATATTTCCTAAAACCACAATCTATTATGTATACATCAAGAGAAGACGGAAGAAGATCCAAATTATGAGAAACAGAGAGATGACATCATTTAATTTTGTCAACAGCAAAACTGTCAGATAGTTCAAAGGCCATTGAACAAATGATGAAGAAACAGAAGAATTTTACCATTGCAACCAGCTCAGCAACGTCAACACTGATGGGGTCAAATTCAGAATCAATTTTTTCACCAACATTTATCATTATCGCTTGCAATGAACCAATACTTGCACCAGTTCTCTTGGCAAGCTCAAGGACTGTCATGCCTTCAAAAATTTCCACAGTTTTATCATGGAAGCACTTTGCTGAAGGTTTCTGTCTTGGAGGTACATAAGGTGCTTCGACAGGTGCTTGGGTCCTAGTTTCTCTTCTCACATGTTTCTCTTTTGTGGGAGCTTTTAGACCAGGGGCATCTTCCCCTTTCCTTCTCCATGCCAACATATTACGACTTGCATGGAAACTCCTACCATAGTAATTAAGCAACAAATAATCAACACAGAAAAACATGAGCAAAATGTGAAAACACAGAATCTGATTGCTATGCAAGGTACAGAATCTGGACCCCTTAAGAGGACAATCTGCTGGCGCAAATGTCTACATTAATGTCTCCCCAACCATGTTGTCCATCACCACACTTTGTGGAATTATAGTCATAATTAAATATGTCAAAGGTAGAAGAAAGAATAGCCACATGAATTCAGAATTCAGATACCCTATGAACTATAAAATTACTAAAAAACATATGGACAAAAACTTAACAGCTAAAACCGCAAAATCTGTCATAAAGTTTCAGCAACTTTCAGAGCTGCCATAGGTTTCTCTACCATGACCTGAATGCCAATTGTTATAGTCATCAAAATAGCCAAGACCTTAAGTCATGGAAATACCAGCAAAATCTCTGCATGACACTATAGAATGTGTTTTCTGGCAACATACAAGTGCAAGGACCATACACGCAACAAATTGAGTCTTTGCAGATTTATAATTAAGGAACTAGGAGAGTATGCACATGCAAATGTTTAAAATACTTTTTGCAATAAAGTAAAATCCTTGAGTAGCATAATTGCTGGGAAAGATTTGGCAAACATACCTGATAGTCAAGTTATTGCTTAAGACACTAGCATTAGCAGCAACTCTAGGTAAAACATCAGAATCTGCAATGCAATAAAGACCAAGGGTTACAAATCATGATAAAGTATAACTCAATAAGTCCGCACAGGCTTCAAAGTCATGCAAGATTTCCTGTGGAAAAAAGAAATCTAAACTCATTTTGTCCGATGATAGATCATATTTGATTATTTATTTTGTTGTTGATATATTACTTTGTCAAGCACGACTTGGATTGCCTAGCTGCGTAGATCCTTGTGGTGAATGAATGCAGACTGTCACATACACATGAGGTTGGCTTGTTAATAGTTAGCGGAGAGTGTTTGTTAACAGACTCCTGAAATTTCTCCAAGAATGTAAGTCAACAGATCTTTCATCAAAAACATATTATTGACTTAAACATTACTCTACAAAGCTAATTTACACAGCCTAGGAACATGGGAGGATTCTAGAATTTTCTGGTTGCCTATGGCGTGTCCCACAAAGTACTTCAATCAATCAATGCAGTCATGAGTAAATGTGGGCCTTCTAGGAGGTTATGATCGCAATTCTGACATCACAAATACTTCAGATATGGTTTACACACTGGTATGAGACAGATTCTTTTCTTCTTGTTTATGACAGAAACTTCACAGCAGTTACACAACCTAAGCCGAGCAATTTTTTTCCTTTTAATTGTACACATGACAGACATTTAAATACCATTTTGCATGAATGTAACCAGAACAATCTCATGGAGCTCATGTATACAAATGCAGGCAAGGGATAAACTACTTAGGTAAGATTACCAATCCAAGTATTTCCTTGAAAGCACAAGTAATTTCAGCCTTCTTCCGTCCTCTCCCTCCTTGCTTCTCCCATCCCAACAACCCAGTTCCCTTTCATTTCTCTGGCCTTCCCCTTTTTTCTTTTGACTCATCTCACGAATACACAAAAAACTTAGTGCACCTTCCACATCATCAGAAACTACCCCTATTCAAAACTAGAGCACTCATACAGGCCCTTTCTTTTTATAGTTAATTTACATTATTGGATTAATAAGACAAATACATAATCAACTCTGAAAGAAATAAATCTATAGAAGAGACAACTCCAATAACAATTCCAAACATGGTTCGCCTTATCGGTCCGCACTGGTGTATCGACTAGCTATCGGTACGATACGTACTGTGCTATAGCGAGCCATATCTAGCGTACTGACACATGGTACATGGGACCGTACTAATGTACCACTTGTATCAATCCCCAATCAGACTGGTATATACCGCTCATAATAAGCAGTATATTTCGGTACGACAAACCTTAATTCCAAAGAGATTACATACGAAACAAAATAAAAAGATATCATACTTTTAGATTATGCAAGAAAGCAAGAAAGGGCTAGGTGACAGCAATGATGGAAGAAATAGGATAATAATGATGAGTAGAAAATCAAAAAAGCATGGAAAGCCACACAGGTAGGAAGATGATAAAGAGTGATAGAGCAAATTAGAGTATGGAAAGCCACAAAAGGTAGGAAGATGACTATGGTCATATTAGAAGCTGATGACTACCAGGTAATGAATGGAAAACAAAGTAGGAGAATATCCTGTTCTTGAAAACTAGTAACTTCTCAAACGAAGATGAGAAAAACAACCTACTGACAGAGGCTTAAAATATATTGGTTCTTGAGAACCAGCACATTTGGCTCAAAAATCTTTGTAAAACTTAAAAATATGATTGTATAGAAACGTGTAAATAAATAAAGATGAAATAGGACAACTAAGGGCATAAGAAAACTGGTCTTTAAGGGAAATCCTATCAGGACAAAAAAGGGATACTATATGCCTTGATCAAATAGTCTAGCCTGGTTAGCGAGCATCAAAATGTATTCTTATTTCTGGTAATCAATCAAAATACTTCTCTTTCCATAGATCAAATTTGACAAAACTTTTGCTTGGAAGATTACTCAAGGTCAATAAAAAAATTAAATCAACACATCAAGAAAGCTAAACATAATTCAAATCACAAATTCATCTTTCAAACTTAGGTGACTACATAGAAAATGATAAACTAGTTGACTTAACCAGTGAATTTCTTAACTCCAGAGCAAGATGAATTAACTAAAGGCATGAAAATTACCTAGTACCTGTCCAAATGAACCATAGACAACATGTGTTGCATCTTTTGAATGAGTAGATAAAAATGCATTAAAAAAACTGGCACTGGTACCCTACAAAAGAAACGAAGTGACAGAAAAAATAAGTCATGTACTATAAGAAAAAGCAAATTACTGCCACTCAAACGAAAATTCAAGCTTATGATGAGAAAAAGTTGTTTGTCTGAAAATCACTAGGAAATTTGAAAACAAGTAGCCAAATACATTATCTCAAGTGAGAAAAAGAACACTAAACAGCATGAGGAAAAATAAACCTGAGGATAACTGATTCAACTAATATCATCCATAAAAGAAAGGATTGACTCTGCTATGCCATGCTCAGGAAAAAAACCCTGTTTTCAAAATTCGAATAAGATATAAAATGAATGCTTTACCTTCTTCATTAGAACTCTCCAAGCCATCTGCAAAAAAAAAAGGTAAATAATGAATTTTACAACATTTTAGTGTATGTATGCATAGGGTGGAAGAAGAGATTATTTGAAAAGAAAAGAATGAAGCCCAATAAAAGCTACTAAATAATCCACAGTACGAATTGTTAAAACTCAGAAATTAATAGCATCTTCACTTGCATTCCAATTTCCATCTAAGATGAAACTCAGTGGTAAAAAAGGCAATACTCCATTAAGCAAACAAGGTTGGACCGTTACGGAAACAACCAAAACATCTTCCAGAATACAACGACGACTCTTGTGCACCAGAATCAACAGAAAGAAAAATAAGAAAATAAAGAAGAAAGCCTACAACTGAAGGCCACATGGAGCGAATCGTCCTGACAAACCTAAATTAAAGCCGTTGATAGCGCATTGTTATGTGCTAGACATATCGACATCAAGGAACAAATGCTATGTTAATAACTAGTCAACAGCTATGTAGCATCTACAAATATGAGCAAGCCGAAGGTATTATCTCAGAAGCAATGGAAAGAAAATAGAAGAAAATATAAACTCAGATTAGCTTATAAAAGAACACCATATCTTTCCAACAGCTCCCGCAAGTTTTGTAGGAATGATAGACAATATCTCGACACGAATCAAACATCTATCGATTCAAAGCAAATAAAACCAACAACAACACACCAACATCTAAGAAAACAAACTTCGGATCCATAATCTGGTTCTTCCCTTATCAACAATGAATACCGCGGTTCTGGGTATAGACCGAAAAGGTAAGGAAGGAGCATAAGAGAGAAGAGTAGAAGAGCGAGCGGCGCGGCCTAAGAGGGGCGGCGGATGTAGGCCGCGCCCGAGAAGAGAGGAAGGAGCAGAAGAGGGAGGAGCGATCTAACCTCTCGACGACGGCAGGCGCTTGGAGAGAAGCAGCGGTCGAGCGGTGGTTGGTGATCGAAGAGAAGCAGTGCTCGGACAACAGGATGTTGCCGGCCGCTTCGGCAAGGCACGAGAGGGAGAGAAGTCGCAGGCCAGAGGAGGCACCGTCGGGGTTTGGTTCGCTTAGGGCTTTTAAGTAGGACGAAACGGTTGGTTCCGCCAACTCGGTTCGACTCGTACGAATTTATCGAGTTTACCGAATGAATTGGTGAGTCAGATGGGAATCGGAAAAGATGGTTAAATATGCAATGACAAATGTAACATGGTTAAATATGTTGAGGAAAATTTGTTAGTTAACCAAAAGAAATGTAGTTTACATGAATTCCATGCCGATAAATCGATGACAGTTCCATCAGAAACCATCGAATTGAACTTTGATGATCTTTTGTCGAATATATATGTCATGAATTTTACGCCGAATATGTGTATATATATATATATATCTTCGACACTAATATATTTGTCTAATCAATAATCACGATGCAGTAACTCGTTTATTTTTCTTTTTTCCAAACACTCCTTTTGACGGATTATGAGAAAAACAAATCTAATCCTAAAAAATCCAGTGAATACTTATGGAGTATCCAACCAACCATCAGCTTACAATTTTCTCCTTTAAACAAAATTCACGAAACATAAATCTTTGTTGATGTATCTATCACATATTACTCGCAACCAGGGGTCTTCTAAAAATTATTATCAGCTAATAATTGTTTTAATAAACGCCACACCCAACAATTACGTTCCTTATCTTGGTTGGGGTCATGCAAGTGATTCGTACGCTTTTCCTTGGAAGAAAATTTTATCGACTTCTTTCTCCACGTGACTCTAATTCAAGCACCACCGGTGCTTTGATATCAGTGCAGAAACAGTCCCAGGAATATAATGCTCAATATGCTTGCTTGTCTAGATAGTGAAATGTCTTCCTCCTCCTCATCACGCGGTTCGCTGTCGTCCCTACGAATATGGAACCTTTTGAAGAGATTAATTAATTAATGACACTTGTGCCGACGTGGGAGCAACTCCACTATCCGCTCGTGGTTTGGCATCGAGACATTGACAAGCGTTCTCAGGGCCTCGCTCGGCCCCATCGGACGGCAGCGGTTCACCGTCGGGGATGTGGTCGAAGAGCCTGGATTAGCTACTTGTTCCAGCTGTTCGTCACCTACCCGCGTGCTGACCGGTGGGAAGGACGTGGGGCCCATGTGGGACCCTGCTCAAGCTTTGCGAATGTTCGATCAGGTTCCGAAGTGGCCCCCACCACATATTTGGTCGCCGGGGAGATTTCTCTTTTACCCCTTCCGGCCTGCCCGACTCGGTTCGGTTCTTCACCGGAGCGAAAAGGCTAGCGGAGGGGGTGGAGGAGAAGCATGTCGTAGTTAACTGGACAAATATTTGATCAGAAATACGGGGCACTTTTGGAACCTGCTGAAGCATGTTGGCAAGTTAGGATCTGATGGAGTTGTTGTGTTATTATTACTGTGAAGAAATCTTTTTTTTTTTTTTTTCCTCGACACGAAAGCCAGAAGTTATATTCTTCGAGAGAGGAGTTGTTGTCTGAAGATGAAGATGCTTCCTTTTTTTTTTTTTTCTTCTGGTTTAGACTTTAAATTCATCATTTTTTGCACTTGATGAAACATCAGTAGCAGGTCAGACAGAACTGGGAGTTTTTGCAGTGAGTTCACAGGAGTAGAGCATCAAGAAAACTGGGTGTTATTCTGGAATGTTGATACAAATTTGTAGTATCCAAATTATTGATATGTTGATATATACTAAAACTACATTTTCCATGCCTTGACAACCTAAATACAAAAGAAAGGGGTGATCTGTAGTTGATCGGTTGCCCATATAAAAATATATAAAAAGTTTCACCTCCTTTTGATTGGGTATTTCTTTCGAGTTCCCTTTTCTGATGCATCTTCGATTCATCTTGTATTTATATGCTTCTTCTTTTATTTGTTTCTCTTGGCTACATAGTTAGACTGTGATGTGAAACCCTATGCTGAAATTGATTATAAGCAACATAGGTAGACATATGAGTTACACACAAAAACCTGGTAGTGGTTAGTGTGATCCGATGAGTCTAACTAAGGTGGTTAATCGGTCTTTGGAGCTATGAAAACTTTTGTACCTTTTGTTGTAAAATCTTATTTTGTGTTGGCCTATTCTTTTTGGCTGGTTTTGATAGTTTTCAGGTTATTGAGCAACATTCTAGTAATGCGAAATTTTACTTGATGACAAACTCACATTATCTAACCTCCTAGCTTGTAGTGAAAGAAAAATATCAATCTTGTTAGATCCTACCACAATCTAATTGTGTCTTTTGTAGAGTGATTAAATATTAATTATTTATTAGCTCATTAAGTAATTACTATTTACGTTTTAAAACCATTTTTAGGAATAATTTTTTTTTTTAGAAGTTGATTCTTATTAATTTTAATATTTATTTTATGGAATGTAAGTTCAAATTTTATTAATAACTCTTATGTTCGTCCTATATATTATGATGAAGATTTTTTATAAACCGCTCTGAATATATACTACTAAAATGGATAAATTAAAGTGGAGGCGGTGGGAATATTTAATGGCAATGCAACTTTTGTCATCAAATCAAGAAAAACTCTTGTAAAAGAGTTAGAGAGTACATATATTAAAGTTGACTTGATATGCACAAAAGTAACAATAAAAGATATACAAAAAAAAAATTAGAAAAAGAATTTAAGATAAAATTACAACAAATGCTCTAAAAAAAGTAACCAGTATCTCTTTTTACAGTTTCTGTCGGCTGTATGAGTAGTTTTACATTTATCAAAAAGACAAGAAAATTAAGTGACAGTGACTAAGGAAAAGGCATTGTAGTTGTAGTTAGTTGCATTTAATATGACAACACGCGATCAAAGTACGTTTTGAGATGGCGAGAATGTTTTATTCTATTGGTTTATGATTTTCCACGGTAAGAAATTTGTATGATATTAGTTTTTTTTTTTTTTTTTACTTTCTCTGCGTACAACCTTTAATATAGTTAATTACCATCTGGTTATAATTTATTGAGAATCATTTTCCTTCAGAAAGAAAGGGTAAATATTGAATTGCACAGGAAAAATGAAATGATAAATATTTTATTTCAACAAAAAGTTAGTTTAAATTGCATGGGTAGAGGCTAGATTATCAAATCACAATTTTCAAATATCATTTGGATTCTATTTGTGATTCATACGCTCAATTTACTGTTAAAAATATTTATGCAACAAAGAATATTAAACATTAGTTAACATATGATGCATACAATTTGATCTTTCATATTTCAGGTGATGTTGCGTTGAGAACAAGTTTTGTTATGAATCATTTTATGAGATTGACTATATTTAATGAGTTTGTGTCAATGAGAGCGTCATAGGCCCTAATTGCTGTTATTTTAGGATTGGACTGACCGAAATGGGGTCGGTCTATGTATAGGGCTACTAAGAAGCACAAACACAGACATCACGACTCACCATTATTTTTAAAATTTTGGACAAACACGACGAGTAACTTCAATCGTTCAAATTTAAATCTGGTCAATCTTCATAGGTTGATTCATAATGAGACTTTTAATCATCGTAACATCATTTGCAGAGATCATGCATCATATGTTAATTGATTATGTTTAATATTTTTTCTACACAAATTTTTTAATGATAGCTTAAGAGTATGAATCACACAGTTTAAACCAAGATTTGTCTTACCAAACGATAAAGTCTCATACCGAGTGATACATACCGATCCACTAATTGATCGATACACAGAAAAAAAACCTCGTGTGTATCACTCAGTACCAGGTATGGTAATACCGTACGAGATAAACTCGATACGTCTGGTACAAATCGATACAATAAATCTTAGTTTAAACTATATTTAAAAATTATGATTTAATAATCTGCCTCTACTCTTGGAATTTGAATCATTATCAGTCATAATTTATGTTATGTTTTGATGACCAACGTTATTGTTAACTTCTTTCATCAAATTTAAAATAAAATATTTATCCCTCGTTTCTCCGGTGCTATCGATTGCCTCCAGTAATATAACTTCATCATCAATCATAACCAAAAAGTAATTAAGGGTCTTCTTTATGAACTGCTCCATCCATCACTTCAAATACTAACTCCTTTTTTATTCCATAAACCTTTAATCAATCGTAATAATATCTCAATATTTTTTTCTTTCTTTCTAAAGGAGAGTGATTCTCAATAAATTATAACTAGGTAATAAACAATCCAATAAAGGATTGTTCGCATAAAACAAAACACTAGTAGAATATGAATTTTTTATCATGTGATTTGGTAAACCAACAACAGAACACATTTTATTTATTCAGAATATAATTTATTATGTGTTGTCATAAGCAGCTATAATACCTTTCCCTTTGACATTATATCTTAATTTTCTTTTCTTTTGATTAAATATATAATTTGCCCATACAATCGACAAAATAGTAGAAAGGGTAATGGTATTTTTTTTGGAGCATTTTGTTCTTGTTTTGTCTTAACTTCTTCAACTAATTTTTGCGTATCAGAGATATTCTTTATTGTTACTTTTGTGGATTCTATGATTATTTTATTTGTCAACTTAAATAGATATGCTCTAACTCTTGTACAATAGCTTTTTATGACTTGATTTGATGACAAAGGTTACATGGAATTTTCTCGCCACCTCCATTTCATTTATCTATTTTAGTGATACATCTTCATAACGATTTGTAAAAATCCTCACATTAGATATAAGAAAAGCAGAAGAGTTTGCGGATAGAATTATGAACTAATTTTACTTGCACTACTTAAAATAAATATTTAAAATATCAAGAATCAACTTTTAAAAAATGATTAGGAGCTATTGGTGAACCTTATGTTGTGGCCGAGGTATCAGCATGATATGATTCAATCCGAGTGCGTAAGGTCACCCACGTGAGTCGTCATTTGGTCAACACCCAGTCAGGTTGAATCGTCTCATAGTGGATCGCTTCAAGGTGGATGACATTGAGTCTCCTCCGCTCTTCGAAGTCGTTTCTATACAAAGGTCGAAGTTGAGGAATGTTTCCCGATTTGATCTCTCTAACGGTTAAGTCAGTATTTAGTGGAGTTGAGAAAGTTTTTAGTGTTTAAAGTCCCACCCCTGGTGCTGGCCCAGAGTTTGGCTTTTATACCTATCATGCAGGGTTGGCTGTATGCAACCACTTAATGGTTGTCGGTGCTTCGGGCGACATGCTCGTATACTCTACGAGGCACGGGCATCCCGCTCGACTTCTGTTATTCCACGGGTTCCCAAGTGACAAAAGCGGTGCAGCGCTATCTCACGTGATCCTGGTAGCCTACGCAGTGCAGCGCCACCTTAGGTGATACCGGGCAGTTCATACTGTGCGGCGTTGCCTCGTGTAGTCTTGGGTATGATTTTAGCATTGACGTAGCTTGTTGTTCGTTGTCACGAGGGTAGTACCATAATATGTCCTATCATTCTCTCCCTCCCCCTCGAAGAGGTGTACTTGAGGCTCTTTAGAGAGAGGTTCTAGGTAGGGCTTTGGAGCTTTCCACAGTTGGGTCTGCAACTTTGTCGGTCCTCCCGCGATAGGTCCCTTTGGGCTCTTAGCTGGTTGAGAGGAGCGGCTTGGGCTTGTAACTCGGCGAGAAGTATAATTGGGGTGCATGGCCTGGCCGGACAAACACACAATTTGGGTGCCTGACTGGCTCGAGCAACACAACTCGGGCACTAATTGGCCGAGTCACTCAACTCGAGCACTGACTGGCCGAGCTACTCACAACTCGATCAATGATGGGCCGAGCCACACGATTCGGGTACCTGATTGACCAAGAAATACAACTCGGGAACCTGATTGGCCGAGCAACATAACTCGAGCACCTAACTAGCCGAGCAACACAACTTGAGCACCTGATTGGCCGAGGAAAACAACTCGGGCATCTGACTAGTTGAGCAACACAACTCGGGCACTGATGGGCCGAGCCACACAATTCGGGTGCTTGACTGGCTGAGAAACACTGTATGAGCACCTAACTGGTCGAGCATCACAACTCGGGCACCTGACTGGTCGAGTATCACAACTCGGGCACCTGACTAGCTAAGCAACACAACTCAGGTACTTGACTAGTCGAGCAACACCACTTGGGCACTGACTGTTCGAGTAACACAACTTGGGCATTGACTAGTCGAGCAACACAACTCGGGTAGTGACTGGCCGAGCAACACAACTCGGGCATTTGTTTGCCATTGTTGAGATGGACCTTGTATTGCCGTGCCATGAAACCTGATGTCATGATTTGGTGTGAAGCCTAACGACGAATTTTAGGATCAGATGGAACTTGATAGCAACCCTTATGATCTGTGTCAAGACATTTGGCGGGAGATTTTGGAATTGTGTCAGTTTGGGTAGCTAAGTAGCTAGCGAGACATTCTAGATTGGGTGTGTTTTACTTTGGTGGGGTTTTGCTTGCCTTGAATGCAATCGCCCATTCCCTAGGTAACCATGATGGTATGCTGAGTTATTTTCCTTTCTCGAGGAGACGAGGGGTCGTGTCAAGCGATGGGGGCTCTTCATAAACCCCTCTGATTCTTTATGAGAGGCTCCATTTCGCTCATTTGCTACTCTTTCTCCTCAGCTTCAAGGTTTCCCTATTCTCGGTCTGTAGCCATTAGGTAGAGATGTCTTCTTCTTCTTTCTCCTCCTACTTCTCAAGTCATTTGTCTCCTCAGGTTGTAGAGTCATCCTCGGGTAATCCCAAGGTGGAGGTCGTGAGCTCTTCCTCGGGTGGTATGATCCCGATGGATGCAAAAGACTATCGGGCCTTAGAAGTAATGAAGTTGTGTTATAGCTCTTATTCGGTTGTGATCGAGAAGCTTTTGGGGCTCATTCGAGAGTACTTACAGCATCTCGGATAGTTACGAGCTGCATGCTCTGTAGCTTGGGCAGTGCCCTTACGATCCACTTCCAAATGGATTTAGGTTGTCCGTCGATGTGCTTGAGGTGGGACTATGGTCCCTGCTTCACCCGATTATTGAGGCTTGCCTCTAGTGGTTGCGTATCTCGCCATCGCAAATGATGTTCAACTCGTGGCGCTACATTGTGGCATTTATCAGGAAATGCCGAGGGGTAGGGATTGACCCCACCGGAACGTTGTTTACGACATGCTTTCGCCTTTACAAAGGGGCAAGGGGGCTACTATCTTACTGCTCGGGGCAACTTTAGGGTTAGTGGGGCTCCCTCCAATAATAAGGGCTGGAAATCACGCCATTCTTCTGTGACTTGTAGTTGGAAATGGGGATTTGGCCTCGAGTGGTCTGCTTGAAGTATCAACAACGTCCCTCCTTTTTTGTCTGATGAAGAGTTAGAGCTGATCGAGAGGCTGAGGGGCATCTTATCTTCTTCTCGGGCCATTAGGGATATGACCGAGATTTGGTTGGTTGAGGCAGGCCTCATCCTGGCCCCTTAGGGTACGGACAACTTTCGTCCTTGCTCCATCCTTCGTACCTTGTATGTTAGTTATTGACTAGTCGTTTGTTATGACAAATATGGTGAATCTCAAAGCCCTGAGGGGGATGCCTTGTGCGTCGGTTGCCCCTAGCATCGCTCCACCGCCAACCCAAGAGGAACCAACGGAAGTTCCCGAGGCGCATCCTCTTGAAAGCGGGGATGCTCGTCCCAAGGCCCAAGCTGGGGGTGTGGAAGGTGTCGAAGAACACTGTAGACCATGAAGCCACTGCACGAGAGGCCCATGGCACTAAGGAAGGTCTCGGCGCCAACGGATCAAGAGCCAAAAGCCCTCGGTGCAAGGAACACATCGTGCCGACTGGAACCGATTCGACGGCAAGGAAGGCCCCTCATCCAAGGTCAATGAAAGACCTATGATATATGCGAGCCAGATCAGACGACCAACCGTTCCAGGCACTTCACTTGGCCGAGTGCTCTACTCGAGGCTTGCTGGTCGACTCTGATGATTGATAGTTACTTTTGGTCCAATGGGGCTGCCGCCATGGAGTATGCCCAGGGGGTGCTTAACCCTATTTTAGCAAAGTAGCTTTATGGGGCTCCATCCGAGGTGTTGATCGATCAGACGGCCAAGTCGCTAGTTTAGGTAAGAACCTCCTCGGGCCTTCATCCTTCTTTTATGTGTTCTCCTTCGATTGATGATCATTTTATTCTTTTGGCAGAATCATCATTACACCATGGCCCTAATCGACCGGGTGCATGATATGAGTCGGGTGATCGGTTGTTTGGGCGACAGATCACTAATCTCCTAAGCGAGATTCAGGAGCTGAAAGAGGGACCCGGCCTAGCGGTAGTAGCGGCGGTTGAGCGATGCATCGCTGATCTCCAGGGCGAAGTAGAGTGGCTAAAGGCTATGCTCGTTGAGCTCAACCGACAAAGTAGAGATTTGCAACAAGAGGCAGAGGACCTCCATCGTCACCTCAGGGACTCTCAACACCAATTGAAGGATGCCGGAGGTTGAGTGCGAACGATGGAGGATGAGCTACTGGGGATATTGCGAAACTTGAAGATGGCTCGCTCCAAGGCATTGGAAGTTAAAGGAGGCCCTAAATGCGATGCTTTAGAGGGCACTTGAGAAAGCTAAGGAGGCGATAGCAGAATACAAAGACTCCTCCAACTTCAAGCTCGAGCTGCAGAGGTCGAGTCAAGTCTCTTACGAGTATGGGTACCAAGTTGTTTTGGCTCAGTTTCAGGACAAGTATCCTGACTTGGAGGTTGAGGAAAATCCCTTCACCAGCCTGCCAGAGGATGGCAACGTCCCCATAGAAGAAGTCCCCTTTGATGATAGTCCCGCACCTCCGGAAGTTTGAATACATCTGGCTGTATTTTTTTGTTTTCTTTTCTTTTGGTTGATCGGTTCTTTTTTTTTGCACGGTAAAGTCTCGATCGACCATATGATATCTCTCTCTTAGCCAATGAACTTTCCAAAACTCAGGAGTAACTTGTGTCTCTATCTCTTATTCTGATAATAATTCTTTCAAGTTTTGTCTTGGCATGGTGTTCGCTACTCGAGCATCTTTGTCGGGATTTTTCAACTTGTGTGGTGACTTGCCTACAATCCTTTTAGCTATTGGTTTGATCAATTTCTCCCCGACCTATCGAGGGTCAGTTGATAAGCATGGGGTGGTCTGTATACAACCCAATAAGGGCCTTGTTCTCAAGCATAGAACTTTTTCAAGTTTGACATGTGTCAGGTCTTTGACAGTTATTTTCCTTCTCGTGTGGTGAGTTGGTAAGTTTCATCTCAGATGATACCAGTTACTTGGTAAGGACCCTCCTAGTTCGGAGCCAGCTTGCCCTGAGTGTGAGTTGGGTTGCTGATCTCGGCCTTCCATAAGACTAAGTGACCGACCTTGACTTGCCAAGGGCATAATCTTTGGTTATAAAGCTTTCCCATGGATCTTTTTTACGCTAAGATTCGGAGGTATGCCTCGTCTCTTTACTCCTTGAGAGGGTCAAGGTTAGCTCGAAGTCCCTCTTCGGAAATTCGTTCTTCGAAATTCTCGACCCTAAAAGCTAGGAAAATGACCTTGGGTGGTAGTACTGCGTTGGTCCCAAATGCTAGACTGAAGGATGATTCACCTGTGGCGGTCTTTGGTGCAGTTCAGGACACTACAGGATGCTCGGGAGTTCCTTGACCTATGTGTCAAGGGCTCTAACGACCATTTCTTAAGGCCTTTAAGTATCACTCGATTAGTTACCTTGGCCAGGCCATTGGTCTAGGGGTGCACCACTAAGCTGAATCTTAGTTGAATTCCATAGTTTTGACATAACGATTAGAACTTTGAGTTGTTGAATTGAGTCTCATCGTCAGTGATGATGGCCTTCGAGTTGTCGAACTCATGATGATATTTCTCCATATGAACCCTTCAACTTATTTTTTGATGATAGATGCCAAGGGCTCGACTTCAACCCATTGGTGAAATAGTCTACCTCGACTATAAAAAATCTTCATTGCCTCGAGGCAGAGGGAAAAGGACCAAGAAAGTCCATCCCCCATTGCGTAAAAGGCCATGCACAGTCAATCGAAGTTAAGGGAATCGCAGGTTGATACTGGATCCGAGCATGCTTCTGGCATTGCAGTCACCGCTGTACATAGGTCATAGTGTCTCGATGCATGGTCGACCAGTAGTAGCCTTGTCTAAGGATTTTGAAGGCCTAAGTTCGACCATCAATGTGCTCTCCGTAGATACATTCATGGACCTAAGCTAGAACCGTCTTGGCTTTTTGCAGGTGCTAAGCATCAAAGGAGGGGTTGACTAAATGACCTACGATAGAGTTGGCCATTGATTTCACAATACCAAGCCTGAGTTCGTGAGCCAATGAGAAGTGACTCAGTCAATTGGCAAGGTCATATCCTTCTTATAGTGGAGGATCTCCATCCAATTCAGTGTGACTTCCGTTGTGACCATATCTGGGGTCGCAATGGTCGGGCAGGGAAGCCTCTCAATTTTTTGGGAACACTCTCTCTAACCATGCGTCGAGGCAAGCTTGGCCAATGTGTCCACTTGGGCGTTCTCTGCCTGAGGCACCCTTGTAATCAAGAAGTGTCGGAAATGACTGATGAATTGGCATGCTTCTAACAAATATTTAGCCATGGTTGCTTCTCGAGCTTTATCTCCATTGATGTGGCCTATGATCAGCTATGAGTCGGTGAAGACCTCAATCTCCTCTACCTGTAACTCTGAGGCCAAGCGAAGCCCTTACATCAATGCTTCATATTCACCCTCGTTGTTATGCCTTTGAATTCGAGGTGGAGTGCATATTTGTATAGCTGGTCGGTCGGACCTTTTAGGACAGGACCCGCTCCCCCTCTTTCGGTGTTAGCCGACCCATCGACATATAAGGTCCATCCTCATTTGACTTAATAATGATTACTATCCTTGGAGGGGGTTAGCTCGGAGATAAAATCTGTGATTGCTTGGGCCATGATGACTGTCCATGAGACATATTGAATATCAAATTCTCTGAGCTCGACCGACCACTTGAGCATTTGACCATATACATCGAATCTGGAGAGGACCTAGCAGAGCAGTTGGTCGGTCACCACCATTATTGCATGGAATTGGAAGTAGTGGCATGGCTTCCTTGCCACTTACACTAACGCCAGTGCTAAATTCTCGATCGGTGGGTATCGCTCCTCGGGTCCATTCAAAATGTGGTTGGAATAGTAGATGGGCCATTGTCTTCCTTCTTTTTCTTTGACCAAGACTGAGCTGGCCTTATGCTCGGAGGTAGCTAGGTATAACCCTAGCAGTTCACCTGGGGTGACTGAGGTGAGTTGAGGTAGGTGGGTGAGGTGTGCCTTCAAATTTCCGAAGGCTTCTTTGCATTTTGGAGTCCACTTGAAGTCTTTGGTGCACTTCAAAGCTCATAAGAAGGGGAGACACTTCTCCCTCGATCGGGACACAAGGGGGGGGGGGGGGGGGGGGGGGGGGGGGGGGGGTGTTGAGAAGCATTTTGAACTTCCTAAGGGTATGGAATGTCTCAGCTATCTCGACTAGATGAGTGTCACCGAGCTTGCTCTTTATAATCATATCGTTGATATATACTTCCATATTCCTCCTGATCTGGTGCTTGAACATCTAGTTGATCATCCTCTGGTATGTTGCTCCAACATTTTTTAACCGAAAGACATAACCCTATAGTAGTAGACCCCTCGATCAGTAATGAAGGCAGTATGTTCTCGATCTTCGGGAACCATTCAGATTTGGTTGTAGCCCGAGAATGCATCCGTGAACATGAGAAGCTCATATCTTGATGTTGTGTCTACCAACTGATTAATCCTTTGGAGGGGATAACAATCCTTCGAGCAAGTTTGGTTTAGATCGATATAATCAACACACATTCTCCAGCTTCCATTAGGTTTTTTTTATAAGTACTACATTGGATAGTCATCGAGGATATTTGACATTGGCTATAAATCCTCCTTCCATAAGATGGTCCACTTCATCACCGACTGCCTTCTGCTGGTCGAGCATGAATTTCTGAGGCTTTTGCTTTATCGGTCGAGCCTTGGGGGAGATATTCAGGTGATGTTGTGCGATCTCAGGATCAATCCCTAAATGTCTCTTGGGGACTAAGCAAAAATATCGTTCTTTCTTAGGAAGTTGATGAGTTGGATCTGTTCATTCTCTAGGAGTGCAATCCCAATCCTTACAACCTTATCTGATTGACCTTTATTGAGAGGGACTTCGAGTATCTACTCGGTGGACTCAGGTCAGAGTGGAATTTTGGTTGTCTCCAGAGGGTCGGTTACAAGTGATTCGAGCTTTAATTTCTTGGGTGAGGTGGCTGCCGTCAGGTAGCATTTTGGATTCTCGTGGATTACTTCTTACTTCCTTGTCCATTGCTCAAGTCTGGAACTTCATTGTATGATGGTAAGTAGAGACGATTGCTCTTAACTTGTTGAGGGTTGGTCAGCTGAGGATGGCATTGTACGCTGATGGGAGCCCGATCACCATGAACGTGACCATCATGGTCTCAGGCCTTGGTTCTTCTCCGATGGTAACTGGTAGTGTGGTGGTGCTGAGAGGGGAGATGGAGTCCTTGGTGAATCCAGTGAGAGTTGAAGTCATGGGAGTAAAGTCTTCTTCAGTCAGGTCGAGTTTTTGGAAAGCATCAAAATATAAGACATTAGCTGAGCTTCCGACGTCCACCATTATCCTTTTAACCCGAGTGTTGGCGATCCTAACTGAGATCACCAAGGCATCATCATGGTCGGGGTACTCCACTTTCCCCGATCGGAAGGTGATTTTGGGCTCATCTTTTTGCTTGGGGCATTTTTCTACTACGGCTCCGGCGTAGGACTTTCGTCCAGATATGTTGTCCCCTCTAGAAGCCGATCCACCGATAATGACGTTGATCTATTTTTCTACCGACCTTAGGGTCGAGGGGAGGGCTCACACCGCCTTTTGATGTAACGCTCGAGGTGTCCTCTACGGATGAGCTCCTATTTGATTTCTTAAATCATAGTGCTCAGTGTCATGGCCATAATCTTGATGGAATCGATAGTACTTTGATTGACCTTGGAGCTCGTGTGGAGTTTTCGTCAGGTTGGATTCCTTGAGGAGGCCCCTCTCCTTAATTTGGAGGAAGATCTTCGTATGAGACGAATTCAGAGGCATTTGAGGGGGCCTTAGAATAGACAGCTCGAGTTGATCATTTTTACTTGTCAGTGGCCCCGAGGGTTGTCCTTGGGATTGCTTTGCGTTGGGCCTCTTGTGGTTTTCCCGTTTTCCTGCTACCAATGCTTCAACGACAATGTATTAGTTTGCACGCTGAAGCATTTTGGGAATTGTTGTTAGTGGCCTTTCAACCAACGACCAGAAGAATCTGGATGGTCACAACCCCATCAGGAATGCTTGCATGATTAACGAGGGGTGGGCATCGGGCACCCCCAGAATCTCAATAGCAAAACAGGTGACGAACTGGGAGAGGGGTTCATCATCCTTTTGATTCAACCCAAGAAGCAAGGCTGCAGACGGCTTGAGCCGTGTGCTAGCAAGAAAGTTTAGCTCGAACTCCCTTGTGAGCTGATCAAAAGATGAGACTAAGGATGGCCTCAGCCGACTATACCACATTCGAGCTCGAGCCGGGTCTCGGAGGGTGGTGGGGAATGCCCGACAAATCAGAGCGTCAAAGGTGTCGTAGTAGGCCATCTGGACCTGGAACATGACAACATGCTCTGTCGAGTTAGAGCTCCCATCATAGGCCTCCAGTGTCAGGAGACGAAAGTTGAGGGGAATCATTTTGTCTTGGATTTCTTGAACAAAGGGGAATCTCACCGAGGAGCCTGCCTCGGGGATGGTTGTCGTGGGGGCGCCACATGTTGAGCCAACTGAGGAATGAGGGGAATGATGGTATGCATCATCCTCGCCAACGCTTGGACATGATGGGTGAGACTAAGGAATTCCTCGATGGAGACGACGGGAGGTCCGGTGCTGGCACCAGGTGGTGAAAACCTGGGATCATTGAACAATCTCCAGTAATTAGTTGGGGTCAGGACCGAGGTGTTTCCGTCCGTATGCAAAGGAGGAGGTATTTGCCCTCTGAGTTCGAAGGCCCGGTGGGCAGTGGGGATCTCTTCTCCAAGACATTCTTCAAAGTTGCTCGGTTATAGGCATTATTGCGACTTCAAACCCTCCTTTTAGTACCAAAATATTGGTGAACCTTATGTCATGGCTGAGGTGTCAGCACAACTTAATTCAGTCTGATTGTGCAAGGTTGCCCATGTGGGTCGTCGTTTGGTCGGCACCTGGTCGAGTTGAATTGTCTCCTAGTGGATCGCTTCAAGGTGGACGACGACAAGTCTCCTCTCCTTTGAAGTCATTCCTGCACAAAGGCCGAAGTTGGGAAATATTTCCTGACTTAACCCTTCCTACAGTTAAGTTAGTATCTGATGGAGTTGAGGGAGTTTTGAGTGTGCAAAGTCAGACCCTCGTGCTGACCCAGTGTTTGGCTTTTATACCTATCATGCAAGGTCGGTATCTTGTATGATCCCGGGCAACTCGTACGGTACGATATTACCTCGCGTAGTCTTGGGTGCGATTTTGGCACCAACGTGGCTTGATGTCCGTTGCCACGGGGTAGTACCATAATATACCCTATCACGAGCTAATAAATAATTAATATTTAGTCATTTTATATATTAAGTTCAACTCTGCAAAAATTATAAGATTATGGTACCATTATTTTGAATGGATCATTTATTTGATAATGATAAAGAATTCAAGATGCATACAAAAAAGGATGACAAACAAATTTTTGTTATACATAAATACCAAGTGAAATATTTTGGGCTTGTACAAACAAAGATATTTTGATATCGTTGTGATTACAGAAAGATATATGAACCATGAAAGACATTTTATAATTTCCTTACAGAACAAATAACTATCAAGAAGATGTTTTATCGTTAATCAACCTTATCACCCTTAAATAAAGGACATAATTAAGAGCAATATTGTTAAAATTGCTAGGTGCCAAGGTCAAAAATGCTCGAGACACTCCTGAATATTATAATTTAAAAGTTACATATCATGATTAATAAAAATAAATTAAAACTGAAATAACACATCAAAGTTGCATTTATTTAAAGTACTAAACTACATTGTCCATATTTAATAACAAAAATGACAAAATAAAACAAGATTAACATAAAAGATCATTAAAATCCGATTCATCATCTTTAATCTTATAACTATCTTCATTTCTTTAAGTGATATATGTTCCTCTTGTTTATCTTTATGATAATAAGTTTTCTCTTCTTTCATAGTTAAAACGATGAGCTTGAGGCTTTTGTATTTGTCTTTATTCTCATGAGTTATCTTGTTCTTTAACGCCTGAAGCTTTTGCTATATCTCCCTATGTCAAATTATCATCATAAAAAATAAGATCATATTTTGTATTTTTTTTTTTTCAAATTTGTATCCATTTCTCTCATTATCCATTCATTTGAGTCATATAATTGATATCCAATGAAATCGTATCAATCGTGTCTCACAAATTATTATGAGCTTTTAATGCTTGATTAGATTTGATGTACACAAGATTGATGGTCAAACTTATTTTTTTTTATATGAAACTGTTATATCATTGAAGTTAAAGATTCATTTACTTGCATCAATATCTAAAAATGCATAAATTATTTAAAATTAAAATAATCGAATATACTTACATTCTTGAAAATACTTAAATTTTGCTCATAACCTACAGTGCTGCAAGTCAGATTCAAATATTTTATAGCTAATTGCAATAAGTTTGATATATTCCAAATAAGCCACATCAGTTAGTTGCAAATTTAAGTGTAACTATTAATAATAGCATGCCTTTAAAATTGTACATAATGTTAATGATATAAAATTATAAATACTAGGAGAATTTCAGACATACCCTCATCAATTGTATTTAAAAATAACTCATAGATCCCAAATATAACTTATGTATCAAACTCTTGCTGCATATAGTGGATGATGTAGTTAACATTCTAATCTTCTATCAATAATTACAAAGATATCCTTATATTTTTTTTTCATTTCCACTGAAAGATTTTTGAATTATTACTTTGACTTTATTAGTTTCATCATAAACATATCCCATTGATGGATTTTTCTCATTATTTGTGAATAAAAAAACTTGAACAAGAGGGCCTTATATTGTTAGTGCATAAATCATAGGATTCAAAAATTATGGCATCAGGATGATATCATTTGCTCTCTTGTCTATTGTATCTTTTGCCTATTTACTTGTAATTCATTTTTTTTAAGGTAAATATATTTTTAAGATTATCTTTTTACCTATTAATACTTTGTAATGTCATGAATGAATTGACAAATCATATGACATCATATCTCATAAGTTCTTTATTACTTGTGAATTTTTTTATCATGTTCAAAGCACTTGTATAATCATTTCTCGATAATATTTCTAATGTCTTCTAACATAAGTTTAATACAATGCATCGCGAATGGAGTCCAATACAAGTGTAGTCTTTTTGCTTGTAATCATTTTTTGAAGTAAGAAGAAAATGAAATTAATAATTATAATGATAACATAATTAAAATGTTCAATTAAAAAATCATACCAGTTAAAACATAGTTACTTCTATTAATAGTTATCACATTTAGCTCTCCAATTTCCTCAATAAACTTATCAAGTAATTCAATTTTTTTTCAGATTTCATAAAAAAAGATGCATTAAAACTTAACAAACATTATTCCTAATGAACTATTTATTGACTAAAAAATTAATTATGCTTATTTGTCTAGTATCACCCATGCTTCTGATATAATTGAACAATCCTGTTTTACCCATGCTGCCTTATGTCTCAATCTGTGTGTTATCCAACTCATTTTTCAAATGTGAAACTCAACTCATGGTAAGTTGGAGGCTTCAATTTAGAATCATGTCTTCCAATTATTTGAATCATATGCTTAAAACTACCTAAACTAGCTACATTCAATGGAATACCAGCATGATAAAGTGAGCAATATATTAATTTGTTCTAGCTCTTGCTTTCTTGTCACAATCATCATGCATATTTGTTTACGATAACTTGGCTCCTTATTCACTTTGCACTGATTTATTCAGTTCTTGAAACATATATAATTCTATTTGTCTTTTTTTGTATGAAACTTTTGGCTTATTAGCAATAATAATTTCTTTGCCTACTTATCTGATGCTCTCTTACCACTTATATTTACATCTTCCACATCATCAGATAATTGAATTTCATCATCCACGGCAATCTTTTAGGTATTTTTCTAGAAGTTTGACCTTTATAAGATTTTTCATTTTTTGCATAGAGATGCATTTTTAAAATTTTTGACTTTGATGTTGTTTTGCATGAGAAATACCACCTCTCATTATCTTATTGCAAAACATATATTTAATGGCATTAGGATCCTTGGTCCTTTAATCAATCAACTGTAGTAGGATCTTTTTTGAGTTTTTTTTACTGATGATTCGTTTGAAATACTGCCTTTTTAGCCATGATTCAAGATTCTAAAGCTGCAGCTGAAATCCAAAACACTAAAATGTAGCAACAATCGAATTACAAATACTAACAGATACAAAATTTACTTGTTATATTAAGTAAAAATGTTAACATAGAAGGGGGAGGATGAGAGGAGCTTGGTTGGATGGCTATCGATGACTGTTGGATAGCTATTGTATGAGAGGAGCTTGATGGCTGTTTTGTTAGGTGGTCGGGAAGGAGGGAGGATAGGGCGCTGTGGTCGTCATGGACGAGAATGGAGTGTGCAAGGGAGGGGGGAGCTACAACAGCTGGGGGAAGAGAGAAGAGGGAGTATCCGAGTCTGCTTCCGCAAAGGTTGAGGACGAGGGGCTACAATGAACAACGTAAACGTCAGAGGGAGGAGAAAGAGAGATATATTAGGATGTTATGAATTAAGTTGGTTTTGTCGAAATCGTGGGATACCCTTGTGTGTTTATCCGTAAATGTTAGTCTTTTCAAAATCTTCTAGGATCCCTTAGTACCTACAAAAGAGAAAATGGGTTAGAGAAATATTTTTCACGGGATCCATAAGCAACCACTTTAGCAAATATTTTATATAACCAATACAAATTAATACCATAAATTTTACAAGCTCTAAACAGTTGCACACCAAGGATCAAGGTCCATTACAGACAAAAGTCTCCACTGCTAGTTATAGGGTTCATACAAACCAATCATATAAGTGATGGCACGTGTGACACACTGCCTGATCTTTTTGTTTATATTTATAATTAGCATATTCTCACATTATATTATCTGTTGCATATATATATATATAGTATGATATTTTTGGTTCTGTGCAATAAGAATTAGATCGTGATGAAATCATGATAATGAGATCGATTTGCCTTTAAACAGAGATCCTAAATAATCTTGGTCATAGGTTACTTGAGAGGGATAATTGGATAGATCGGTGTATTGTATACCCATCTATATGATGGAGGTGATTGGTCTCATAGCCACTTGTGTGAATACATTAATGATATAATACATGTGCTCATTGGAGAATGAGTTTAATGATTGATCTGCTTATGGAATGCTGTATAGTTAATGATACCAAATGTCAAACATTGATTCCATAGTCTCAGTTGTGCATCTGGTCCTTAGACTTGAGACACCAAGAATATCTTGCTTGAGTACTCATTTCTTTGACGTCGGACTTACAGATTTGGAAAGTTTCAAATTTGGTACAACCGGTTATTAGGATTGGTATCAAACCTTACAAAAGCAATTGAGTGTCAATAAAGGATCATCCACTCTCGGTATCACGAGAGAAATATCTCATGTGTGCTTACTCAGACAAATCCATGGCTAGGGTCATTCGGATTGAGAGAGAAGGAGTTCTCCGGGAGAATCTGATTAGAGCGAGACTCAAGATGGATTATGTATATGACCTGATAGTATCATGTCAAATATATGGCCTCTGGGATATTAGTTGTATGAGAGACTATATATACACGGTAATTGTGGACACACATGTCCGATAGATTCGATCCCCTTGTACCATCTGGGGACTATGATGCAGTGGCCTAGTATGTCCATAGTCGATGAGTCGAGTAAATTATTATGGGGATAATAATTTACTATATCATAAGGAGTTCTGATGGGAGTGACTCATGACCAGCTCGGTATTGGACCTAGAGGGTCATACATATATGGTGGATGCTTCAACGAATAGAGAATTGGATAGAGATCTAATTAGCCCCTATTCTCATTAGATGAAAACCTACATTAATGGACTCCCTACATGAGTCCCAATTAGATGCCAAAAATGAGATTATTAGATAGAGATCCAATAATTAAAAGTGAGTAAGTAATCTAATGGAGATTTAATACCCACTAAGGCAAGACCCCTAGAATTTTTGATGGCTCTCTATAAATAGGAGGGGAGGCGTATAGATGATAAGCTGCATCTTTGGCCACCCCCTCCTATTCTCTCCCCTCCATCATCTTCTACACAAGAGTTGTGAGACTTAGGACTGTAATTGGATGAGTATTACTATAGAGATCCATTGTGTGGATATCGCTAAAGAGGAGGACACTTGACCTCCTTCATCATCTCTATCCGAATCTAGAAAATAGGGATATATGATCTCCCTAGGTAATCAATCTCTCACGTATCACGGTTTTTAATTTTGTAGCTTTCTTGCGCACCAATCTTTGCACGACGATTTTGATCTACGTAGAAAATCGATTTTGTTTTGTTCTTCCACTGCGCATGTGATGCTCCCGTTGAGGTTTCCCAACACCCACAAGTGTCCACATGACATAACTCTCATTTACAAGCCGAAACCGGTCACAAAAGCTAACAAAACAAGGGCTACCAAGCCTACTGCAAGCCCACTACTTATTGTACAAAGCATGTACAAAAACCAAAAGACACGACATGAGCATTACATCGAACACCTTGTATATATTTTTGTCTGTGATATTCTCCCCCACTTATTCCTTCAATGTCCTCATCGAAGCCGCTACAGTCGCTGCATCTTCTCACCTTTTGCTGAATCTTCAATCTTCTGCTTTGGCTATAACACACCTCTTGGCTCCTAGTTGCTCTCTACTGCTGTTGTTGAGTAGTCGAACTCTTATCTGCTATGCTGCTTCAACTCACCAATTACTGATTCTAGTGTGGGATCGGCTGAGTTGTGTTGATTTTTTTGATAAAGGAAAAGACCTTCGTTGTTTTGCGTCAATATCTTAAATGTCTCATGCTACTTAAACTGGGTGAATACTTGTTGGAGCTTTAACGAGCATCGCCTTGCAGACTTAGAAGTTTTTAAGGTCCTTCATTCACAAAATTTGCCCATCAATTATTCTTCTTTAACTTAGTTGTCACTTCCAAGTATGTTCGCATCACTTCCACTTTGGATTAGAAAATGAAGCAGACAATCTACTCTCAATAGCACCGATCACCACTAGTGAGGACTTGACAACTATTGTCTTCTATTAGATTTTTTCAAAGGGACTCTGAACTTATACAGAGCTCCTCTACAAGATAAATAAGAGAATTGGGGTACTCTGTTTTGTCTATTCTCTTAGGAGTTGAGAAGGTAAAGTTACTTGACTTTGCCTGCCTCCTCGAGGTTGTACTTCATGCATCGAGCTGGTTACTCGTCTTTGCCCGCTCTTTACTCACACTTCCAAAGCACCTGAAGTATTTGCACTTCTTGCATTGAGTTAGCTACTATGATTCTCCTTGTATCTACCATCAAATTTTTAGAATGTAAGAAGTTTTATCTGAAAAGAGTAAAATTTCACCTAAACTTGGAGCAAGTCTTCGATAGTTTTGGTCGTCTTTGGGATTGTACCATCTTCTCTATCATCTTTGTCGCATACTCCTTGAGTAGAAAAGGTACAACACTATATATTGTCTACTTCGTTCCTTGGTCGAGCACTCTTGCATCAACCCGAAGTCCCCCACTTTTGACTATTTTGATGAGAAGCCTGTTGACACTGGTCTTATGAAGTTCTCTTGCCTCTGTCATTCAGCCTTGTCCTAGTATTTGGAGTTTGCCTCTGCATTCTCCACCTTCTCAGACCCTCTCACGACTCCATGGATCAATGACTCCATGGAAGTCCCGTCTCTACGGTACCATAGTGTTGCCAAGCCCATGGCCCTACTATATGTTGCCTTACATCTATGTCCCTTTCTACACGATCAATAGATCCACCTATGTGGCACTATGGCACTCCTCCGAGTCCACTTCCTTTATGACCAACGCTTCACTCTCAGGTAGTTGAGCCCCTCTGGACTTGTCGTCACTTCCTCGCCCCTTTTTGACGACCTGCTTCAACACCCATATGTTCTCTAAGCAGTTTCCCTTGGTCAATGAAAAGACATATTACAACTCTTATGCATGGCCTTTGTCATCCTGTTGCAGGGTTCAAGCCGATTTTATTCTTTTTAGCTTCCTTGGTAGCAACGTTCACTTACTCAGCTTTGTCCTTTAACTTGTCGGGCTCCCTTAAGTGAATGTGAGCACTAAAGCAGTCTAACTCTCCAACTGCTCCAATTATACCTCTATATGATCAAGTCCCCCCATGGGACTCATTGGTACTTGCACTCGGAATTCTTTCTTAGTAGTACACAACCCCCATATGCTGATGACCAAGGCTTTTATCCAATACAAGATTCGATGCGCATATATAGAAGACCCGTTGTTACGGTACTATAACATTCACTCTTTGAATCCATAGCCCTTATCATTGTGTTGTTCACTGAAGTGGAGCTCCCAATAGCTCCTTATCATACCTCTACATGATCACGTCCCTCATGGGACTTCTCTTGCTTGTGTTGTATTGCATCGAACTATTCTACCATGATCCGCTGCACCATGTCATCTCCTAGTGACATTTTCATTGCATTCAGATTCTTGTATGATAAACTCGAATTATGATTTCTCTATATGTGGCATCTTGCCAGCACATCGTAGGGCTTCCGACACCAGCAATTATGTTCACTCCTTTGGCAATTCGCCTTCGCCTGCCTATTCTCGGGTCATACCCGGACGAAGCATCGTTCTAGGATAATTCATCGCCTAGTAGCTCTCGCAGTCCCTATACTTCGCTAAAATTGGTGCACCATTGTTTAGATCCTAGGCCTCTATCCCCCCACCAGCACAATCTCTGCTACATACAACTTCCTTCATGATAACTCGAATGACAATACTGTGGCATATTCTTTAATAGTATTTACCTATATATCCTTTTGCCCTATACTAAGGCCTTTTGATCCTAACTTCACCTTCGTAAGTTGAATCACCTTAGTTTCTCTGTCAAATATATCTCTAAGATAAGGTGCATGTGCCTCGAAGCTCCCTTCGTCTTTGGCACCATGCAAGATGAGTCCGCCTATCAGAATGAAGAACCTATGGAACGATATGATCTCACTCTTGCCTCTACAAGAGTTCATGTCCTTGACCCCTGTCCAAGGAAAGCTCCGTGCTTCAGCTCCATGTTTCATCTTCTACAAGAGTTCATTTCCTATGGCTTGGATACTTCACCAAGTTCCATTCAAGTTGTTCCGCTCCTCGATTTGCATTGAGTTGATGGTGGCCCTCACGCCCACCATTCCACGGGTCAGCCCTTCGTTAAGTCCAATTTCTGCATCGACTCTAAATATACATTCATATGATGTTGTCATTGATTGCTCCCCACTTAATCTCGCAATGCACGATGCATTACTTCATTCGAGATCATGCAACGACTCATCGCTGCTCACTCGATCCATTGAGCTTTATAGAGATATTGTCTTGAGGGACTCTTCCTCAACATGTGTGGTCCGTTGCACATGATTCTCCCTCTAGGGAACCAGGACCTATCCTTCCTATATATCTGTTATGTTGGAGCAACTTTCCTCCTTGCATTCTTTCTTATGGAAGTCTCGGAGACCACCATCCCCTTGGACTACTCCGTCTTACTGAATAATCTGTACATTGTTCTACCCTCGCAAATGCACTTGCTAGATTGTGACTCTTTGCCAATACCGCCCTCGCTGCACCCTTCAAGGCCTAACAACGTGCTGAACTTGTTGCATACTTTAGTCTACTATGGACGTATACTTTCCATGTCGAAGAGAAAGTTTCAATGCTCCATGGCACCGAGTTCTGATCGCCTTGGGATGGCCACCAACACTCCATCATCCATATACAAGCCCTTGCATGAGTACCGAATTCTTCGAGTTAGTAATTCCCCTCGCCTCTGTGAGCTTTACACAACTCTTTCGATCGTTGCGCAACACATCCCACTTTGCATTGTCTCATCTTTTACTAAGTGCCCCGCTTGCCTTGAGCACCGTCAAGTTTGGTTGCCAACGTCAAGCCGTAGCTCGAACTCATCCATCCCAACCTTTGTGCACTACGTATTCTTCCTAGCTTGTTTGTCCCCATGGTGCCTCTCGCGCAAAGGATTGGACATTTCTTTGAATATCAATCATGGATGCTCGCTCCTCTAAGCGACTCCTTTCCCTATATCTCAATGTTAGTTTCCCCCAAATAGTTACGCGTGTTGGCTGCCCTCTACACAGCCCAGCTAGGTCCCCAACGTTTGCATGACAAGTGTTTCTACGTGTACTTGTCCCGCTTTGATACCATCTGTCACAAACTTAGCTGATTTTACCTAAGTCATGCGGTACCCTTGCGTGTTTGTTCGTAAAGGTCAACCTCCCTGAAACCTCCTATGGTCCCTTAGGACCTATAAAAGAGAAAACGAGTTAGAAAAAATATTTTCCACGGGATCCACAAGCAACTACTTTAGCAAACACTTTATATAGTCAATGTAAACTACAATCATGGACTTTACAAGCTCTAAACGATTGCACATAAAGGATGAATGTCCATTATAGACCGAAGTGCCCATAAGTGTCCATATGACACAACTCTCATTTATAAGTCGAAACCGGCCATATAAACTAACCAAATAAGAGCCATCAAACCTACTGCAAACCCACTATTTACTGTATAAAGCATATACAAAAATTAAAAAACACGAATAATCATGAGCATTACATCGAACATCTTATTTATATTTTTATCGAACATCTTATTTATATTTTTATCCGTGACAAGGAGAGGAAGAAACTGCTATTGTTGTCATCGTTCCCTATGGATACGAGGACGTAAAGCTCCCCAGAGGAAGATGTCGTTGTTGACGTTGCTGCTGTCATTAGTTGATAAGACAAAGTCAATCACCATATAGAGACGCTAAGGAGAGAGTTGTTCTGCATTTAGGGAACGGGTCTCGTGGGGGTTCGGGGTGTTTGAGCATTAGATCATCTGGTTCAATCTAACCATAGATTGTAATAAGTTAGTTCGACTCAGGCTCGACCTAACCTAAGTTGAATCAGGTGGGCGCCCGACTGCCCAACGCTTGGGCCGAGGTTGCTCGCCTGATTGAACTCGCCCACCCAACCCAATAAACGGTCCCTTGGGTTGAAGAAGGAATGTTGCTTCACTTGTTGAAGAAGGAATCCCGCCACTTTACTATGGGTCGAAGGTAACGTCATCGTCGCTCGCCAAAGGAAAGGAAGCATCACTCTACATTCTGCCCACGTCAAAGGAACAACTAACGTAGGGTAGAAGATCCAGTTTTATAGACTACCTACCGAAGAGACTCTGATCATATTTAGTATCATATGTTTCCATATCACTATCTTCATATTTCTTTCCTTGCAGTGTCAATGATCCGTCTCCATGTAGAATCTGAAGCAGATGGTCCTCACGTGAGGGCTATGTGAGTGCAGCACCCACACGACGAATCACAAATAGAAATGAAAATAAATTAAAAATTAAAGACTATTGGACACATGTCCAGCCGCGTTGATGCCTTATTCGTGTCCGACACGTGTTGAACTCCGATACATTCATCAAAAGCATATATCGGTTCTTTAGAGACAGTTATTGGTTTTTGATCCCAGCAGGTTATGAACATTCCTTGATTTTTATGCTGGTGAAATTGAAATTCTTGATGCATTTACTTGTTCTGGTTAAGTTACCTATCATATTAGATCGTCTGATAGTGAATGATTAATGTAGTCTGCCTCCTGGGCAGGATTGATGTTGAATATGTTTCAGTTTGCAAAATATTGGGGCTGGCATTGTGTTTCTTTGGGTAAGACCAGCCCTATTGAGCTGATTTTTTTCTTTTTTTTTACCAACCAAAAAAAATTGATTAATTTGTCAGCCTTTTAAGTAGTTTTACTATATCGAATTGATCAATGACTAAGTGCTGATCAATGGTAATTTTTTTTCATGGTCTTTCTTAATTCAATCTTAATGATATACGGTTGATGGACTATTGCAATTATACAATAAATGCAAATTGTAATTAGCATGTTTGGAGAGAGCAATTGTAATAGTAGTTGCAAGTAGTTTATTTACTATATCGAGCTGATAAATGACTTTAGTAATTTATTTATAGTAGTTTACTATTAATTCAATCTTGACGATTAACCTTAGAGCAATTGTAATTAGTTAACTATATGGAGCTGATCAATGGCTAATTTTTTTGTAGACATAAATGTTCTTTCATAATTCAATCTTTGTGATGTATGTTGTAATTGTTAAAGGATAAAATTGTTGTAACCGATGGTCAAACTATTGAGAGTTGTTGTAACTGATGGTTAGTTATACTGTTCAGAAAAATCCTCGATATTCAACCCTTCAATCTTCCTTCTTCGTGTATAAATAGTTGTGTATGAAGGAATAAAGCAATAACTTCACTTCTGTAAAATAACTTTCTCATTTCTATCATGGTATTAGAGTCGCTTGCCTAGAGCAAACTTTCTTCTCCTTGTCAAACGACAGTAAGTCTCCACCGCATCCCGCTGCATGTAATAACCCCTTCTTCTTCGTCGCTAAAGGGTTGATACTCTGTGAAGTGCATCACAACAATGGCGATGTTGTCCAACCGCGTTGTCTCCACCCTGCTGTCGCTGATTCCCAACCGCCAGCCTCTTTCTACGAAGTCGTAGCCACTGATCGTCTTCTCAAGCTGCGACCTCTGTTTCACAATAGAATAGAGCATCGCTACCACCGTTTGAGGTTCTGAAGATTCAGGCTTCGCCCTCCACCATTTAGACTACCAAACGATAGTAAGTCTAGAGCAAGTATAAACAGAGCAGTGCTCTTCTTTCTTCGTTGTCAAACGACAGCACATCCCACACCACCACCAACTTCTCTGCCCACAGCCAGCGCCTCCTCTCCAATTGCGACCCTCGGTGCTCCCTCACAGCCGAGTGTCCCCTTCAACCACGGAAGCAGAGCAGAGCACCCACTGGCGCCGATCACCCGTCGTTGTCCCCGGCTACAATCGTCAAATCTGATCTCCGGCTCCGCTTCTTCCAACCGGCAGTCTGACCGTGAGTTACTCCCATCAAACTCCTTCTGATATAGTAAATTATTATCACCATAATAATTCACTCGACTCATCGACTATGGACGTACTAGGCCACTACGCCATAGTCCCCAGACAGTACAGGGGGGATCAAATCCATCGAACATATCTGTCCATAGTTACCATGTATTTATAATCCCTCATCCAAATAATATCCCAGAGACCGTATATTGGACATGGTACTGTCAGGTCACATATGGAATCAGTTTGTCTTGCTCTAATTGGATTCTACTAGAGAACTCTATCTCTCTCAATCCGAATGACCCTGGCCAGGGATTTGTCTAAGCAAGCACATATGAGATATTTCTCTCGTGATACCGAGAGTGGATGATCCTCTATTGACACTCAATTGCCTTCGTAAGGTTGGCTACCAATCCCGATAACCAGCTGTACCAGATCTGAAGCATTCCAAACCTATAAGTCTGGTGTCAAAGAAAGGAGTACTCATACAAGACATCCTTGGTGTCTTAAGTCTAAGGACCAGATATACATTTGGGACTATGGAATCGCTGTCTGACATTAGGTATCATTAACCGTACAGCATTCCATAAGTGGATCAATCAGTGAACTCATTCTCCAATAAGCACCTATACTATATCCTTAGTATCTCCACACAAGTGGCTATGAGACCAGCCGCCTCCATCATATGGATGGGTATATAGTACACCGATCTATCCGGTTATCTCGATGTCCCTCTCGAGTAACCTATGACCGGGATTATTTAGGATCTATGTTTAAAAGTGAATCGATCTCATTATCGTGATCTCATCACGATCCGATTCCCATTGCACAGAACTAAGGACATCACAATATATATACTACATATAATATAATGTGAGAATATGTCAATATTAATCATAAGCAAAAAGATCACACAGCGTGTCACACGTGCCATCATTCACATGATTGACTTGCAGGGCACCTGTAACCAGCAATCTCCCACTTGACCAAAAGTCAATCACTTATGTGTCTGTTCCCCATCAGACCCTTGTGATGCTCAAATATAATCTGAACTAGTAGCTTCATCAGTGGATCTGCAATATTATCTTCGGATAGAACTATTTTCATTGCTATATCTTTTTGGGTCATGATCGCTCTAATCAGATAGAACCTCCTCAGAATAATTCTGTTGAGACCTGAGTTCCTTTGTTAGAGTTATCGCCCTGTCGCTGTTACAATATATGAGAGTCAGCTCCACGCTACTTGGTATGACTCCCAAATCCTTGATGAACTTCTTCATCCACACCCCTTCCTTTGCTGCTTCTGCTGTAGCAATGTATTCCGTCTCTGTGGTCGAGTCGGCAATAGTATCTTGCTTGAAACTCTTCCAGCTTACTGCTCCTCCATTCATGGTGAAAATATACCCTGAATTTAACTTGCTATCATCAATGTCAGATTGAAAACTTGAGTGTGTGTAGCCCTCAACCTGCAGGCTACCTCTTCCATATACCAGTAAAAGATCCTTAGTCCTTCTCAAGTACTTAAGGATACACTTTACTGCCTTCCAGTGTTCTAAACTTAGATCTGCCTAATACTTGCTCGTGACACTCAGAGCATGTGCTATATCAGGTCTAGTACATAGCATCACATACATGATAGATCCTATCGCTGAGGCATAAAGTATCTTATCCATGTCTGTCCTTTCTTCAGGAGTCTCTGGGGACATACTCCTAGAAAGCGATATTTCATGTCTCATCGGTATGAGATCTCTCTTGAAATTTTTCATGCCAAACTTTTTGACAATGGAGTCTATGTAGCTAGACTGGGACAAGCCAAACATCCTTTTGGATCTATCTTTTTAGATCCTGATCCCCAAAATATAGGATGCTTCTCCTAAGTCTTTCATGGAGAAGTTTCTAGATAGCCAAGCCTTTCCTGTGGAGAGCATTCCTACATCATTCCCAATGATTAGGATGTCATCCACATATAGCACCAAGAAGGTGATAGCACTTCCACTTACCTTCTTGTACACACAAGGCTCATCTTCGTTCTTAACGAAGTCATAAGATCTGATCACCTTATCAAATCTTGTGTTCCAACTTCGGGAAGCTTGCTTCAATCTATAAATGGATCTAAGCAACTTGCACACTTTATTTGGACTCTCTTTGGATACGAATCTCTCTGATTGTATCATATACATCTCTTTCTCGGGGTTGCCATTGAGGAATGTCATTTTAACATCCATCTGTCAGATCTTATAGTAATAGTGTGCTGCAATGGCCAAAATAATTCTAATGGACTTAAGCATGGCTACAAGTGAAAAGGTTTGGTCATAGTCAACTCCTTGTCTTTGACGATATCCTGTAGTTACCGCCTTGCTTTATAGGTCTCTACCTTTCCATCCACTCCGATCTTCTTCTTGAAGATCCATTTGTAATCGATGGGTACAATACCCTCAGGTGCATCCACAAGGTTCCAAACCTTGTTAGAGTACATGGAATCCATCTCAGAATTCATGGCTTCTTACCACTTCCCGGAGTCTATACTCATAATAACCTCCTCGTAGGTCTGAGGATCAACATCCTTAGAGTCATCTCCACTGATATGTCCCACATATCTTTCAGGAGGGTAAGATACTCTACTAGACCTACGTAACTTTAAAATTTGTGTGTTAGGTACCTGAACAGACTTGGGCTCTGGAATGATGTTTGAGCTAGGTTCTCCAACCTCGCTCAATTCTATCTCACTCCCACTGTTTCCACCAAGAATATGTTTCTTCTCAAGGAACACAGCTCTCTTGGCAATAAAGATCTTTCGGTCCTCGGGATGATGGAAATAATACCCATAAGTTTCCTTTGGGTATCCCACGAATGTGCACCATTCTGTCCTTGATTCCAACTTATCGAGGTTGTGTCTTCTAACGTGGGCAGGACAACCCCAAATCTTAATAATTTTAAGATCAGGCTTCTTTCCTTTCCATATCTCATATGGTGTAGACACTACCGATTTTGATGGAACTCTGTTCAGAAGGTAAGCTGCAGTCTCTAGGGCGTACCCCCAGAATGAGACGGGTAGGTCAGCAAAACTCATCATGGATCGTACCATGTCTAACAGTGTGTGATTCTTCTTTTCTAATACATCATTGAGTTGATGTGTATAAGGAGGTGTCCACTGGGATAAAATCCCATTGTCCTTGAGAAAATGGGTGAACTCCGTACTCAAGTACTCTCCTCCTCGATCTGATCGAAGAGTCTTAATACTCTTTCAAATTTGGTTCTCTACCTCATTCTTATATTCCCTGAATTTCTCGAATGCCTTAGATTTATATTTCATTAAGTACATATGTCCATACCTAGAGAAATCATCAGTGAATGTAATGAACTATGAATAACCACATATAGCTTGAGTCGACATAGGACCACATACATCACTATGTATGAGTTCTAATAACTTGGTGGCTCTCTCTCTAGTTCCACTAAAAAGAGAGTTGGTTATCTTCCCACGAAGGCAAGGTTCACAAGTTGCATATGTCTCATAGTCAAATGGATCTAAGTATCCATCTTTCAGCAACTTTTGAATTCTTCCCTCATGTATATGACCTAGCCTACAATGTCATATGTATGCATTATTTACCTCATCTCTTTTTCTCTTAGACATATTTATATTCATGATATGTGGAGAAGTGTCTAATACATATAAGCCATTTATTAGAATCCCTCTAGTGATGATCTCATCATCCATAATTAATAAACAACTATTGTTCTCAAAAACTAATTTATATCCACTAATTGTCAAACAAAAGATGGATATAATATTTTTGATAATAGAGAGAACAAAATAACATGCATCCAATGCAATGATAGCTCCACCAAGCACATGTAGGATGACCTCTCCAATAGCAACTGCAGCAACTCTTACTCCATTGTCCATCTTGAGGTCCATCTTGTCGGTGGCTAGTCTCCTAGGTCTTGCCAGAACTTACAACAAATTACAGATATAATAAACACTCCCGGTATCCAATACCCATGTGTTATCATGAAAATCTGACAAGTGGAGACTAATCATGAATATACCTGAAGCTTCTCCAAGCTTTTGTTTCGCCTTATCTACAAGGTAGTCCTTATAGTTCCTCTTCCATTGCCCGTCTTGCCGCAATGGAAGCACTATCCTTTATCCTTTGCCGGGTCTCTCTTGGCAACCTTTGCCTTACCTGGTCTTTCTTTGCCCTTGTCCTTCTTAAGATCTTGCTGGCATTCCTTTTCTTTTTTGTCTCACAAATATAGAGAACTGACTTCTCCTTCTTGATGGCACTCTTAGCTTCCCTCAACATATTAAGGAGCTTAGGGAGAGTCACCTCAAACTTTCTTATGTTAAAATTCATGATGAAGTAAGAAAAGGAATATGGTAGGGACTGAAGTATAAGATCAACGCACATGTTATCCTCTAGGACTATCTATATACTTCACAAAGCGTGCGATCTCATCCTCGCTTATCCTTTCCTCCAGCGTGGGCACAATCATGTTAAGGACATATATGATTTTCTCTTCCGTGAGAACAATTCTCAATTGCGGAGCTTTTGGACCAATGATGCGGTTGGCATTAAGTATGCCACGTAGGGGTTTTGCAAGCGACGAGCAAGATATAACGTAAATTAAATAACATGTAGATTTTACAGAAAATACTAATTAAGATATGGACTTCTATCTTAATATACTCCTACTATTTTCTTAGCGAATCACGTGGCACTCTTGACACGTGAGACGGAAGTCTCCGACAGATTTATAGTGGGGATCGGGATCCAATTGGCATCTTAGTGCAACCTCGAGGGACTCGACCAATTGCACTAAGCCCAAAAGATAGGCAACTCTTGCCAATCACAACTCCTTATGATTCCCGTCACGTTCGGTCTCCAAATCATCATGGTCTCGAGGGACTTGACCAACCATGACGTTAAGTTAAGTCATCACTATCGTTACAAGATGAGTCTGATTCGATGATATGCCTTCGAGGGACTCGACCAAACATACCATATCCTCAGGTCATCGGTGATATCTCTATATCGTAGGCAAGAACTCGATCACGTAGATAAGTGAGCCTCGAGGGACTCGACCAACTCGACCTATGTCGTGATTCAATTTCTTCCTATAACGATGGAAGGCCACGTGGGTCAATCTTATTGCCTCACGCTTACCGACTTAATATTATCGTAGGAGGGGTTTTTGTTTCGTATCGGTCTCCTAATATGTCGTGTCACACACATACATATTTAATATATATCTACATCGCATGCAAATATATATATATACATATATCTAGTAGGTGTATAACAAACACATCACATATGCAAGCCACACCGGATGATCATGAGCCGTCACCTAATATGATAAAGCCTGAGCGAATGGGCCTAATCACTCACAATAGGATCTATGTGTGCATTGACGCATATCCATGCCCTGTGATTGTTGATCTCGTCATTATCGGTTCCGTCGGATCTTCGCATCACCATGCATTATGATCTATCGCCACGGCATCGTGGGTCCCGCTATAACCTCCACGCTTCCGCTGCGCCTCTCCATTAATTACAAATAATCACAAGCACACAGGTCCAATAATAACCGAGAAAAACGCAGGCTCGTAGGCCCTAATAATAATAATAATCATAATTACAGACATCACAACACATGGCTCATGATCATCCATCCACGTCATACATCACATGTACATCACATCATATGTAGGATTACTAGATATATATATATAATAATTAATTAAATTATTTAATTAATTATTTTTCTAAAAATCAGTACATGCTCGGAATTTCCAGAATTGTCAAGGGCATTTTCATAATTCTGAATGAGAGGACAAAAATTTCCAGAATTATTGAGGGTATTTTTAAAATTTTGTACATAAGGACAGTCCTTCGAATTTTTTGAATTCTGAGGGGCATTTTAGTTATTTTTCAAAAAGAAGCCTTAACCCTCTCCTTCACCCTCCTACGCCACCGCCGCTGCCCCTACACAGGCGGCAGCGCTACGCGTTGCGGTCGACAGCCGCCCTGCCAATGGGGCGACCACCCCCGCGGCCGGCGTCGCCGCCCCTGCTGGCGGTAGCCCCTTGCGAGCGCGTCGCTGGCAGTAGCCGACTGAGCCCGTGGGTGGCCGCCCCTTGCGGGTTGTTGCCCCTGCGGGCGACCGCCCCTTGCAGGTGGCCGGCAGCCCCCTTGCAGGGGGGCCTTAGCTGAAACTGGTCGCCCCTGGGGGGGGTTGGTCATGGCTAGCCACCCCCTTGCAGGGGGCCTTGGCCGCAGCCGACTGCCCCTTACAGCCAGCCACGGCCAACCCCTCCTCCTCGTTGTTCTTGCTGAGAACGCGTTGAATGATTCTACGTGATTCAATCTCATCACATGCAGTTTAAAACCAATCTTTCATACGAAAACCTTGGCTCTGATACCAATGTTGGGAAACCTACAACGGGTGCATCACATGCGCAGCGGAAATCAAAACAAAAATTGGTTTCCTACGCAGATCAAATCGTCGTACAAAAGATTAGGGTCGAGAGAAAAATCCCAAAAATCAAAAAACCGCGATGTGTGAGAGATTGATTTTACATAGGAAGATCGTATATCCCTGTATTCCATATTCGGATGGAGAAGATGAAGGAGGTCAAGCGTCCTCCCCTCTAGCGGTATCTACACGATGGATCTCTACATCGAAACTCTTATTCTATGATCTTGCAACTCTTGCTCAGAGGGAGGGAGGAGAATAGGAGGTGGTGGCTAAAGCTGTAGCCTATCAACCAAAAGGCTCCCCTCCTATTTATAGAGAGCCACAAAAAAATCCTAGGGCTCCTGCCTTAGTGGGTATTAGATCTCCATCCAATAACCCACTAACGTTGCATTATTGGATCTATATCCAATAATCTCCTTAGGCCTCTAATTGGGCCTAAAGCAAGGAGCCCATCAGCATAGGGTCTTATCTAATGAGAATAGGGGCTAATTGGATCTTCATCCAATCCTCTATTCGCTGAAGCATCCACCATATATGTGTGACCCTTTAGTCCCGATACCGAGCTGACCGTGAGTTACTCCCATCAAACTCCTTCTGATATAGTGAATTATTATCCTCATAATAATTCACTAGACTCATCGACTATGGACGTACTAGGCCACTACGCCATAGTCCCCAAACGGTATAGGGGGGGATCAAATCCATCGGACCTATCTGTCCACAGTTACCATGTATCTATAATCCCTCATCCAAATAATATCCCAGAGACCGTATATTGGACATGGTACTATCAGGTCACATACGGAATCAATTTGTCTTGCTCTAATCGGATTCTACCGGAGAACTCCTTCTCTCTCAGTCTGAATGACCCTGGCCAGGGATTTGTCTAAGCAAGCACATATGAGATATTCCTCTCGTGATACCGAGAGTGGATGATCCTCTATTGACACTCAATTGCCTTCGTAAGGTTGGCTACCAATCCCGATAACCAACAGTACTAGATCTTAGGCTTTGCAAACCTATAAGTCTGGCGTCAAAGAAAGGAGTACTCATACAATGCATCCTTGGTGTCTTAAGTCTAAGGACTAGATACACAACTAGGACTATGGAATCGCTGTCTGACATTATGTATCATTAACCATACAACATTCCATAAGCGGATCAATCAGTGAATTCATTCTCCAATGAGCATCTATACTATATCCTTAGTATCTCCACACAAGTGGCTATAAGACCAGCCGCCTCCATCATATGGACGGGTATATAGTACACCGGTCTGTCCAGTTATCTCGATGTCCCTCTCGAGTAACCTATGACCGAAATTATTTAGGATCTATGTTTAAAAGTGAATCGATCTCATTATCGTGATCTCATCACGATCCAATTCTCATTACATAGAATCAAGGACATCACAATATATATGCTACATATAATATAATATGATAATATGCCAATATTAATTATAAGTAAAAAAATCACACAGCGTGTCACACGTGCCATCACTCACGTGATTGGCTTGTAGGGCACCTGTAACCAGCAACAACTGCACAGCGGGACCCACCAGTGATGTTGCAGCAATGAGACACAAGTCGGCAGAACCAGATTTACAAAAAAAAAAAACCAAAAAAAAGGGAGAGAACGGGCTTCACTGATCCTCAACACAACAACAACAATTCCTACTCTCTACTGTAGCGATCAGTTTCATCAGCCATCCACGCAGTCAGTTTCAAATCCAAAAGTTCTTCTACAATGTCTTCATCGACTACTTCTCTCGCTTCTGTCAGTGTCATTATAGGAAGCACCAGTACCTCTCAGAGTACGAGACCGCTCTCCATCAATGCTGCCATCATCATCCCTTTCAAATTATCCAGAGGGAACTATACATCATGGCACGCTCAATTCACTAATATCCTCTTTGGATATAATTTGTTAGGTTATGTTGATGGATCTATCAGTTATCCACTAGCATTGATTGATATCTCGGGGGGCAACAAGTCAAGCACCGAATCCAGAGCATAAACTGTAGCTACAACAAGACCGTCTTATTCTTCAAGCGATTTAAGCCTCAGTTGCTAGTTTCATCGCACCACTTATATCTTCATGTGCTACTGCTACCAAATCATGGTGCAAGCTATAAACTACCTTGGCAAATCACTCGCGCACTCGTATGCTCGGCCTTCTCTCCAGACTTATGAACACAAAACAAGAGGGAAGTACCATCGTTGATTACCTCCAAAATATCAAGGTGATCATCGATGACTTAGTCTTAATAGGATATTATCTTAGTGATGATGAAGTTATCGTCCACACCCTCAATGGTCTTGGGGCTGAGTACAAAGAATTAGTAGTCGCAATTCGGGCACGTGACTCTCCACTATCATTTGAAGAGTTGTACGACAAGTTGACTGACTACGAGACTTATCTGAAGCGTGAAGATAGGGCAACAGAACAACCTATTACTGCCCAAGTAAGTCAAAAATTTAAACGGAAAAGCAATCAGTACTATAAGTCTGCCAACAAGGGTCTAGAGCAGGCACCATCTTATCACAATCCAAGTGGCAACTTTGGTACCCAACCATCTTGGTGTCCTGCTCTCATGCCGCGCGGTAGCAGCATCCATCACCACCAGCCCTGGCATCCTGCTCCCATACCTCAAGGTAGTGACAACAATTATCAACAGCCTTGGCGTCGTGCTCCTATGCCTCAACACCGAATAGTTTGCCAGCTATGTGATAAGGTTGGTCACTCCGCCAAGGTCTGTCGATCTCGTCCTCACCCTCTAGCTACCATGCCCCAGGCACACCTTACTGCTGCTCCAACTTCTGATCAACACTCCTGGGTTATGGACTCTAGCGCCTCTCATCACATCACCTAGGATCTCCAGAACTTATCATTTTCCAACAACTATGGTGGTACTGATGATATCATCATTGGTGATGGTAAGCGACTTCCCATTACTCATACTGGTTCCACAATGCTTAATTCACATTATCTTAACTTTACACTCGGTGATGTGTTGTGCGCTCCTCATATCAAACGAAATCTTATCTCTGTCTCTTAATTCTGTAAACAAAATAATACCTCTATTGAATTTTTTTCTAACATCATTAGTTCAAGGCTAGAGTAAAGATAACATCTATCAGTGGGCATCCACCTCTCAACCTACTACCTATTCTTCTGTTGCTGCTTCCAAGGATGTGTGACATCATCGTCTTGGTCACCCTTCTTCCTCAACTCTACAAATGTTTCTATCTCATTATTCTCTTCCGTCGTTTAAAGCTAGCCCTATTATTACTCATTGTAATGGATGTCTTAGTAATAAAAGTCATCGACTGTCATTTGCACATTCTTCTATTTCTTGCACACAACCATTTGAAGTTCTATATACTGATGTTTGGGGTCATGCACCAAGTATTTCTTTTGACAAATGCAAATTATATGTTATCTTCACTGACTATTTTACCAAATATACTTGGTTTTTTCCTCTTCAACATAAGTCTGAAGTCTCCACAATCTTCCTTACTTTAAAAAAAATGGTAGAAAATATCTTTCAGTCTTCTATCAAAACAATTTATTCTAACGATGGGGGTAAATACCAAACAATAACGACACACTTGTTAGCCTATGATATTCAACATCTCATGTCTCCTCCGTATACTTCTCAACTAGTTGGCTTAGCCGAACGCAAACATCGGCATATAGTTGAAACCGGTCTCACACTTCTCCATCATGCTTCTATGCCAACTACTTTTTGGTCTGCAGCGTTTCAGACCGCAGTCTATATGATAAATCACATGCCTACTCATGTCCTCCATAATCAATCACCATTTGAAAAATTATTTTATCAATCCCCAAATCTTCAAAAACTTAGAGTTTTTTGTTGTGTCTGCTATCCTTGGTTGTGTCCTTATGCATCAAATAAACTGGCCCCACGGTCACAACCTTGTGCCTTCATTGGTTACTCTCTTGATCATAATGCTTACCGATGCTATGATCCTTCAACTCACAAGGTCTTTGTGTCTCGTCATGTTGTCTTTGTGGAGTCTTCCTTTCCATTTCAACAATACAAACCTACTGCTATATCACCCACTTCGGTGAATTTATATCAGTGGCACATGCCATTCTCCAATGAACCTCCACAAGAATCACCCACTCCAACTCATGCGTGGAACACTTCTCCAATACAACATCTCGCTCCCTCTTTCTTTTCTCCCTCTTCTGCTACCACAGACATCCAATCGTCAGACACTCAACCACTTCCCTCACCCCAGCCTACTACCACTAGTGTTCCACAGTCCAACTCACCTGCTACTTCACCCACACTCATTCCATCATCGTCTCCTAAACCGCTTGGACATCTTATGATAACACGCTCTAAGAGTGGTATTTTCAAACCACGTCAGGTTCTCGATCTCAACACGGTTGTAACTCCCTCTGTTGAGACCTGTGAACCTATCACAGTCACTCAGGCCTAAAAATCCCCCTCATTGGTGTCAGGTTATGTCTGATGAATATGACGGCCTACTTCATAACTCTACCTGGACCTTTGTTCCGTTTCATCTCGCACAAAATGTCATCGGGTGTAAGTAGGTATTTCGAGTTAAGCGGAACCCTGATGGGTCCATTGCCAGGTACAAGGCCCGCTTAGTGGCCAAAGGCTTCCATCAACGTCCTGGTGTTAATTTTACAGAGACTTTCAATCCCGTTGTTAAGTCCATAACAATCCAACTGATTCTGAGTTTAGCCGTTTCAAAAGGATGGCACCTGTGACAACTTGATGTGAACAATGCATTCTTACAAGGAATATTAAATTATGAAGTCTTCATGGAGCAATCTCCTGGTTTTCTTCATCCTCAATATCTGAAACATGTCTACAAACTCCACAATGCTATTTATGGTCTTCGGCAAGCTCCACGAGCTTGGTACAAAGAACTTGGCTCATTTTTTACGTCGGTCAGCTTCTCTAACTCTAAGTCTGATACTTCCTTATTTCTTCGTCAACAAACTGGCAATACAATATATCTTCTGGTATATGTTGATGATATTATTGTGATAGACAATAACTTTATGGAGGTCACAATGTTCATTAACAAGTTGGTCGTCAGATTTTCCCTCAAGGATCTCGGCCCCTTGCATTATTTTTTGGGTGTGGAAGCAACGTCTACATCTTCTGGACTCTTCCTCTCTCAACGAAAGTACACTCAGGACTTATTAGCAAAGACAAACATGAAGGATGCCAATGTTGTTTCGACTCCTCTCTCCACTAGTGAATCGTTTCGGTTAAATGATGTCAGTCCTGTTACAGATCCTACATAATATCGGCAAGTAATTGGTTCCTTACAATATTTAGCTCTCACTCGCCCAGAGATCTTATTTGTCGTTAAAAGCTATCACAATTCATGCATCGACCATCTGTGACGCATTGGTCAGCTGTTAAACGCGTATTATGATATCTTATTTCTCGACAAAAACTCTTTACTTCAGCTTCATGCTTATGTTGACGCTGACTGGGCTAGGAACTTTGATAATAGAACGTCAACATCTGGGTATATTATTTTTCTAGGAGCCAATCCAATAAGTTGGAGTTCAAAGAAACAAGAGATAGTTGCTCGGTCAACCACTGAGGCTGAGTATCACTCTATTGCAACTATAACTGTCGAACTTAATTGGGTAATGAATATGCTCACAGAACTTGCTTTGTACGAGATCAAGTGATGAATCATCAATTACGAGTTTTTCATGTTCACACAGCAGATCAATTGGTGGACTCTCTCACGAAGCCACTCTCCCGAAAGTTATTTTCAGTTCATCGGTCCAAGATCGACGTCCTTTATAGGAGCTCGATCTTACGGGGGCATGTTAAAGAATAAAGTTGTTGTAGCCGATGGTGAGACTATTGAAAGTTATTGTAACTGAATGATTAGACTATTAAGAAAAATCTTCAACATTCAATTCTTCAATCTTCCTTGTTCGTATAAATAGTTATGAGTATTAAGGAATAAAACAATAAATTCACTTTTGTAAAATAACTTTATCATTTCTATCAGTAATAAATATAATTAAATGCAAATTGTAATTAGTATGTTTTTGATGAATGTGTCTTTTTTTTCTGGAAACGCTGTAGTTTAATATTGGAAGACTACTTTTTTTCTTTTTGAAGCATTTCATCATTTATACATGTGATATGAAAAAAAAAAAAAAAACTTTCTTTCCTAATATAACGGACGTCCAGATTTTTTTTAGTATGTTACTCAAGGTTTACTCTTAAATGAGAAACAATGGTTCGACAAACATAGTTCTAAGTGTCATATATGGTTTGGTAACAAACTATGCATGATTTTGGGCATTTTACTTGGATATCCATCAGGAACCCGAATACCACCAGCCTGGGCATTACTGTCATATCATGATTGATGCAAAGCATTTACTTCTCCATGTTGCCTCCTCCGAATACAAATGATATGATGATAGCTGTTCGGTGTCAGAGATCAAATTGGTTATGCATTTTTCGTTTGTACAGCCCCCGCAAGACTAACACCACCACCTTATATCGTTGTGATTGATGCTGATGGTCGAAGTGCTGGCTGGCTTCTGCATGCATTCCATGCATGTTATGGAACATGAATAATGATACCGATGTGTCGCTCTATCTACATCTCATCACCTCCATCTCGAGATGAAAGATGCCGAAAGCCATGAGACGCAATGTGGTTCGGATTCACCACCTCAATCCGTTTGATCGTGCAAAGCCTCCAAAATGATTACTACGCTCTCCGTTTGTTGGATGAATGCGGTGCGGCCTGCTCCCACCTTGTTCAGATCACGAGTCCGGTAACGTTGCTGCCGTACTCCATCTTCGTCTGCACTGCCACAAGATTCAAGGTGGAGTAGATCTCGGTCGACAGCGGATGAGTTTTATCTTGGACGACGAACCGGTGCACGCTACCGTCCACCTCAATCTCACTGCAACCTGGTGCCTTCCTCACACCTCTCCTCTCCATGGCCTCCCTCATCTGCTTCGCTTCGTCCCACCGCCTGGCCACCGCGTACACGTTTGAGAGGCCGATGTACCTCCCGTCATGATCAGGCTCCATCTCGATCAGCCTCTTCCCCACCGCCTCCCCCAGCTCGACCCAGCCGTGGGTTCGACAGCCGCTGAGCAGAGCTCCCAAGACGGACGCGGTCGGCTCCACGGGCATCGTCCTCACGAACTCGTAGGCCTCCTGCACCTCCCCGGCTCGACAGAGGACGTCCACCATGCAAGCGTAGTGCTCGATGTGCGGTGTCATGCCCGGCTCCTCCAGTGATCGAAAGAAGCCCCGAGCGTCCTCCACCAAGCCTCCGTGAGCGCACGCGCTCAGCAACGCCAAGTACGTGATCTCGTCTGGCGCCACACCCGCGCTCCTCATCTCCTTCAACATCTGCACCGACTCCTTGCCCAACCCGTGCATGGCGAGCCCGCCGATCGTGGCGTTCCAAATCAAAACATCAGTCTGCTCAACTGGAACATCTCGAAACACCCCGAGAGCTTCGTGGATGGATCCGCACTTGGCGTACATGTCCACCAAGGAAGTGGCCAGCGCTAGGCTCCAGCGCAGTCCCTTCTCCTTCAGGTACGCATGCATCACCCGGCCCCTGTCGAGCGCCCCAAGGTGGGCGCACGCGCACAGCACGCTGACCATGGTGACCTCATTGGCTCTCGGCCCGGCGGGGTGAGCCCGCATCATGTCGAACAGCACCAGCGCCTCTCGGTACTCCCCGCCCTTCACGTAGCCATCGATCATCGCGCTCCAGGACACCACGTCCCTTTCCGGCATACGGTCGAACGCTTCACGCGCGGCCGCCAGATCTCCGCACTTGGCGTACCCGTCGACCAGCGAGTTCCAGGATACGACATTCGGGTGGGAGATTCCGTCGAACACCCTGCACGCCGACACCACGTTGCCGCAGGACGCGTACATATGTATCATCGAGTTCGACACGAAGCGGTCCGATTCCAGCCCGTGCTTCGCGGCATGGCAGTGGACCGAGGCTGCGAGGGTGATTGATGAGAGACGGGCGCAGGACTTGGCGACGAAAGGGAAGGTGAGGTGGTCGGGCGGGACGTCGGCGCGCAGCATGCGGACGTAGAGGGAGAGGGAGCGGTTGGGGCTCTTGGACTTGGAAAAGCCGCGGATGAGGGCGTTGTAGGAGAAGGCGGAGGGCCTGGTGACCATTTGGAAGAGCCGGTAGGAGTAGTCGACGTCGCCGGCGTCGGAGACGGCGGAGAAGAAGAGGAGTTTGGAAAGGAGGAAGTCGTCGTTGGAGAGGCCGGAGGTGGTGAGCTGGGCGTGGATCTGCTTCAGCTCTCGCATGCATCTGCAGCGATCGATGAGAGACGTGAAGAGGCGGATGAGATAACGAGGAGTTCTCGGGGGTGGCGAGAGCGGCGGCTGGAGCATCGGAGGCGGGAAGAGTTTGCCGTGGGCTTAATTATTGTTTCTACATTATAACTCGTTATATATATATATATATATATATATATATATATATATATATATATATATATATATATATATATATATATATATATATATATGGCTGAAATTATTATCAACCCTTTTACTATTACTCCAAATAAAAATTATTCTTGATACTTTAAAACTTGACCTTCCGTACAATGATTTCACATCAAAGTATCTTCCATATTTTAAAACTCATTTAAGTGATCTTTCATACTATGATTCAAAATTAAAGTCACATCCCGTATTGTAGAACTCGTCTAAGTGATGACCCCTCGTACTATACCTCAAAATCAAAATTATCCCCCGTACTTTAAAACTCGTCTAAGTGACCCATCGTACTATGCCTCAAAATTAAAATCACCCCTCGTACTTTAAAACTCATCTAACTGATCTCACATACTACGATTTCATATCAAAGTGGCCCATCGTACTATTCTATAAACGTTAAACAAACCTCTTCTATTAATAAAAAGGGTAGCGACGTTTGTTTTCAAAACTATGGGGGTCCATTTGATTTTCTTCAATATAGCCAAACTATGCGAAGAGAACTTAAAAAATCAAAGCACCCTTTGTAGTATGATATATTAATCAAATATACCCCCGTACTATTTATTATTCATCAAATTTATCTCTTGAACGTTAATACAATGATATTAAGTGGTGAAAAAGTCGTGAAAAAAATTGATTTTAACTTCCAGCATTGTTTGAATTTATTTTAAACTTTAAGTTTGATTAAAAATAGTTTTTATTTGTTATATACTTAATTATTTTAAATAATTAAAAACTTGATTTCCTAAAAAATCTTAATATGCAGGATTGTTACGATTATATACTTTTTAAATATGACTAAATTTTGATAGTACCTCCCCTAAAACTCGAACATATCTCATTTATAATCAATCATATAACTTACAAAGAATAACAAGATATAACTAGTTGATTGAACTACCACAAAGTTAGAAACCTTGTCAATTAAACATATCATACAAATATCTAATGTACTCAACTACTAGTAATTCAACAACTATGTCAAATGGAATGTACATCAATAGTAATACTTCTTATGTACCTAACTTATGAACAAAAAGTGAAATACATGTCACCATCAATAGTCAACTATTACTAATTATTGTCCTAATCATTTCATTCCTTAGGTCTTACTTCAGAATGAGCTTGCTTCTTCCTTTTATCTGGAGAGAATTTGCATTGTCTTGCTGTAGTCTTGATATGTATCTTAGTTGGCATCATTCATATATTAAAAATTATTTTCGTAAAGTTAGTTTCAATTATCAAAATATATGATAATTAATAGTATCATTGAAAATATACCTGTAATTGAGATTGAGACTCTAGTGGTGGTTGACATGGGCCTAGTTTCAAGTGGGTTGCTTCTATTGCTTCAGCTTGCTTCAATGTCATCCTGCCACTTTGTCCTATTTGTAGACCGTTAATAACGCACTGTACGTATGAGATTAGTTATGTTATTTTAGCATCGATGAGTATTATGTTCGTGTTGTCCACATCACCCACACTTATTTAGATGCCTCAATTTTGTTCTCATTTGTGATGATTCTCCCTTACCATAAGCCTGTTTTATCATCTTTTTGGGTCGACCAATCCTTTTGTTGAAATGTGGTGGTTTGATACGAAACCCACCAACGGAAGGCCAATCATCAATATCTATAAGTGACAATCTTTAGTAAATGATCCATAAGTGGATTATAATATTAAAATAAAATCTATTATAGATAAAAAAAATTATCTAACCAGACACTGTGTGAACTCTCCCGCTGTAGCATTCTCCCACATATCCTTATGGTAATAAGGATTTATGTAGTCTTTTGGGACTTGTCTCTAGAAATATATGGTGGCTATAATATGCTGACAAGGAATACCTATAAGCCCCCATCTGTTGTAATTGCAAAATCGTTCCCTTAGCCTAACGATGTATCTTTTTCCAGTAAAATGATCCACCTCAAATACATCATCATCAGTATGAACCGTAATCTAATCTTTGCATCGCTTCTTATCTTCATCCATCTTATTCAATATTCTAGGGCATATACCATGGTAATGACCCTCTATTTTGGCTCTTTGGGTCTCAATTCTCTTTATCACCATTCTCCTAATAATCTCGCACATGGTGATAATCGGTTTGTCTCGTGCTTTTAGTATCTAAGAATTGAATGTCTCTCTGATGCTACTAACCAACATGTCAGATTTGGAGTGCCTAAAATTGGAGAAAAAAGTCAAAGTTAGTAGGGATATATTTTTTTGCATAACAACAACAAACAAAATATACGAAGGGCAATGTACGATGTAAAGCCGATCCTTGACCACTGACAACTGTCCTTTGCTATTAACCAATGAGACAAACACATCCTCATTAACCTCCTTGAGTTGGTTCATATAATAACTAAATTCCCTTTCAGTCGTCGAGGAGGCTGCTTTCCACACGAGGTCCTTCATGACCCAACCCTTGAATTGCTTCTTAAAGTTCTCATACATGTGGCGAACATAAATCCTATGGTTCCCACGTGACACAACCTTTGGAAATACCTCAATGAGCCCCTAAATTAACAATATACATAATATTCTAAGTTAGTAAACAATTATAACATATATCACCCAAAGCATAATATAGGAAGTATTTTAAAATATCTTATGTTGATCACTCATGAAATTCCAACGGTGCACTTCAACTGATCCAATGTCGAATAATAGCTCTTCAAGAAATCACTTCAAATTTTATTTATTTTCTATGCTAGCTACCGCTGATGCTATTGGGAACATCCCATCATTGGCATACTATAGGTTTAGTTTCTTTTATTACTGTTTGGCTGCATGCAAGCAATCCCATCATTGGCATATATTCCAATACTATAATTATAGGCCTACACCTCTCAACGAATCTTTGCTTGCATGCAGCCAAACAGTAATAAAAGTAACTAAACCTATTCCCATTATATGGATCGGTTCCAACCTTACATGTTGACCATGGGTTAGTCTCTAGAATTATAGATGCATAATCCCTTAGCCTGGAAAAGTAAAATATATCCTCACCTTGAAGGATCTTTGGAGCCTTCCTTTTTGCATAATAGCATTTTTGCTCTGTTACCTCCACATTAAACCTTCGCCTCACATTATCCTTAAATGCGTTATTGGACCACCGTATGTCATCTTTTAATATGGCAAGGTACTTCTTGGCTAAGAAAGAACTAGTAAGGTAGTTATTACTGTCATGGCGCTCGTAACTGTGTGTGTTAGTCATCGTTTTCACTTGAAAACAATTGAGCATAGGATTGGGGTTGGCTCTAATCCTCCACCCACACCCAGATCATACAAACTGCAACTACTATAATACTTTCATTCTTAAAATACTTGAAGTCAAAACCCTCTTGTATACTGTATTCACGCAGATAATTCTGAAACCTCTTAACATCATCGAAGTAATCACCAATATTTAGTATAAGATTCTCTCCAAAATCATGATCGAAGTTAAATTCTCTGAATGCAAGTTCGCAATGATCCTGACTCCCAAAATCCTTAGGAGGACATAAACTCTCTGTGTCATCCTTATATTCAGACTCCGCCGTATCAATATTTGAAATGTTAATTTTGCAAACACATTCATGAATATCAATATCCTCACTACTCGATGAGTTATCATTGTTCTCTGTATCATTTGTCTATCACCGTCTGACGAAGTTGGAGCGTCTCTTTCTTTGTGAGGCATTGCTCTATCGAATGAAATATTTTTTTGCATAGCTTGCAACTTGTGTTGGGGTCCTACATACAACAAAATTTCGAGCTATTCCACGCCAGTCACCTTTTCCTAGTTTCTGAAGATGCTAATCTTTGCTCCAAGGGACACATGCTAAACGGTGCACTATTAGCATATTGGTTCTCTGAATTTAATGCAAGACTTAAACAACAAAATCTAAACATAAATTTTAAACATAAGAAATGTTTCGTAGTTTATCACAATTCAGAAGTACTACAAAATAGATAAGACACGTAACCTGACCATTCACAATAACATATAGGGAAAAGCTAAAAAATTATATGGTACACCAATAGCTAAAAATTAAAGTTCATTTTAAGGAATTCTTGCTATTAGTTAAAGATGTCGACATAAAGCAATATTGCTCTAAATATTCGTAAAACAAATAATAGAATTATCGGACCAAGTATTCTCAGATCATCAACAAGTAATTTGAGATGAGATGTCCTTCAGAAATTTATCCTATAAAAAATTAAGATATGGTTTTGGAAGTCTTGCTGCAGATGCACCCCTTCGTGGAATGTGCATTTTTGTGAGTCTTATGGATTATGCCAGCATTTTTGACTGGCTTGGTTGATTTGACAATAGGAAAATAACATGGCCTAACATGATAGAAGCTCTTACCCCATCGCTGCTCTCTAAAGATAAGAACCAGCAAATAGAGAATGACCGAAAAGATAGAACATAACACTTGACCAAGAAAAATCACACACATTTTTACCTTTAATTTATTTATCAACAAAATTATAGAAATCACAAATCTCAAACAAATAAAAAACAAGAAAGGCAGAAAGACAGCGGAAAGGCGAACAAACTAACGCCAAATAAAAAATAAGAAAGACAGAAAGACAGTGGAAAGGCGAACAACCTAATGTCGATAGAGGTTGATGAAGAAAGGCGAACAACCTAATGTCGATAGAGGTTGATGAAGAAAGGCAGAAATCAGAGTTGCAAAAAAGAAGCCGACAGAGGTTGGAGAAAAAAGAAAGAGAGCAAAAAATGGATTAGGGCTTTGAGACTATTTAGTTATAATTCTCAAATAAAAATAATCTCCTAAATTATTTTACCTAACAGCGTAATCTTATTTCTAACAAAGGGGACCACTTTGATGCAAAATCGTAGTACAAGAGGTCACTTAGACGAGTTTTAAAGTACGAGAATTAACTTTGATTTTAAGGCATAGTACGGGGATCACTTAGACGAGTTTTAAAGTACGGGGGTGACTCTGATTTTGAGGCATAGTACGGGGAGTCACATAGATAAGTTTTAAAGTACGGGGGATGACTTTGATTTTGAGGCATAGTACGGGGAGTCACATAGATAATAAGTTTTAAAGTACGGGGGATGACTTTGATTTTGAGACATAGTACGGGAGGTGATTTAGATGTGAACTCGTAGTAGGGGAGTCACTTAGATGCAAAATCGTAGTACAGGATGTCACTTAGACGAGTTTTAAAGTATGGGGAGTAACTTTGATTTTAAAGCATAGTACGAAGGTCACTTAGACGAGTTTTAAAGTACAGGGGTGACTTTGATTTTAAGGCATAGTACGGGAGTAAATAAGAATTTTGATATATATATATATATATATATATAATCACATAATGCTATCTTAATTTAATTTGATTTTAAGATATTTAGATTTCATCCATCGTAAGGTGGTAAAATCTCATCTTCGTCATTTATCCGAGATCGAGATAAAACACATTCCTATTGGGAGGAATCGATTTCCTCCCTTTTAAATCTCCAAACGGGCGACAGCCCTTGCTCACGCTGATCATTCCTTCGTTCCTTGGGGCTTCTGCTTGGAGATGGGCAACGTGGATACGATCTTTGCCTCTGTGTTCGTTTTTCTTATGCTAGATGGGGTTGTCGCAAGTCTACCTCGAACGAATCACACAATCCAATATTGATGTCAGAGCTTTCTCAAAACCTTATACATGGATTAGACTCCGTGAAACGTTGTTTCATGAATCAGACTCTCCATGAGACTTTGTCAAAATGTATTAGGAAATGATAAGACTAAAAGAACACGAGACGAGGACGTGGAGAGAATTTTGATTACGGAGATGGAGGGAAATATTTTGAAGATGTGCACATTATTGGCAAGTCGAGAGGGAGTCGATGTGCCGAAGGGGAACTCCAAAGTGTCAAGACGAAGAGCTCCTCCCAACTTGTGGAGCTTCAAACTGTAATCAATTGAGAGAGAGAGAGAGAAATTTATTGGTCGTGACTGAGGTCTCGTAACCCCTTGCGACTTGGAAAACATTCTCTCCGCATCATAAATGTTCGATAGATATGCTAACATGACCGACTTTGGGTGACAAATTTTAGTCCATGCGTCAAGCTTCCACAAGAATATGTAACCCAGACGTACAAGGAATATGGATAAGGTTGCTTCTAACCGGTAACACTATATTATGAAAAATTCTTGCAATATAAAGCTTAATCATGACGAACATTTTGGGGCTGAATTACGTCTACTCACTGGATATAAGTGGAAAGTGATCCTCCGTATCTAGTCAAGTAGGCCTAATCAGAAACTGATTCGATATGACTTCATCTTTAATGGAGAGCAATTGAGAAAAGTTCGGACACACCTTTGCCAACACCTCTCTTTGCATCTTTGAAGCCCTCATCTTCTGGTCATCCATATCTCTGACTTGTGTCAAAAGAAACAATAAGGAAAGAATTTTTATCTCCCAGTATGTGAAAATAATGGCAATAATTGTTTATATATATCATACAAATGCATAATACAATGACAACGAACAGAGGAATGAAACACAAGTATATAAATGCATGTAGGGGAAGGCGTGGATTTGAAAAAGTACACTCCAAACACTGTGATCTAACCCACAAATTCAATAGATTTCTTTTCCTGGTACAACTCCATCACAATCGATACTGATACAAGATGATCTTAGCCACAGCTCCTCCTTTCAATTACCTGGATGACACACAAAAATAAATAAATAACTAAAACACCAAACTTTTACCGACCAAGACATTATTTTGAATTGCATTTCTTTTATCAATATGAACTGGCTAACTTTAATCAGTATCTGTACAGCAGTCTGAATGTAGTCGAAAGCTAATCATCCTAGGGGGGGCGACAGGGGGAGAGCAGAACATGTGCAGTCAGAATACGAGAAAAAACACAATAGGAACTTCTTAGACATGCAGATGTGATGGACTGAATGAGCACCTATAAGCATTTCTTTTACCATCCGCACTTTATACGGCAAGCAATTAAGTACAAGGTTCAGTCACCCTCGTTGGCTAAAATAAGTGGATATTAAAATATAAATGAAGCTCTTGATCAAAATCCAAACTCTACAAACTAAAAAATTATGTGCTTCCAAAATATCTCGAGATTGAAGTAGCTAATATAATTATGTCAAAGAAAAAAAAGCATCAACACACCAGAGCAGTCTTCAGATATTTGTGAGACAGTCACCCAGCTTTGAGAAAGGAATAACAGTGACAAGGGACAACATTAATCTTTGCCCATCCCGAGGGAAATTCTGAACTTCATCATAATGGCTTATACAACTATGTCTCGTAGAAGTCACATATTTTTTTCAGTGAAATAACCCGAGATTTTGAACAAGCTTCAACTTGTCGAAGCCCGATCTTAGTAGTTGCATTACTTTGCATTTAATCACCTACTATATCTAACCTAACAGCAGGAGATGGTCTACAAACAACCCACAATGGCCCAAGCTAATGAATTATCAACTTCAAGTGAGACTCAAAAAGGGTTATGACAAAAATATAATGCATTCTTAAAGATGCGTGAATCAACCAGCCACTCCACTGAACAATTTTCCAAATTGATCCGACCATCAATCTGATCGCATCCATAATGAAGTTACACATGTATCAGGGTCATATTCCCACCCTAACTCACCAGGTAAAGTGACCCAGCAAGAAAATATACTGACATTCTCGCTTTAATGAAGCCAAGAGCATCATATAACTCATTTTGAAGGAAGTTGGACACATTTGACTCAAACAGACTAGGTGGCCAATCAGCCTCCGGAAAGTCACAAAAAAATTGGCAATATCATCAATAATTGCCACAAAAAATTACTTCGTGTTTCAAAGCATCATCTTGATGCACTTCATGAACTAACCACAAGGAAAGGAAAATAAAAGACACCATCTTGCAAAATCAAGACAAGCATACATTTCTAGAACAGCACTTGATCATCTAAATTCCAAACAAAGAAGTGGATATGTATCTAGCACCTAAATGCACCCTTTCTTCACTAACACATCCCCATTTGACAATGCATCCTTTGCAGATACAGTACAATTTGCTAAAACCTTTTGACACCATAATACAAGCACTAAATTGTAATATTGGTTTCAGACATTCAAATATAGGCAACAATGCTGCAAAGATTGTCAGGTCTGAACTACACAAGTTAACCTTGAAAAAAGCAAGACAAACAAACATCACCAGCACAATTCTATGCTATCTAATCTGAGTTCCAGTAAAATTTACATGAAACCTAGTATATAAATGAGCGAATGTTTTCTGTTAGTTTATAGTTTAATGGTTGCATATAACGAGGCATAAAATGGATTAACCTATATGACAACAAGATTATTAAGGCTTAGTTCTGCGGCCCATCTTAGACAAGGTTAACAGAAAAAGAAAGATGTTATACAAACCTAGGTGTCTGAACATCAAGTCAAACATTAAATACTTGCCAAACTAATAACCTAGACATAATTCAACACTGACCAAAAGGAACAAACTCTACCATAGATCAATACATTTTAGAAGAAGGTAATATCCATTACACCTGCAAGAAAGACACTTCAAACCTGAGATGCATTCTCAGATCTTCCTGCACAACCAAATGACTAGACAAAATGAGAACATGCATGTCAAAGCTTGCAGACGGACTATGAAATTGCCTTGTCCTAAAACCAAAGTTCAACACTCACATTAAGATTCTGTGGCTTAGATGCAAGAACCCTAGACTTTTTATACACAAATATCTTGATGCCTTCCCATCTATCATATCTTCCCAAGAAAAGTCCACACTTTTTAGAAGTCCACAAAAACGTGTATATAGTTAACAAATTGACCTTGGCTTGCTAAAAAGTTGATGGTTTCCATCTAAAGCATGCTTTCATCCATTGCTAACCTATTGAGAAAAACTTCGCAAGGCTTGCAATGAGTGGTTCCTTTTCATTAGTTTGCCTTGCATCTAATTTGTGGAGCCACCCGTCTTCCCCACTGACCATTCTTCACAACCTAACCTTTTCAATAATGATGCCTTCCCATCTATCATATCTTCCCAAGAAAAGTCCACACTTTTTAGAAGTCCACAAAAACGTGTATATAGTTAACAAATTGACCTTGGCTTGCTAAAAAGTTGATGGTTTCCATCTAAAGCATGCTTTCATCCATTGCTAACCTATTGAGAAAAACTTCGCAAGGCTTGCAATGAGTGGTTCCTTTTCATTAGTTTGCCTTGCATCTAATTTGTGGAGCCACCCCTTCCCCACTGACCATTCTTCACAACCTAACCTTTTCAATAATCAGCTGTGAAATCCTTGATTGTTTAATGCAAAAGATATCCCTAGACAAACAAATAAACTATAAAAGTTGATGTCAAGATGTAATTGCACTATGTCATTTTGAAATAGATCGCAAATATAAAATCACACAGTCAGCTCTAGCTAAGATGAATCAGCACAATATCCAGGTGTTGGGCAGTTAAAAAATAAAATATACAAATAGTTTGTGTTGTTGAGATGAAAGTGTTGAAATGAATGTATGGAGTTACTAGGAAAGATAAGAAAAAAAAATATTCTTATTCGTGAACAACTATAGAGGATAAAATAAGAGAGAATTTTTTAAGAAGGTATGATCATATGCTTAGGAGACCTATGAATGCAGTAGTTAGAAAAAGAGAAATGATTAATGTTAGTAGTAATAGGAAAGACAAAGGAAAACCAAAAATGACCTTAATAGAAACTATAAATAAAGATTTAAATAGTCTAAGCTTAACTAAACAAATGGTTTTTTACAAATCTCAATGGCAGCAAGAGATCCATGTAGCCGACCCCAGATAGTCAGGGCTTACAGCTTTGTTGTCGTCGTCGTCGTTGTATCCAGGTGTGAACTGCTTTTTCTCATGTGAAGTCATTACTTATCCAAGTAGCAGAACAACTAATCCTACTTCCATATTTTGGACAGGAGAAAAAAATGTATCAGTTAAGCACATGGTTCTCCTCAAGACGACCCTAGATGACATGATCAAGTTAAGCAGAAGATCGTCCTTATGATTAGCATGCCTCTGAACGAAATTATACCTACATTGACCAGGCAATTGCCTGCTAATGAAATAAACCATTCCAAATTCTTCTTACATTCTTGTTACAACATGACAAAATTTAAAGCAACTTAAACTGGTAGCCACATGAAACACATGGTCTGCAATAAAGAATCAGTCATTTAGACTCCATGTGTTGTAGCTATCAATTCTAGGTTACGTCCATCAGAAATCAACTTCTTCCGAAAATATTTATGAAACATCTCATTGGAATCCTGGCTGTATCAAATGCTTTTTATTAGACAATAGAGGGAGTGAAGCCATCAACTTCATACTCTAAGGAAACAAACAACCATATATCCCATAGTTAAATATCAAAACATCCCCAAAGCAATGTCAATGAGATTTGAGTAGCCATAATACATTACAACTTAACTCCACTGAATGGCAATCTAGAAAAGCTAACACCGTAGCTTCTTCCATGATGTTCTAATAGTTTCTTCGAATAGCAATATCAAAAAATTAAAATCATTGTCCTGGATGAGACAGCTATTTTGGCAAATTAATGCAACTAAACTGCAAACTGTGACAAAAATGTCATAAACACTATCCGATATTGCTAAAAGATATTGGACGAATATACCCATAACACAAAGAGAATCAAACAAGAATAATGTAGATAGTGAAGAACCACACCTTCAGAATCCCTGCAATGCAGGATCGCCATGATCATCAGAACTCTCTGCAGTTGGAGTTGACGAATTCCCTTCATGTTCTCCAGCAACAGCTCCGGCTGCAGAAGCACCACCTGGATTCACTGCATTGGCTCGAGGGGCCTTGTAATGCTCATAATCAGGATCGTCTGTCGGCAGCTCATATCGACAAACAGGGCACGAGTTGTGGAGATCGAGCCATCGTAGGATGCACTGCTTGTGGTAGATGTGACTGCATGGCATCTGCTTTGCCACGGTTCCAATCTCGAAGGGATCCATGCAAACCAAGCAATGAGCATCATCGGACGCCAACAACCCCTCCCTGACCTCTACATCCGGAAGGATCTCCACGGCGGCCTTCGACGCCGGCGGAGTGCCGTACCGGTTGGGATCGTTCTCGGCCAATTGCTGGATCAGCTGCTCGAGCCCGGGGCCGACGTGGTAGTCACCGATGTTCCCGACAAAGCGATGCCCTCCGCTGCCGGCACCGGAGGCACCGCCGAGGGAGAGGGTCTGGATGAGTTCACGAAGGGCGGCGACGGGGCTCATCGGCTCAGCGCCGGGCTCGGCGGGCGGGCTCTCGAGAGCGGGATCGCCACCGGGTGCGGCGAGGTCGATGAGGGCGGAGAGGAGGGAGGGGATGGCGGAGAAGGCATCCGCATCGTCGAATGAGAAGTGGAGGTCACGATCGGGGTACGGTTCGGGGTTAGGGTTAGGGTTAGGATCAGGGCGAGACAGGTCGAATTCCTCTACGAAATCGCCGTGGCAATGGGCGCAGGACAGGCCAGCGCCGACGGCGGCGGCGGTGAAGGTCCGGTTGCACTGGTGGCAGAAGTAGCGCTTCTCGGCGAAAGCGGCTCCGGCAGAGGCCATCTCCTTGTCCAACCCAGGATGCAGAGATATCTGGGTTTTATTATTATGATCTCGACGCTTTGTGAGCCTGAAAAAACACTATATATATATATATATATATATATATATATATATATACACTCGCACGCGAACGAACATAAATTGTTTCAGTGTGAAAAATACATCGATTAATATAGTACCCGTTTATTGCGCGGGCCAACACATTTGGGCCTGAAAAGAAGTTTGGTCGTTTTGTATTGGGCCTTCTGAGGAGGACTAAATGGAATAGCGGAAGAAATCATCGCACATTGGATCTCGTCGACGCTCGTATGATTCAGTCGAAGGTAGTGCACCAGTACTCGAGATTTGTAATCTTCTATATTATTACTATTTCGATTTAATTATAGGTGCGTAAACTTGGGTAGGCGTAAGTCCAATAAAAATATCATATTTAAGTAACAAACTTAGATTCGAAAGTGCTGCTGAGAGCAATTTTGGCGGTCAACCCGAGGCCGAAGCATCTGGCTTGGACCCCTTTTGCCACGAGAGCAGAGCTACACGTCATATTTCGATCAAAATGACCGAGGTGGAGGGTTGGAGTTAGATAGAGATGAAGTGAACGTCTTTATTTCTTTATTTATATCTATTTATATATTTATATAAGAGAAGATAATATCTTTATTCATATCCATTTATACGAGAGACGAGTTGATCTAAAAGATTAAATATTGAAAATTTCTCTCAATAGTTTAACCATTATATTAATATTGTGACAACGTATGCCCTCGTAAGATTATGCTCCTGTCAAGAATATCGATCTTGGACTTATGAAGTAAAAATTAATTACGGACAATTGGCTTCATGAGAAAGTCCGCTAGTTGATCTACCGTGTGAACATTATAAAATAAAAGTCAATTGCTATATATTTTATACGAGAGTGAAATACTGGATTGGCACATAAGTAGGTAGCCTCGACATTATCACAACATATTGTAGGAGTAACAAAAGAGCAAATGCAAAGTTCTTTGAGTAGATTCATGACCCAATTAAGTTCTATAGCTGTAGTTGTAATAGAGTGATACTCAGCTTCAGTGGTTGACTGAGCAACTAACTGTCTTTTGTTTCTTGAAACTTCAACTGATTGGATTGGCTCCTAGGAAAATGATATACCCATATGTCAATGTTTTATCATCAAAGTTTTCAGCCCAGTCAACGTCAACATAAGCATGAAGTTGGAGTGGAGAATTTTTGTAGAGAAAAATGTCATAGTCAAGAGTACCATTAAGATATCGTGATACTCGTTTAACTGCTGACCAATGTGTGGTAGATGACCTATGCATGAATTGGGATAGCTTGTTAACTGCAAATAAGATATTTGGGCGGGTGAGAGCCAAATATTAAGAGCTAATTACTTGTCGATATTGTGTAGAATATATAGCAGGACTGTCGTTATTTAATCGAAGCGATTCACCGGTGGAGAGAGGAGTTGAAACATCATTTGCATCCTTCATGTTTGTCTTTACTAATAAGTCTGAGTGTACTTCCGTTGAGAGAGGAAGAGTCCCGAAGATGTCGATGTTGCTTCCACACCCAAAAAATAACTCAAGGGGCAGAGATCTTTGAGGGAAATATAGCAGCCAACTTCTTAATGAACATTGTGACCTCCATACAGTTATTACATATCATAATGATATCATTGATATATACTAGAAGATATATTGTACTGTCAGGTTGTTGATGGAGAAATAAGGAGGTATCAAACTTAGAGTTAGAGAAGCCGACTAACATAAAAAAATGAGTCGAGTTCTTTATATCAGGCTCGTGAAGCTTAACGAAGTCCATAAATAGCCTTGTGGAGCTTACAGACATGATTCAGATACTAAGGATGAAGAAAACCAAGAGGTTGCTCTATAAAAACATCGTTAGTTAATATTCCTTGTAAGAAGACATTGTTCACATCAAGTTGTTATAGGTGATTTAACAACAGGAATGAGCGTCTCTGTGAAGTCAATATCAGGACGTTGATGAGAGCCTTTGGCCACTAAACGGGCCTTATACCTAGCAATGGACCCATTAGGGTTTTGCTTAACTCGAAAAACCTACTTACACCCAATGACATTTTGTACACGATGAAACGGAACAAGGGTCCAGGTAGAGTTATGAAGGATGACATCATATTCATCGCACATAGCTTGATGCCAAGGAGGAGACTTTTGGGCTTGAATGCCCGTGCTAGGTTCATAGGTCTCATCGGAGGGAGTCACAACCATATGGAGAACCTAGTGTGGTTTGAAAATATCACTTTTAGAGCATGTTGTCATGGGATGTCCAAGTGGTTTAAGAGATGATGATGGAATGGGTGCTGGGGAAGTAGTAGAACAAGGTAAGTTGGACTGAGGAGCATTAGCCCTACTAGGCTGTAGCGAGGGGAATGCTAGTGATTGAGTGTCCAAAGATTGGATGTCTGCGGTATGAGCTATGTATGCAGAAGAGGGAGCGAGATGTTGTATCGAATGAGTGCTCCACTCATATATGTGTGCTAGAGTGAGTGATTCTTATGGAGGCTCATTGGACATTGACATGTGCCGCTGATGCATATTCATCGGAGTAGAAGATTTAGACTGGTGATAGTGAAAAGAGGACTCCACAAAGACAACATGACAAGACACAAAGACCTTGTGAGTCAAAGATCGTAGCATTGGTAAGCATTATGTTCAAGAGAGTAACCAATGAAGGTACAAGACTTAGACCTTGGGGCTAGTTTATGTGATGCATAAGGACGTAGTCAATGATAGCAAACACAACCAAAAACCCTAAGTTTATAAAAATTTAGGGATTTATGAAATAGTTTTTCAAATGATGATTGATTATGGAGGATTGGAGTAGGCATACGATTAATCAGATAGATGACAGTCTGGAAGGCTGCAGATTAAAAGGTATTTGGCATGGAAGCATGATGGAGAAGTGTGAGACCAGTTTCAACTATATGTCGATGTTTGATTTCGGCTGAGCCAACTAGTTGAGGAGTATACAGAGGAGACGTGAGATGTTGAATACCACAGGCTAACAAATATGGTGTTAGTGTTTGGTATTCACCCCCATCGTCAGAATAAACTGTTTTAATTGTGGACTGAAAAATATTTTCTACCATTTTTTTGAAGGTAAGGAATATCGTGGAGACGTCAGACTTATGTTGTAGAGGATAAAATCAAGTATATTTGGCAAAATTATCAATAAAGATAACTTAAAATTTATATTTGTCAAACGAAATACTTGGTACAGGACCCCAAACATCAGTATACAGAATTTCAAACGGTTGTGAATAAGAAATAAAATACTTTTGAAAAGACAGTCTATGACTTTTATTACAAAGACATACATCACAATAAGTAACAATATAACTTGCTTTAAAAGATGGAAGAGAATAACGAGAGAAATTTTTTTTTATAGAGTTAGGAAGAAGGGTGACCAAAACGATGATGTCACACATCCACTGGAACAGCAACAGAAGAGTAGGCAGTGGGCTGAGAGATTGATGACCGCTGGTAGATGTTATCTTTACTCTTGTCTTGAACTAACGATGCCCTCGCATTCAGATCTTTGACACGAAAGTAGTTAGGAAAAAATTCAATGGAGGTGTATTAGTTTGTTTACAGAATTGAGAGATAAAAATAAGATTCTATTTGATACGAGGAGCGCACAACACATCATCAAGTGTAAAGTTACGATAATGCGAATTGAGCATTGTGGAACCAGTATGAGTAATGAGAAGTCGTTTACCATCACTGATGATGATGTCATCGTTACCACCATAGCTGTTGTGAAGGGACAAGTTATGGAGATCCGAGGTGATGTGATGGGAGATGCCAAAGTCTATAACCTAGGAATGTTGATCAGAAGTCAAGGCAACAGTGAGATACGCTTGGGCATGGTAGCGGAAGGTCGAGGACGAGACCGACATACCTTGGCAGAGTGACCAACCTTATCACACAACTGACAGACTATTCATTGTTGAGGCATAAGAGCAGGTCACCAAGGCTGTTGATAATTGAAGTTGCTACTTGGAGGGATGGGAGTAGGATGCCAAGGCTGTTGGTAATTGATGTTGCTCCCTTGAGGCATGGGAGCAGGACGCTAAGGATGTTGGTAATTTATGTTGCTTCCTTGAGGTGGTGCCTGCTCGAGTCCCTTGTTGATAGGTTTAGAATACTGATTGCTCTTCCTTTTAGATTTGTGACTTATTTGAGCAGTAATAGATGGTCCTGGAGTCATATCTTCACGCTTTAGATATGTCTTGTAGTCTGTCAACTTATCAGCTCCTTAAATGATAGTGATGAGTCACATGCTCGTATTGCTGCTACTAATTCTTTGTACTCAACCCAAAGATCATTAAGGGTGTGGATAATAACTTCATCATCACTGAGGTTATACCCTATTAAAGCTAAATCATCGAAGATAATCTTTATATGTTGGAGATAATCACCGATGGTACTTCCCTCTTGTTTGGTGTTCATTAAACTTGAGAGGAGGCCGAGCATGTGAGTGCATGAACGATTTGCTAATGTAGTTTGCAACTTGCACCAGGCTTCAGCAGCAGTAGCACAAGAAGATATAAGTGGTGCGATAGAACCAACGACAAAGGCTTGAATCGCCTAGAGAATGAGACGATCTTGACGTAACCATAACTTATACTTTGGATTTGGTACTTGATTTGTTGCCCTCGGGATGATGATCATTTCTAGTAGACAACTGAAAGATCCAACAACATAACCTAGTAAATCATTACCAAATAAGAGATTAGAGAACTGAGCACACCAAGATGCATAGTTTTCTCCTCTGGATAATTTGACGGGGATGAGGGCTGCAGTATTGATAGAGACAAGCCCTATATGTTGAGAAGTACTATTGCTCCCTACGGGGATAGTAACTGGAACTTGAGAGGTAGATGACGAAGACATCAGGAGAGAAGATACCAATCATTGTCGCTTCTGGGTCCGGAAGATATGCGTTGCTGAAGGGCTTGCAGATCAGTTGTGTGGCTGACTAGGATGTGAGAACTGGTGGTTACAATAGCAAAGGAAGATAGAAACTACTGGATTGTGGTGTTGTTGTCCCTGCGGACGAGGGACAGATGTTGCTCTCGGCCAGAATGAAAGCTGCTCTCGGCCATAATGAAAGCTGCTAGTGGCCAGAATGAAAGCTACAGCAAGGCCGTGCAAGTGGGCTACTACAACAGGCAATAGAGAGCTGAGAGGTAGCTGTTGTTACTGGGGCTCTCTTCGCCTAGTGATCGGTGATGGCAGCAAATGAATGCTGCATAAAAGTGACCAATGTCACCTAATGAATGTTGCATGCGAAGAACTCACGCCGACCACCAAAGAAGAGGTTGAGGGCAATGGTGGTCGGCGGCTGGGAGTAGAAGGCAATAACCAACGATCAAGGGTGTGCCCTGGTGGGCAATGGCAGGGAGAAAGAAGTAGCAACGGTAGCAGCAGAAAGGGCTACAGCAGGAAGGCAACCTGTTAGCGGCTGATGGAGGCAAAAGAGGAAGGCACGGTTGGGAAGGGTGGGTGGGTGTGCGGCTGTTGTGCCAGTGGTCAGTGACAGGGAGTAGCGGGCGACAACCGTAGATGGCAAGGGAAGAAAGGACAGAGGAGGAAGGCTTGGTTGCGGAAGTGGCTGATCTTGCTGCGGAGGGACAGCGGCATTGGTTGTGCGCTGCCGAGGAGGTGGCCGATAGTGTCCCGAGTGTTGGGCAGATGGCCCAGATTCAGCCCATAATGGGCTTTAGTGAAGCCCATAGCCCAGAACCTCACTTATATTAACCTAAAACCTAGATTAGGTGGCCAGAGTTGGGATTAAGAGAGCAGCGACGGCTGAAAACGTGGGAGAGAGAAAGAAGACTACAGATTGACAATAGAGGCTAGAAAATAAGAGATCCAGGAAAGGAAAGAAGATAAGGACAAGAAAAGACTATTCTCAATCATTCAAATCTCAGGTTAGATTAGTTTGCAGTGGATTCTTACTGTGATCTCTTGGGAATGTTTTGGATATTGTGCTTAGGATTATAGTCCTTGTATCCCTATGATTCTCTTGTTTCTATTGCTTTGGACTTAGGCAAGAAGCCTTGAGATCTGTATATTTATTATTTTGATAGTGGATTTTCTCTGGCTTGTCTCGTGATTTTTACCCTTCGAGTTGAAGGGGTTTTTCACGTAAATCTTGGTGTTAATCTGATTGTGATTTTTGTTTGATTCCGCTGTGTGTGACGGTCTACTAGTATTTGTTCGTATACAAAGTTTATTCCTGTTTTATTCCCATCAACTGGTATCAGAGCAGGGTTTTAGTGGTATTTAATCTTTTGTATTTGAACATGGAGGTCGGTAATATTTATCGCATGATTAGTTTAAACGGAAATAATTGGATGATATGGAAACCAAGAATGGAAGATATCTTGTATTGCAAAGATTTGTATGGACCTTTGCAGGGAGATAGTGCAAAGCCCATATCTATGACAGATAATGAGTAGAAGAGGTTAGATCGAAAAACAGTTGGCTTTATTCGACAAGGGCTAGATGATAGTGTCTTTCACCATGTTTCTACTGAATGTTCTGCTTACTCTCTTTGGAAAAAGTTAGAAAGTCTTTATGAAAGAAAAACGACTAGCAACAAAGCTTTTCTGATCAGAAAACTTATGAACTTGAAATATAAAGAGGGTGCTTCTATTCCTGAGCATTTGAATGAAATGCAGAGTATTACTAACCAGTTATCCTCTATGAAAATGTCTCTTGATGATGAGTTGCAGGCATTGTTACTTCTCAGTTCTTTGCCAGAAAGTTGGGAGACACTGGTGGTTTCCCTCAGTAATTCGGCACCAGATGATATTGTCACCATGAGTTAAGTAATAAGCAGTTTGTTGAATGAGGAGTTAAGGAAAAAGAATTCAGTAACTTCTCAGATTGATTCACAAGCACTTGTCTCAGAAAATAGAGGAAGGTCAAAGTCAAAGGATAGAAGTGGTTCACGCGTGGGTAGAAGCAAGTCAAGATCAAGGAAAGATATTGTTTGCTACAATTGTGGTGAGAAATGACATTATAAGAATCAGTGCAAGTAACCTAAGAAGAACAAGAAAAGGGGAAAAGAAGTGGAGCATACAAAGTCAAAAGAGAATATCACAGCTACAGTACAAGGTAGTGATTATTTGATTTTATCTACTTCCGATGATATTTTTTCTTGTGTGTGCTAGGATCTCGAGTGGATAATTGACACAGGTGTTTCTTATCATGCTACACCACGGAGGGAGTTCTTTGCTACTTACAGGTCTGAAAATTTTGGTGTTGTCAAGATGGGCAACTATGACACAACAAACATCATTGGCATGGGAGATATATATATAAAGACCAACCTTGGTTGTAAGTTGGTGCTTAAGGATGTGAGGTATGTGATTGATTTAAGACTGAATTTAATTTCAGTTGGAAGGTTGGACGATGAAGACTTTGATGTCAGATTTCACAAAGGGCAGTGGAAGCTCAGTAAGGGTTCTCTTTTGTAGCCAATGAGAAGAAATGTCATACACTATACAGATTACATGCTAAAGCTTGTGGTGAGCAGTTCAATGCTACAGAGAAAGACTTCAGCATAGAGTTATGGCATAAGCGACTGGGATACATGAGCGAGAAAGGGCTGCAAGAACTTTCTAAAAGAGAGGTATTACCATACCTCAAAGGTACACGTTTGAACCATTGTATTGATTGTTTGGCTGGTAAACAACATAAAGTTTCCTTTGTTAATCCTGCCTTATCTAGAAAAATGCATGTCTTGGACCGTGTCTATACAGATGTGTGTGGTCCTTTGAGGACAAAAACTCTTGGTGGATCTGTTAATGTTCCTAGTATCAATGGTGCACTTTATTTTGTTACTTTTATAGATGACTTTTCCAGGAAAGTTTGAGCCTATGCTTTGAAGACTAAAGATCAGGTTATTAATGTCTTCAAATAGTTTCATGCTAGAGTTGAGAGGGAGACAGAAAGACAATTGAAATGTATAATATCAAATAATGGTGGTGAGTATATAGGATTATTTAATGATTATTGCAGGTCACATGACATCCAACATGAGTTGACAGTCCCTGGTACGCCTCAGTATAATGCAATTGCAGAGAGGATGAATCGCACCATCATTGAAAATATCAGATGTATGCTTTCACAGGCCAAGCTACCCAAAAGGTTTTGGGATGAGGCTTTGAGGACTGCAGTTGATGTAATCAACTTATCACCATGTACAACTCTAGATGATGATATTGCAGAGCATGTATGGTCAGGGAAAGATGTATCCTATAGGTATTTAAGAGTGTTTGGTTGTCGTGCATTTGCACATATTCCAAACAATGAGAGGTCCAAGCTGGATGGTAAGACAAAAGAGTGTATTTTTCTTGGTTACTCACATGATCAGTTTGGTTATAGGCTTTGGGATCCAGAAAAACAGAAGGTATTCAGAAGTAGAGATGTGGTCTTCTTTGAGGATCAAACTATTGAGGATTTGAAGAAGGAGGCACCAGCTAAGACTTCTGCAAAGGGATTTGTAGACTGTGACCCAGTTATTCCACCAGTATATCAGGGTGATGGGGGAGATGTGCAGGAAGATGGTGTAGAGCCAGATGTTGATCTACCTGCAGGACATGTTGAGCAGGAAGAAGAAAGAGAGCAAGTTCCGACAAAACCTCAATTAAGAAGATCTTCTAGACCACGTCAACCTTCCAGAAGATACTCTACAGAGGAGTATATGATGCTTACTGATGCAGGTGAACCAGAGAGTTATCAGGAAGCAGTTGAAAGTGAGCAGAAAAAGAAGTGGTTTATTGCTATGCAGGAAGAGATGGATTCTCTGCAGAAGAACCACACATATGATTTGGTGCAACTATCAGAGGGAAGTAAGACCTTGAAGAACAAGTGAGTTTTCAGGTTGAAGACTCAAGAATATTGTTCTCAACCAAAGTATAAAGTTAGATTGGTTGTGAAAGGCTTTGGTCAAAAGAAAGGTATTGACTTTGAAGAAATTTTTTCTCCTTTTGTTAAAATGTCTTCTATCCGTGTTGCTCTTTGTATTGCTGCTAATCTAGACTTGGAGATTGAACAGTTAGATGTGAAAATGGCTTTCCTTCATGGTGATTTGGCGGAGAAAATTTATATGAAGCAACTAGAAGGCTTCAAAGTCAAAGGTAAAAAAAATCTTGTCTGCAAGTTGAAGAAGAGCTTGTATGGGCTAAAGCAAGCTCCAAAACAGTGGTATAAAAAGTTTGATTCATTTATGATTGAAAATGAATATAAAAGAACAGCTTCAGATCATTGTGTGTACATAAAACGGTTTGGTGAGAATTTTATTATTCTTTTACTTTATGTTAATGACATGCTTATCCTCGAAAAAGATATATCTATGATTGGCAGGTTGAAGAAAGAACTGAGTGAGTCTTTTGCAATGAAGGACATGAGGCCAGCAAAGCAAATACTAGGCATGCAGATTTCTCGTGATAGAAGAAAGAGAAAGATTTGGTTGTCACAGGAGAAATACATTGAGAAAGTATTGGATAGGTTCAGTATGAGTAATGCAAAGCCAGTTGGTTCTCCTCTTGTAGGTCACTTCAAGTTGTGCTCAGATCAGAGTCCGTCAAGTGATGAGGAGAAGGAGAAAATGCAAAAGGTTCATTATGCTTCAGTAGTTGGAAGTTTAATGTACGCAATGGTATGTACGAGGCCGGACATCACATATACAGTGAGTGTTACTAGTAGATTTCTTGCAAATCTAGGTAAAGAGCATTGGGCAACAGTGAAGTGGATTTTTAGATATCTCAGAGGAAGTTCTAAAGTTTGTTTAAGCTTTGGAGGTGGACCACCTGTATTAACAGGTTACACAGATGCATATATGACAAGAGATATTGACACAAGGAAGTTCACATCAGGTTTTGTACTTACTTTTGCAGGGGGAGCTGTGTCATGACAGTCCAGATTGCAAAGGTGTATTGCTCTCTCTACCACAGAGGCAGAATATATTGCTGCTACAGAGGTTTGTAAAGAAATGTTATGGATGAAATGATTCTTACAAGAATTGGGGCTGAAACAAGAAAACTATGTGGTGTATTGTGATAGCCAGAGTGCCATCCATTTATGCAAGAACCCAACATTTCATTCCAAGTCAAAGCATATAGATGTCATATATCATTAGATCAGAAATGTGTTTGATGAGAAGCAGTTACAGCTTCAGAAAATTCACACATATGATAATGGGGCAGACATGCTAACAAAGGCTTTATCGAAAGAGAGACAGGAGATGTGCCGACAGCTGGTCGACATGACTTCACATTGAGGAGTCATGAGACAGCCTCCCTTATGGGCTGAAGGGGGAGGTTGTTGGGTAGATGGCCCAGATTCAGCCCATAATGGGCTTTAGTAAGCCTAGAACCTCACTTATATTAACCTAAAACCTAGATTAGGTGGCCAGGGTTGGGATTAAGAGAGCAGCGGCAGCTGAAAACGTGGGAGAGAGAAAGAAGACTACAGATTGACAATAGAGGCCAGAAAATAAGAGATACAGGAAAGGGAAGAAGATAAGGACAGGAAAAGACTATTCTCAATCATTCAAATCTCAGGTTAGATCAGTTTGCAGTGGATTCTTACTGTGATCTCTTGGGAATGTTTGGATATTGTGGTTAGGATTATAGTCCTTGTATCCCTGTGATTCTCTTGTGGCTATTGCTTTGGGCTTGGGCAAGAAGCCTTGAGATCTGTATATTCATTATTTTGATAGTAGATTTTCTCTGGCTTGTCCCGTGATTTTTACCCTTCGAGTGGAAGGGGTTTTTCACGTAAATCTTGGTGTTCATCTGATTGTGATTTCTGTTTAATTCCGCTGTGTGTGACGGTTTGCTAGTATTTGTTCGTATATAAAGTTTATTCTTGTTTTATTCCCATCACCGAGTGAAGCAGGAAACAGAGAGGGGCTTTGTCGACAAGAGAAGTGGCATATTCTTTTCTCTTCACCGAGCGACGCAGTCTGCATAGCAGTAGTAGAAGAGGTAGCGACATCGGCATTTGGGTTGGCTGAAGAAGAGGAGGCAACTGACGGCTTTGCTATATTTTTGTCGTCGGCAGCGATGCTCTGTTTTTGTCGGGAGCTGAGGTTGAGGCTTTGTAGAGGAGGAGGTGATCGGTGGCTATGCCTTCAAAGGAAGGTAGGTCGCCGGTAGATCTGAAGGGCTGCATAGAGGATGACAAAGGAGAAATATCGTTTTGGCAGCAATAGAAAGCAATCCGTGGAAGAAGAAGGGGTTGTTGCACATACAGATGGTGTCAGCCATTCGTGATGCACTTCACGGGATGTCAGTCCTTCAACAATGAAAAAGAAGGGGCTATTGTATGTAGCCGGATGCGATGGGAACAGTGCACACTTTTATTCATTCATTCATACCTATTTATACAACAGAAAATAAAATTGAAAAAATTAGGTATTAAAGATTTTTCTTAACTATCTAAGGATTATGTTAATATTGTGAGAACAACTTTATACTTTAACAGGAGTCACGAGGATCAACCACAACTAAATAAATGATAAAAAGGATTATTGATCCCTCTCCTCGTTCAGGTCAAGAAGAGAGATGGATGATAAAAAGGAGTATTTGCAAATCCTCCTCCCTCTCTCTCTCTCTCTCTCTCTCTTTCTCTCTCCAATTTGGGGGAGAATGAGATAAGGATAGATCCTGATTTGAGACATCAATCCAGATGACTTTGGATTCGTAATGCTTAGCTTTGTCCAACTACAGTGGAGAAATCTCTCACCTTTATCTTGATGTTTCCTCTTTCGACTCTAGTGCATCAATACATATTGTCTGCTTTAGCTATTTGGACTCGAAAGGTCTAGCTAGCATCTCTACTAACTAGCCTTGGTGGTGTAGGTAGTGACTTTAATTACATCAGCTAATATACCACCACCATGTAGATTTAACTTACTCCTGCAATTCTTTCATCTATTCACTTGCTTGTCACATAGCTAACATACGCACATCTACCTGCTGCATATATACATTTGACGCCTAACATGGTCGCAGAAGCAAAAATCAAACTCGGGTTGTGATGTTCCCCTTGTTAAGCATTCCATGTTCCTCTCATGTCTTCGGACATTTACATAACCTAACAAGCACCTGCAGGTGCCTGAGATGATGTTCCCTTTGTTTACGTCCTGCATCATGAGTCCACCACCCTTTCCCTATCCATATCTTATTTTGCATTACAAATTATATCTCTATCTAATGTACGAAGTCTTACCATACTAAATAAAAATGATGTCTGACGGAAGTGACCAAAGTTCATAATGGTCAACCACGACCCATAATGGAACGCTAGAAAAGTATAAGAGCAAACTTTGTTTGTAATGCCGTGATCACCATCACCTTGGGAATGGAGTTTTCAACCATGGTTCCGCACATCCATTCTTCGGTTTCTTGTGTCGATATTATTTAATCGCCTGCGTCCTGTGAGCTAATAAAAGCTCTTACCATGCTGTAGTGGATTGCCCACAGATGTCAGCATAGGAATAAAGTAGTACATCATTTGAAACTCACCACACTATAAAATTGTGTAGTAGGCGTGCAATCAGAATATCCAAATAATATATTTGACAATGATAAGTAAAGGAAATCTGATGCATGATATCCTAGCATTATAAAACAACAAAGGATATCCCCTCCATGTTGTAGTGCTGCCATTGCATTTCTTGACGTCAGTCTTTAGGTTGATCGAATCGATCACTCTAAGATAAAAGAATTACATTTTTGGAAGAAAAATGATACAGAAACAAATGACACATTAATAGGTTGCTATATGCTTGTACTAGTCACTTCAATCATCGGAATTATGCTTCACTTGATGGCGTACGATGGGGGAGAACTTGGAAGTAATACATCTACACTTTTGTCTCCAGGCTTTGGCTTTGTCCTTGAGGAAATTATTCTATTCTGTCCATGTTCTGACAGCTATAAGGAGATTACAATGTTTCCTTCTTGTTTTTATACTGCAAGTTGACTGCATGCGTCATGGCAAGTAATGGAGAAGGAGAATAGGGAAGAGAGAGAGCGAGCGAGAGAGATGATGTATTTGTTTAACCCCGGTGGGAAGAGATGGTAACACACAAAAGGAGGTGTTGGTGGCTAAGACAGTGCTGGAATCCAGGTCATTAGATGAGGATGATTGGGTGGGGGCAGCAGCTACTTGACCCATGTTTTGCTGTTAATGGAAGACAATAAAGAGAAATGATACCTCAGCAGGACGATGGAATCATGTTTCCTCAATCTCCTGCCTGCCTACTTGACGTTACTTCTAATCATCTAATGCCTGTTTAATATGCTCTTATTAATCCACTGAAACAGGTGGTGGGAGAAGAGCCAAACTTCAGCAATTTTTTTACTAGACTTGGGTTCACAAGCTTGAATTAAGTTGGCAGAGAGGTCTACAGACCTTCAAGAAGAAGAGTATGATCCAATATATATATATAGAGGTAGATAGAGAAACAATGATATCAACATCAATCTCTCTCTTAACCTTCTTCCCATGAAACAGACTCTAAATTTGAACCACTCATCGAACTCATGAATCCATTTGGAGTGACAAGACATCTCCTCTTTCCCAAGCAACGCTATCATACTGCTGGTTGTCTTGCAAGATAAAAGAGACTGCAGGAAGAACTCATGCAGCGCCTCTACTTTGATAAAGCCGGCCACTGCAATGAGGCTTTTGCAGACTGCACTTTTTAGTTATGTGTAGAAAGAGAGGACGTACTTGGATTATATGCTTGTACTGTCGACGTACTTAAAACTACGGTCCAGACGATGCAGAGGATCGGGAACAGCAGCGCTCTTGCTTTCGAGGTCTCTACCCGTTCTTATATGCTATTACTCTAATATGAGATTCTTAGCTCCATCACACCGAGGCCGTGAAGCCATCATCTTGGAAGTGAGGAGGATGCCATGGCCAAGAGTCCCATCCTACATATATTGTATAGCTTTTCGATAGGTGAGGCCTACAGACGAGATCACGTCAATCTCATGCTCCACTGGTCAGCTTTCCGAGAGATTCAGTGCCACTTGGTTCCTGGTGTGGACTTCATATATTACCATTTCTACTGCTCAGCTTATTCATGGGGTCTGCGGGCTTCACGTCCCCACTTAGCTCTGGTGAGCTGACCCCGGACACTGCACTTGTTGATGTGGATCAACAGTACCCATCGGGAGCTAAGTCGTAGTCCCATTCGGGACGTGATCAAGCGTCTGCTCCGCGAAGGGGCCCACCGCCAACCAGTCGCGGGTCCGCCACAAATCCGCTTCAAATTATTCCGGTTCCAATATCGTCACTCCCCGTCCACGCTCCTAGCTCTCGGACGGAGAGGGCCGGGCGGGTGCAGCGAGCGCGTAACGAGGCGCTTACTGGGAGCTATTTATCTGTCCCCCTCATTATTGGAAAGCAGGCCAAAAAAAAAGAGAAAAGGGTCAAGCGAAAGCGACGACTCACGAAAAGGGGGGGGCACCAAGCGGACCCGACTGACCGAGCAGCGGGCCCCGCATATCAGGTGCGACGCCACAAGAATCCCGGGTTGCTGTCCGACCCTCGGATCTCGATCGGACGTCGAAAGCGCGTCGGGCCCAGCAGGTCCCAGTAAACGAAGGAGGCACCGGGTTGTGTGTTGCGGTAGACTAAACAGCCTTCACCTAACCACAGAGGAGGTGACAGCTGGAACAGCGGGATCCCGTTCTGTGGCCAAAAGTGTTGTGTTCCCGCGTTTTACCGCGGGTGTTCTTTCCATTTTTTACGTTGCATGCATGCTTGAGGCCGCCGTAAAAGAGAAGCGTTTTCCTCGGGTGTTTTACCGCGGACCTGCTTTCTACTTTTACGTCGCATGCATGCTTTGTGATTGCAGTGAAAAGGATGGTACCCCAAAAGTGTTTCCTACGGGCGTTTTACCGGCACACTTCTTTCTACTTTTACGTTGCATGCATGCGTGCCTGTTATTACTGTAAAGAAGATGTTCTCCGGAAGCGTAATATGTGGGTTGAAAGTGTTTCTACCTCGAGTCTTCTTTATACCTTTACGTCGCATGCATGCTCATGACTGCTGTTCACGAACTATTTGTTGTGAAGGTATCCAGCACCAAAAGTCGTCGCTTTAAATTAAAAAATCATCATTGTCTTCTCGCCACACATGGGTACAGAGACGGTGGGATTATGTCATTCTCTGGTATTTTGTTCTCCACAACCTCTAATGAAAAAGTTACTTGGACATTGTTGTTTTGTAAATACAACTGATGACTCGGATTCAAAATAATGACGATGTTTTCAATTCTGGAGGTAAATTTAAAAACATTCGATATGAGTTGTAATCAAAAGATTTTTTGACAGGGAGCACACTGTAGCAGTGAGCTTATCCAATGGAGATCACTGTCACGCAACAGGAGTGGTCCATGGGGAGCCTTGAAGGCTCTTTGAGTGTGGCACAGTAAAAGCGGGTGTTGGTGGTTGCACTGCAGTGCCTGGCTCCCCCACCTCCGGCTGGACCACAGCCCCCCCCTCCCGACATGGAAAGCGACCGGCGGCCGATCCACGGCCGCAATCCTCCACCGTGCTCCCCGCCCGTACCACCACCTCGCGTCGCGCACATGAGCCTGACTCAGGTTTCGAATTCTGTCGGCCTCGAGCGGTCGATCAGCAACGTCGTCGGATCGGATGCGGAAATGCCTCGGCCTGAATCCGGTAAGGACCTGAATTGATCCTTTGTTTCGCAAACATGCCGATAAGTGGCACTCGTTGAACGGTGGATACCGAGTCACTGATTCTGATCATCGACGGATGATGGATCGGGTCAAGAATCGGAGGCGGATCTTCGATGGGCCGACTCCGCTTCGCTTCTGATGGTGTCGAGGGAGGAGACGGCCGGTAGGACGCGAGGGAGAAGTTGAAATAGGGGAGGGACGAAGAAGGCGTGGGCCCCACCAACCCATGTGCTCTTCCCTCTGTCTCCACCCGCTCCTGCTTCTGCCTCTCTCTCTCTCTCTCTCTCCTTCCCCTCAATCATTAGTCTTCTCCCACCTCTTCAACCAAACGGACCCTTCCCTCTTGCTCCCATCGCGCCCCCCCCCCCCTTCTCTCTCTCTCTCTCTCTCTCTCTCTTATCTCTCATCCTCTCCTGTTATTTTCTTTTCTATTTTTTTAATATTTTGTATTCTTTGCGCTGTTCTCACTCGCTCCGTGGGGGGCCATGAGCAACCCTGACGGCGGCACCAGCGGCAGCGGCCCGCTCGAGGGCCAGAAGCAGCAGCAGCGGCAGCTGGCGCCCGCGGGTGGGAACGGGGCGCTGGCCGTCAAGAAGCCGCCGTCCAAGGACCGTCACAGCAAGGTGGACGGCCGCGGGCGGCGCATCCGCATGCCCATCATCTGCGCCGCTCGGGTGTTCCAGCTCACACGCGAGCTGGGCCACAAGTCGGACGGCCAGACCATCGAGTGGCTCCTTCGCCAGGCCGAGCCCTCCATCATCGCCGCCACCGGCACTGGCACCACCCCGGCCAGCTTCTCCACCGTCTCCTCCTCCCTCCTCCGCGGCGCTGCCGGGAACTCCTCCGCGGCCGCTGCACCACTCTCCCTTCCCACCCCTTCCTCATCCGCGGCCGCTGTCAGCGGTACCCACCTCCTCTCCCACGCCCTCGCGCCCGCTCCTTTCATCCTCGGCAAGCGCTTGCGCGCGGACGACGACTCCGGAGTCAAAGAAGACACCGTCACCGGGGGAATCGGCGGCGGAAGTAGTGGGGCGGGGATGGGGATCGGTCCGGCGGCTGGATTCTGGGCCGTGCCAGCCCGGCAGGATTTCGGGCAGGTCTGGAGCTTCGCCACGCCGGAGATGGTGCCGGTCACGCTCAACGGGAGGTTCGCGGGTCAGCCTATGGGGGAGGCGTCGGCGGCGCGGGTCGGGAACTATCTTCCTCTCGCCGGCCACCTCAACCTGCTCGCCTCATTGTCGGGCACCCCCGGCGCGGCCGCCGCGGGGGCGGCAGCTGGGACCGACGACGAGGCCCGCTGATTGCGTGGGTGGGTTAGGGTTAGGGTTCTAGTGGTTCTCTCTTGGAGTCCAAAAAAAGAAAAAAAGAAAAAGAAGAAGAAGAAGAAAAAAAAAAAAAGCCTTAGCTTGTTTGTGGGGTTGGAGTGATGCGGACTTAAGTCTTTTATTGCCTGCCTTGTCTTTCTTTGGCCCTCTTTCTTGATTTGTGTCTCGGTTGTTAGGGTTTCTGTGGATCGGTTGTGCACAATACTTTTCCATGGGTTTCTCAAGGAGACTAGTCGAAGGCATCTCGGAAGCACAGATGCTGATGGATGGTTGGAATTTGGCTGCATTCGCAAAGGGCTTCTTCATTCTACATCGCTGGGGATCAGAGGAGAGCGGTTGTGGCTATCCCCTTTCTCTTTGCCAGAGGCAGTGGGAACGAAGAATAGGGTTTCATATTGTGGTCATCGTATGCAGAGCATGATGGTAATATTGTAATGGCAACTCAGAGGGAGCATTTAGAGGTAGAAGAGGGCGTGGGAGCTTCAATTGTGATCGGTAGCTGGGAACATGCAGCAGCACCTCGATATCCTACTTCAGGGAAGCCTCTGTTGTCAAATCTGTAAGTTCCCCGTTTCCAAAGCTCCATTCTATATTTGTAGCCATATTTCTTTGATTTACCAGCATGGCAATAATGGGGGTAAAGTGTATGTATTTGTGGACCATTTGGTTTGTGTGAGAGCTAATAAAAAAACTGTTACCTGGTTCTTCTCGCTGCGCTGATGTCTAAGTGTGATCCGTGTGGCTGGGCTGTCTAAAGTTTTATCTTTTTTGCTGCTTCATAATCTTGCCTCGTTCGTTGTGTTTCCATTAATCAAGATCGAGTTTTTTCTTTTGTGCGCTAATGGAATGGTCCTGAATGATTAGGGATCAGGAGGCTCAACGCATAAGCTCTTTAACCATTGCTTTGAATTGATTTGTTTATGATATATCACAGTATTTTACTATTGGTGTCCCGGCACAAAGTAAAGTAGATTAGGATATCTTTTAAGCATCTCAATCCATACATACCACCACCTCACTCTGTCTCTGTTTCCTGTTCTTCTAACTAAATCGGTGACCGTGGGCTTCAAATTTTCTTGGTCGAGAGAGACCAACCTCTTATCAGGAAAACTGTTTTCTTCTTGAAAAGCTGCAGTCTGTGAGTACAGAAACTCGTGGAGTAGAGAGGTACATACATTGAGCAAAATATTGTCTCTATAAAGCATAACTACCCTATAGTTCTTAGTGTGTTTTACTAAGAAGTTTGTGTTCATATTATTCTAATCTTCTGATGGCATATGCGCATGAACAATGGAGTCAATGGTGTGTGAGATCAATTCTGTGTCATGTGTCGTGGATGTAGTAACTGTCTATGCCTTTTTTCGCTGCTACTATGAGGGAGGGAGGGGGGGGGGGGGGGGGGGGGGGGGGGCGGGGGCTGCTGCTGGTTATGCCAAGTGAAGAATGCCGGCAGATATTTACGATGAATTCATGTTATCCTGTTTAAATGAATGTATGCATGTCATGGCCTCCCCAAAGTGTAATCGATGTCATCAAGTGGCAGGCAAAGAGTACAGGTTCCCCCGGTTCCATTTCTGGCGACTGTGGGTGGAGCTACTGAGTCTTGTATTGCTGCCCTCCACAGTTCGCTTCCATCAATATCTGATACAGCATTTGTTTAAATATCGCTGCAACTTATCATCTAATTCCTCAAAATGTGGTGTCACCATTTATTTAAGATAATGCATGTCCTCAGGTCATATCATCCTCCAGAAAACTGTGGCCTAATATGGGTGTATTTAAGATAACGCATGTCTTTTCAAGTCATATCTATCATCCTCCAGAAAACTGTGGCCTAATATGGGTGATGTACATGGGTTGGGGGCGGGGGGTGGTGCTCTCGGTCCACAAGCCGATGGAATAGATGTCACTTAAAGTCCGTAGGAATTCTTCCTACGTGGCCGTCATTTGACCGAACCGGTGATTACGATGGTGTTTGTGAGAGCAGCCGTTGTTGCTTCGGGTTCCATGACGGACGAAGCATATAACAACAATAATAACAAAATCTTAAGCTTTTAGAATCGATTAGATGGATCTCTTGTCATTGAGATTTATAAATGATTAACTATTTAAGATCAAAAGGCATATAATGCGAGTGAAAACGTTCGGCTCTGATTCCGAGGCTGTGAATGAAGCCCGAAGCTGCTCAGGAAGGTAGACGCTACCACGGCGAACTCCTGCAGCTCACCCAGCGGGGGCCGGGCCAAATGGAGCACTCCCCTTCGTTCATGCGTATCCGCATAAAATGTCTTGCATTCTGAGTTCTAAGCTCCTCCGTCTTTGCCCACAAGTCCAGAGTAACTTCAGACAGTAAATAATCGCTCCATTTCTGGTCAAGAGAATCAGCAAAGCAAAACTTGAAAGCAAACATATTTCAAATTAATGGACCACACCAAGAAAACGGATTGTCTGGAGTAGAAGATAGGAAATGTATACACGATCACAAACACCAAGGATTTATTATAAGGTAAAGTAATAGCAGCCCTTAGACGTTGAAGAAGACTCTTTTATCTTTTGGTTGCCACAGTATTGATATTAAGGTGTTGTACTTGCTGCTTACGGTAAGTAATATATGACGGATTAATCTAAAGGTGCTTGGAGAGAGAGAGACCTCTCTTGGGGCGATGTGGGGAACTCTTCATGGTTCATAATCTCTCCTATATCTTAACTCCCTATCCTAGTATTGAAAATTGATTCATGGTAGTTACATAGGTAGTTAACATGTTTAGAAGTAGTGACTCATGTTTAGGAGTTGTGGAGGTAGTTTAAGAGTTAGTGAGAGTAGTTATTAATCATAAGTGAGATAGTGAGATGAAAGAAGTGGTGTGAGTTAGTTATTATTATGTCCTATAAATAGGACCTTAGAGAATGAAGCAAGAGTGCAGAGAGTGTGTACAGAGAAGAGAGTGTGTGCATTTGGAGATAATCTTGTAAGTGTTCTTGTTCTTTTACCTCATGTTTAATACTACGTCGTTTCCTTGATTGAAAGCGTTTTCATTAATTGGATCGTAGTATTCTGTTTTATCGTTTCCTTGCTCTTCCTTCCCCAACATTTGTGGTCTCAAAGCCTCGTTTCAATCTGAACTGGGCATTATGACTTTTAATGGTAATTCTATGTCTTAACCCCTTATTCCCATCTTCTCGGGCAAAACCTACGAATTTTAGAGTATCAAGATGAAGACTATATTCAAGTCTCAGGATCTTTGGGACTTGATAGAGAATGAATATGCAGATCCAGATGAAGAAACCAGGCTAAGGGAGAATAGAAAGAAGGACTCAAATGTATTGTTCTTCATTCAACAAGCTGTGCATGAGACAATCTTCTCAAGAATTGCAGTAGCGACAACCTCAAGACAAGCTTGGTTGTTACTTCAAAATGAATTTCAAGGCTCATCGAGGGTGATCACGGCAAAACTTCAAACCCTTCGCCGTGAGTTTGAAAATTTGTTTATGAAAAGCAATGAATCAGTGCAAGATTTTCTTTCTCGAGTGACTGAAATTGTTAGTCAAATGAAATCCTATGGTGAACATCTTTATGATCAAATAATTGTTGTAAAAGTTTTGAGAAGTTTAACTTCGAAATTTGATCATGTTGTTACGGCAATTGAAGAGTCAAAGGACTTATCTACTTATTCATTTGATGAACTAATGGGTTCCTTCCAAGCACATGAAGCAAGGTTGAACAGGTCACTTGAAAAAAGTAAAGAAAAAACATTTCAAGTTAAGGGGGAGTCTTCTACTTCAAAAGAAGACAAAAAATCAACAGGAAGAGGACGTGGCAGAGGAGGATTTCGTGGTAGAGGAAATAGAAGAGGAAGAGGAAGATGACACTTTAATGGGCATGATGAAAGGCAATCAAACTATGATCAGAAAAACTACAATAGTGGAATTCAATGTCACTATTGTAAAAAGTTTGATCATATGAAAACAGATTGCTGGAAAAGAGAAAAGCAAGCAAGCTATATGGAAGAAAATGAAGACAATAGTAAGTTGTTTATGACTCATTCACAAGTTAATGATATCTCAAATGACATTTGATTTTTGGATAGTGGATGTTCTAATCATATGTCAGACATAAGATCAATATTTAGAGATATTGATGAAACTCACAAGTTGAAAGTTAAACTTGGAGATAGCAAGCAAATCCAGGTAGAAGGAAAATGAACAATTGAGGTGAAGACAAATCAAGGGAAGGTAAAACACATTGATAATGTTTTCTATGTTCCTAGCTTATCACATAACTTGTTGAGTGTTAGACAATTGATAGATATTGGATATTCAATTATATTTGATGATGGTTCATGCACTATTAAAGATAAGAAATCTGGTTTGATTATAGCAAATGTTTGCATGATGCAAAATAAGATGTTTCCAATTGATGTTTCAAATATTGAGAAACATGCTCTTGTTGTAAATCAAAAGAATGAGATAAATTTATAGCATTTGAGATATGGACACCTTAATATTAAGGGTTTAAGGTTGTTAAATAAAAAAGAAATGGTTTATGAATTACCTAAAATTAATACACTTGATGTATGTGAATGATATATTTATGGCAAATAAAGTAAGAAATCATTTCCTATTGGAAAAGCATGGAGAGCATCTAATTGTCTTGAATTAATTCATGCTGACTTATGTGGACCTATGAATACAAAATCATTTGGGGGAAGTCGATATTTTCTGTTATTTACTGATGATTATAGCCACATAAGTTGGGTATATTTTCTGAAATTGAAATCTGAAGCATTTAATAACTTTCGAAAATTCAAGACACTTGTAGAAAGGCAAAGTGGTAAATGCATAAAGACACTTCGGACAGATAGAGGTGGTGAATTTATGTCTAATGAGTTTAATTCCTTTTGTGAAGAAAATGGTATTCGCAGGGAATTGACAGCACCATATACACCGGAGCAAAATGGTGTAGCTGAACGTAAGAATCGAACTGTTATCGAAATGGCAAAAAGTTTGCTTAAAGGAAAGCATCTTTCGAATCAGTTTTGGGTCGAAGCAGTTGCAACAGCAGTTTATTTGTTGAATATTTCACCGACAAAGGCTGTTATGAACCGAACTCCTTTTGAAACTTGGTATGATATAAAGCCAACTGTAAGCCATCTAAGAATTTTTTGTTGTATTGCTTATGCTTTGGTAAATTCACAAAATCATCATAAGCTTGATGAAAAATAAAAAAAATATATCTTAATTGGATATCCTGCACAATCCAAAGCATATCGATTATATAATCCTGTAAGTGGCAAAGTTATTATTAACAAAAATATTATATTTGATGAAAGGGCAAGTTGGAATAGGGAGATTAATGAAGGTGATGTACAAATTCGTGTTCCAACAGAACTAGTTACTCCACCGAATCAAGTGACAGATCCTGCTCCGACAAGATCAACGTCAACCTCACACAGTAGCAGTTGAAATTCAGCAAATGTTTCCTCAGATGAAACCCCTCCAGGAAGGTTTAGATCATTAACAGAGATTTATGATTCAACATTTGCTTTATATATTTCAGATCCTATAAGTTTTGAAGAAGCAGTTGAGGAATATCGAAAAGCAATGAAGGAGAAAATCAAGTCAATAAAGAAGAATGAAATCTGGGAGCTAATGGATCAACCGAAAGAAAAGAAAGTTTTTGGATCGAAATGGGTGTTCAAAATAAAATATAATGCAGACGAAAATATCTAAAAGCATAATACTCGGTTTGTAGCAAATGGAGCCATAACATGAAGTATTTATGGCACAGATGAACAAGTTGTAGATATTCTCACCAAGTCACTTCCAGTTCAAAAGCATGTTTATTTTATGTCTCAAATTTGTGTATGTAACTATGAATCAAGGGGGAGTGTTGAGAATTGATTCATGGTAGTTATATAGGTAGTTAACATGTTTAGAAGTAGTGGCTCATGTTTAGGAGTTATGGAGATAGTTTAAGAGTTAGTGGGGGTAGTTATTAATCATGGGTGAGATAGTGGGATGAAGGAAGTGGTGTGAGTTAGTTATTATTATGTCCTATAAATAGAACCTTAGAGAATGAAGTAAGAGTGCAGAGAGTGTGTACAGAAAAGAGTGTGTGCATTTGGAGATAATCTTGTAAGTGTTCTTGTTCTTTTACCTCCTGTTTAATAATACGTCGTTTTCTTGATTGAAAGCGTTTTCGTCAATTGGATCGTAGTTTTTATTCTGTTTTATCGTTTCCTTACTCCTCCTTCCCCAACACTTGTCTTTTGTTATAGGTCCTATTTTACTCTCTCTTCCTCGAGGGAAAACCTTTTACCATAGGGCCCATCTTATGACAAGACATCTTTTAGATGTCGATAATATCTGACTATATGGTCCCTGCTAAGGAAGATGACTACTTTGTTTTTTTATACTTTGACGCGAAAGTTTTTGATTGGATCAAGAGAACTGTAGAGGATTTTATAATTTTTAATGATGATGAGATTTCTGTCTTGAGAAAATCGAGTCAGTCACTCTTCTTTGGTTGGTTCGTTTTTGAAACGTTCACCTACAGTTAAGGTTGTTCGATCCTTGGTTTTGCATCTGTGATAGTTTTTATCCCCATCACAAGTCTTAGATATGACTTGTGATTTTTTTCTGTTTCATTTTTCTTCTGATGTTGATTCATTGAAAGTTGTTTGGGAAGGTTTGTGATCAGTGCAAGAGAAAGCCCGACATCTGATCCTATAGAGACTAAATTTTTCATCCGATGTTTTAAAACTTCTCTTTTGGTTCATTGTGGATTCAGTTACCTAGTCTTCCTTTTGATTATTGGACTTTTAAAAGTATTTTTCATATTGCATTGTCATTGTCGATTCATCCCGTTTTGAAGATTGATGAACGCTCGACGACTTCTGTGAGACCACATTTTGTTCGAGTGTGAGTTAAACTAGATTTATCTAAGCCCGTCGTGTAAATTGGAAAGCTCTAGGAGGGTGTTTAATTTTCATATTTTTATCATTTGAGAGGCTTTTTATGTGGTTGTGTTGAATTATAAAATGTTTTGAGTGTTCTAACAAAAACCTTATGAGTCCTCATACATCCAGAGAGATCAGGGGGATGCCATCGCTGGAGCAACTACTATTTAGGGCAAGAAGGCCTATCAAGGCTAGTGAGACAAACGATATCAGCTGCCATGTTCACCATGGTCTAGGCCTCCTCCAAGGTGCTAAGCGATGTGATGATAGCTGGTAGTATTAGGTTTAATCTCAGGCTAATCTATCCAAGGAATTAATGCTGATATCGTTTTTATTTTCTAAGGAGCTACAGGTTGCGTATTACTTCGTAAACTTGCTCTTCTGATTTAGGTCGATGTGATGATTTAAAAGGCTCTTAGTTCTCTAGCTTAGTGGAGAAAGTTGGTGTTAGGATCATAATAGTATTAAGATGGGAGTATAGTAATTTTATATGAGTTTAAAATTTAATCAATAAATCAATATAAAAAAAATATGATTAATCAAAAGCATAAGAGTTACGAGTAAAGTAAATTAGTAAACAACAATAAATCAAAAGCAATAGAAGGAATGCAAACTAATTTATTATAGTTCGATCTTTTTAACTTATGTCCACTCTCGATTCCTCTTCCCTCGAGGTTATCGATTTTCACTATCGATCTACTTTCTAACGGATGAAGATCAATTACCCTTGTTATAACTTTTCTCTTCTTAACAGGCTTAGGAAAGAACCTTCACGCTCCTTCTTTCAAAAGATCTCTCACATCTTATAACTTAGAATCACCTCCAAACTCAAGAAGGAAGAGACTAAAATAATGCTCAAAGAGAGACTACAACCTTTCATAATATAAGAATTTGATGTTTTATCAACCCAGCCTTAATGAGATATTTTTAGATCCTAAGATGTTTGAAAATGGAATCAAAAAATTTAAATCTTCAAAAAAATTGAGGGTATGAGCGATACTATCATTGACATATGGTGGTACTATTTGAATTTTAGGTGGTACCACCACCACCCTAGGTGATACCACCACCTACATAGGTAATACCATCACCTATATAGTCGGTACCATCGTCGGTAGTGCTGACAAGCATTGTTTGTGCTTATCGGTTGACCTAGGCAAGACCACCACCCAAGCTTGTTCAAGGCCACTATTTTGACATTTTAATAAGCCTAATTTAGTCTACGTCCAAGCCTATTGGCGTTCTCGACAAGTTGGCATGGTTTCAGTCCAATACCAACATAATTTGACCCAAAATGACTTTGACCAATGCTTTAATAATCCAACCATATATCCGACACAATTACAAAGCTTTCATTATATTATATGTCATTCCGACATATCGTTTAATCTTTTCATACTTTGTTTGAACCTCCAATGTGTCGTCCTTTCCTTCCGGATATCGCCCAACTATTGGCATGTCGATTTTCTCATGACATCCGATCTTTTTACGTAATACCCCATCCTTCTAGCACGATGCCCGAACTTATAGTACGAAGTCCAATCTTCGACATCTCAACTAATCCTTCGGCTCGACATCCAATTTTCGATATAATACTTTTTCGGCACAACGTCCAATTCTCTTGCTTTGACAATTTACTCTTTGATAGTTTGAATTTGTGATCAAAGTATTTCCTGCATCAATTATCTTAAAAATATATTAGTCTATAAACTCATTAATTGATTGCATCATCAAAATTCAAGATTCAACAATATATTCTTTTTTGATGATGACAACTAACTGATGATAAAATATTAACTAGGCTCCCCTTGTCTATATACTGTTTTAAAATATAATAAACTTAAATTCAGAAAAAATCTTTTAGTGCTAGTCTTTGAATTTAAACTAAAATAATTTTAATCATAAATTTTAGTGACTTTCAATAGTAATCATTGCAAAAAAAATCGTATACAATTTTAGTTAAAATATCAAATAATCATTACACTAATCATTGCACAAAACATATGCATAATTTTAGTTAAAAATATCATAATAATTATTACACAAATCATATGCATAATTTCAATTACAATATCAAACATCATTATCGTCATAAGTTAAAATATCATAAGTTTTTCACGTTATCAAAATGTAAAATTTATATAAGCTACTCAGGTGGTAGAAATCTAAAATGCCTAAATAAAGTATGAAAATATGCATCAAAAGTGTTAAGACGCTAATGAATATGTTGTACCTCAGTCAAAATATGGTCTTAACAAAGCTCAATATGATCTAGTCAGGCTACTATAGAATTTGAAGATGAAGGTCTCATCTCAAATGGACTAGTAGGAGGAGAATGACTGCCCCTATGTATAGTTATTTCTGGTTTAGACTCAAGTAGATGAGGATTAGTTCTTCTAGGTACTATAATCTAAATTTCATTCATTACAATACACCTCAATTTTCTTAATAGGTTTCTATTGATGACATTGAATCTTCCTAGTTTCATAAATTTTTCTTCTAGAGGAATGGCTATGTCTTGTGCATGTAGTAGTCTAGTAATCATACTACAATATGCAAGCATCATGTCTATCTCAAATATATCAATCATATTTTGATGTATCAGATATCCAAAGCAATTATTACGTCCTGTCATAATATAATACATGATACCTATTTCTAGGGTATTAACTTCATCAAGATGATATTATTTAGGAAGCATAATACTAATTATGATATGATGAAATAGTTTTGTGTTAAATAGTAAAAGATGTTCATAACTTTTTGGAAAAATAGATAGATTAGAATTTCTAAAAATAGTGCTAATTGCCTTAGAATATGTAACCCCAATTGATTCGGTGTCATATTTGTTGGGATTATACCACTAGAGAGTATCATATGCATAATGAAAAAATAAAACAAAACATGTTTCCCACATTTATTACGTTGTCATGCATAAACTGGTGCGCGAAAATTGTAAAACCCAAAAACTACGACTAGTGTGAGATTGATTACCTAGGGAGATTATATATCCCTGAAACTTTTAGATCTAATTAAAGAGGATGAAGGAGGTCAGATGTCATCCTTTCTAGCAGTATCCACACGATAGATCATTGCAGCGATGCTCCTCTAATCGTAACAAAAAACTTGCACCTTCTTACAATGAACGTGGAAGAGGATCTACTATCTTCTTCACTGCCCTCTCACAGTAGGGAGAGGGTGGTCAGCTGAGAAGATGAGGGAGGAAGGAGAATAGAAGGGGGCAACCAAAGATGCAGCCTATTACTTGTGTTGACTACCCCTATCTCTTATTTATAGAGAGCCAACAAAACCCTAATGGATCCTGTCTTAGTGGGTATTAGATCTCTATCCAATTATCCTCACTTCTTGGATCTCTATCCAATAATATCAATTGGCCTCTAATTGAGCATCATGCAAGGGATTCATTAATATTGGGTCTCATCCAGTGAGAACATGGGCTAATTGGATAACTCATATCCAATCCTCTACTCGTTGAAACATTCACCATATGTGTATGACCCTCTAGGCCCAATACTGAGCTGGCCATGAGTTTCACCTAACAGAACTCTTTCTAACTTAATGAATTATTATCCCATAATAATTCACTCAACTTATCGACTATAGACGTACTAGGCCACTACGTTATAGTCCCCAGAAGGTACAAGAAATTTAATCCATTAGACTTGTCTGCCCTCAATTATCATGTATCTTAGTCCCTCGTACATCTAGTATCTCAGAGACAATATATTGTGCATGGAACAATCAGGCCACATACAAAATCTATATGAGTCTCGCTCCAATTAGATTCTCCCGAAAAACTCCTCTCTCAATCCGAACGACCTTAGCTAGGGATTGCCTGAGCGAGAGTACACAAAATATTTCTCTCATGATATCGAGAGTAGATAATCCTTTATTGACACTCAATTATCTTTGTAAGGTTAGCTACCAATCTTGATAATCGATTGTATCAGATTTAAAACTTTCAAGACTTCCTTAGTGTCTCAAGTCTAAGGACTGGACACACAACTAAGACTACAAAATAGTTGTCTAACGTTAGGTATCATCAACCATCTAGCATTTCGTAAGTGAATCAATCAGTGAACTCATTCTACAATGAGCACCTGTATTATATCCTTAGTGTTATCACATGAGTGTCTATGAGACCAACTACCTTCATCATATGGACGAGAATATAGTACACTGATCTGTCCAGTTATCTCGATGTCCCTCTCGAGTAATCTATGATCAGAATTATTTAAGGTCTATGTTTAAAGGTGAATCAATCTCATTATCGTGATATCATCATGATCTGATTTCTATTGCATAGATCTAAGGACATCATAATATATATATATATATATATATATATATATATATATATATATATATATGTTCATAGACAATATAGTGTGAGAAAATGCTAATAATGATAATAAGCAAAAAAATCGCACAGCATGTCACACGTGCCATCACTTACGTGATTTGCTTGTAGGGCACTTGTAATCAACTATCACCCACTTGACCTAAAGCCAATGACCTATGTGTTTGATCCCCATCAGACCCCTATGAAGCTTAAAGATAGCTTGAGCCAACAGCTTTGTCAGTGGATTTACAATGTTATCTTCTGATGGAACTCTTTCAATTGCTACATCTCTATAGGTCATGATCTTCCTAATCAGTTGGAACTTTATCAGAATAATTCTGATGAAACTTGGGTTCCCTTGCTAGAGCTCCTTGCTACTTGAGAATCAGCTCCTTGCTACTTGGTACGACTCCCAAATCCATGATAAACTGTTGAATCTCATATTTTGATAATGAAATTAATTGATGAGTGTTTAATCTAACATATGTGTCAGAGGAAGAATTGCAGGTCTAACTATGACAAGAGCAATTGAGTTATAACCAAATGATGGGCCAAGATCAAGCTTGGGCATCAGGCCGGGTTCGAACGATGCAGTGGGACCTCGCTGGGAGTTCGCTAGGAGATTCGTCGAAGGGATCAGGAAGCTTGCTGGGAACACGCTGGGAGATCGCCAAAAGAAGACCATAGGACTCATCGTAAGAATGCCGGTGGTTGTTGGATTAAGCGGGAGTTAGGTCTTATTTAAACTTATTGGTCATTAAGAGTTGTAATCATTGAGTCCTAGTTAGAGTTTGAGTCATAATTGAGTTGGATTTAGAAGGAATCCAAATCAACTCAATAAGACAACCGAGTCCACTAAAAGGGTTTGATTGAGCTTAGGTTGAGCTCAATTGGTTGACCAAAGAGTTGACCACTTTTTCGAAGATTCCGATGAGCGGTGGTTAAACCGCCTAGGTCTGGTGGGTAAATTGCTCCAAAAATCTGAAGCCGCTTGGGGCCTATAAATACCCCAAGTATTCTTACATTTCATATAACAAATTTTTGAGATTATATTCTATGAAAAAAGATTGTGTGTGAATTGTAAGAAAAAAAAATGGGTAAGAGAGAGAGCTTAGATTTAGAAAATTCTTGAAGTCTCCCTTGTAAGCAAAGTGTATAGATTTGGTCTTCACCCAAAGAAGATCGGTAGTGGATGCCAATATGCCTCAAGAAGGAGAACTCGGGAGTGGACGTAGGCCCGTTGGTGCCAAACCACTATAATTGTGAGTGTTTTATTCTTATTATATTTACTACTTGAAATCGTCGAATTCTTAATCGCTTTGAATTAAATATCAATTAGACGCTTCCGATTTTTTACTTGCTCTTTGAAAAATGAAGTTTCAAGTCAAGCATTTTCATTATGACGTTGCTTATCTTTTATTTAAAATTATTTGTTCTTTCTTGAGTTGTTTTCAAGCAATAAACTTAGCATTCTTAGAATCACTCACTTGCATTATTTGAATGAAAAGCTTCAGTTTTTTTCATATTTTGCTACAAGCGAAAAGTTTTGATTAAGATGAGAATTTGCACTTGTACTAATTCACCCCCCCCCCCCCCCTCTTAGTGCCAATTGATCCTAACAATTGGTATCAGAGCAAGGTAGTTAGTTACTCCATTGGATTAACACCCACTTGAGTAAATGACTTATTTTGGCATGAATGAGAGACATTCCATCTCACGTCCTCCCATGTTCAATGGGACGTATTACTTGTATTGGAAGACAAAGATCCGTATCTTTCTTATCTCTTTGGACCTTGATTTATGGAATATTATTGAGAATGGATTTGAAAAATCTTCTAAGCTAATGAATGAGCTAAATGATTTGGAAAAGAATTTTCTTTGAATGCAAAGGCTATGAATGCCTTATTTTGTGCTCTTGATAAAAATGAGTTTAATCGTATTTCTGTTTGTGAATCGGCTTTTGATATTTGACACATACTAGAAATCACACACGAGGGGACTAGTAGAATAAAAGAATCTAAGATAAATATTTTAGTTCATAACTATGAGTTATTTTGAATGAAACCAAATGAGTCCATTGGAGTCATGTACACCTGTTCTATGAATGTTGTCAATAGCTTAAAAGCACTTGAAAAATATTTTTTGAGTTTTGAATTAGTTAATAAAATTTTGAGATCTTTACCCAAAAATTGGGATCCTAAAGTAATCGTATTCAAGAAGCCAAAAACTTAAATAACTTGATTCTTGAAGAACTGATTAACTCTCTTATGACATATGAACTAAATTGTAAAGCTTATAATGAGCTTGACGAACCCTTTCCAAAGAACATGAAAGATGTAGCACTTCAGACAACAAATGACTCCTCGAGTGAAATATTAAGTGATGAGGACCATGATATTATATTATTATAAAAAAATTAAAAATTTTATAAAAAGGAACAAAAACTATAAAAATAAAAAGGAACTTAAGAAGGACAATGTCATATGCTATGAATGCAAAAAACTGGGATATTTTAAAAATAAATATCCTTATTTGAAGAATAAGCCGACATATAAGAAGAAAACACTTTCGGCCACTTGGGACGATTCAAGCTTTTCGGATAAAAAAGACCACTCCAAAGTGAGGTTGGTAATTATGCTCTAATCGCGATCAAAGATGAGTTTAGTGAGTCTTTAAGTGTTTCTTTTTTGGAATTATTAAGCATGTTTCATGATTTGTTTAATGAGTTTAGAAAATTTAACAAATATTTAAGTTGCTTAAGAATGATCATGAACTGTTAGTTAGTAGACTTGATGAAATACATGATTCATTAGCACCACATAACACTTGTTCTAAATGTGAGATACTTGATATTGTTAAAAAAGAATACATCATGCTTAAAACAACATTAGAAAAATTTGAAATTGTGAACAAATCCCTAAATATGATCATTGCTAATAAGGGTTATATTAATAAAAAAAATAATATAGGCTTTGTTGGTAACATTCAATAAAAGCTAACCATGTTTGTTAAAGGACTAACATTAAATTTGCCACCAAAAATCAAGTATAATTTTTATAGTAAATTAGGACATAAGGCAAACAAATATCTATTTAGAAAATGTAGTCCGCATTAACTTGTAGGGTTCCCAAAGGAACTCTATACAATAACAAACAATTAGAAAAGAAAGATAAAATTCTTTATGAAGGACCTAATATAAAATGGGTACCTAAATAAAAAATATCTTTCTTGTAGGTTTGTCTCCAAACTAAAGCTAGGAGCACCAAATGGTATCTTGATAGTGGATGCTCAAGGCACATGACCGGAGATTCATCTTATTGTTCTAAGCTCACTAGCTTAAGTGAATGAGTTGTTACCTTCGGAGACAACAAAGGTAAAATCATTGGAAAAAGAACAATAGGTAATACATCAAACCTCTTAATCAAAGATGTATTATTAGTTGATGGCTTGAAATACAATTTGCTTAGTATTAGCCAATTATGTGATAAAAGATATATGATTAAATTTTAACCTAATGCTTGCATAATTGAATCGTCACATAAAAATAAATCTTTAATTGTCTTAAGAAACAACAATGTATACACCATAGATATTGAGAAATTTTGTGATGAAACTTATTTTTCGGCTTTGAATGATGATGTTTGGATTTGGCATAAAAGACTAGGTCATGCTAGCATGAAACTCTTAAACCAAATTTTCTATCAAGGAACTAGTAAGAGGCTTACATAATCTTAAGTTTATCAAAGACAAAGTATGTGACACTTGTCAATGAGAAAAATAAATAAAGAGCTGTTTTAAGTTAAAAAATCAAATAAGCACTTCTAGGCCACTTAAATTGATCCATATGGATTTATTTGGACCAATTGACATTACAAGTTTAGGTGGTAGTAAATATGCATTGTTTTAGTGGATGACTTTAATTGATATACTTAGACCTATTTCTTGACATATAAAAGTGATACATTTAAATATTTTATAAAATTTTATACAAAATGAAAAAGGAGGCATGATTTGTACAATTCTTAGCGATCATGGTGGAGAATTTCAAAACAATGATTTTCAAAATTTTTGTGAATCAAATGGGTATATCCATAATTTTTCTAATCCATGAAATCCACAACAAAATGGAGTAATAGAAAGAAAAAATAGGAACTTATAAGAAATGACTAGAACAATGTTAAATGAACATAGTCTACCCAAATATTTTTGGGCTGACATGCTATGTTTTAAATAGGATTCTTGTAAGACCATTACTCACTAAGACTCCTTATGAATTATGGAATGGTAAAAAACCCAATATTACTTATCTTAAAATATTTGGTTACAAATATTTTATTTTAAATGAAAAAGATGCTTTAGGAAAATTTGATGCAAAATCCGATGAAAATATTTTTCTAGGTTATTCATCTATTTCAAAAGCTTATCTAATAAAAGAACATTAGTAATAGAAGAATCCAATAGTATTATTTTTAATGAGTTTTTTGAATTTAAAAAGATTGATTCTGATGATGAAATTGATCTTGATATTTTGAATTTAAATGATAACACTACTAAAAGTAACTTGAATGAATCTACCTCCAAATCCTTACATAAGAAATGAAAGTATGTAAATGATTATCCTAGGGAGTTTATAATAGAAGAAACATAAAAAGGAATTCAAACTCTATCTTCTTTTAAAATTTTTTGTGCAAATGTCATGTTTATTTCTTAAAACGAGCCAAAATGCATTGATAAGGCCCTAAGAGATGATTCTTGGGTTAATGCAATGCATGAAGAGCTTAATCAATTTGAGAGAAATGAGATATGGGAGCTTGTTCATAGACCTAATGACCATGTAGTAACTGGTACTAAATGAGTCTTTAGAAACAAGCAAGATGAAAATGGTATCGTGGTTAGAAACAAGGCTAGATTAGTGGCCAAAGGTTTCAACCAAGAAAAAGGAATCAATTATGATAAGACCTTCTCCTGTAGCTAGACTTGAAGCCACAAGGATGCTCCTTGCCTTTGCTTCCTATTTTAAGTTGTTTCAAATGGATGTTAAAAGTGCTTTTCTAAATGGTTTTATTTTCAAAGAAGTGTATATTGAACAACCCCCCCGATTTTCAAAATAATCTTCTTCCTAATCATATTTTCAAACTTACAAAAACTCTTTATGGATTAAAATAAGCCCCTCGGGCTTGGTATGAAAAACTTAGTTTTTTTCTTATTTTAAATAAATTTTCAAAAGGTAAGGTAGATATCATATTATTTTTTAAGCATTTTGAAAATGATTTACTTGTTATTCAAATTTATATTGATGATATCATTTTTGGATCTACAAATAAATCTTTATGTGAGTCTTTTGCTAAAGAAATGAGCCTAATGAGTGAGTTAACATTCTTCTTAGGATTACAAATAAAACAACTAGATGATGGTATTTTTATTAATCAAACTAAATATACCTTGAACTTGATAAAATGATTTAGCATGAAAAATGCTAAAGCATTAAACACTCCCATGAGCATATCTATAAAGTTGGACTTAGATAATGAAGGAGAAAACTTTAATAACAAAAACTTATAGATGAATGATAGGTAGTTTATTATACTTAACTGCTACTTGACCAGATATCATGTTTAGTGATATCCTGAAACTCTCTCATTTGAAAGCAGTTAACCTAACCTGAAACTCTCATTTGAAAGCAGTTAAATGAATCTTTAGATACTTGAAAGAAACATCTAAACTAGAATTATGGTATCCAAAATCAAAGAACTTTGACTTGATTACCTATTCTGATACCAATTTTGGTGGATGTAGAATAGATAAAAGAAGTACTACCGAAACATGTCAATTTTTGGGGCATGCAATTGTTTCTTGGACTTCTAGGAAACAAAATTCAGTAGCCTTATCTATTACAGAAGCAGAATACATTACAGCTAGTGCATGTTGTGCCTAAGTCATTTGGATGAAAAACACACTAGAAGATTATGTAATAAAATTAAAAAATATTCCTATAAAGTGTGATAATACAAGTGCTATATGTTTGACTAAAAATCCTATTTAACATTCGAGAACTAAACATATTGATATTAGACATCATTTTATAAGGGATCATGTAGATTGTCAAGATATATTTTTAGAATTTATTGACACTAAGCATCAATTAGCAAATATTTTTATAAAACTTTTAAATGAAGAATAATTTGATTTTCTTAGAAGAGAACTTGGAATGCTAAATCATGAAAATATATGAATTGCTTGATTTAATGAGAATGAATTATTTTTTCTTTGTGATAATATTTTTTTAAAAATATCTTATTATTAACATGAAATTATCTTATTGTTCCCATAAGATGATTATGTTATTATTCATAAAAAGTAAAAACATTTATATGATGTTTTATTAGTTTACAGACTTATTTGCTAGAAATTACATGAGATAATTTTAAAATGCATGAGTAGCTCTTAAACTTTTGAATCTCCTTGAATATCTTAGAACTTCTAGATTATTTTAGAAATTTATCTTTACAAAATTGAGAGCTATGTTTAATAATGTTTTATAACTCCTCCCTTATTTTTTTCCTTCTTGTTCACAAGAGGAAGAAAATCCTTTAAGACTTATATCGTATTTTAAAAAAGGGGAGCAAAAACTCATATGTCTTAAAATATTTAGCCCCTCATTTCACCTTTTTGTTGATGACAAATGGGGAGAAATGGATGTAGATGACTTATGTAATAACTTAAGGGAAAATTTTCAAATGGTAAAATCATTGATGAGTTAATGACTTAAAAATTTAAAAGTAAATTTTTATTGATATATGAGTATCATTGAAATATAATTTGCTTGAAATATTGATTGACTTGAATTCAAGAGTGTGTGATTCTCTTGAATTTAAGTCTTCTTTATTATGGCATGAATTTAGGGGGAGTTAGGATTAACTCCCGTCATCAATTAATTGTCATCATCAAAAAGGGGGAGAATGTTGAATCTTGAATTTTGATGATGAAATCAATTGATGAGTATTTAATATAATATATATGTTAGATGAAGAATTATAGGTTTAACTATGACAAGAGCAATTGAGTTACAACCATATGATGAACCAAGATTAAGCTTGGGCATCGGGCCGGGTTCGGATGATGTAGTGGGACCTCGCTGGGAGTTCAATAGGAGATTCGCCAAGGGATCGGGAAGCTCGCTGAGAACACATTGGGAGATCGTCGGAAGAAGACCATAGGACTCACCGCAAGAATGCCGGAGGCTGTCGGATTGAGTCATAGTTACAGTTTGAATCCTAATTGAGTTGGATTTGGAAGGAATTCAAATCAACTCAGTGAGGCAACCGGGTCCACTAAAAGGGTTTGATTGAGCTCAGGTTAAGCTCAATTGGTTGACCAAAGAGTTGGTCACCATCAGGTTCAAGCTAGAATTTGAAAAGTGGAGGGAACCACTTTTTTGGAGATTCCGGTGGGTAAACCACCGGTGAGCGACGGTTAGACCATCCGTACCCTGGAATCAGGGCGGCTGCCAGCGGTTGTCAACAGCTGAACTGGTTAGGTCTGGTGGGTAAACCGCCCGTACCTTGTTTCCAAGCGACTGACGGTGGGTAAACTGCCCAGGTCGGTGGTTGAACCACCCGTACATAGTTTTCGGGTGGCTAATGGCGGGTAAACCGCCTAGGTCGACAGGTAAACCATCCGTACCTGATTTTTTTTGGGTGAGTTTGATTTTTGGCTCCAAAAATCTAAAAGCCACTTGGGGCCTATAAATGCCCCAAGTATTCTTGCATTCCATATAATAAATTTTTAGGATTACATTATGTGAAAAAAGATTATGTGTGAATTGTAAGAAAAAGAAAAGGGGTAAGAGAGATAGCTAAGAGTTAGAAAATTCTTGAAGTCTCCCTTATAAGCAAGGTGTAAGGGTTTGTGGTCTTCACCCAAAGAAGATCGGTGGTAGACTCCAGTGTGCCTCAAGAAGGACTCGGGAGTGGACATAGGCCCGTTAGTACCGAATCACTATAATTATGAGTGTTTTATTTTTGTTATATTTACTACTTGCAATCATCGAGTTCTTAATTGCTTTGAATTAAATATTAATTAGACGCTTTCGATTTTTACTTGCTCTTTGAAAAATGAAGTTTCAAGTCAAGTACTTTCATTATGATGTTGCTTATCTTTTATTCGAAATTGCTTGTTCTTTCTTGAGTTGTTTTTAAGCAAGAAACTTAGCATTCTTAGAATCACTCACTTACTTGAACGAAAAGCTTCGGTTTTTTCCTATCTTACTACAAGCAAAATGTTTTTATTAAAACGAGAATTTGCACTTGCACTAATTCATCCCTCCAACCCCCCACCCTCCCTCCCCTCTTAGTGCCAATTGATCCTAATATGAACTTCTTCATCCACACCCCTTCCTTTATTGCTTCTGCTGCAACAATATATTCTTCGTGTACTAGTAAAAGATCCTTAGTCAATAGTAGTATCTTGCTCAAAACTCTTCCAGCTTATTGCTCCTCCATTCAGGATAAACACATACTTGAGATCAATTTGCTATCATCGATATTAGACTGGAAACTCGAGTCTGTATAGCCCTCAACTTAGAGGCTACATTCTTCGTGTACTAGTAAAAGATCCTTAGTCCTTCTTAAGTACTTAAAGATGCATTTTATTGCCTTTCAATGTTTTAAACCTGGATCCGCCTGATACCTGCTCACGACACTCAGAGCATGCACTATATTTGGCCTAGTACATAGCATAACATATATGATAGACCATATCCCTGAGGCATAGGGTATCGTATCCTATCTATATCTATCCTTTCCTCAGGAGTCTACGAGAACATACTTCTAGAAAGTGATATTCCATATCTAATCGATATAAGACATCTCTTGGAATTTTTCATGTCTAATACGAGATAACTGGACAGACCGATATATTATATAACTGTCTATATGATAGAGGCAGCTGGTCCCATAGCCACTTGTATAAGGACACTAAGGGTATAATAGAGGTGCCCATTAGAGAATGAGTTCACTGATTAATCTGCTTATGAAATACTGGATGGTTAATGATACTTATCATCAGATAGCGATTCTGTAGTCCCAGTTGTGTGTCTGGTCCTTAGACTTGAGTCACCCATGATGCTTATTTGAGTACTCATTTCTTTTAAACCGGACTTATAGGTTTGGAAAGTTTCAGATATAGTACTGCCAGTTATCAGGATTGGTAGCCAACCTTATGAAGGTAATTGAGTGTCAATGGAGGATCGATCATCCACTCTCAGTATCACGAGAGGAATATCCCATGTGTATCGCTCAGACAAATCCTCGGTCGAAGCCGTTCGGATTGAGAGGAAAGAAGTTCTCTGGGAGAATCGATTAGAGCGATATTTGGAGGTTTCTATATGAGGCCTGATAGTACCATGCCTAATATACGATCTTCGGGATATTAGATGGATGAGGGACTATAGATACACGGTAATTGAGAACAGACATGTTCAATAAAAAAAATCCTCTATACCATCTAGGGACTATGACGTAGTGGTCTAGTACGTCTATAGTCGATGAGTCGAGTGAATTATTATGAGATAATAATTTATTGAGTCAAAAGGAGTTATGATAGGTAGGACTCACGACCAACTCGGTATTAGGCCTAGAGGGTCACACATATATGGTAGATGTTTCAGTAAGTAGAGGATTGAATATGATTTATCTAATTAACCCTTATTATCATTGATGAGACCCAATATTGATGGACTCTTTTCATGAGGCCCAGTTATAGGCCAACTAAGATTATTGGATAGAGATCCAATAATCCAAAATTAGTGGGTAAATGGATGAAGATCCAATACCCACTAAGGCAGGATCCATTAGGATTTTTTGGTGTCTCTTTATAAATAGGAGGCAGGATGGCTACCCCTCCTATTCTCCTCTCTCTCTGTGTGTGCTAAAGTTAAGCTTTTGGGGTGTGATTAGATGAGCACATTGAATCTCAAATTTTGATGATGAAATCAATTGATACAGTTATGATCTAATCTATATTCAAGAAAGTGATGCAGGAATATCTTCGATTATGAAAAGATAAAATGATTGAATTAGGAAAATCAAATGTTGGTTGGAGTCAAAGAATGAGCGTCGAGCTGGCGCCTAGATCAAATGTTGCGGGAGTCAACATGCTGATGGATCAAGCAATATGCCGAAGGAGAATATGATGCATCGATGGTTTAGATAAACAAATAACATGTCGGACAACACGATTAACGCTTTATAACAAATTATCTAGATCGAAGTAGTTTAGAGTTATAATTGAGTTGGTTTTGAATGTAATTAGACCAGCTCAATTAAGGGGTTATTAGGCCTTAATTGGGGCTGATTGGCCTATTAGAAAGCCTATTTCAGTGACCCAAGATTAAGTCTTCGAAGATATAGTCTCCGAGAAGATATAGTCTTTGGGACTATGTCAAGTGGTGGTACCACCCAGACACAGTCTCCTAGACTGTGTCAAGTAGTGGTACCACCTAGGCTAGTGGTACTACCGCCAGTGCCTAGTGACCGAGGCTATCAGGGGGCGGTAGTACCATCCATTAATGGTGATGGTACCATCAACATATCGAGGACTCTAAAAATTTAAATTTTGGCTTCATTTTTAAAGTCATTTGGGCCTATAAACACTCCACTCATTCTTAATTGAAGAAGTAATAAAGTTGAATAAAAACTTGTGAAAACTCTAGTGTAATTCCTTGAGAATTCCCTTCTAGATCTATGTTTTGATTTTTAGTTTAAGAGAGGAGTGAGTAGCTTGTAAAGGTTATCTCCTAAAGCTGTGAAAAGGAGAACCGGGTAAGAGGCAATTGATCTTCGCCAGTTGAAGGAAGATCGATAATGGAAGCGATTGGACTCCACAGAAAAGGAATCGAGAGTGGACATAGGTCATGTGGACAGAACTACTATAAAATTGGTTTGCTTCCTCTTCTTTACTATTTACCTTCACTGCTTTCTTATTTAACTGTCTACTACCTTTGATTGTACTCTTTGAAACATCTCTACGTTTAAACATATTTTTGATATGGATTTTATTTAATGAATCTTTAAATTAAAGATTTTTAAAAAGCACTAATTCACTCACCCCCCCTCTCTTAGTGCTGACTTATCCTAATAAGTAGTATCAGAGCAAAGTTTCTCTCTATTTGGTTTAAAACCCAAGAGAGATGGTTTTTGCCGGCAATCAAGAGGGACTTTCTATCACTTGTCCTCCCATGTTCAATGGGATGAACTATACATATTGAAAAATTGAATGAAAATTTTTCTGCTTTCTATGGATTTTAATTTATGGCATATTATTGAAAGCGATTTTGAAAAATCTTCCAAACCAATGAATGAATAGAATGATTTGGAAAAGAAGACTTTATCTTTAAATGCTAAAGCGATAAACGCTTTATTTTGTACTCTTAATAAAAATAAATTTAATCAAATTTCCATATACGAATCTACGCATGAGATTTGGCATACACTCGAAGTCACACACGAAGGCACTAGTAGAATCAAAGAGTTAAAAATTAATTTTTTATTACATAACTCTGAGTTGTTTCATATGAAACTAAGTGAGATCATTAGAGACATCGACACATGTTTTACGGATGTTGTTGATAGTTTAAAAGTACTTGGTAAAAGTTTTATAATTTTGAATTTGTTAACAAAATACTAAGACTCCTTCCAAAAAGTTGAGATCCCAAAGTAACGACAATACAAGAAGCAAATGACCTAAATAATTTTACACTTGAAGAACTTATCGGGTCTTTGATGACCTATGAAATGACATGCATACCACATGATGAATCGAGAACAACCTTCCAAAGAACAAGAAAGACATGACACTTAGAACCAAGGAAGAACACTTGGGAGGAACCTCAAGCGACGATGATGATGACTTGGCACTTCTTACAAAAAAATTTAAGAAAATATTAAAAATGACCAAAACAAAATAAGATGCTAAGAACAAAAGTGAACTTAAAAAGGACTCAATAATATGCTATGAGTGTAAAAAGCTGGGACATTTCAAAAATGAATGTCCCTAAGTGAAAAAGAAGTAACCAAATAAGAAGAAGGCGCTCAAAGCTACTTAGGACAACTCAAGTTTATCCGAAGATGAGGAGCCAACCAACAAGAAGTTGTAAATTATGTATTAATGTCATTTGGAAGTAACCCAAACGAGTCTTCCTTATCTTACGATGAATTATTTAATATATTTAATAACTTATTTGATGATTTTAAATAAAGTTTGTAAAAAGTATTAATTGTTAAAAAAAGATCATACTTCTCTTGCTAGTGAATTTAAAAAGTTAAAAAATAAGTATGATGAATGTATGTTAGCTTCTTACACTAAGTGTGAGAAGTTATATACACTTAAGAAAGAAAATATTTCATTACAAGAAATATTGAAAATTTTTAAAATAGGTAACAAATCCTTAAACATGATCTTTGCTAATAATGGTCATGTTCATAGAAAGGAAGGAATTGGCTTTGTGAGTAACACTCAACAAAAGTGAACCATCTTTGTTAAAGGACCTACATTACATGTTTTACCTAGAAATAAATATAATTTTTATGGTAGAATTGGACATTAAAGAAGTATAGTCCACACAAGTTAGTTTGAGTACCTAAAGGAACCATAAATAACTCAATGCTATTAGTCAAATTAGGTAGAGCTTTTCATGAGTGACCTAAAGTTAAATGAGTACCTAAACCAAACCTCCATTTCTTGTAGGTATATCTCCAAACAAAGGCTATAATTAAAAAATATTATCTTGATAGTAGATGCTCAAGGCACATGACTAGAGATCTAACACATTTTACTAAGCCCACTAGTCAAGATAAAGGATATGTCACCTTCAGAGACAACAAGGGAAAAATTATTTACAAAGGAACAATATATAACAAGTCAAACCTCTTGATTGAAGATGTGCTATTAGTAAATAATTTGAACATAATTTACTCAGCATTAGTCAATTGTATGATAAATGATACATCATCAAATTTGAATATAATGCTTGTATAATTGAAATAGCACACAAAAATAGATTTATGATTATCTTAAAAAATAATAATGTGTATCCTATTGATATTGATGATTTATGTGATGAAACATATTTTTTGGCTTTAAACAAGATACATAGCTTTAGCATAGGAGATTTGGCCATGCTAGAATGGAACTAATCTCTCAAATTTCAACTAGAGAATTAGTAAGAGAAATGCATAGCATCAAGTTTGTAAAAGATAAAGTTTGTGATGCATGCCAACTAGGAAAATAAATAAAAAGTAGTTTCAAATCAAAGAATCAAATAAGCACCTCTAGACCACTACAATTGATTTATATGAATTTATTTAAACCAATTGATATAATAAGTCTAGGAGATAGTAAATACACACTTGTTATTATAGATAATTATATATATACTTGGACATACTTTTTATCACACAAAAGTAATTACTGTAAAATTTTTCAATTTTTCAAAATTTTGTAAACTTGTTCAAAACGAAAAAGAGTTTTATGACTTTGTCTATTCGTTGCGATCATGGTGGTTTCAAAATCATAATTTTTAAAATTTTTACTAGTTAACAATCACAATTTTTCCACTCTAAGAAATGCACAACAAAATGGAATAGTCAAAAGAAAAAATAGGATCTTACAAGAGATGACAAGAACCATGTTAAGCGAACATAGGCTACCCAAATATTTTTAGGCTAAAATCGTTAACATGACATGCTATGTCATGAATAGGGTTCTTGTAAGACCATTACTTTCTAAACTATAAATTATGGAATAATAAAAGACCAAACATTTCATATTTCAAAGTTTTTGGTTATAAATGTTATTTTAAATGAAAAAGATGCCATAGGAAAGTTTGATGCAAAATCCGATGAAGGCATATTTCTTAGTTATTCCTCATATTCAAAAGTTTATCGTGTCTTTAATAAAAGAACTTTAGTGATTGAGGAATCCATCAATATTATTTTCAATGAGGTTCCCAACTTGAAGAAAATTAATTTTGATGATGATTTTGATTTTGGTACTTTAAATTTGAATGAAAACTCTCCTCTCCAAAACAACTTAGATGCATCTACTTCTATAGAATCCTTACCCAAGGACTGTAAATACATAGATGCTCATCCTAAGGAGCTAATAATTGAAGATACATCAAAAGGTATTCAATCTCAAATTGAACCAAAATGCATTGATGATGCCCTAAAAGATTATTCTTGGGTTGTTGTAATGCATGGAGAGTTGAATCAATTTGAGAGAAATAAGATATGAATATTTGTTTCTAGACCTAGTGACCATCTTGTAATTGATACTAAATGGGTCTTTAGAAATAAGCAAGATAAATTCGGTATCTTGGTTCTAAACAAGACTATATTAGTAGCCAAAAGTTTCAACTAAGAATAAAGTATTGATTATGAAGAAACCTTAGCTCTTATGGAAAGACTTTAAGTCATAAGAATGCTCCTTGCTTATGCTTCTTTTAAAAATTTTAAATTATTTTAAATATATGTCAAAAGTACATTTCTTAATAGTTTTTTTTCTGAAGAAGTTTATGTTGAACAACCACCCATATTTAAAAATGATCCTTTTTTAAACCATGTTTATAAATTATCTAAGACTCTCTATGGACTAAAGCAAGCCCCTAGGGCTTGGTACGAGAGACTTAGTTTTTTTATTATTCAAAATAATTTCTCAAAATGCAAAGTCAATACCATATTATTTATTAAACATTTTGAAAATAATTTTTCTATTATTTAAATTTTTATTGATGATATTGTTTTCGGTATCTTTATGTGAATCTTTTGCCAAAAGTATGAGCTAAGAATTTGAAATGAGTTTAATGGAAGAATTAATATTTTTCTTAGGATTACAAATTAAGTAATTAAATGATGGTATTTTCATAGGTCAAACTAAATATACTTTGGACTTGTTAAAATGATTTAGTATGGATAGTGCTAAGACTATAAACACACCTATGAGCACCTCTACAAAATTAGATTTGAATAATGAAAGAAAAAGTTTTGATCAAAAAATCTATAGATGAATGATAGGTAGTTTTGCTATATCTAACTGCAACCAGACCAGATATTATGTTTAGTGTTAGTCTGTGTGTTAGATTTAATATAATCCTTAATAATCTCATTATAAGGTAGTTAAAAGAATATTTAGATATTTAAAAGTAACTTTAAATCTAGAATTATGGTATCTTAGATCGATTTTTTTTTATGTAATTGTCTATACTAATGTTGACTTTGGAGGTCGTAGAATAGATAGAAAAAGTATATCCAAAACATGTCAATTCCTATGACACACACTTGTTTCTTGGTCTTCCAAGAAGCAAAACTCTGTCGCATTATCCACAATGGAGGTTGAATATGTAGCAGTAGGTGCATACTATGCATAAGTAATCTGGATGAAGAACACTTTAGAGGATTATGGACTTTACCTAAAAACTATTCCTATAAAATATGATAATACAAGTGTAATTTGTTTAACAAAGAATCCCATTCAACATTCTAGGACTAAGCACATTGATATTAGGCATCATTTTATTAGGGATCATGTTAGTAATTATGATATATCTTTAGATTTTATTGATACAAAACATAAATTGACAAATATTTTCACTAAACTATTAAGCGATGAACAATTTGATTTTATTAGGAGAGAGATAGGCATGTTGAATTAACCAAATACATGAACACTTTACATAGATGTTTGGTCATTACCTTGGTTTCTCGGTTTTCATGACTTCAGTTTTTCTTTTGAGGCAAGATCATTTCCTATGATTCTTCTTCTTGCGCTTTCAAAAAGAGAAATTTATCAAAATGATTCATGTTTTTCATGAGATGAAAAACTTTTGCACTATTGTTGAATCCTTCCCTTCTTTGTCTTTTTGACAATTACAAAGGGGGAGAAAAATATACAAACTTACACATCCCAAAAGAGAACACAAAACTTGCATGTTGCACTTTTCTTCTTTTTGTCAATGACAAAGGGAGAGAAGTTATGATGATTTAATCATGCATGTATGTTGCTGGAGAGAAGTTATGATGATAATTTAAAATTTGAATCATGTATGGTATGATGTAATTTGATGATTTGAAATTATGCATGAAGTACTTATGAGTTTATGATGCATGCAATGATATTTTAACTATAATTTAGATTGTTTTGACTTAAATTCAAAGGTTATCACTTCTTTTGTATTCGAGTTTTTCTTTATTTCAATATGGCATATAGATAGGGTGAGTTTAGTTAAAACGCCATCATCAATTGGTTGTCATTATAAAAAAGGGGGAGATTGTGTTAGTTTTAATTGACACTAAGAGGGGGGTTGAATTAATGTAAGTGATGAAAACTCAGTTTAAAGAAAACTTCATTCAAAATAAAATCGATATAGGAAGTGTTTCGTTCAAGTAGAGTAATGAGCAATTTAACTTATAGAACGATACTAAGATTCTTGCTTAATGAAAGCTCAAGTATGAATATGCAAATCTAAATAATATTTAAGATAAGAGAAACTCACAGATTTATAGTGGTTTGGCCTCATCCTGGCATATGTCCACTCCCAACTCCTCTTCTTTGAGATCCACTAGTGTCCACTATCAATCTTTTTTGTGTGAAGATCAAACCCTTACACTTCTCACTCTCCTTTTCATAGGCTTAGGAGAGAAACCTTACAAACTCACAAGAGAGATTTACAAGTTTTATAATCCTTTCCTCTCTCTTACTCATTTTCTATTTCTTACAATTTTTGCACATAATTTATCACAGAATTTCTAGCCCAAAATTATTGTTTGAAATGCAAGAAAACTTAGGATATTTATAGGCCCTAATTGGCTTCAAGATTTGGAGCCAAAATTCAAACGTAACCAGAAAATCCATGTACGGGCGGTACAACCACCGGTGCCGATGGTAAGACCACCGAAAGCCACCCTAAACAAGGGTACGAGCGATCAAAACGTCGGTAGCTGCCTAAAAACCTGGACGGTGGTGATACAACCGTCGCTTATCAGCGGTACAACTGTCGAAAAACTTGAAAAAGTGATTCCCTTCACTTTTCTAATTCCGGTTTGTACCTCACGTTGACCAATTTTCAGGTCAATCAATTGCGCTCAATCCACTCTTCAAAGTGGATCCGGTTAGCCTCACTTGAGTTAATTTGGATCTCTTCTAAATCTAACTTAAACAAGACTCAACCTTAATGATGCTAACTATGACTTAATTAATTACAATCAACATGACCAACAAATCCACTTCAAGACCTTCCCAACTCCTAGTAAGCTTTTCGGCTACCCCGATAATCTTTCGGTGAGTCATGGTCTTCTTCCGGTAAACTCCCTTGCGCTATCCTGGCAAGCTCCCGATACCCTCGACGAGCTCCTGACACACTCAAGGTGAGTTCCCAACTATATCGTCCTCACTTCGGCCCGATGCCTGGACTTGACTTTGGCCAAACCTCTGATTGTAATTTTCTCTCTGTCGTAGTTAATCCCACATCAATCAACTATAATAATTTTGTTAGATTATTAACCCATCAATTGATTTCATCATCAAAATTTGAGATTTAACAATCTTCTCTTTTTTTTATGATGACAGTCAATTGATGACGGGAGTTAAACTTTACTCCATCTACATCCATGCCATGATTTAAATAAGAAAAACTTAACTTCAAGAGAACCAACCACTTTTAAATTCAAGTATCATAGCATCCATTTATCAAATTTTGAAATGATATATCATGAAGTTCAAAATCATCAAATCATACATGATACATGATATTTATCTCAACCAATCATGAATCATCAAATTTTCAAAATATATAACATGAACTATGCATCAATCATACATTCACTTGAAGTTCTCTTCCTTAAATCATCAATTATTTCTCCCCCTTTGTTTATCAACAAAAATAGGAGAAATATCTATTTTTCTACAAGTGTCATCAATTTGTCATTTCTCTCTCTTTGTCATCAACTAAAAGGTGAAATGTTAGAGCAAATGATTTCAAGGCACATGTGTCATTGCTCCCCCTTAGTAAAATATGATATATGCTATAATTTTCTTTATGAAAAAATTTTCTTCCCATTTGTCATGTATCATTTTTCATATATGTGTCATCAATATACTATTTCTTCCTCTTTGTCATTAACAAAAAGAGGTGAAATAATGAGCAAATAATTTTATGATACATAAACTCATCATATGTCAAAATTTTTATATTTTTATAAAATGTATATTGATTGAATATTTAATTGCTCCCCCTTAGTAAAACATAATTTTCTCATGAAATTTTTTTCCCCTTTTTGTGAATAAGAAAGAAAAGAAAAATGAAGGAGAGGGGGTGTAAAAGATTCAAAAATTTAAAAACAATGATACATTCATCAAGAATTTAATATCAAGAGCTCATATCAAGCATCATAGAAGTTTTTGTCGTATATTCTTCTTTTATAAACATTCATCGAGATTCATAAAATAAGCATAATCTTTAAAACTATCTTATCACAAAAATTTGAATCCCCTTCTTATGTTTATTTTAACAAGAGTGATTTTGAAAATGAGCTCAAAAATCTAAGAAATCTAAGAAATCTAAGAAGAATTAAGAACCACTCATGCATTTAAATTATGTGATCTTCAAACACAAATACCAAATCAAAATAGCAAATCATGTTCTTTGTAGATCATCTTCATATATATTTTCTTCTCTTTTTGTAAACAAGAAGGTAGAAATAAGGAAAGAAAGTGAAAAATATCATATCACAAAAATACTCAATTTTATAGATGTAAATTTTGAAATCAAGAGCTACCCATGCAATTTAATTCATCTTATGCAAATTTCAAGCAATGTAGCAAATTAAGCAAATTATCCATTTTGAAGATCAACTCATGTAAATTTTGATATTAAGCGTCAAGAAATCCAAAAGAAATCATAATAGTAAATCAAGCTCAAATTGTAAATCAAGTATTTTGCATGCATTTAGAAAGTTCTGATTTTCTTCTAAGTAATTATTCCTCATTCAATGTAGAAGATTTTTTATATCTATTTTTTCTTCTAGCCAAATTAATAATTTTGACTCTTCCCCCTTTAATATTGTCAAAAGGAAATATAATGATTTTTTTTTACATCCATGTTTTAAATATAACCATGAGTACAATAGAATCATGAAAAATTAAATCATAAGTATCAAAAGACATTATTTCTTTTAATAAATCTCTTCTTAGATGAGATTCAAATCTTTAGAAATCTTACCAGACAAAAGAAGAGTCTTCATTCATAAAAATATCAAGATCATGAATAAATTACAAGGAAGAAAAGATAAAAGATCTTGATTTATATATATGAACCTTCAAGTTATCAAAAAATATGGTTTATAGGAAGATTTTCAAATCATAATTCTGAAAAGATAAATTATGATTTATAACCCTCTTTGAACAAACTTGATTTGTATAAGGATATTAAGTTTCAATTTTTCAAGATGTCAATATCATGATAATAACTTATTGAAGTTCAAATCATCAAAATCGATATTTAAAAAAATATCATGAATAGATTCATCAATCTCTTATTGAAATCTTAAGATAGAGATTGAGAAATTTTCATAAGAAATCATCACAAATATTACAATAAGATATTTTTAAACATGATCTTTGGTTTATCTTATCCAATGATATTTCTTTGTTAAATTTGTCTAACTCTTTAGACTTTAGCGAAAAGAGTTGTTATGCACTTGTCATATGTATTTTAAATATATATATTTTTGAAAATACTAAAAGGAAAAATATGAAAATTTTTATTTAAGTTTTCAATTCAAGAACCATCATCCAATCATAACTCATTTTAACATACAACTATCATTGTAACATTTAAATCATTCCACAAACTTAGTCAATAATAATATTTAAAGCATCAAACTATTTTTGTAGTTTAGGAGATTCAACAATAATGGTATCATTTTATCTTGTTGAAGGATTTATAGGATAAAAATATTTTCAAGAATAATTATCTTCCTTTTGAGTTATTTTCAACTTATGAAATTTATTTCAAGAATTCAATATCATTTAAAGTCAAAAACGAAGTTTCATCAAGATCATTGCAATAAAACATTTTCAAACAAAAGTTTTAATTTATTTTAATTCCATGATTTTTAAACATAGTGAAATGAGTTACCATGCTCATTTCATTCTCATTATTTTTTTTATTTTTTAAAAATACTAGATAATGAAGCATGATTTTTCTTTCCCTTTTTATTTTTTAAATTAATTTTATATATGATTTTAAGCTTAAATTCAACATTTAGTTATTTAATCTCAAGACAATGTACACCAATACAAGTTAACACAAACATACAAGTAGTACAATAATCATCATCAAAATCTCTGTTTCATATATATAATTTTTCATTAAAAAAAAGCTAAACTTTCTTCATTCTAATTTTAGCATACTACGTAAAAATCATGCACCATTGAGAGCAATCAAGATTAATGAATCATCCGAAGATTCATTAATAATTTTATTTTCAATAATTTTTCTTATCATTAAGGCTAATAAGCTTGAAAGAGTATTAGATCTCAAGTTATATGTATTGAGCATCTACTTTCAAAATATTATCAATTGCTCCTAGCTTTGTTAGGGGATAAACCTACAAGAGAAATATTTTTAATTTAGGTATCCATTTTACATTGGATCCTTCATGCAAAACTTTATCTTTCCTTTCTAGTGATTTTTGGTTGTTTGTTGTTATCTTAGGAATCCAAACTAATTGGTGTTGACTATATTTTCAAAATAGATAGATATTTGTTGGCTTTATGTCCTAATCTATCACAAAAATTATATTTGATTTTTGGTGACAAATTTAAGGTAGGTCCTTTAATAAAAATGATTAGCTTTTGTTAAGTGTTACCAATAAAGCCTATATCATTTCTTCTATTAATATAACCCTTATTAGCAAGAATCATATTAAGGGATTTATTCCTTATTTCAAATTTTTTTAAGGGTTGATTTAGCATAATATTTTATTCTTTAACATTATATAGTATTTCACATTTAGAACAAAGATTATGTGATACTAATGAATCATGCATTTCATCAAGTCTACTAACTAACAAATCATGTTCATTCTTAAGCAACTTAAAAGAATTACTAATTTTTTATTCATAAAAAATATTTAATAATTTAGAGAAAAAAAAACTTAATGAATCACTAACTTCGTTGTCGATGGCCATAAACACGAGATTCACCACTTCTTCTTGATTGTGCTCTTTATATTTGAAGCGCCTCGACTTCTTACATTTATAACAAGAGGTCTTCTACATTTTAAGTTTATTTTTGTTCATATTCATTAAATTTCTTGGTTCTGTTGTCAAGAGTTCAAGTTTAAGGTTCTCATCACTCGATGTTTCATTTGAGGAGTCATATTGCATTCTCAGTTCACAATCCTTCATGTTCTTTAGAAGATATTCTTCAAGTTCATTTTTATGGATCATTTCATTTAATAATTCACTTGATTTAGTTGTATTTTCATGTATCATTTCTAATGTATGCCATATATCGAAAGTCAAATCAAAATAAGAAATCCGATCAAATTCATTTTTATTAAGTGCACAAAATAAAACATTCATTGCTTTTATATTTAAAGAAAATATTTATTTTTTATAATCATTCCAATCATTTGTTAGATTGAATGACTTCTGAAATTTTTTTTCAATAATACACCATAAATCAAAATCTATCAAAATAAAAAAAATACACATTCGAATTTTTCAGGACGTGTAATACATCCTATTAAACATAAAAGAATGTGAAATAGAATATCCCTCATTCATGCCAAACAAAGTCATTTACTCAAGTATGTGTTAATCCAATGAGTAAATATCTTACTTTTATATAAATTATTAAGATCAATTGACACTAAGACGGAGGGGGGAGGGGAAGGGAGAGGGAGAGGTGGGGGGAGGGGGGTGGGAGGGAAGGGGGGTGTGATGAAAACTAAATTTAAAGAAAACCTCATTCAAAATAAAATCGATATCAGAAGCATTTCTATCAAACTCCCAAATTAAATCATATTCGAGAGGTATGACCATGTCATAAATCGATAATTTTAATCATCATAATCCATCCAGGATCTCAAGAAAATATTTAAGGATCCAATCAAACATTGAAGGATATCGAGAAAACATTCATACTTCAAAATTCACATATATAAAACCTGTGAAATTTATAGTCAAACATCGCATCACTCAAATATTTATGAAACTCAAAATCAACTTAACATATATTAACCACACTTAGGATTCATCAACAAAAGAATCTATACAATCACCAAACTAATCATTTACCATAAATTTACTTCATCGTAGATAACACCCACAAACGTAAGAGATCATTTAAAACTTATACATGATACATCACTCAAATTTATCGACAATATTTCATTATACATGAAATATACTTATATCAGAACCATAATAAATCATCCGATAATACTTGCTAACAATCTGTATAGCTCTCCACTGCCTCAGCACAATCTTAACATTCAATGAGTGTCAAGCTGACCTGAAAGATTTGATAACAAAGGAGTGAGTTAGAAAGCTCAGCAAACGTTTAACAAATCCAAGATAAGATCGAATGACATACAAACAAGCTGGTATCAAGATACAAAGCAGAGATACAAGAATTTATGGATATCAACTCATTAGATACAGAAGTTCAAATGTCATCTCATTCAAAACATATTTGGTTCATAACAAACGGAATACAAAGTAATTGGAGCATCTTAATGATGTAAACATATTTCAAAGCATATCAAGGAATACAGGACATTTTCGGAACATATCAATAGCAATTGAAATATTTCGGAATATAACAATGACATATAGAACATTTCGGAATATAACAATGGCATATAGAACATTTCGAAGCATGTCAAGGACGTAAACATATTGCGAAGCATATCAATGGTGAATGGATAATCTCAAAGCTTATCAAGTGAAAGATATGACAACATTCATTTCATTCTTATCTAAAGCTCACAAAATAATTCAAAAGCAATGCTTTGGATATCATATCAAAGACAATGAGGGTGAAGTGGGACCATAAGCATAATGTGGAACATCCATCGCTGAATGACCACCAAACATAAGTCTCCCACGTTTGGGAGCTCCATCCACCCACGTCTGAATGAAGTCATAAGAGTCGGTAAGAGCATAGCTGGCTCTGAATATAATACCCTTTACCATTTCTGGCAAAAGTCCATAAATATCCCACAAACACCGGAGTACATAAGGACATAAGCAATAAAAGTGACATATCTCGGAAGCACATGCGGAATAACGAAATATACATGTGCCAACATGAAGCAAGTATGGTGTCAACATAAACATTCACAATTTACATTCAGATAGTCAAAACATAAAGAACATGAGTGCATAAAGAATTTAGAACAATAATATAAGGCTCAATTGAAGAATGAGCTTTAATTGGATCATAGACAGAATATGATCTAATGGCATATCAAAAACATAGATGGTGATGTGGGATCACAAACATAATGTGGTCCATCTGACCACCAAACATAATAGAGCATCACAGGCTCCAAGCATAACATACCCTTTACCATTTCTAGCAAAAGTCCATAATATCTCATAAACACCAGAGTATAAAAGGATAAGTGCAATAAAATGGGCATGTATCAAAAGCACATGCGGAACAAAGAAAAATACATGTGTCAATATAAACCAATAAGATGTAACCATAAACTTTCATATAGAGCATTTGGATAGACAATGAATAAGAGTTAAGAATTCAAAGCTCAATTGAAGAAGAATCTATTTCCAAAAGATAAACAAGAATAGGCAAATATCAACAAACACATGATTCCAATAGAATTTAAGAGGCATATAGTATAAAACATTTGAATAATCAATTATGCTCCAAATTACTCAAGATGGTATGGACAGAAGGGTATGAGAGTCTAGTTTTTCATGAAACATATTTTGCATAAATCAGAATCTCCAACATGAAGTTATAAACAATTCAGTGAACAATAGTCAAAATCTCGAAACTAGACTCAATGCAGGAAAAACATCAATTACAAAGTTGTAATAGTTCAATTGATCATATCAAGATGAATTCAAAGATTGAGATAACAATAAAAAGGATTGAAAACTTGACTTTCAATTATTTTGATCCGAAATACTTAAACTCAAATTCTTCTCTTTCTTTTGTTTCTTTGCTTTCTTTCATTATCTTTTCCGTGTTTCCTTATTTTCTTTCTTCCTTCACAATTACACCTTGTGTAGAATGTATCAGGACACAATTACCTGCTAAATCTCTCTTTATTCTCTCCTTTCTCCCATTACTATAATCGCAACCCTCTTCCTCTTATTCCTTCCTTATTTTATTTCTTTTTTTTCTTCTTCTTCTTCTTTCACCTAGCTATTCTTCCTTTCTTCTCTCCCAGCCGCAGACCTAGCTGCAGCCTTCCCCCCCTTTTCCTCCTTTCCTCTATTTTTCCTATTCTCCTTCCTCTATTCTTCTTTTCTTTTTATTTACTCTTCTTCTCTCCCCCCCTTCTTCTTTCCCAGCCGCAGCTGCCATAGCTGCAGCCCTCTTCTTCCCTTTCTCTTCTCTTCTTTTCTCTGCCTCTTCTTCTTTTCCCCCTTTCTCTTCTTCTCTTCTCCTCTTCTTCCCTTCTCTTCCCCATCGCACAGCACCTCCTCTGTTTTCACTGCAGGAAACAGAGGTGCTGCCCCCTTTCTTCCTTCTTTCTTTTCTATTCCTCTTCCTCCCACTTCGTCTTTCCCTCTTTTCTTCTTTCCCTGCCGCAGCTACCAAAGCCGCAGCCACCCCTTTCTCTTCTTCCTCTTCCTTCCGCTTCTTCTCTTCTTCCCTTCTCTTCCCAAACTCACCGCACTTCCTCTGTTTCCTCTGCAGGAAACAGAGTTGCAGCAACACATGCCGCAGCCTCCTTTCTCTCTTCTTTTTCTTCCCTCTCTTTTCCCTCTTTTCTTCTTCTAGCTGCAACCCCCTTCTTTTCTTCGAAAAAAGTCTCCTTCTCTTCTTCTTCCCTTTCTTCTTCTCGAAACAGAGGTGCTGCAACAAGCCACTGCCCAAATGCAGCCTCCTCTTGCGGAAGCAGAGGGGCGCAACCCCCTTCTCTTCCTTCTTCTCCTACTCTTTTTCCGTTTCTTTTTCTCTTCTTCCCCACTTGCAGCCCCTTCTTCCTCCCCTGTTCTTCTCCTTCTCTTCTTTTCCTCTGTTTCTTCTTCTTCTTCTTTCCCTTCTCCTCAACCGACACATCTGTGCGGAAGCAGAGGGACGCAGCCCCTTCTCTTCTCCTCACTTTCCCTTTTCTTCTTCCTCTATTCGCTTCTTCTTTCCCAACTTACTGCTGCTCCTGTGTTTCATCTGCAGGAAACAGAGGTGCAGCAGCAACACTAGCTGCAGCCCCCGCCGCAGCTGCAGCCCTTTCTCTTCTTCCTCTACTCCTCTTCTTCTTCTTCTTCTTCTTCTTCTTCTTCTTCTTCTCTTTCCCTTCTCCACCACCGACGCATCTCTTCCTTCTTCCCCTTCTCTTCTTCTTCTCTTCTCCCCTTCTTATTCTTCCTTTCTTCCTCCTTATTCCTTATCTTCTTCTTTCCCAGCCGCAGCCCCCGCCGCAGCTGCAGCCCTTTCTCTTCTTCCTCTACTCTTCTTCTTCTTCCTCTCTTCTTCCCTAATCCTCCCCTTTCCTTCTTATCTTACTTCTTCCATTTCCCTTCTTCGCTTCTCATTCCCTTCCTTATCACCACCGCCTATTGTCTACTCTCCTTGCAGAGTCACGTGGAAGGTGGTGGAAGGCGGATAATTTTTAGGAGTATTTCAATCCTTACTTTTATTTTTGCTTTTATTGATCAATTGAAATGTCATGACCTTGCATCTAATCTTACTTTTATCTTGTTATTGATTAATTAAATTATTATAATTTTATAATTATTTTAATTATTATTTTTATCTTTTATTTTATCTTGATATTATCAATTGAACTGTTATAACCTTATAAGTATCCTACTCTTGCTTCTATCTTATTTTGATCGATTGAATTATTATGATATTACAAGTTTTCAATTCTTTTATTGTCATCTCAATTTTTAAATTAATCTTAATATGATCAATTGAATTGTTATAATCTTGCAATTGATGTCTTTCCTGCCTAGATGTAAAGCATTGAGTCTAGTCTGAAGATTTTGACTTTAACTTATAGAATTATGCTAAGATTATTGCTTAATGAAAGCTCAAGTATAAATATACAAATCCAAATAAGATTCAAGATAAGAGACACTCACAGATTTATAGTGGTTTGACTTCAACCTAGTCTACGTCCACTCCCGAGTCATCTTCTTCGAGGTCCACCATGTCCACTATCAATTTTCTTTGGGTGAAGATCAAATCCTTACACTTCTCACTCTCCTTTTCACAGGCATATGAGACGAACCTTACAAACTCACAAGAGAGATTTATAAGTTTTACAATCTTTTCCTCTCTCCCTAACAAATTTTCTTTTTCTTATAATTTTCACACATAATTTATCACAGAATTTCTAGTCCAAAATTATTGTTTGAAAGGTAAGAAAACTTGGGGTATTGATAGGCCCCAATTGACTTTAGGATTTGGAGTCAAAATTCAAACATATCTGAAAAATCTAGATACGGGTGGTACAAACACTGGCGCCAACGATACGATCGTCGAAAGCCACCATAAAATAGGATATGAGCGTTCCAACCCTTAGCCAAGGTGGTCCAACCGTCAACAACTGCCCGAAAACCTAGGCGGCGATGGTACAATCGCCACCTATTGCCTGAAAACCTGAGCGGCAATGATACAATCGCCTCTTACCAGTGGTACAACCATTGGAAAACCCAGAAATGTGATTCCCTTCACTTTTCCGATTCCGGCTTGTACCTCATGTTGACCAATTTTCATGTCAACCAATTGAGCTCAACCTAAGCTCAATCCACTCTCCATAGTGTCACGGGCTTAGCTGATTTTGCCTAAGTCGTGCGGCACCCCTGCGTGTTCGTCCGCAAAGATCATCCCTCCCCGAGATCTCCTAGAGTCCCTTAGACTTACAAAAGAGAAAACGGGCCAGAAGAAGCAATTCCCATGGGATCCACAAGCAACTGCTCAAGCAAATACTTTATAAAGCCAGATACAAATTACACCTATGGGCATTATAAACTCAGAGAGGTTGCACACAAAGGATAATGGTCCATTACAGACTGAAGTCCCCACAAGTGCTTATAAGACACACTCGTATTTACAAGCCAAAATTGGCCACAAAGCAAACCAAACTATGGCTGTTAAGCCTATGCAAGCCCGCTTATTGTTGTACAAGGTATGTACATAAATTGAAAGACACGGACAAACACGAGCACTTCATCAAACACCTTGTTTACATTGTTGTCTGTGACATTCTCCCCCACTTATTCCTTCGACGTCCTCGTCGAAGCCACTGTAGATGCTGCATCTCCTCGCATTTTGCTGAATCTTCAATCTTCTGCTTTGGCTGCAACACGCCCCCTTTGGCTCTCCCAACCGCTGTTGTTGAATAGTCGAACTCTGATATGCCATGCTGCTTCAACTCACCAATGACTGAATCTGGTGTGGGGTTGGCTGAGTTATGCTGATCCTTGTTGGTTCTCGCGGATCCTTCTGATGAAGGAAAAGACTTGCCTTATTATGCGCCAGTATCGCAGTATACTCATGTTGCTTGAACTGGGTGGATGCTTGTTAGAACTTTGACGAGCATCGCCTCGCAGACTTTAAGGTTTTTGAGGTCCTTCCTCCACAATGTTTGTCCATTGATCATTCTTTCACGTTTAGTTGTCACTTCCAAGTAGGTTCACATCATTCCCACTTTCGATTGGCATTCAATTGGGAAATGAAGCGGACAATCTACTCTCAGTAGTACTGATCACCAATGGTGAGGATTTGATAATTATTATCTTTCATAAGCTTTCTTTGAAGGGTCACTGAACTTATGCAGAGCTCCTCTGCTGGATAAGTAAGAGAACTGGGATACTCGACTTCACCCATTTTCTTAGTAGTTGAGAAGGCAAAGTTACTTGGCTTTGCTCATCTCCTCGAGTTAAGAGAATTGGGGTACTCAGTTTCGCCCATTCTCTTGAGTTGAGAAGGCAAAGGTTACTCGATTTCGCCTACCTCCTCGAGTTTGCACTTCATGCATTGAGCTGGTTACTAATATTCGCTCGCTCTTTGCTCACACTTCTGAAGCACTTGAAGTGTTTGCACTCCTTGCGTTGAGTTAGCTACTATGATTCGCCTTCCCGCTGCCATTGAACTTCTAGAATGCAAGAAGTTTTGCCTGAAATGAGCAAAAAGTTTATCCCAACTTGGAGTAAGTCTTTGATAGATCTGGTCACCTTTGGGATTGTACCGTCTTCTCCATCACCTTTGTCGTCTACTCCTCTGAGTAGAAAAGGTACAGTACCACGTACTGCCTATTTTGTTCCTTGGTTGAGCACTCCTGCATCAACTCAAAGCCCCTCACTTTCGGCTATCTTGATGAGAAGCCCATCGACACCGGTCTTATGAAGTTCCTTGGCCTCTGCCCTTCCGCCCTGTCTTGGTTCTTGAAGTTTGTCTTTGCATTCTCCACCTCCTCGGCCCCTTTTGACGACCAATGCTCTCCCTCTATAAGAGCAAGGGATCGATGACTCCACGAAAGTCCCGCCTCTATGTACCATGGTGCTGCCAAGTCCATGACCCTACTATCTGTTACCTTGCATCTTCATTCCTTCCTTTGTGATCGGTAGATCTGCCTTTGCGGTACTGTGGTGCTCCTTTGAGTCCACCTCCTTTCTAACCGACGCTTTGCTTTTCGGTAGCTGAGCCCCGCTGGACTCGTCGTCGCTTCCTCGCCCCTTTCGACCACCTGCTTCAACACCACTGTGTTCTCCTAGCAGTTCTTCTTGGTCGATGGAAAGACGGACTGCAACTCTCATGCATGGCCTCCGCCATCTTGTTGCAGGGCTTACGCTGATTCTGTTCTCCTTAGCTTCCTTGGTAGTAACGTTCGCTTACTCGGCTTTATCCTCTGACTTGCCAAGCTCCCTTAAGCGAATGTGAGCATTGAAATAGTCCAACTCTCCAGCTGCTCCGATCATACCTTAGTATAATCAAGTCCCCTCCATGGGACTCACTGATACTTACAATCTGACTACTCCCTTGGTGGTACACAGCCCCCATATGCTGATGACCAAGGCTTTCATCTAATGCAAGCTTCGATGCATACACACGGAAGACCCGCCTCTACGGTACCATGACATCACCCCCTTGAATCCACAGCCCTTCTTGCCATTGCATTGTTCACCGAAGTGGAGCTCCCAGTAGCTCCTGATCATTCACATGATCACGTCTCCCTCTATGGGACTCATTGATATTTGCACTTGGACTTCTTCCTCGATGGTATACAGCCCCCATATGCTGATGACTAAGGCTTTCATCCAATGCTAACTTCGATGCACACACGAAGACCCGCCTTTGCGGTACCACGACATTCACTCCTTGAATCCATAGCCCTTCTTCTTGTTGTGTCGTACACCAAAGTGGAGCGCCCAGTTTACCCCTGATCATACCTCCACATGATCATATCCCTCACGGGACACAATCGCCTGTGTTGCATTGCTACGAACTATTCCACCATGATCCGCTGCACCATGTCGCCTCCTGGTGATATCTCCATTGTATACAGATTCTCGTGTGATGAACTCAGACTATAACTTCTCCATGTGTGGCTTTTGCCAACACATCGTAGGGCCTCAGTCATCTTTGATTTTTGGTTCGCTCCCTTGGCAATTCACCTTCACTCACCTACTCTTGGGTCATACCTAGACGAAGCATAGCTCTAGGACAGTTCGTCGCCTAGTAGCTCATGAAGTCCCCTTGACTTCGCTAGAATTGGTGCACCATTGTCTGGATCCTGAGCCTCTATCCCCTACCAGCACAATCTCCACTATGCACCACTTGTTCCTGACAACTCGAATGACAACACTACGGTATATTCTTCAAGAGTACTCGCCTCTACGTCCTCTTGCCCCGTTCTAAGGTATCATGATCCCAACTTCGCCTCTGCAAGTTGAATCACCTTTGTTACTCCGTCAAATGCATCTATGAGGTAACTTACATGTGCCTCGAAGCTCCCTTTCTCTTTGGCACCATGCAAGATAAGTCTGCCCCATCAGAATGAAGAACCCATGGAACGACATGATCTCACTCTTGCCTCTACAATAGTTCATGCCCTTGACCTCTGTCCAAGGAAAGCTTTGTGCCTCCGTTCCATGTTCCATCTTCTATGTCGACTCTCTTCATGCGACTTGGATACTTCACCAAGTTCCACCTAAGTCACTCCGCTCCTTGATTTGCATTGAGTTGATAGTGGCCCTCGCGTCCACCATTCCATGGGTCAACCCTCCGTTGAGTTTGATTTCCACATCGACTCGAAGTGTGCCTTCATATGATGTTGTCTTGGATTGCTCCCCCACTTGATCTCGAAATGCATCCACCAATGCATTACCTCATTCGAGATCATGCGATGATTCTGCGTCACTCGCTCGGTCCGTTAAGCTTTATGGAGATATTACCTTGAGAAACTCTTCCTCAATATGTGCGGTCCGTTGCACCTGATTCTCCCTCTAGAGAACTAGGACTTATCCCTCCTGGATATCTGTCATGTTGGAGCAACTTTCCTCTTTACATACTTCCCACTGAAAGTTTCGGAGACCACCATCCCCTTTGGACTACTCCGTCTTGATGAACAACTTGTGCCTTGTTCTACCCCCGCAAATGCACTTGTTAGATTGTGACCCTTCGCTAATACAGTCTCCACTGCACCCTTCAAGGTCTAGCAATGTGCTGAACTTATTGCACATTTCAGTCGCCGACGGACGTATCCTTTTCATGTCGAAGAAAAAGTTCTGATGCTCCATGGCGCTGAGTTTTGATCGCGCCTTGGGATGGCCACGAATACTCCGTCGTCCGTGTATAAGCCCTTGCATGAGTACCGAATCCTTCAAGTTAGCAATTTCCCTCACCTCTGTGAGTTTTACACAACTCTTTCGGTCGTTACACAACACCTTCCACTTTGCACGGTCTCATCTCTTACCAAGCACCCCGCTTTGTCTTGAGCACCGTCAAGTTTGGTTGCCAATGTCGAGCTATAGCTCGAACTCAACCATCCTAATCTTTGTGCACTACGCATTCTTCTTCGCTTGCTTGTCCTCGTGGTGCCTCTTGTGCAAAGGGGTTGGCCATTCCTCTGAATGCTAAACCTGGATGCCCGCTCCTCTGAGCGACTCATTTCTCTATATCTCAATGTCTGTTTCCCCCAAAATGGTTGCGCATGCTGGCTATCCTCCATATAGCCCCGCTAGGTCCCCCACGTTTGTATGGCGAGTGTTTCTGCATATGCTTGTCCCGCTCTAATACCACATTGTCACGGGCTTAGCTGATTTTGCCTAAGCCATGCGGCACCCATGCGTGTCCATCCACAAAGGTCAGCCCTCCCTGAGATCTCCTAGAGTCCCTTAGACTTACAAAAGAGAAAACGGGCCAGAAGAAGCAATTCCCACGTGATCCACAAGCAACTGCTCAAGCAAACACTTTATAAAGCCAGATGCAAATTACACCCATGGACATTATAAACTCAGAGAGGTTGCACACAAAGGATAATGATCCATTACAGACCGAAGTCCCCACAAGTGCTTATAAGACACACTCATATTTACAAGCCAAAATTGGCCACAAAGAAAACCAAACTAGGGCAGCTAAGCATACTGCAAGCCCGCTTATTGCTGTACAAGGTATGTACATAAACTGAAAGACACGGACAAACACGAGCATTTCATCGAACACCTTATTTACATTGTTGTCCGTGACAATAGTGGACCCGGTTAGCCTCACTTTAATTTGGATCCCTTCCTAATCTAACTCAAATAGGACTCAACCTTAATGATACTAACTATAACTTAATTAATTACAATCAACATGGCTAACAAATCCACTTCAAGATCTTCCAAACTCCCGACAAGCTTTTCGGCTACCCTCGACAATCTTCCGGTGAGTCTTGATTTTTTTTCTGGCGAACTCACTTGCATAATCCTAGCAAGCTCCCGATACCCTCGGCAAGCTCTCGACGCACTCCAAGCAAGTTCCCAACCGCATTGTCCTCACTCCGACCCGATATTTTGACTTGACTTTGGTCAAACATCTAATTATAATTTTCTATCTGTCGTAGTTAATCCTGCATCAATCAACTCTAACAACATTGTTAGATTAATAACCCATCAATTGATTTCTTTATCAAAATTTGTTATTTAACAAATTATTAAATTTTAGATTTCGATGATGAAATCAATTGATAAATTTATGATCTGTATTCAAGAAAGTTATGCAGGACTATCTTCGATCATGAAAAGGCAAAATGATCGAAGCAAAAAAATCAAACGTTGGGCCGAAGTCAAAGAACGAGCATCGGGCCGAAAAATCGGACATTGGGTCAAGTTCGGATGTTGCAGGACTCAAAATGCCGATGGATAAAGCAATACGCCGAAGAAGAGCATGATGCGCTAAGGGTTCGGAAGAACAAATGATATGCCGGACAACACGATTAACGCTTTGTAACAATTTATCTAGATCAAAGTATTTAGAGTTTTCTAATTGAGTTAATTTTGAATGTAATTATACCAGTTCAATTAAGGGGCCATTGGGCCTTAATTGAGGCTAATTTTGGCCTATTAGAAAGCTTATTTCAATGACCTAAGGTCAAGTTTCCGAAGACACAGTCTTCGAGATTGTGTCAGGCGATGATACCACCCAGACACAGTTTCCCAAACCATGTCAAGTGGTGGTACCGCTCAAACTAGCGGTACTATCGCCAGTGCCCAGTGATCAAGGCTGTCAAGGGGTGGTAGTACCGCCCATTAATGACGGTGGTATCACCAACACCTCGGCAACTCTAAAAATTTAAATTTTGGCTCCAATTTTGAAGTTATTTAGGTACTATAGATACCACACTTATTCTTGCTTGAGGAAGTAAGAAAGTTGAACAAAAACCTATGAAAACTCTAGTGTAATTCCTTGAGAATTCCCCTTTAGCTCTAAGTTTCAGTTTTTAGTTTAAAAGAGGGGTGAGTGGCTTGTAAAGGTTATCTCCTAAACCTGTGAAAAGGAGAAAAGGGTTCTAAGAGGATAGTTAATCTTCACCCATTAAAGGAAGATCGATAGTGGAAGCTGATGGTCTCAACGGAAGAGGAATCGGGAGTGGATGTAGGTCACGTGGATCGAACCACTATAAAATTGGTTTGCTTCCTCTTTTTTGCTATTTATCATCATTGCTTTCTTATTTAATTGTCTACTACCTGTTGGAAAACCTCAAGCATCCTCCGCTCTAGCGGTATTCACACGATGGATCTCTACAGTAAAACTCCTCCAATCTGATCTTGCAACTCTTGCTCAGAGGGAGGGAGGAGAATAGGAGGTGGTGGCTAAAGCTGCAGCTTATTAACCATGAGTCTCCCCTCATATTTATAGAGAGCCACCAAAAACCCTAGGGCTCCTACCTTAGTGGGTATTGGATATCCATCAAATTACCCACTAACCTTGCATTATTGGATCTCTATCCAATAATCTCCTTAGGCCTCTAATTGAGCCTTAATCAAGGAGCCCATCAGCATAGGGTCTCATCTAGTGAGAATATGGGCTAATTGGATCTCCATCCAATCCTCTATTTGCTGAAGCATCCACCATATGTGTGTGACCCTCTAGATCCGATACCGAGCTGGTCGTGAATCTCTCCCATCAGAACTCCTTATGATATAGTGAATTATTATCCCCATAATAATTCACTCGACTCATCGACTATGGACGTACTAGGCCACTACGCCATAGTCCTAAACGGTATAAAGGGATCGAATTTATCGGACATGTCTATCCTCAGTTACCGTGTATCTATAATCCCTCATCCAAATAATATCCCAGAGACCGTATATTGGACATGGTACTATCAGGTCATATATAGAATCCGTCATAGTCTCGCTCTAATCAGATTCTCCTGGAGAACTCTCTCTCTCAATCCGAATGACTCTGGCCAGTGATTTATCTGAGCAAGCATATATGAGATATTCCTCTCGTGATACCGAGAGTGGATGATCCTCTATTGACACTCAATTTCCCTTCGTAAGGTTGGCTATCAATCCCGATAACTAGCTGTACCAGATTTGAAACTTTTCAAACCTGTAAGTTTGGTGTCAAAGAAAGGAGTACTCATACAAGCATCCTTGGTGTCTCAAGTCTAAGGACCAGATACACAATTGGGACTATGGAATCATTGTCTGATATTAGGTATCATTAAATATACAATATTCCATAAGCAAATCAATCAGTGAACTCATTCTACAATGAGCACATGTACTATGTCCTTAGTGTCTCCACACAAGTGGCTATGAGACCAGTCGCCTCCATCATATGGACAAGTATATAGTACACCGGTTTGTCCGGTTATCTCGATGTCCCTCTTGAGTAACCTATGACCGGGATTATTTAGGATCGGTGTTTAAAGGTGAATCGATCTCATTATCGTGATCTCATCATGATCCGATTCCCATTGCACAGAACCAAGGACATCATAATATATATGCTACATATAATATAATGTGAGAATATGCCAATATTAATCATAAGTAAAAAAATCACACAGCGTATCACACGTGTCATCACTCACGTGATTGGCTTGCAGGGCACCTGTAACCAACAATCTCCAACTTGACCAAACGTCAATCAACTATATGTCTGATCCCCATGAGACCCCTGTGACGCTCAAATACAATCTGAGCCAGCGACTTCATTAGTGGATCTATAATGTTATCTTCGGATGGAACTCTTTCTGTTGCTATATCTTTTCGGGTCATGATCGCTCTAATAAGATGAAACCTCCTTAGAACAATTCTAATGAGACCTGGGTTCTCTTGCTAGAGTTATTGCCCTGTCACTGTCACAATATATAGGAGTCAGCTCCACGCTGCTTGGTATGACTCCCAAATCCTTGATGAGCTTCTTCATCCACACCCCTTCCTTTGCTGCTTCTGCTGCAGCAATGTATTTCGCCTCTGTGGTCGAGTCAGCAGTAGTATCTTGCTTGGAACTCTTCCAACTTACTGCTCTTCCATTCAGGGTGAAAGCATACCCTGAATTTTACTTGCTATCATCAATGTTGGACTTAAAACTCGAGTCTGTGTAGCCCTCAACCTAGAGGCTACCTCCTCCATATACCAGTAAAAGATCTTTAGTCCTTCTCAAGTACTTAAGGATACACTTTACTGCCTTCCAGTGTTCTAAACCTGGATCTGCCTGATACATGCTCATGACACTCAGAGCATGTGCTATATCAGGCCTGGTACATAGCATCGTATACATGATAGACCCTATCGCTGAGGTATAAAGTATTTTATCCATGTTTGCCCTTTCTTCAGGAGTCTTTGGGGACATACTCCTATAAAGTGATATTTCATGTCTCATCAGTATAAGACCTCTCTTGGAATTCTCCATGCAAAATTTTTTGACAATGGAGTCTATGTACCTAGATTGGGACAAGTCAATCATCCTTTTGGATCTATCTCTATAGATTCAGATCCCCAGAATATAGGATGCTTCCCCTAAGTCTTTCATGGAGAAGTTTCTGGATAGCCAAGCCTTTATTGTGGAGAGCATTCCTACATCATTCCCAATGATTAGGATGTCATCCACATATAGCACCAAAAAGGTGATAGCGCTCTTACTTACCTTCCTGTATACACAAGACTCATCTTCGTTCTTAACGAAGTCATAAGATCTGATCACCTCATCAAATCTTATATTCCAACTTCAGGAAGCCTGCTTCAATCCATAAATGGATCTAAGCAAGCTGCACACTTTATCTGGACTCTCTTTGGATATGAATCCCTCTGGCTATATCATATACACCTCCTCCTCGAGGTTACCATTGAGGAATATCGTTTTGATATCTATTTGCCAGATCTCATAGTCATAGTGTGCTGCAATGACCAAAATAATTCTAATGGACTTAAGCATGACTACAAGTGAAAAGGTTTCGTCATAGTCAACTCCTTATCTTTGATGATATCCTTTAGCTACCAGCCTTGCTTTATATGTCTCTACCTTTCCATCCACTTTGATCTTCTTCTTGAAGATATATTTGCAGCTGATGGGTATAATACCCTCAGGTGTATCCACAAGGTTCCAAACCTTGTTAGAGTACATGGAATCCATCTCAGAATTCATGGCTTCACTTCCCAGAGTCTATACTCATAATAGGCTCCTCGTAGGTCTGAGGATCAACATCCTGAGAGTCATCTCCATTGATATGTCCCACATATCTTTCAGGAGGGTGAGATACTCTACTAGTCCTATGCAAAGTTGAAACTTGTGTGTTATGTACCTGAACAGACTCGGGCTCTGGAATGGTGCTAGGTTCTCCAACATCACTCAATTCTATCTTGCTCCCACTGTTTCCACCAAGAATGTGTTCCTTGAGAGCTCTCTTGGCAACAAAGACCTTTCGGTCCTCGGGATGATAGAAATAATACCCCAAAGTGTCCTTGGGGTATCCCACGAATGTGCACCATTTCATCCTTGATTCCAACTTATCGGGGTTGTATCTTCTAACGTGGGCAGGACAGCCCCAAATCTTAACCACCTTAAGATCAGACTTCTTTCCTTTCCATATCTCATATGGTGTAGTCACTACCGACTTTGATGAAACTCTGTTCAAAATATAAGCTGCAGTCTCTAGGGCGTACCCCTAGAACGAGACGGGTAGATCAGCGAAACTCATCATGGACCATACCATGTCTAACAGCGTACAATTTCTCCTTTCTGATACACCATTGAGTTGAGGTGTATAAGGAGGTGTCCACTGAGATAGAATCTCATTGTCCTTGAGGAAATGGGTGAACTCTATACTCAAGTACTCTCATCCTCGATCTGATCGAAGAGTTTTAATACTCTTTTCAATTTGGTTCTCTACCTCATTTTTATATTCCCTAAATTTCTCAAAGGTATCAGATTTGTACTTCATTAAGAACACGTGTCTATACCTAGAGAAATTATCAGTGAATGTAATGAAGTATGAGTAACCACCTATAGCTTGAGTCGACATGGGACCGACCACATACATCATTATGTATGAGTTCCAATAACTCAATGACTCGCTCTCCAGTTCCACTAAAATGAGAGTTGGTCATTTTTCCACGAAGGCAAGGTTCGTAAGTTGCATATGACTCATAGTCAAATGGATTTAAGTATCCATCTTACAACAACTTTTGAATTTTTCCCTCATGTTTACGACCTAGCCTACAATGCCATAGATATGCATTTTTCACCTCATCTCTTTTACTCTCAGATATATTTATATTCATGATATGTGGAGAAGTGTCTAACATATATAAGCCATTATAAGGGTCCCTCTAGTGATGATCTCATCATCCATAATTATTGAACAACTATTGTTCTCAAAAACTAATTTATGTCCACTAATTATCAAATAAAAAATAAAAATAATATTTTTGATAATAAAAGGGATAAAATAGCATGCATCTAATGCAATAATAGCTCCACTAGGCAGATGTAGGATGCCCCCCCCTCCAACAGCAACTGTAGCAACTCTTGCTGTATTTCCCATTTTAAGGTTCATCTCGCCTCTAGCCAGTCTCCTAGGTCTTGTCAGAACTTGCAATGAATTACAGATATAATAAGCACTCCCGGTATCTAATACCCATGTGTTATCATGAAAATCTGATAAGTGAAGACTAATCATGAATATACCTGAAGCTTTTCCAAGCTTCTGTTTTGCCTTATCTGCAAGATAGTCCTTACAGTTACTTTTCCAATTCCCATCTTGGTCGTGTGGAAGCACTGTCCTTTATCCTTTGCTAGATTTTTCTTGGCAGCATTTGCCTTACCCGGTCATTCTTTGCCCTTGCTCTTCTTAAGGGTCTTACTAGCATTCCTTTTCCTATTAGTCTCACCAATATAGAGAATTGACTTCTCTTTCTTGATGGTACTCTCAACTTCCCTCAACATATTGAGGAGCTTAGGTAGAGTCATCTCAAACTTGTTCATATTAAAGTTAATAATAAACTATGAAAAGGAATCTGGTAGGGACTGAAGTATAAGATCAACATACAGGTTATCCTTTAGGACTATCTTTATACTTCACAAAGTGAGCGATCTTATCCTCGCTTATCCTTTCCTCTAGCGTGGGCATAATCATATTAAAGACATATACGATTTTCTCTTTCATGAGAACAATTCTCAAATTATGAAGTCTTTGGACCAATGAGGCGGTTGACATTAAATATGCCACATAGGGGTTTTACAAGCGACAAACAAGATATAGCGAAAATAAGTAACATACAAATTTTACAAAAAATACTAATTAAGATATGGACTTATATCTTAATATACTCCCGCTATTTTCCTAGCGAATCATGCGACACCCTCGACACGTGAGACGAAAGTCTCCAATAGACTCCTAGTGGGGATCGGGATTAATTGGCATCTTAGTGCAATCTCGAGGGACTCGACCAACTACACTAAGCGTAAAAGGTAGACAACTCTTGTCAATCACAACTCCTTGTGATTTTCGTCATGTTCGGTCTCTGAATCATCATGGTCTCGACTGCTCGACCAACCATGAAGTTCAGTTAAGTTATCACCATCGTTACAAGATGAGTCTGATTTGATGGATATGCTCTCGACTACTCGACTGAGTCATACCATATCCTCAGGTCACCGGTGACATATATGTGTCGTAGGTAAGAACTTGATCACGCAGATAGGTGAGCCTCGAATGACTCGACTAACTCAACCTATGATTTAATTTCTTCCTATAACGATGGAAGGCCACGTGGGTCAATCTTATTGCCTCACGCTTACCGACTTAATATTATCGTAGGAGGGATTTTTGTTTTCTATCGGTCTCCTAATATGTCGTGTCACACACATACATATTTAATATATATCTACATCACATGTAAATATATATATATATATATATATCTAGTAGGTGTATAACACATCACACATGCAAGCCACACCGGATGATCATGAGCCATCACCTAATATGATTAAGCCCGAGCCAATGGGCCTAATCATTCACAATAGGATCTATGTGTGCATCGACGCATCTCCATGCCCTGTGATTATTGATCTCGTTATCATCGGTTCCGTCGGATCGTCGTATCACCATGCATCGTAATCTCCCGCCACGGCATCATGGATCCCACTGTCATCTCCACGCTCCCGACGTGCCTCTCCATGTAATTACAAATAATCACAAGAACGTAGGCCCGACAATAAACGAGAAAAACAGAGGCTCGCAGGCCCCAATAATAATAATAATAATAATAATCACAATTACACACATCATAACATATGGCTCATGATCATCCATCCACATTATACATCACATCATATGTAGGATTACTAGATATATATAATAATTAATTAAACTACTTAATTAATTATTTTTTTGAAAATCAGGACATGCTCAGAATTTTCATAATTATCAAGGGCTTTTTTGTAATTCTGGATGAGAGGACAGTCCTCGAAATTTTTAGAATTGTTGAGGGTATTTTTAGGATTCTGTACTGAGGACAATCCTCGAAATTTTTAAAATTCAGAGAGGCAGGATCATCCTTTTCTCAAAAGAATGCCCTAACCCCTCTTGCCCCATCTGCGCCGCCGCCACCGTCCCTGCTGGCCGCCCCCTTGCAGGCGCGCTACGGGCTGGCCGCTGGCGGTCGCCACTTGCGGGCGCTGCCCTGTAGCCTATCCCCTTCCGGGTGCCGCGCTGCGGGTGGTTGCTGCCCTTGCGGGCTGGCCGCAGCCCGCCGTGCCCGCAGGCGCCGCCCCTTACGGGCTGGCCTTGGCCGCGACCTGGCCGTGGGTGGCCGGCCCGACATGGGGGCTGGCCGTGGCTGGCCGCCCCTCCTCCTTGTTGCCTTCGCTGTGAAACACATCAAGAACACATAGAACGATTCTACGCGATTCAATCTCATCACACGCAGTTTAAAACTAATCTTTCGCACGAAAACCTTGGCTCTGAAACCACTGTTGGGAAACCTCAGCAGGTGCATCACATGCGCAGTGGAAATCAAAACAAAAACCAGTTTCCCACGCAGATTAAATCGTAATGCAAAAGATTGGGGTCGCGAGAAAAATCACAAAAACCAAAAGTTACGATGTGTGAGAGATTGATTTTACCCAGGGAGATCGTATATCTCTATATTCCATATCCGGATGGAGAAGATGAAGGAGGTCAAGCATCCTCCTCTCTAGCGGTATCCACACGATGGATCTCTACAGCAAAACTCCTCTAATCTGATCTTGCAACTCTTGCTTAGAGGGAGGGAGGAGAATAGGAGGTGGTGGCTAAAGCTGCAGCCTATCAACCATGAGTCTCCCCTCCTATTTATAGAGAGCCACCAAAAATCCTAGGGCTCCTGCCTCAGTGGGTATTAGATCTCTATCAAATTACCCACTAACCTTGCATTATTGGATCTATTCCAATAATCTCCTTAGGCCTTTAATTGGGCCTTAATCAAGGAGCCCATCAGCATAGGGTCTCATCTAATGAGAATAGAGACTAATTGGATCTTCATCCATTCCTCTATTCGCTGAAGCATCCACCATATGTTTGTGACCCTCTAGGCCCGATACAGAGCTGGTCGTGAATCTCTCCCATCAGAACTCCTTCTGATATAGTGAATTATTATCCCCATAATAATTCACTCGATTCATCGACTATGTACGTACTAGGCCACTACGCCATAGTCCCAAGACGGTATAAAGGGATCGAATCCATCGGACCTGTCTGTCCTCAGTTACCGTGTATCTATAATCCCTCATCCAACTAATATCGCAGAGACCGTATATTGGACATAGTACTGTCAGGTCATATATGGAATCCGTCATAGTCTCGCTCTAATCGAATTCTCTCGAAGAACTCTTTCTCTCTCAATCCGAATGACCCTAGCCCGAGATTTGTCTGAGCAAGCACATATAAAATATTTCTCTCATGATACCGAGAGTGGATGATCCTCTATTAACACTCAATTGCCTTCGTGTGAGAGATTGATTTTACCTACGGAGATCGTATATCCCTGTAGTCTAGATCCGGATAGAAAAGATGAAGGAGGTCAAGCGTCCTCCTCTCTAGCGATATCCATATAATGAATCTCTGTAGCAAAACTCCTCCAATCTGATCTTGCAACTCTTGCTTAGGGGGAGAGAGGAGAATAGGAGGTGGTGGCTAAAGCTGCAGCCTATCAACCATGAGTCGCCCCTCCTATTTATAGAAAGCCACCAAAAATCCTAGGGCTCCTACCTCAGTGGGTATTGGATCTCCATCAAATTATCCATTGACCTTGTATTATTGGATCTGTATCCAATAATCTCCTTAGGCCTCTAATTGAGCCTTAATCAAAGAGCCCATCAGCATAGGGTCTCATCTAATGAGAATAGGGGCTAACTGGATCTCCATCTAATCCTCTATTCACTGAAGCATCCACCATATGTGTGTGACCCTCTAGGCCCAATACCGAGCTGGTCGTGAATCTCTCCCATCAGAACTCCTTATGATATAGTGAATTATTATCCCCATAATAATTCACTCGACTCATCGACTATGGACGTATTAGGCCACTACGCCATAGTCCCTAGACGGTATAGGGGGATCGAATCAATCGGACCTGTCTGTCCTCAGTTACCGTGTATCTATAATCCCTCATCCAAATAATATCCCAAATATCGTATATTGGATATGGTACTGTCATGTCACATACGGAATCTGTCATAGTCTGGCTCTAATCGGATTCTCCCGGAGAACTCTTTCTCTCTCAATCCGAATGACCCTAGCTAGGGATTTGTCTGAGCAAGCACATATGGAATATTTCTCTCATGATACCGAGAGTGGATGATCCTTTATTAACACTCAATTGCCTTTGTAAGATTGGTTACCAATCCTGATAACCAGCTATACCAGATCTGGAACTTTCTAAATCTGTAAGTTTGGCGTCAAAGAAATGAGTACTCATACAAGACATCTTTGGTGTCTCAAGTCTAAGGACCAGATACACAACTGGGACTATGAAATTACTGTTTGACATTAGGTATCATTAACCATACAATATTCTATAAGCGGATTAATCAGTGAACTCATTCTTCAATGAGCACATGTACTGTATCCTTAGTGTCTCCAAACAAGTGGCTATGAGACTAGCTACCTCCATCATATGGACGGGTATATAGTACACCTGTCTGTCCGGTTATCTCGATATCCCTCTCGAGTAACCTATGACCGGGATTATTTAGGATCCGTGTTTAAAGGGGAATCGATCTTATTATCGTGATCGTATCACGATCAGATTCCCATTGCATAGAACCAAGGACATCACAATATATATGTTACATATAATATAATGTGAGAATATGTCAATATTAATCATAAGCAAAAAGATCACACAGCGTGTCACATGTGCCATCACTCATGTGATTGGCTTGTAGAGCACCTGCAACCAGCACTACCTTTGCTTGCACTCTTACAAATGCCTCTACATTTAAACGCATTATTGGTACGAGTTTTATTCAATGAACCTTTAAATCAAAGATTTTTTAAAAGAACAAACCCAAACCCCCCCCCCCCCCCCCCCCCCCTCTTTCCTTAGTGCTGAGTCGATCCTAATAGAGCATTGCTGTAATGATCCATCATATGGATAATGACCTCCTTCATCCTCTCTATTTGGATCTAGATTTTCAGGGATATACAATCTCCCTAGGTAAACAATCCCTCAAGTATCATAGTTTTTATTTTTGCGAGTTTTTTACGCATCAATCTTTGCACGACGATTTGATATACGTGGAAGCCTATTTTCTTTTCTTTCTTTAGCTTCACATGTGATGCTTCTGTTGGGTTCCCAACAATCAAATCTTATGTTCCAACTTCAGGAAGCTTGCTTCAGTTTATAGATGGACCTAAGCAACATGCACTACGTATCTGGACCTCCTTATATACAAATCCCTCTAATTATATCAAATACACCTCCTCCTCGAGGTTTCTATTGAAGAATGCAGTTTTCACATCCATCTATTAGATCTTATAGTCATAGTGTGCTGCAATAACTAAAAAAATTCTGATAGAATTCAGCATAGCTATGGGTGAGAAGGTTTTGTCATAGTCAATTCCTTATCTTTTACGATACCCTTTGGCCACCAGCCTTGCCTTATAGGTCTCTACCTTTCTATATACTCTGATCTTCTTCTTGAAGATCTATTTGCAACTGATGGTTATGATACCCTCAGGTGCACCTACAAAGTTCCAAACCTTATTGGAGTACATGGAGTCCATCTCATAATTCATAGTTTTTTGTCACTTTCCGGAGTCCAAACTTATAATAGCCTCCTCATAGGTTTGAGGATCAACATCCAGGGTGTCATCTCTATTGATATATCCCATATATCTTTTAGAAGGGTGAGACACTCTGTTAGACCTGCACAAAGTTGGAACTTGTGTGTTAGGTACTTGAACAGACTCGGTCTCTGGAATAGTGCTTGAGCTAGGTTCTCAAGCCTCGCTCAACTCTATCATATTGGGAAACTCAGTGGGAGCATCATATACATAATGGAAGAAAGAAAATAAAATAGGTTTCTCATATATATCAAATTGTCATGCAAAGATTAGTGCGCAGAAAAAATGTAAAACCAAAAACTGCGATGTGTGAGAAATTGATTACCTAAGGAGATCGTATATCCTTGAAAATCTAGATCTAGATGAAGAGGTTGAAGAAGGTCATGCGTCCTCCTCTCGAGCAGTATCTACACGATGGATCATTGCAACATTTCATAAGCGGATCAATTAGTAAACTTATTCTCTAATGAGCACCTGTACTGTACTCTTAGTGTCCCCACAAAAATAACTATGAGATCAGTCACCTCTATCATATGGACATGTATATAGTACACCACTCTATCCGGTTATCTCGATGTCCTTCTTGAGTAACCTATGATCGGGATAATTCAGGATCTGTGTTTAAAGTCAAATCAGTCTCATTATCATTATCTCATTATGATCTGATTCTCATTGCACAGATCCAAGGACATCATAATATATATTCAATAGATAACATAATATGAGAATATACTAATAATAATATAAAAAGATTATGCAGCATGTCATGCGTGTCATCACTCACATGATTGGCTTATAAAGCACATGTAACTAGTAATCTCTCACTTGACCTAAAACCAATCACCTATGTGTCTGATCCCCATCATACCCTTGTGATGCTCAAAGACAATGTGTCCAGCGGCTTTGTTAGTGAATCTGTAATGTTATATTCGGAAGAAACTCTTGTCATTGCTACATCTTTCCGAGCTATGATTTATCTTATCAAATGAAACATTTTAAGAACGTGCTTGGACTTCTGATGAAACCTGGGTTCCTTTGCTTGAGTGATCATCTTACTATTATCGCAGTAAATGGGAATCGACTCCATGTTGCTCGGTACGACTCTTAAATCCCTTCCTTTGCTACTTTTGCTGTAACAATATACTCTACTTTTGTGGTCGAGTTAGCAGTAGTATCTTATTTGGAACTCTTTTAGCTTACTGCTCCTCTATTCAAGGTGAAAATATACCCTGAGTTTGACTTGCTATCATCAATTTTAAACTGGAAACTCAAGTCCGTGTAGCTCTCAACCTGGAGGCTACCTCCTCCAGATATCAATTAAAGTCCTTAGTCCTTCTCAAGTACTTAATGATTCACTTTACTATCTTCTAGTGTTCCAAACCTAGATCCACTTGATATCTGCTCGTCACACTCAGTACATGCGCTATATCAGGTCTAGTATATAACATAGTATACATGATAGACCATATCACTGAAGCATATGATATCATATCCATATCTATCATTTTTTCATGAATCTTTGGGGACATACTCTTAGAAAGTGATATTCTATGTCTCATTTGTATGAGACCTCTCTTAAAAATTTTTAAGCCGAAGTTTTTGAAGTCTATGTACATGAATTGAGACAAGCCAAACATCCTCTTAGATCTATCTCTATAGATCCGAATACCCAAAATGTAGGATGCTTATCTAAGTCTTAATGGAGAAATTTCTAAGTAGTCAAGTCTTAACTATAAAAATCATTTCTATACCATTCTCAATGATTAAGATGTGAAAATCATTCCTAATAATTGTTGATCTTTAGATATTTTCTTTTGGATCAGAACTTTAAAGATAATGTGGTTAGAGATTCAAGAAAAGATGAGCAACAAAGATTAGAACAAGTGTAAAGTAAAAATGTTTTCTTCTCATGAGGTACAAAAGTGAAAACTTAGTAAGGGATAGCTTGTCGGGATTGATAAATATTTTGAGATTTGTAAAACTAGTGTCTGAGTGAGATCAGAAGTCTTAGAACAAAAAAATTCATGAATAAAGGTTTAGTTTTATAAATTTATCATGTATCTTTAGGTTTTAGCGAAAAGTACAAGTAAGAAATACTTGTGGTGCTTATTGGTATTTCTTTATGGCATCTAGGGTTTCTAAAAAGAGTGAAAAAAAATTATAATTTTTTTAGAGTTTATGTGAGTGTGTGTAATAAAATTAGTGCTTCAGTGAAGATCACTCAAGGACCTTATAATTGATCTCATATGATGGACTTAATTTTCTATGATGGATATAAGATTTGTTGAATCATGTTAAATTTTACATATGTTAATGATCTTTGGTCTTTTCTTTTTTTGGTTTTATGTTTTTGGTTCTCTCTTTGCTAACGCTTGACTAAATGGGGGAAGGCAACGATGATAGTATAGTAGATCATCTCGATCGAAGAGTACTAATCGTGGAGACCGTGAAAGTTAGAGGGACGTAAACAAAAATAAACTTTTGAAGAAGACAAAAAAAGCTTTCATCAGCAATTGACACTTGATTGAATTGGAGGTAACGACAATGAGAGGTGCATGACACTTGAGTCTTAGACAACAGGAATGGAAGTGAAGGTTTGCTAAAAGTCATCGGTGGCTGATGGTTGATTGTGTGAGAGGACACAAGGGTAACAATGGAAGAAGATGACGAAGAAGTCAGGGTAGGAGCATCAATCCACCTCTTCAACACCATCAGAGATCATGTCAGCAAGTCCTCTATAGGATGAGTGGCATAGTAGATTAGTTCAGCATTGCTTCTACTCGGACATCATCTTCCATTAGACCCATCGAAGCACTCATCTTATTCTCCCTAGAAGAGGATATAGCAATACCAATTCAAACTCCCTCCTTTATAATCATATCTCTCTTTATATTCTTGACAATGATGATTGGGCGCAGCAGCAGAGAGTTTAGTTTCATTATTGCTGGTAAGAGAACCTTATTATACTTGGAGGCCAAGAAAGCTAATTTTACTACAAACCTACTCGTCTTGCGATTGGTCGTATTGGATGCTCCCACGTGGACTTTGCGTCTGCCCAGTTATAAGAGAACGTGAAGAACGAGGAACATCATGTCTGAGGAAAAAGTGGAACGCGAGAAGTTCGGGAGACAGATCCTGGATTGCTTGTTTCTCAAACAGTTCCAAACAGGGATGGACGCCACAATTGATCGAACAGTCAACATGGGGCTGAAACATTAACCAAGTGTCAAGTTTTATCTTCAATACAGTGAACTAGTTGCGACACGGGATCCGCGCCAAAAATGCCGGGCTCAGTGGCCTCTTGGTGCAACACCTTTGCATCCTCGAGCGCTTTTTCTACTCATCTATTTTACTTTTGTTAACACACTTTTGTGGGACCTACGTAAAAACCTATCATTACCGCCAATCACTGTACGGGTAGTTAAACGGAAACGAATATAAAATCATTCATCCATGGAAATATATCTACACAGACTCGCTTTGCTTTAATTAGCTTCAATCTGTTCAATTTATTAATTTATTATTTTATAATTAGTGATCACAGTAAAAAAATTTATGAGGAATTTATTATATAGTTATTGCATTACTATGAATTTTTTTTTAGTAAAAACAGATTAGGAGACGTTGTCAACTAAACTAAGCATGAAAGTTAGATAACTCTTGTCAATCACAACTCTTTGTGATTCTTATCATGTTCGGCCTCCGAATTATCATGGTTTCGAGGGACTCGATCAAAATATCACCAAGATGCTGATCTACAAAAATAACTAGAATAGATCTAAACCTCTTCTTCTCTCTTCCTATTCTTTCACAGGACCACTGTTATTGTTATTTCTGGACTCTTTCTTTAACCAACAAGTACTTTATCTTAATGTGCTTGGAACCACTAGAGTACTTGCTATTCTTAGAGAAGAAAACTGTTACAGTATTATCACAAAATATCTTCAGCAGCTTGGCAATTGAGTCGACCTTACCAAGTCCTGAGATAAAATTTGATAGTCATAAAGCTTGATTTGCGACCTCAAAGCATGCCACAAATTCAGCTTCCATCATAGATGATGGAATAAGTGGTTGTTTTACACTTTTCCAAGAAATTACCCCATCAGCTACATGAATACAAATCCTGAAGTGGATTTTCTACTATCGAGGTAATTTACAAAATCAACATTTGAATATCTCGTCACTTCAAGCTGATCTGATTTTCTATATGTGAGCATATAATCTTTTGTCTCTTACAGATATCTCATTACTTTCTTTGTAGCTTTCCAATATTCGATTCCTGGGTTACTCTAGTATCTACCCAACATTGCAATTGCAAAACTAATATTTGCCCTTGTATAAGTTTGAGCATATAATAGACTTTCAATTATGCACCCATAAGGAATATTCTTCATTTGATCCCTTTCTAAGTCATTTTTCGAGCATTAGTTTTGGCTGAATTTTTCACCTCTGGTAATAGGTGTATCATTGGCTGAGCAAAGCTATATATTAAACCTCTCCAAGATACGATTAATATAACCTTTCTGAGACAGTCCTAACAAACTTTGAGATTTGTCCCTGAATATCTCAATGCCAATAACATAGGATGCCTCATTCATATCAACCATCTTAAAGTTCTTGTTGAGAAATATCTTGATTTCGTGCAACAAACCAAGATCACTACTAGCAAGTAATATATCATCTACATATAAGACCAATATAATAAACTTACTCTCACTAACCTTCAATATATACACTAATCAATAGTGTTTTCCTTAAATCTGAAGGAAGTAATGATATCATGAAACTTTATATACCAGTGTTTTCCTTAAATATGAAGGAAATAATGATATCATAAAACTTTATATACTATTGTCTGAAAGTTTGTTTAAGGCCATAAATGAATTTCTTAAGTTTGCAAGCCCAACTTTTCTTTTCCTTTTCTATGAATCATTCAGGTTGTTCCATATGGATTTCCTCATCTAGATCCTCATTCAGAAATATTATTTTCACATCCATCTGATGTAACTCAAGATCATAATGAGCTACTAATATCATGATAATCCTCAATGAGTCCTTTCGAAAAATTAGAGAAAATGTCTCATGATAGTCAATGCCTTCTTTCTGAGAAAAATATTTGGCCAATATTACCCACCGAGTTATGTTTAGTCTTAAAGACTCATTTACAACTAACTCTTTTACAATTATTGGGTAATTCTATGAGTTCCCAAACATGATTCTGGTCCATTGATTTTAACTCTTCTTTTATTGCATCATACCATTTTTCAGAATCATTATTTTCTATAGCTTGTGAAAACGATAAGGGGTCTCTTTTCATTCTATATCAAAATTTGATTCTTACAGATATACCACATAATCATCAGAAATGACATGTTTCTTTTTCCTTTAAGATCTTCTCAAATTTACCAATTGTGATTGTTTTACAAGACTATCAGCGGCAACATCAACATCATGGAGATATGCCTCAAACATCTATGCCACAATATAGAAGATCTTTCATTATTGGAATTGCGTTTCATTCTAACACTTGATTCTGTAATGTATTTACAAACTCAAGATTCAAATTAATTTTGTACAAACCATCACACATAATTTCATAACCAACTTTTATTGAATCATAAAATATACTGAGTTTACCATTACCAAAAGAAAAACAATCTTAACTCATCAATTCTAGATAGAGAAACTAAATTTCTAGAAATGGTAGGAACAAAACATGTGTCCTCAAGATCCATCAGATGACCCGCCTCTATACATAAGCGATAAGTCCCTATTGATACCACTTTTGCTTTGAGACGATTTCCCATAATTATGAATTTTTCATGTTCTTTTGATTTTCAAATTGAAAGGAATCCCTGCATATTATTAGAAACATGAGTTAAAGCACCAGAATCAATCCACCATATATTAGAAGTAACTTCTGTAATGTTTGATTCAAAACATACAAAGGTCGAGTTTATACATTTCTTTTCGAACCAAGTCCTATGTTTAATGCAATCATTTTTTTATACTTGTCATTTCTTGCCACAAAAGAAGCTCTTTACTATAATAGCTTTCTTTTCAATAATCTGTCTAACACTTCTAGACCTAGCAAATTTTTTTGATGGATGATCCTTCAATTTTCTTTTCTTGTTACTAGTTCCTTGAGTAGTAGTCAGTACATTATATGAACTTTCCTGCTTTAATATTGATTCTTCTTGAACATGCATACTAGTTAACTCATTCAAGTCTCACTTATCCTTATTTGTATTGTAGTGAATCTTGAATAGGCCAAACTGAGGAGGAAGAGAATTAAAAATAAATTATAAAAGGAAAAATTCATCAACATTCATTCCCAACACTTTAAGTTTTGCAGCTTTGTCAACCATATTGAGGATGTGATCATGAATTCCTCGAGTACTATCATACTGAGCTGTAGTCAGTTCTTTCATTAATGTACTAGCTAATGACTTACCAACAGATTTAAATCTATCTTCATTAATATTTAAATATTCATATATGCTAGTTGCAACTGATAATAAAGTCTTTATATTATTTACAATTGTCATACGAATATTAAACTGAGCCTATCATATCTTTCCCAAGCCTTCATTTCATTGACTTGTTCCATAGTATTTTTATCAGTTAATTCTACAGGCTTTTCAACAAGCAATGCCAAATCAAGATCTAATATGTCAAATATAAATTGCACATGCTCTAACCATTCTGAATAATTTGATCCAGAAAGTAGAGGGACACTAGAAGCATGAGAATGTATGGATGGGAAAACCACTATAGAACATAAAATAACATTAATGCTTTGAGTTTACCAAAATATGATGAACTATTGATATCATCAATATTTAACCTTTGGGTAAAAATATTGACATATCTAGTGTTCACTCAAGATCATTTATGGAGGACTGACACTATCCTTATGAAATAGTTTTGCTATCTTTGGGTATATAATTCTAAACTGCAATGATATCCAAAATAGTATCATCATACCTCAGTACATAATTATTTGAAATAGATTATCCTTTGAGATTATCTAAATCTCTTAATTATGCATGTACTTTCGAATATTATTTTCTTAATATCATTAAGGACTTGTTCCTTAATGTAATTTTATAAATAATTGATCTAGGCCACTTTGGTGACTACAAGACTAATGCAGCAATATAAAATATAAATTAAATTATCCTATAAATGATAAGATTTTAATTGTATTTCATATCCTATAAGCTTACCATCCTAGGCTACTTTGGCAACTACCGATCAGACATAACTTAAGAAGATGAATTATAAATAATATTCATCAAGTTCATTTAATCTAATTTATGCTGAAATAGTTCAATAATAGAATAACAAATATAATAATTATTAAACACTTAATTAGCAGAAAGAAACTCATATGATAACTGTAATCATAATAATAATACATAAATCATGCCTTCATGTGAAAAATAAATATTATTTCATAATTCCCAACATATGCATGTGAATAACTGAATAAATATTCAAGAAATAATAATTAGATTTAATACATATAATTAATAATTCAGATGAGAAAACTATAAAGAAATAATAATTTATATTTTTTTAATTAAACTAATTAATTTTATTTAAGTGGAGAAGCCCATAAGCCCAATTAAATAAATTGATCAAAATAACAAAATTTATCAAGATCCATTAATTCTAATTTGATCAAAATAAAATTTAATCAATGAATAATTAAAATATAATCATGATTAAATTTTATTAGATTATATATTGATCAATTTTATAATTGAGAAAATAAATCATAATTTCTCAATTTTATAATGCCAGAACTGTAATTCTAAAAAGGATATAAAAGAATTACAGAAGGACAGAAATATTATAGGATTAATAAAACACAAAAAGGGTAAAACTGTAAATAATCCTATTCGATAGAAGGATAAAATTGTAATTTTGGCTAAATGATAAAACTATAATTTAAGTAGAATGGCAAAAATTATAATTTCGTCTAAAGGCAAAATTATAATTTCAGCATAATGGTAGAAACTATAATTTTAGCTGAATGGCAAAATCGTGATTTCAGGGTAAAAAAATATAATTTTTTTATTGAAGAAAAACCCTAACCCTAATTTATTCCCCTACTGCCGCTGTCGTCGCCTATGCGACCGCCAGCACGCTGTTGTGGCCTACATAGCTACTAGCGCACGGTTGCAGTCCGCGTGGCCGCATCACTTGCCCCTGTTTGCCCGCATCTACCGATGCGACGTTTGGCCGCGTGGCCGCTACCACTTGTGGCAGACCCGCTCACGGCCTTCGCTTGCACACGACCACTACTGTATGCTATGGCCGCTTGACGCGGCCTCTACTGCATGCAGCTGCGGCCAGCCGCTTGTGGCAGACCCTCGAGCATCCACCGCTAGATGCGGTTGCCCACGCGATCGGCCCAACGCAAGGCCTAGGCCGTCGGCAGCGTTGCCGACACTGCTGCTTGTGCACACACTCAGTGCTGCTGCAGGTAGATCCGACTAAAACGCAACGAGATTGCTGCGTCTTTTTCATGGTGCACAGCAACCATCAACATCGTTCGCAAGCAAATGATTGAACTTAATAGATAGAAATACATATCGATAAAATATTCAGATCAATGCATCGTAAATAAAAATAATAGATCTAATACTTTTGATCGCAAAGACCTAGGCTCTGATACTAATTGTAAGCATAAAAACTATAATTATGTAAACTATTATACGAAAATTTTTTATGCCAAGATTGAAATCAAAGAGTATTAGATCTGTCTACGATACGTATCTTTATATGTTATCTGAATAAGATCCCTTTAGATATTCAAGAGCACTACCTTCCGGATCTGAATATCATCGAGATATCGATCTGCAAAGAGAACTAGAATAGATCTAGACCCCTCCTCCTCTCTTCCTATCCTTTCATAGGACCACTGTTATATATATATATATATATATATATATATATATATATATATATATACATACATCACACATAGTTTAAAACCAATCTTTTGCTCGAATAACCTTGGCTCTGATACCAATGCTAGGAAACCTCAGCCCAGAGCATCACATGTATAGCGGAAGATCAAAACAAAATTGATTTCCCAAGTAGATTAAAATCGTCGTGCAAAGATTAGTGCGAGAAAAAGCGCAAAACTGAAAAACTGCATCATGTGAGGATTGTTTATCTAGGGAGATCGTATAGACCTATTTTTCTAGATCCGGATAGAGAGGATGAAGGAGGTCAAATGTCCTTCTCTCTAGCGATATCCACACGATGGATTGCTGTAGCGGTACTCCTCTAATCGCAGCCATAAATCTCGAAACTCTTGCATAGAGGGAGAGAAAGAATAAGAGGGGGCGGCCAAAGGTGTAGCTTATTAATTGGCGCCTTACAGTATCCGTCTTTTACTCGTCTAGACATCTAATTTGTAGTCAATAAATTATTTCAATTTATGTATCGACCATTTACTATTCGTTGGTCTATAGTAAAACTAGTCTTGTAATATCTCAAAGGGACTCTCAGTCATGTACTTTTTCTTCGAAAACACTCATGACTTCATCTACATGCCTTTGTTGATGCTAACTGGGCAGGAAGCATTGAAGATAGAATCTCTACATAGGGATATATTATCTTTCTTGGCACAAATCCAATCAATTAGAGTTTAAAGAAGTAGAAGACAACCGTAAAGTTTGCAACTAAAGCTGAATACTGAGCCATTGCCACCACTACTATTGAACTCAATTGGGTCACAAATCTACTGAAAGAATTAGACATCAACTATACCATAACTCCAACATAATATTATGATAATTTCGGAGCCACCTACCTATACGCTAATCTAGTGTTCTACTCACGCATGAAGCACATTACCGTAGACTTTCATTTTGTCAAAGATCAGGTTATCAAACATCACCTACGAGTTTCTCATATACATACTGCCGATCAACTAGCATATTCTCTCACAAAGTCGCTCGTCCACAAAGTATTTTATTCACATCGATCCAAGAACGACATCCTTAATAAGAGCTCAATCTTACGGGGGAATGATAGAAGATATGGATAGAAGATAAAAGATATAATCTCCAATCACCTAAACACTATCTTCAACCTATTCGGTGTATTTACCTAATCTTAATAAAGAAAATCTTTTTCAATCTTATCCTCTAAACCTATACAAATAAAACTTATGTCTATGAAATAGATCATATTATTCTTCATATTTTCTATTCTATCAATATAGTTATTATATTACTAATAATTTTTTGACAATTTATGTCTATGAAATAGATCATATTATTCTTCATATTTTCTATTCTATCAATATAGTTATTATATTACTAATAATTTTTTGGTCAAAATTATTGTTGACCCTCAGAATCAAAGTCACCCCCGTACTTTAAAACTCATATAAGTTATCCCCCGTACTATAATTTCGTATCAAAGTGACATCCTTTGTTAGAAATAAGGTTACGTCGTTAGGTAAAATAATGATTAAAATTCTTGTTGACCCTCCTTACTATGCCCCAAAATCAAAGTCACCCTTCGTACCTTCAAACTCGTATAAGTGACCCCTCGTACTATGATTTTATATCAAAGTGACTCCCTTTATTATAAATAATATTACGTTGTTAGGTAAAATAATTTGAAGGGTTATCATAGATCAAGCTTAAATTGTAAAATAAATTCAAATAATATTGAAAGTTAAGACCATTTTTTTCATGAGTTTTCTATAACATAATACCATTATATTAATGTTCATGGGATAAATTTGATGAATAATGATAGTACGAGGAGTGTATTTGATTAACATATTATAGTATAGGAATGTCTTTGATTTTTTAAGTTTTCTTCATATAGTTTAACCATATTGAAAAGCAAATAGAACCCTCCTACCGTAACAATTTTAAAATCAAATGACATTACCTTTTTTTATTAACAAAAATAGTTTGTTTAATGTATTCAAAATCCCACCCCCATTTAACATCTAAAGAATAGTACGTGAGATCATTTCAATACGAAATCATAGTAAGAGAGACACTTATACTAGTTTTAAAGTACAAAAGATGATTTTAATTTTGAGACGTAGTATAAAGTACTCTCATAAGAAACACAACGTTATCACTGCAGTTCTATATATCATTGTAGACAACACTTTACTGCTTTTGGCTAGTTTAGGATGGTAATATACTTAGGATCGATGTTGCAGTAGGGCTGTCGCTCCAGAAGCCTATGGAACAGAGATCTCTTCAGTCCATTCTTCCTCCGTGCCATTCCTGATCTCACCCATACTGGCACATCAGTCGACGAACCTGTGATTACGATGACCGTCTTCTCGCTAACCAGGCTTGCGAGAGCAATCGCTGCTTCGGGCTCCATGGCGGACGAAGCATCCACCAGGAAAATGTGAGTGAAGTGGTCAGCTTTGATTCCCGCGTTGTGAAGCCTGAAGCTGCTCATGAACGTAGACGCCACCACGGCGAACTGCCGCAGCTCATCGGGAGGTGGGCAAACGAAGCACTCCCCTTCGTACATGCATGTCGGCATAATGTCCTCAGGCACAAGCTCCCAGTCTCGAAAGGCTGCATAAGCTCGGAACAACTTCGTCTCTGGGATTTCGTCGAACAAACTTTGCATGAGTGCATCACATGTCTTGTTCCTGGGAGAGCACACAAGTATTCTGCAGCCGGAGGAGGCCCTGTAAATCCGGACGATAGCTTCCCGAATGATGCGGCCTGTGATGCTCAGATCTGATTCAGCCTCCATATCCCTGAAAGGTCGATGAGCTATTATAAGCGGTCCCTCGATAAGATAAGGTCCAAGGCCTTCAAGGTTTTGAATCCTTTTCACCGTGCCATTGATGCTTAGTGAAGCCTGGGATATGGGTGAGCACGAGGAATGGGTTGGCGGTGTTGGATCGGGGAAGAGGATTTTGCACAGTAGTGGATCTGCCGCAGCTGAGACGGCCACATGAGACCTTTTCAAGCAAACTCTGTTGAAGGAGAAGCTCACGTCGTACTTCTTCGCCGGCGAATGCTGTTTATGGAAATCACGATCGAATTCTGCCAGTACCGTTGTACTCTTTACCACGCGAAAGATGACTCCCTGGTACCAAGAACAAAAGTAAGTGAATAAACCAGTGTTTCTCTCTGAATCAGAGTTCCGTATACAAAAGGAACATGCAAACGAAAGAAGAGGGAGGATGTGTTTGCCGAAGACATCATATGCTGAAGCCGATGTTTGAGAGACAAACCTTAAAATGTACAGAGTCCGTGTCGCCTGAAGGTTTCAGAATGACATAATCTCTTGATAAAAGATAAGGCCGTCTCACAGGAACCGCGTCAATCTTGAAAGCTACAAAGGGATAGACATCGTTCTGTTTCTTACTGCTCTTCCTGGTTTGTCTTGTGTTCTGAGTTCTAAACTCGGTCTGTGCCCGCAAGTCCAGAGTAACTTCCGACAGTAAATAATCGCACCATTTCTGGTTGTTACAAACACCAATAATTAATTTATGAGATGAAGTAACAGCAGCAGTTTAAATTTTACTGCAGAACGTCTGAATCTCAAAAAGATCATGTCCCAACTTCTTTGGCCATAAAAGCTGCAGTAGACATGGAAGATCACTCCATTTTCTACTGCAGAGAAATCCCAATTTCTTTCCGAATCCTTGTTATTCAGTGGTAGCATTTGCTACCCAACGGTATCTAATTAGACAAGAGTAGTGAGTAGATTTTGACAGAGTACCTCTTGCTCGTAGTCCTCTGCATAAAGCAAGGTTGTAAAGTATTCGGCATAATTCTGGGGTGACAATGGCATCTTCAGAACTGGCGGCACTATGTCTCTCTCGATCATCACCTGCAGATGCTCCGGAATGTCGTATCTTGGAGTCGTGCGCTTTAGCTTGGATCCAGGTGTTCCCGGCGATCTTCCATCAGATTCAGGTGGCTGTGATGAGAGGCTAAATGGATAAGATTTTGACGGGACTGGAGAAGCTGGGGACACCTTGGATGACAAAGGAGAAGAAGATGCAGAATCGTTGGACGAAGGAGAATAAGTGTTTGGCCGAGGTTCGCGGGGATTCTTGGACGTGAATTGGCTAGTGGTATAGACTAGGACGGCGAGGCCAGGTTCGTAAGGCGATTTTGATGGAGGACCGCTGGCTGCAGAGACCTTGGATGACAGAGTCGAAGATGCAGCAGCTTTTGACGAGGGTTCAGAGGGATTCGACGGCAGCTGACGCTTGTCGACATAACGCGAAGCACCGGTGACCGTGGTTGAAGGCGACTGCGTCGAGGCAGCAAATGCATAAGGCAGTTTCGATGGAAGAGGACTTGCCGTAGCAGCCTCGGACGACGAAGGGGAAGATAGAGAAGCCCGACATGATGGCTCGGAGGGATTAGACGGGGGCTGATGCTTGGCGGTGGCGGTGGCGACGGCGGCAGGCGACTGCGACGAGGTGGCAGGTGCAGGAGGTGACTTCGTTGGAAGAGGATTTGCTTTGGGAACCTCGGACGACAAGGGGGAAGATGGAGAAGCTCCTGAGGAAGGAATAGAAGCTTTCTGCGAAGGTTCGGAAGGATTCACCAGCTGCCGGCGCTTGACAGGATCGGCGGTGTTGGTGACAGTGGGTGACGGCTTGGACGGAAGAGGGCGAGCTGCCTGAACCTTGGACGGCAGAGGTTGCGAGAAAGATGGAGAAGCTCCAAGCGAAGGTTGACGGGGCTTCTCCGGTAGCTGGGGCTTGACGAAGTGGAATGAGACAGTGGTAACTGATGAAGGAGACGACGACGCAGGCGCAGTCCTCCTAGTTGACATCAGCGCCGGAGATCGTGTCGGCGAGTCGTCCGCCCGATAATAGTATCCGCCATGACTGCTACTTGTCCTTGGTGCATTCGATCGATCGAAACCCTCGCCCTCTTCCCCGCAGAAGACGATGTATCGCAAAACATCAAGAAGCCAACCCATGAGAAACTTCTTCTCTCCGTCTTCCAATGATCGTTACAGGAGAGTGAGAGCTGAGCTTTCCATTTCAGGTGAATGCTTAGACGAGAAGTCTCCGTCGGCAAGAGGGGAAAAGTAGCGGGCAGCGGGCAGAGATCCGCGGGATTGACGCATGCGATTGCACTCCAATCCGCTCAAAGGTCTCGCACGGACGCGGTTGGCTCGCAGGAACAGGCAATGGTTATGCTTTATATTCAATTCTGTGTTCTGGCTGCTACACGGGATCCTCAAGAAAGCGCTGGGTTTGATGCCTAGTTGGTGCGCACGATCTCATCCTCCGGCGCTTTTCCGAAACTTCTCGCTTCCCCTACGATATCATTTACCTACCATAACACGCGGGAGCCACATGTGGGCCTACCATTTTATCCAATCATAGTGCAGGTATGATTTGAAAGCAAACTATTTGCATCGGTGGGACCAATTAGGCACCTGTCCAACTCAGTATTCGGCAGGTCGGAACGATTTCCTCTCGAACTAAAGAATAAATGGACCGAAGAAAGCATATGATATGATTATTAATGAGTGGGCGATTTCTTATAAAAATATTTATATTTTGAATATTTCTTAAAACGGTTTTTTCCAACAGTATCTCTAATTTAAAAATATCTAAAATAAAATTTAAAAATTCTCGCACCAATTTTTTCTTTGATTTTTTTATGAGTCTTAAAGTATTATTATTATTATTATTATAACTGTTCCCATTTGACTTGTTTACAATTTTTTAATAGTATCTATAGTGTTCTTATTGATATATTCAAAATATTATAAGCCCTATAAAAAAAGGATACTATAAGTAACATCATATTATGTTTAATTTTTGTTATCATTATTCATAGATCATTATGATATCATATTTTTAGGCTTGTAATTGTTTGGTTGAAGTTAGAAGTCTATTTTGATTATCTACAGTATTTTTTAGTAAGTTTTATAGTATTTTTTTATTGTGACAAACAAAAACACTATAATTAGTTATTTTTTAGCCTTATTTGGGTAATATTATTCCTAAACTATTATAAATACATATTCGAATCATAATATAATATATCAAATGATTTCTAGTATGTTTTGATTTTATTTGACTTGTTTATAGTCTTTTTATGTAAGTTTTATAGTGTTTTTATTTTGGTGACTAAAACATTATAACAGGCCAAAAACATTGTAATAGGCCAAAATGATATAACGGGCGACAAAAATTTTAAGGAGTATTTTTGAGTTTTTTTAATTAGAAGCACTATCTGTGACCAAGCAAAATAGGAGATGACAATGGAAAAACCCAAAATGTGAGTATTTTCTATGAAAATCACCCATTTTATGATCTCACATATGAGGATTGTTAAAATGATTGGAATAGGGTGAAAAGAAGGGACAACGATTGAAGCAATATATATCATCAGCAGCAATAAACATCATGTTTAATATTGAATCAAATTTTATGATTAGATACAATTTTAATTTAGGAGTCTTAGTCCAGATAGGAATTCCTATTATAGTTATAATCAAAGTCTTAAGTTTGATCATTCTCATGTAATGTTTTATGTATACAATTGGGAGGGGAGATGAAGTAGAGAAGAGGCTCAAGAATTCAAAATTTAAGAGATTATAAATTTTTATCTTAAATAAGAATTTTCAATTTTTATGTATCCCTATTATCCTTTAATATCACTTTACTATGATTTCTTGGTGCTCACCATCTATTTTGAATGGATTTTCCAATATATTGTTAGAGCAATAATGAACATGGTCATAAGTATTTTGAAAATTAAATCATTACCTAATAATTTTTTGACTAAGTCTACATCTTGGAGTGTATATAATTTAAATTCATGTCCCTCAATAAGTATAAATATGAATATTAAAAATAATAGAGTGGTTATAAGCCTAGTGTCAGTCATCTTAGAGTTTTTGGTTTGTTGTTTATGCCTATATTCTATATGAAAAAAGAAGCTAGATTATAAGCTAATAACCGTTATATTTTTGGGCTATAGTGAAACTTCAAAGGCTTACAAAATTTATAATCTCATCTTGAGAAAATTATAATTAGTAACGATGTTATTTTTACTGAAAAAAAAAGTTTTAAAATGAATCATCGATGAAGATTCATATAATGGATGTAAAAATGTAAGATGAAGAAGAGAAGGGAGAAAGGAAGAGGAGAAGAAAAGAAAGAAGAGGAAGAGATGGGAGAAAGGCAAAAAAAGAGAAGAAGAAGAAACAAATAGGGAAGAAGAATTAGTAGAAAAGAAGAAGAAGAGGAAAGGAAGAAGGGAGGATATCTAATCAGAAAAGGAAAGTAGAAGAAGGAAATATAAGGAGGGAAGAAGGAAGAAGGAAAAAAAAGAATAATAAGAGAAAGGAAGGAGCTGGAAAAGAAAATAATCAACAAAATAAAAAGGAAGAAATAAAGAATCGGGTGTGAGAATAGAGAAGAGAAATAACAAAGAGGACTGAAAAGAAGGATGGATAAGAAGAGGGAGGAAAAAAAAATGGTGCAAGCTGAGGAGAGATAGAGAGAGAGAGAGAGAGAGAGAGAGAGAGAGAGAGAGAGAGAGGAAGTAAGAGAAAAAAAGATAAAGATAAAAAAAATAAGAGAAACATCATAAAGGATGTGGTTTGATATTCATTAGATTTAGATAAAGTCTAGGAAAATTCTATGAGGTAAGGTTTTAAAGCCTATTACATTCTTATTAATTACATTTATATTTTGAATTATAGATTAAGGAATCTTGATATTTTAATTAATTGGATATTTATATTTGAAGAGAATAAAAGAATAAAAACTGATAATGTTAGCGAATAAGAAAATAAAAGAAGACATCATAATTATATATTTATATCAAGGATATGCGATTAGGTAAGTATTAGATGACTCAATCTAGTTTGTTTCTAAAACTATGAATGCATATGTTTGATATTTATAAATGCATATGAATTACATCATTTAGAAGTCATTTTGTTATTTAAAAGTATTACTAGATAATTTAAATATTGATAATTTGAAAAAACAGATGGTTTGAACTATTTATTGTTTTATAAGTATTTTTAAGTTATCTTATCAAAATCTATAAAAATATCTGCCCAGCATTATATTTAAAAAAGATTAGAAAAATAAAATATGATTACATTTGTTTTGAAAATATATACAAAAATGATTTGTTTAAACTCTTAATTTTATTAAAAAAGTATTTGATAAGCTATTTTTCATGATATGATAATTATCTGGTACGTATGATTATGATTTGAACCTAATTAACGGAGGTTATATATTGACTATATATTTTATAAACTAATTTATTTTAGACCCTGATACAAGAAAATGTATGTTGTATGTATCATAAGGTTAAACATATTTATGATTCGGAGATATAATATGGTTGAATTCATTAATACTACTATGTGTTTTGTTTTAATATGTGCACTGAATCGTAATGGTATTAAGAGTGGAAGGGTGAATGACTACTTTCACCAATAAGGTTTCAATTTAAAATTTTTGATCAAAACATATGTATTGAAAATGAGCTTAACTAAGAAATGTTAACAATAGTAGTGAGTAACTAAATTAGTAAGTAATGATAAGACAAAGCAAAGGAAAATAAATATAAATCGATTTATAGTAGTTTGGTCATCCCAACCTATGTTCACTCAAGATTTATCTTCCCTCGAGACTATCGGTTTTTATTACCGATCTTCTTTTCAATGGGCAAAGATCAACTACCCTTGTTACAATCCTTCTTCTTTTACCCGGCTCAAGAGAAAACATTTACGCCACCTCTTTTACAAAACACCTCACACCTCCTTAGAATAACCTCTAAACTCAAGGAGGAAGAGACTCGAACACTTTCAAGAGGGCTTACATACTTTAATTCTTAAGTTATCATTCTTGTTTACCCTTGCATCAAGCAAGCATGAGGGGGGTATTTATAGATCCCAAAAGGATTAAAAAATAGAGTCAAAAGTTTAAATCCTTGAGTTTTCGGGGTACTAACGGTACCACCACTAACGCCAAGCGATTCTATCATTGGCCATGGGTTAGTACAACTACTAGAAGTCTTAAAAAAGCACAAAAGAGTGCTTTCCGACTCTCTTGGCAGTACCATCGCCCAAGCCTCCTTCGTGTCATCGAATTAGCCTTAGCCTCGATTCAGGACCAATGGGCTCTAAATCTAATTGGCATTATTTCATCCTAATACCAACTCAATTTACCTTAAAATAATCATGATCAAGACTTAACCACTCTAATTATAATTACGAAGCTTTCAAGATGTTTAGCATTCAGGTATATCATCAGTTCATCTAGTATTTCGTTTGAACCTTCGACACATCATCCTTTCCTTCAGCGTATCACCTGATCTATCAACATATTAATTTCCCACAACATATGATCTTTTGGCGTAATACCTGATCCTTCCAGCCCGATACTCGAACTCATGGCATAAAGTTCATCCTTCAGGATGTCGATCAATCCTCCAACCCGATACCCAATCTCTGTCATGATGCATTCCCCACACCAATGTCTGATTTTACTTTTTCAACAATTTGCTCTTCGACGATTCGAGTCCATGATTGAAGTTTTTCTTATGTCACTTATCTTAAAAACATATTAGTCTACAAATTCATCAATTGATTTCATCATCAAAATTCGAGATTTAATAATCTCTCACTTTTTGATGATGACAACCAATTGATGATACTCCCCCTGTCTATATGTCATTTTGAAATATTATAATAAAATTAAATTAAAAAATGATAACATTTCAGTGCTATTCTTTGAATTCAAGTCGAAATAATTTTAATCAGAAATAATAGTGATTTTCAATAGAAATCATTACAAAAATTATATACATAGTTTCAGTTAAATAGTCACATCATATCCATAGTAGAATATCAAAATAGTTATACATCTCATCAAATATAATGTGTATAAGAGTTCTACATAATTACTATGTCATCAAAAAATTACCATTACTTCTCCACTTTTTTATCAATAATAAAAAAGAAAAATATGCAAACTACTAATTTTCTCTCTCCCTTTGTCATGATAAAAAAGAAGAGATATCATGGTATCATGGTGTTATTTCTCTTTGTTTACATGAATATGCCAATTATAAAAATACTTTGATATCACATGAAGGATACTAATATCGAAAATAAGTTCAAGTTATGAGATATCAATTGATTGATGATAGAGTATACAAATCATGAAAACAAACGAGTCATATGAAATAAATCTCACATCAGCAAATCAAGATAATTATCCAATAGGATGAATCTCCTCCTAAAAAAATAAAATAAAAAATATAAGAGAATAAATAGTAAAAGATATTGATTTATATAAAATAAAACCCAATAGGATGAATCTCCTCCTAAAAAAATAAAATAAAAAATATAAGAGAATAAATAGTAAAAGATATTGATTTATATAAAATAAAACTCAACTTATAAGTATCGAGAAATTAAGTGAAAAATCATGATTTGTTTGGATAAATTTCTTTCTCAATCATTAGCAAAAAGGAAGAATTATAGAAGAACAAATACAAAATAAATCTCAATTCTTGAATATTGAGAAGTCAAGTAAATGATCATGATTCATTTAAAAATATCTCCTCTTTAGTAAAAGGAAGAATCATATAAGAAGAATTCATAAGGTATCATTTATTTAAAAGATTTAACATGTCTAATCCTATTATAATAAAATTAAAATATTCTTTATTTAATGACTTAGTAAAAATATCTGCTAATTGATGTTTTATGTCCATAAAATCTAAAGATATATCATGATTGCTAACATGACCCCTAATAAAATGATATTTAATATCATTGTATTTAGTCATAGAATGTTGAATATGGATCTTTATTAAATAAATTTCACTAGTATTATTATATTTTATATGAATATTTTTTAGTAAAATTTATAATCTTCCAAAGTATTTTTCATCCAAATTACATGTGCATAATATACACCTGATGCTACATATTTAGCCTCGGTTGTAGATAATGCAATAGAGTTTTACTTCTTGGAAGATAAAGAAACAAGTGCATGACCTAAGAAATGATATATTTTAGAGTTAATTTTTCCATCTATTTTACATCATATAAAGTCGACATCAGCGTAAGCAATTAAATCAAAATTTTCAGATTTTGGATACCATAATCTTAGATTGGAAATTCCTTTTAAGTATCTAAAAATTCTTTTAACTGATTTCTAATGAGATTATTTAGGATTTGACCGAAATCTTATACAAAACCCAATACTAAATATTATATCAAGTCTAGCTATAGTAAGATATAATAAGTTGCTTATCATACCTCTATAAGTCTTTTGATCACAGCAGTATATTTCATTATCCATATCTAATTTGGTAAAAATGCTCATCGGTGTGTTAATGGTCTTTACACTATTCATGTTAAATATTTTTATTAGATCTAAAGTATACTTAGTTTGACGAATAAAAGTTCCATCATTTAGTTGTAAAATTTGTAATCTTAAAAAAATATCATTCACCCATCAAACTCATTTTGAATTCTTGGCTCATACTCTTAGCAAATGATCCATATAAAGATTCATTTATAAAATAAAAAATAATATCATCAACATAAATTTGGATAATAAGAAAATTATTTTAAAATATTTAATAAATAAGATGGTATCAACCTTATCTTAAAAAATTATTCTGAATAAGAAAAGAGATAAATCCTCTCAAACTAAGCCCTATGGGTTTACTTAAACCCATAGAGAGCTTTGGATAATTTGTAAATATGGTTTGAAAAAAGATCATTTTCAAATCCGGGTGGTTGGTCAATATAAACTTCTTCGAAAATAAAACCATTAAGAAATATACTTTTGACATCAATTTGAAATCATTCAAAAATTTTAAAACATATATAGGTGAGGAGTATCCTTATGACTTCAAGTCTTGCTATAGGAGCCAATATTTCTTCATAGTCTATACCTTCTTAGTTGAAACCTTTTGCCAATAATCTAGCCTTATTTCGAATCATGATACTTTATTCATTTTGCTTATTCCTAAAAACCTATTTAATATCAATCACAAAATGATCACTAAGTCTAGGAACAAGCATCCAAACTTTTTTCTTTCAAATTGATTTAATTATTCATGCATTGCCAAGATCCATGAGTCATCTTTGAGAACATTGTCAATGCATTTAGGTTTAATTTAAGATAAAAAGGCAGTATTTGTATAGATATTTTTAAACGAAGAATGAGTTTCTATATAATTTGATGTATCGGTAATAATTAGCTCCTTATAATATGCATCTATATACTTTTATACCTTGGGTAAGGTATCTTTAGAATTAGATGTATCCAAATTACTTTGAAGAGGATAAATTTTATTCAAATTAAAATATCAAATTCAAAATCATTTTTCTTAACATTAAAAAATTCATTAAAAACATAGATAGATTCCTCAATAATTGAAGTTTTTTTATTAAAAACTTGATAAGCTTTAAAAATAGTGAAATATTTATAAAATATACCTTTATCGGATTTTTTTACATCAAAATTTTCTAAGATATTTTTTTATTTAAAATAAAATATTTACAACCAAAAACTTTAAAATACGAGATGTTGGGTCTTTTATTGTTCCAAAATTCATAAGGAGTTTTAAATAGTAGAGATCTTATTAGAACCCTGTTCATGACACAACATGTCGTGTTAATTACTTGAGCCCAAAAGTCTGTGGTATGGTATGTTCATTAAGTATGGTTCTTGTTATCTCTCGTAAACTCTTATTCTTTCTCTCAACAACTCTATTTTAATATAGATTTCTCATAGTAGAGAAATTATGCGTTTGAATTAAATTTCTTAAAAATCATAATTTTTAAATTTACAACCATAATCACTATAAATAAAAGAAATCATAAAACCTTTTTTATTTTAAACTTATTTGCAAAACTTTGTAAAACCTTTAAAATAATCACTTTTATGTGCCAAGAAGTATGTCTAGATATATTTACTATAATCATCAACAATCATAAGAAGCATTTTTACTACCTCCTAGACTTGTGATATCAATTAGTCCAAATAAATATATATGAATTAATTGTAATGGTCTAAAGTTGCTCACTTGATTTTTAGGTTTAAAGTTATTCTTTATTTGTTTTTCTAGTTGACATGCATGATAAATTTTATCTTTGACAAATTTAATTCTAGTAATTCCACTTACAAGTTATTTAGTTTCGATTTATGAGATCAATTTCATACTTGCATGACCTGATCCCCTATGCCAAAGCCATGGATCATTGTTTGAAATCAAAAAATAAGTTTTGTCATGAAAATCATCAAGATCATAGTATAAATATTATTATTTCTTAAGACAATCATAGATTTATTCTTAGGTGATATGTCTATGATGCAAGCATTAGATTTAAATTTAATATTATATCTCTTATCACATAATTGACTAATACATAATAAGTTATATTTTAAACCATCTACTAATAGAACATCTTTAATCAAAAGATTTGATTTAAAGTGCCTTGGATTTTTATATTCATAATATATTATTGTATCAATTTTTGATTCATTTGATATTCTTGTCTTACAGAATTAGTTTTATTTTTTCATGAACTTTTTAAGTCTTCTTGTAAGGAGTGCAATACCATATCATTGTCACTTGAGCTTTCGCTCGAGTAGTTTTCTTTGGTTCTAAATGCAATATCCTTCTTCTTATTCTTTGGAAGGTTTTCATTTTGTCTGTTATGTGATTTGCATGTCATTAAAGATCATATGAGTTCTTCAAGATGAAAGTTATTCAACTCCTTTCCTTTTTAGATAGTCGTTACTTTTGGATCATAACTTTTTTGAACAGATCTTAAAATCTTATTTACTAATTCAAGATTAGTATAATATTTACCAAGAGCTTTTAAATCATAGCAACATCCATAAAATAAGTGTATATGTCACGAATGGTTTCGCTTAGCTTCATTTTAAATAATTCATAACTATATATAAAAGATAATTTTAGATTATTTTACTCTACTTATGCCTTCATGAGTAACTTTAAGTATATGTCAAATATCATGTGCAGTCTCATAAGTAGAAATACGATTAGACTTATTTGTGTCTAAAGCACAAAATAAAGCATTCATTGCTTTAACATTTAAAGAAAATATTTTCTTCTCAAAATCATTCCATTCATTCATTGGTTTGGAAGATTTTTAAAAATCATATTCAATGATGTTTCGTAAATCAAAATTCATAGAAATAAAAAAATCATGATTTATGGTTTCTAATAAGTGTAGTCCGTCCAATTGAACATAGGAGGACGAGTGATAGAGTAACCCTCTTGATTGCTAGAAAAAATTATTAAATCTCACTTGGGTGTTAATCCAATTGAGAGAACTTGGATCTGATACTAACTATCAGGGGGAGAGGGTGGGTGGGTTAATTAGTGCTTTCACAATAAGGTTTAGATTTGAAAATTTTGGTCAAAAAATATGTATTGGAAATGTGTTTAACTAATAAGTGTGAGCAAGAGTAGTGAGTAAGTAAATCATTAAGTAATAACAAAGCAAAGAAAGGAAAGAAATGAAAACCAATTTATGATGGTTCGGTCATCCCGACCTACGTCCACTCTCGATTCCTCTATCGATCTTTTTTTTTCAGTGGATGAAGATCAATTACCCTTGTTACGACCCTTCTTTTTTTTTCAGGCTGAGGAGAGAACCTTTACACTAACTCTTTTATAAAGACCTCATACCTCCTTAGAATAACATCTAAACTCAAGGAGAAAAAGACTCAAACACTTTCAAAAGGGTTTACATATTTCAATTCTCAATATTTCATTCTTGTTCACCCTTGAATCAAGCAAGCATGATGGGAGTATTTATAAACCCCTAGAGGCTTAAAAAGTAAAGTCAAAAATTTAAATCCTTGAGTTTTTTGAGGTATTGATGGTACCACCACCAGCGCCTTATCATGAACTTAGTTGAATTTTTCTAAGTGTGCGGCACTTTAGTAGCACTCTCGAAGACTTAGCTGAAATTACCTAAGTCGTGAAGCAACTTTGCCCACTGTTCCGGACTTAGCTGGGCTTGCCTAAGTTATGAAACGCCCAAAGCGTTCTCTGTCCACAAAGGACTAGCCCACTTGCAACCTCGTGTGGGTCCCGTAGGACCTGCAAAGAAAAACTTGATTAGCTTAGAAACGAGTGACAGACAAATCTCAACGTCTCGCAAAGCAGAAAGCTATATAAGCAATTCATCGAACACCTTGAGTGTAGCAAAGAAAAGAGAGAAAGAGAGTGAAACAGGACTTTAAAGGATTGTAAGAACGGTCGCAAGTCCACAAACCACGGTTCCTAAGATATCGGACACAAGACAAGTTTAATTGTTGATGAAAGCCTATGACCGACATCTACCCGAAGCCCCATCCAACCTGGTGCCACCCGGGGGGTTCTAAGGTGTTGAGATGGCTGACATTTCGTGCGCGATCATCGCAACACATCAAAAATACCCCAAAACGAAGTTGTTTTGGGCAGTTTTGGCTCCGCACAGTGAGCGATCGTTCTATAGCATTCTAGACTATTTTTACTCCAATTTATTATGCCGAAACACATAAAATCAAGGCAAAACAAGCTGCCAAACATCTGTACAAACAAGGAAAAAGCGATGAATGGTTCATTGAGCGAAGATGTTACGGTTGAGCGACGATCGTTTGTGACATTCTCCCTCACTTAAATTGTTGATGCCCTCGTCGATGCTTGTTAGTAGGCTTTGACGCAGGCTTCTTCATATCATAGGGCATCTTCTGGCTCCCAACTGGCTTTTGTTCGAGGAAGCTTTTGCCACTTTACCAAGTACTTAATTTGTTGCACTCCATTGGGTAGCTTAGTGTTGCGATCCGCTAGAATAGTTTCAACTTGCTTCTCGTAGGAGGCTCTGGTGGGGGGTAGTCAAGTTGGAACATTTCGAGAATCATCTTGCGGATCCGAATGGTAGGCTTTCAAGTTGCTCATATGGAAGACATTATGAATTATGAACCATGCTGGCAGTTGCAACTTGTATGAGACATTGCCTACCCTGCTGATGATTGGAAAAGGTCCTTCATACTTGCATACCAATCCTTTATGCACTTTTCCCTAAAGAAATGGAGCGATGCTGGTTGGAGCTTCACCAACACCATGTCACCAACTTTGAACTCCTGTTGTCGCCTTCCCAAGTCTGCCCACTTCATTTTTTTGGCTGCCTTCTCCAAGTAAAGCTCGCACAATATCTGCATTGCGATGCCATTCCTTTGCGAAGTGATATGCTGATGGGCTACTCCTTATATAACCAATAACCAAAGTGTGAGGAGTCGATGGTTGTTGTCCTATAATAATCTCGAAGGGGCTCCACTACAAGTTGTAGTAGAATTGGGCTATGTCCAAGAGCTTCACCCAATCTCGTTGGATGACACTCACGAAGTGCCAGAGATATTGCTCCAAGAGCGAACTGATTCTTTCAGTCTGGCCATCCGCCTGAGGGTGGAGGCTTATAAAGAAGTATAATTTAGATCCCAACAGCTTGAATAACTTGGTCCAGAATCATCCTAAGAACCGAGAATCTTAATCACTAATGATGTTATGTGGGACTCCCCAATACTTTAACACATTCTTCAACATCAACTTAGCTGTCTCCTCTGTTGAGCAATGTAGGGGTGCAGTAATTAATGTTGCATACTTCGAAAATCGATCGACTACCACGAGTATTGATACAAATTCTCCTACTGCGGGCAAGCTTGATATGAAGTCCAAGGAAATGCTCTCCCATGGCCTTTCTGGTATGGGCATCGGCTCCAAAAGTCCCACTGACTTCTGCTGCTCTACCTTGTCTTGTTGACAAGTAAGACATGTTTGAACATATTCCTCCACATCTGTCCTCATTTTTAGCCAGCCAATAGAAGGCCCTCTCTATGAGAGCCATTGTTCGGTGGATACCCAGATGTCCAGACCAAAAGGAATCGTGACATTCTTTCAAGAGTTCATGCCTCAAATTATCCGCTCGTGGAACATACACTATGTTCCCTTTGGTGTAGATGAGTCCCTCCTGGACCCAAAATCGTCGTGTGTTGCCCTCTTTGTTGAGTTGCATTAGGGTTACTGTCTGAGGATCACGGTATAGTCTATCCCTGATCCTGGAAAGGAAGTTGGAGTGCAATTGACTTGCGTGGCCTCCACCCTTCAACTGTACAAAATTCACTAGTTCCACTTTCTAGCTCAATGCATCAGCCACGACGTTTGCTTTTTCGAGCTTATACTCCATTACCATGTCAAACTTAGCCAAGAAGTCCTACCATCGTGCTTGCTTTAGGGAGAGTTTCTTTTGAGTTTGGAAGTAACTCAATGTGACATTGTCTGTCCTTAGCACGAATAGTGCTCCCAGAAGGTAGTGTTGCTATACTCGTAGACAGTGGACAACCGCTGTCATCTCATTCTCATGCATAAGATATCGCTGCTCGGTCTCGTTGAGCTTGCGACTCTCGTAGGCCACTGGATGACCCTCTTGCATAAGAACTCCTCCAATAGCAAAGTTAGAAGCATTTGTATGGACTTCAAAAAACTTCTCATAGTATGGTAATTTGAGTACAGGTTCCTCCAACACAACAGTCTTTAGGTCTTGAAATGCCGCCTCACATTTGTCCGACAATCTCCAAGACTGCTCCTTCTTTAGCAACTTTATTAACGGAGCCGTCCGCTTCAAATATCCAGCTATGAAGCGCCAATAATAGTTGACAAACCCAAGGAAGGATCTCAACTCTGGCACCTTCTTTGGTATTCGCCAGTCCGCCACAGTATCACGGACGGTCATCGCTCAACCACAATACCTTCGCTCAATGGACCGTCCATTGCTTTTGCTTCCTTGTATAGTTGTTTGGCAGCCTATTCTGCCTTGTTTTTAAGTATTTTTGCCTAAGAAATATGAGCATAAACAGTCTAGAAGGCTGCAAAATGATCGTTCAGTGTGCAGAACCAAAATAGCCCAAAATTACCTAGTTTTGGGCCATTTTAGCCTGCTACGGTAAGCTTTTTGAGCGACGTAAAATGTCAGCCATCTTAGCCCTCTGGAACCCCCCGGGTGGCACAGGGCTGGATAGGGCGTCGGGATAGTAGTCGGGCGTGAGCACTCAAAAGAAATTAAAAGTGTTTTGCGTCCGACACCCTTGGGAACCGTCATTTGTGGACTTGTGACAGTTCTTACAGCTCTCTAGAGTCCTATTTCACTCTCTTTCTCTCTTTTTCTATGGCACTCAAGGTGTTTGACGAATTGCTTGTAAGAGCTACCCTGTTTGCGAGACGTCGGGACTTGTCCATCGCTCGTCTTCAAAACTAATCAACTTCTCTTTTTGCAGGTCCTTCGGGACCCGCACGAGGTTGCAATTGGGCTGACCCTCTGTGAGCAAATTCGCTTTGGCGTTTTATGACTTAGGTAATCCCAGATAAGTCCGAAACATTGGGCAAAGGTTGCTTCGCGACTTAAGCAATTTCAGCTAAGTCCGAAACATTGGGCAAATGAGCCGCTCATGAGGAGCGCGACAGTGAACATGACGAGCGTGAAGTTGGGTACTCTCCGCAAGCGGAGGAGGCACAATCTAATGCACTAACTAGAAAAAGGAGCCACAATGAGAGACTTTCAACGGTGGAAACCCGCCTCGATATTCTTGAAGCGAGCTTGGAGGAACTCTATCAAGGCCAAGGAATGCTCCTTGGGGTAGAGAGCTCGCAAGAAGAAGCTGAATCTCGGATTGACAAGGTTGAGTCCCTGGTTGACCGACTGACGGAGGACACTAAAGACTCTGTACGACATCTACACGAAGTTGTGGCGGAACTCATGGCTAAAGTGACGTTGTTCACTAGAACTCTTAATGCGGGAGGGAACAATACCCGCGCTGCACCGCCACAAAGCTTCAGAGCACCAGAGTCGTATTGCTACGGGGGCGCTAGAGATGCCAAATAGCTCGAGAATTTCCTGTTTGACATGGAACAATATTTTCATGCTACGAGGCTCGATTTGGAGGAAACTAAAGTTTCTATAGCAACCATGTATCTGAATGGAGATGCAAAACTTTGGTGGCGAACCCATTGGAAAGAGATCCAACAAGGTCGATACCGAGTGGATACATGAGAAGACTTGAAGTGCGAGTTGAGAACTCAGTTTTTGCCCGAGAACACAGAGTTCGTTGCAAGAAGAAAACTGAGACAACTCCGCCAAAGTACTTTCATCCAAGACTTTGTGAAGCAATTTTTGGCACTGATGTTGGATATACAAGACAAGTCCGAAAAGGACAAACTATTCAGCTTTCTCGATGGCTTAAAGCCATGGACACAATAAGAACTAAATCGGAGGAATGTCACTGACATGGTCGGGACAATTGCAGCCGCAGAAAGGTTAACTAATTTTATTTCTTCGGAGGACTTGGGAAGAAAGAAACAATCCTCGGGAAATCGCCCAGCAAAATACTCTTGTGCAAATGAGTCTGGGGGCGAACAGAAGAAAAAGAGCTTCCACAAGGGACCAAGCTCGAAAGGCAAAGCCCTGAAATCCGACGAATAGTTCTTGTGCGGAGGACCACATATGGTGAGGGAGTGCCCATAGAAGCAGGCACTCAATGCTTTAACGACATCAATACACTGTTGGAAAACCTTAGCAGGTGCATCACATACGTAGCGAAAATTAAAATAAAAAATCAGTTTCCCACGGAAATTAAATCATCGTGCAAAAGATTGGGGTCGCGAGAAAAACCGTAAAAACTGAAAAATCACGATGTGTGAGAGATTGATTTTACATAGGGAGATCATATATCCCTGTATTCCAGATCCGGATGGAGAAGATGGAAGTCAAGCGTCCTCTCTAGCGGTATCCACACGATAGATCTCTGCAACAAAACTCCTCCAATTTGATCTTGCAACTCTTGCTCAGAGGGAAGGAGGAGAATAGGAGGTGGTGGCTAAAGCTGCAGCCTATCAACCCTATTTATAAAGAGCCACCAAAACCCTAGGGCTCCTTCCTTATTGGGTATTGAATCTTCATTCAGTAACTCACTAACCTTGTATTATTGGATCTCTATCCAATAATCTCCTTAGGCCTATAATTGGGCCTTAATTAAGGAGCTCATCAACATAGGGTCTCATCTAATGAGAATAGGGGCTAATTGGATCTTCATCCAATCCTCTATTCATTGAAGCATCCACCATATGCGTGTGACCCTTTAGGCCCGATATCGAGCTGGCCGTGAGTCACTCCCATCAGAACTCCTTCTAATATAGTGAATTATTATCCCCATAATAATTCACTCGACTCATCGACTATAGATGTACTAGGCCACTACGCCATAGTCCCCAAACGATACAGGGGGGATCAAATCCATCGAACCTATCTGTCCATAGTTACCATATATCTATAATCACTCATCCAAATAATATCCCAGAGACCGTATATTGGACATGGCACTGCCAGGTCACATACGAAATCAGTTTATCTTGCTCTATTTGGATTCTACCGGAGAACTCCTCTCTTAATCCGAATGACCCTGGCCAGAGATTTGTTTGAGCAAGCATATATGGGATATTCCTCTCGTGATACCGAAAGTGGATGATCCTCTATTGACACTCAATTACCTTCGTAAGGTTGGCTACCAATCTCGATAACCAACTGTACTAGATCTGAAACTTTCCAAACCTGTAAGTCTGGCGTCAAAGGAAGGAGTACTCATACAAGACATCATTGGTGTCTCAAGTCTAAGGACCAGATACACAATTGAGACTATGGAATCACTGTCTGACATTATGTATCATTAACCATACAACATTCCATAAGCGGATCAATCAGTGAACTCATTCTCTAATGAGCACTTGTACTATATCCTTAGTGTCTCCACACAAGTGGCTATGAGACCAGCCGCCTCTATCATATGGATGGGTATATAGTACACCGATCTATCCGGTTATCTTAATGTCCCTCTTGAGTAACCTATGACCGAAATTATTTAGGATCCGTGTTTAAAGGTGAATTCATCTCATTATTGTGATCTCAACACGATCCGATTCTCATTGCACATAACCAAGGACATCATAATATATATGTAACAAATAATATAATGTGATAATATACCAATATTAATCATAAGTAAAAAGATTACACAGCGTGTCACACATGTCATCACTCACGTGATTGGCCTGCAGGGCACCTGTAACCAGCATACACCCCCACAAGTTGGACAAGGGCAAAGGCGTCGTCGTTAGTTCGAGCAGGTTTGAATCCAGCAATGATGACAAGGAGTCGAAAGGACGCCGAATGAGAGCGATGCATTTGTTGAATGCATTACTAGGTCAAGTGGGGGAGAGAACAAAGATAAAGGTACAGAAGGTAGCAAGTAGCGAGCTGATGTATGTGGACATCAAGCTTAATGGCCGAACATCCCTTGCAATGGTGGACATCGGAGCTACTCATAACTTTATTACCAATAGTGAAGCAAAGCGACTTGGACTTGTCTTAGATAAGAATCTAAGTCACATGAAGGCTGTGAACTCGAAGGCCAAGCAGATCTCCGGACTAGCAAAGGGGTCCCTATCAAGATTGAAACATGGAGCAGGTGCACAAACATGATGGTGGTGCCATCGGATGACTTCCAAGTGATTCTTGGAATGAAGTTCATGCACGCGACGAAGTTAGTGCTGATGTTGCTCCTAAACTCTTTATGCCTAATGGGAGGCGACGACCCCTACGCAGTTCTAGTTTATCGAGGGAGAACCAAGGACCCACAGTAAATATCAGCACTACAATTGAAGAAATGGGGCACGAAAAGGTGAATTAACTTTCGTGGCTGCTGTGAAGCTGGAGCCACTTGACGGGGAGGTCATTCATGAACCTGCTGTGGTGGCAAACGTTCTGAAGGAGTTCATAGACGTCATGCCACCCGAGTTGCCGAAGACTCTACCACCACGCAGAGGCGTGGATCATAACATTGAGTTGGAGTTGGGAGTTAAGCCTCCAGCGAGACCACCCTACCGCATGGCCCCTCCAGAGTTAGCAGAACTGAGGAAGCAGTTAGATGAACTGATAAGCGGTGGTCTCATCCGCAGTTCAAAGGTACCATTCGGAGCTCCAGTTCTCTTTCAGAAAAGCCAAGATGGGAGCCTCCGATTATGTGTCAACTATCGAGCCCTGAACAAAGTGACGGTGAAGAACAAATATTCTATTCCGCTCATCACGGATTTGTTCGATCAACTGGGCAAGGCCAAGTATTTCTCCAAACTCGACCTTTGGTCGGGGTATTGGCAAGTGCGTATTGCAGAATGTGATGAGGCGAAGACTACCTGTGTAATCAGGTATGGAGCGTTCGAGTTTCTGGTGATGCCTTTTAGCTTAACCAACGCTCCAGCCACATTCTGTACTCTGATGAATCAACTTTTCAAAGAGTATTTGGACAAGTTTATGGTCGTCTACTTTAACAATATCGTTGTCTACAACCAGATGCTTGAGGAGCATGTTGAACACCTTGAGACAATCTTCAGAGTTCTCAGGGAGAATACCTTGTTTGTAAAGAGGGAGAAGTGCTACTTTACGCAGACAGAAATTCTGTTCTTGGGGCATCGAATCGGCAGTGGTTTCATTCGGATGGACAAGTCAAAGGTACAAGCTGTGGTAGAACGACGAACACCAAAGAAGGTACTTGAGCTGAGATCCTTCCTTAGTTTCATCAACTATTATCAGTGCTTCATCTCTGGATATTCGAAGCGTGCAGCTCCACTGACGGAGTTGCTAAAGAAGGAGTAGTCTTAGAGATGGTCAGACAAGTGTGAAATGACTTTCCAAGATCTAAAGACTGTTGTGTTGGAGGAACTAGTACTCAGATTACTAGACTACGGGAAGCCTTTTGAAGTCCATACAGATGCTTCTAACTTCGCTATTGGGGGAGTACTTATGCAAGAGGGTCATCCAGTGGCCTACGAGAGTCGTAAGCTCAACAAGATCAAGCAGCGATATCTAGTGCATGAGAAGGAGATGACAGCAGTGGTCCACTATCTACGTGTCTGGTGACACTATCTTTTGAGAGTACCATTCATGCTAAGGACAGACAACAGACAATGTCGTATTGAGTTACTTCCAGACTCAAAAGAAACTCTCCCTGAAACAAGCACGATGGTAGGACTTCTTGGCCGAGTTTGATATGGTAATGGAGTATAAGCCCATAAAGATAAATGTCATGGTCGATGCATTGAGCCAAAAAATGAAATTGGTGAACGCTAGACAGTTGGAAGGCGGGGGCCAAGCAAGTCAGTTGCACTCCAACTTTCTTTCCAGGATCAGGGATAGACTGTATAGTGATACTCAAGCAGTAATGAATGACTCCTTGAGTGAAACCTCGAGTGATGAAGACCATGACATTGCACTTCTGTCAAGAAAATTTAAAAAATTTATAAAAAGGAACAAAAACTATAAAAACAAAAAGGAACCAAATAAAGACAACAATATTTGCTATGAATGTAAAAATTGGGACACTTCAAAAGTGAATGTCCTCAACTGAAGAAGAAATCGGCGCTAAAAAAGAAGGCACTCTCCGCCACTTGGGATGATTCAAGTTCCTCCGAGGATGAAGACCAATCCAAAGAAGATGTGGCTAACTATGCCTTAATGGCATCTGAAGATGAGGTTAGTGAGTCTTTAGATTTTTTATTTTCAGAATTATCAAACATGTTTAATAATTTATTTAATGAGTTTATAAAACTTAGCAAGTCTTTTAAATTATTTAAAGTTGATCATGATTTGATAGTTAAAAGACTTGATGAAATACATGACTCCTTAGCTTCACCTAAACCATGTATAAAATACGATATGCTAGATAATGTTAAAGTAAAAAATTGTATGCTTAAAACTATATTAGAGAAATTTGAGATAGGAAATAAATCCCTAAATATGATCCTTGCCAATAAGAGTCATATCAATAATAGATATGACATAAGCTTTATTGAAAATACTCAACAAAAGCCAACCATATTTGTAAGAGGACCTACATTGAATGTGCCACCAAGAGTTAAGTATAATTTTATAACAAATTAGGATATAAGGGAAATAAATATATTTTTAGAAAATGTACACCACATCATCTTGTATGGGTTCTAAAGAAAACTCTATACAATGAAAATCGGTTAGAAAAGAAAGATAAAAATCTTTATGACGGACCCAATATAAAATGGGTACCTAAACCAAAAATATCTTTCTTGTAGATTTGTCTCCAAACTAAAGCTAGGAGCACCAAATGGTCTCTTGATAGTGGATACTCAAGGTATATGACCTAAGATCCATCTCACTTTTCCAAGCTCTCTAGCTTAAGTGAAGGAGTTGTCACCTTCGGAGACAATAACAAGGGTAAAATCATTGGAAAAGGAACAATAGGTAACACATCAAAAAAATTTTATTGAAGATGTGTTGTTAGTTGATGGCTTGAAACATAACTTGCTTAGCATCAGTCAATTATGTGATAAAGAGTATATAATTAAATTTCAACCTAATTCTTGCATAATTACGTTGCTACACAAAAATAAATCTTTGATTGCTTTAAGAAACAACAATTATACACTATAGATATTGAGAAATTTTATACTGAAACTTATTTTTTGGCTTTGAATGATGATGCTTGGATTTGGCATAAAAGACTAGGTCATGCTAGTATGAAACTCTTAAATAAAATCTCTACTAAGGAACTAGTGAGAGGTTTATCTAATCTTAAGTTTATTAAACATAAAGTATATGACACTTGTCAATTAAGAAAATAAGTTAAGAGTAGCTTTAAGTTAAAAGAATCAAATTAGCACCTCTAGACCACTCCAATTGATTTATATAGATCTATTTGGACCAATTGATATTAAAAGTTTAGGAGGTAGCAAATATGTATTTTTTTTTTAGTAGATGACTTTAGTAGATATACTTGGACCTATTTCCTAGCACATAAAAGTGATACATTTAAATGTTTTAAAAAGTTTTGTAAAACTGTTCAAAATGAAAAAGAATGCATGATCTCTTCAATACGAAGTGATCATGGTGGAGAATTTTAAAATAAAAAATTTCAAAAATTTTATGATTAAAATGGGTATATTCATAATTTTTCTATTCCACAAAATCCACAATAAAATGGAGTTGTAGAAAGAAAAATAGGAGCTTACAAGAAATGGCTAGAACAATATTGAATGAACACAGATTACCCAAATATTTTTGGGCCGAAGCCGTTAATACGACATGCTATATTTTAAATAGGATTCTTGTAAGACCATTAATCACTAAAACTCCTTATAAATTATGAAATTGTAAAAAGCCCAATATTTTTTATTTAAAAATATTTGGATGCAAATATTTTATTTTGAATGAAAAAGATACTTTAGGTAAATTTGATGTAAAATCCGATGAAGGCATTTTTCTTTGTTACTCTTCTATTTCAAAAGCTTATCCTATCTTTAATAAAAGAACATTAGTAGTAGAAGAATTCATTCATGTTGTCTTTAATAAGTTTTTCGAATTTAAAAAGATTGATTTTGATGATGATATTGATCTTGATATTGTGAATTTAAATGATAACACTCCTAAAAGCAACTTGGATATATCTAATTCCAATACCTTACCTAAGGAATGGAAGTATGTGAATGATCAACCTAAGGAGCTTATAATAGGAGAAACATCAAAAGGAATTCAAACTCGATCTTCTTTTAAAGATTTTTGTGCAAATGCCATATTGCTTTCTCAAATTGAGCTAATATGTATTGATGAAGCCCTAAGAAATAATTCTTGGGTTAATGCAATGCATGAAGAGCTTAATCAATTTGAGAGAAATGAGATATGGGAGCTTGTTCCTAGACCTAATGACCATTTAGTAATTGGTACTAAATGGGTATCTAGAAACAAGCAAAATGAAAATGGTATCATGGTTAGAAACAAGGCTAGATTAGTGGCCAAAGGTCTCAACCAAGAAGAAGGAATCAATTATGATGAAATCTTCACTCCTGTGGCTAGACTTGAAGCCATAAGGATGCCAATTGCCTTTTCTTCTTTCAAAAATTTTAAGCTATTTCAAATAGATGTTAAAAGTGCTTTTAAAATGGTTTTATTTCCGAAGAAGTATATGTTAAACAACCCCCTGGTTTTGAAAATAATCTTCTTCCTAATCATGTTTTCAAACTTACAAAAGCTCTTTATGGATTGAAACAAGCCCCTCGGGCTTGGTATGAAAGACTTAGTTCTTTTCTCATTTCAAATAAATTTTCTAAAGGCAAGGTTGATACCACATTATTTTTTAAGCATTTTAAAAATGATCTTCTTGTTATTCAAATGTATGTTGATGATATCATTTTTGGATCTACAAATGAATCTTTATATGGGTCATTTGCTAAAGAAATGAACCAAGAGTTTGAAATGAGTCTAATGGGTGAGTTAACATTCTTCCTAGGATTACAAATAAAATAACTAAATGATAGTATTTTTATTTGTCAATCTAAATACACCCTAAACTTGATAAAACGATTTAGGATGGAAAATGCTAAAGCATTAAACACTCCCATGAGCAACTCTACTAGGTTGGACTTAGATAATGAAGGAGAAACCTTTGATCAAAAAACTTATAGAGATATGATATGAAGTTTGTTATACTTATCTGCAACTAGACCTGATATAATGTTTAGTGTTAGATTGTATACAAGATGTCAATCAAACCCGAAACTTTCTCATTTAAACGCGGTTAAGCAAATCTTTAGATACTTAAAAGGGACATCTAAATTAGGTTTATGGTATCCAAAATCAAAAAACTTTGACTTGATTGTCTATTCTAATGCTAATTTTGGTGTATATAAAATAGATAAAAAAAGTACTATTGAAACATGTCAATTTTTGTGGCATGCACTTGTTTCTTTGACTTCCAAGAAATAAAATTCAATAGCTTTATCTACTGCAAAAGCAGAATACATTACAACTAATGCATGTTGTGCCAAAGTCATTTGGATGAAAAACACACTAGAAGACTATGGATTAAAATTAAAAAATATTCCTATAAAATATAATAATACAAGTGCTATTTGTCTAACCAAAAACTCTCTTCAACACTCAAGAACAAAACACATTGATATTAGACATCATTTTATAAGGGATCATGTAAATTGTCAAGATATCTAATTAGAATTTATTGACTCCTAAGCATCAATTAGCAGATATCTTTATAAAACCCTTAAATGAAGAGCAATATGATTTTCTAAGAAGGAAACTTGGAATGCTAAATCATGATAATATATAAACTACTTGAATTCATGAAATTAACCTATTTATCTTTATGATTAATTCAAGTGATGTTTACTTATAAAAAGAATTACATGATTTTTTTTAAATGCATGAGTAGATCCTATTTTTTTTATATATCTCTCAGATTTTTTAATCTTCTAAAAATTCTATTTTATATGGAGAGCTACATTTGACGATGTTTTAAAACTCCTCCTCTATTCTTTTTCCTTCTTGATTTACAAGAGAAAGAAAATTCATTTGTTGTATTTTACAAAGGGGAGAATAAAAACTCATTTGCTAAAAAAGTTTAACCCCACCCTTCACCTTTTTTGTTGATGACAAAGGGGGAGAAAGGTATGGTTGATGACTAGAGATTAATTTTTAAATATATTAAATTTATTGAGAAAGGTATGCTCAATGACTTGAAAATATTATGCTTTATGACTTGAAATTTTCTATGCTCTATGACTTGAAAATTTTCTATGCTCATGACTTGAAAATCTTCTATACTCTATGACTTGAAAATATTCTATGCTTCTTGATTTGAAAATTTTCTATGCTTGATGATTTAAAGAATTTTTTTTAAATATTTTCAACTTCATGACAATCCTTGAAAATTCTTGATAAGTTGAAAAGTTTAAAAAGTAATCTTTGTTATACTTGAAAGGTTAAATACTTGAAATGCTTATTACTTTGATTTATTTGAATTCAAGAGGATGTGACTCTCTTGAATTGAAGTCTTCTATATGATGACATAAATTTAGGGGGAGTTGGGATTAACTCACGTCATCAATTAATTGTCATCATAAAAAAAAGGGAGATTGTTGAATCTCGAATTTTGATGATGAGATCAATTGATGTGTGTTGATCTAATATGTATGTTAAAAGAAATATTGCAGCTCTAACTATGGCAGGATCAATGAAGCTACAACCAGATGATGGGCCAAGATACAGCCTAGGCATCAGGCCAAGTTCGAACGATGCGGTGGGATCTCGCTAGAAGATTCATCGAAGGAATCGAAAACCTCGCTGGGAACGCGAAGGGAGATCGCCCAGAAGAAGACCGGAGGACTTACCGCAAGATTGCCAGAGGTTGCCAAAGTATGTGGGAGTTAGGTCTTAATTAGGCTTAATTGGTCATTAAGTGTTATAATCATTGAGTCGTAGTTAGGGTTAGAGTCCTAATTGAGTTAGATTTAGAAGGAATCTAAATCAACTCAATGAGGCAATCAGATCCACTACTAGGTTTGGTTGAGCTCAGGTTGAGCTCAATCAGTTGACCAAAGAGCTGGTCAACGTAAAAGTCAAGCCAGAATTCAAAAAGTGGAGGAAACCACTTTTGCGAAAATTTCGATGAGTAAACCGTCGGTGAGTGGCGGTTGGACAGCCGGTGAGCGACGGTTGGATCGCTGGTGAGCGGTGGTTGGACCGCCCGTACCATAGAATCCGAGCGGTGGGCAGTAACTTTCGATGAGTAAACCGCTCGTACCATAGAATCCGGGCGACGGCCAACTGCTGACAGCGGATAAACTGCCCGTACCAGGATTTTCTGAGTGAGTTTAATTTTTGGCTTCAAAAATCTGAAGCCATAGGAGTCTATAAATACCCAAGTATTCTTACATTCACTAACAACTCTTTTGGGCAATTAAATTCTATGAAAAAGAAAGTGTGTGTGATTTGTAAGAAAAAGAAAATGGAAGGAAGAGAGCTTAGAGATAGTAACTTCTTAAGTCTCCCTTGTAAATAAGTGTAAGGGTTTGATCTTCACCCAAAGAAGATTGGTAGTAGATGCCGGTGTGCCTCAAGAAGGAGGACTCGGAAGTGAACGTAGGTCATTGGCACCAAACCACTATAAAATTGTAAGCGTTTCATGCATTGCTTGAATGTTATTGAATTGATGCTTCCAACTTAACTAAACTCCTTGAAAGCAAGACGATAAGTTCTTTTCCTCAAACGTGATTGTCTTTCTAGCTTCCTTAGCAACTTTTTTTTAATCACTCACTTGTTTTATTAAAAATGAAAAGCTTTAGATTTTCTATTCTATCTTATTCGAAAATCTTTTGCCTTAGAAAGAAAAATTTTAGCTTGCAATTCACGAACAAGATGTTCTCCTAAAGTGTTTTCCGTGACATCATACTCCTCAAGTGTTTGGCTATAGACAATGATATCGTCTAAGTAGAGGACAACAAACTTGTCCAGATACTTCTTAAACATTTGGTTCACTAGAGTGTAGAATGTGGCTGGAGCATTGGTTAAATCGAAAGACATCACCAAGAACTCGAATGCTCCATACTTGGTCACACAGGTAGTCTTCACCTCATCACCTTCTTCAATGCGCACCTGCCAATATCCCGACTGAAGGTCGAGTTTGGAAAAGTATTTTGCCTTGCCCAATTGATCGAACAAGTCCACGATGAGTGGGATGGGGTACTTATTCTTCACCGTCATCTTGTTGAGGGCTCGATAATAAATGCATAATCGAAGGCTCCCATCTTATTTCTTCTGGAAGAGGACTGGAGCTCCGAAAGGTACTTTTGAGCTACGGATGAGACCACCGCTTATTAATTCAACTAACTACTTTCTCAATTCTGCCAACTCTGGAGGGGCTATGCGGTATGGTGGTCTCACTGGAGGCTTAACTCCCGGCTCCAGCTTAATCCGATGAGCCACGCCTCTGCGTGGTGATAGAGTTCTCGGTAACTTCACTGGCATCACATTTGAGAATTCCTTTAGGATGTTCGCCACAACAGCAGGTTCTTGAATGGCCTCCCCGTCAAGTGTCTCTAGCTTTATAGCAGCGACAAAGGTTGATTCACCTTTTCGTACCCCTTTCTTCAATTGTAAAGCCGAGATTTATTGTGGGTCATTGGTTCCTCCTCGAGAAACTGGAACCACACAGGGATCGTTGCCTCCCATTAGATATAGGAAGTTTAGGAACGACATTGGCACTAACTTCGCCGCATGCATGAACTTTATTTCAAGAATAACTGAAAGTCGTCCAATGGCACTGCCATCAAGTTTATGCTCTCACTCCATGTTCAGATCTTGATGGGGACCCCCTTTGCTCATCCGGAGATCCGCTTGGCCTCCGAGTTCACAACCTTCATATGACTTGGGCTCTTCTCCAAGATTGTTTAACTTCACGATCGACAATAAAATTATGGGTAGCGCCTGTGTCCACCATTGCAGGGGTTGTACGGCCATTAAGCTTGATGTCCACATACATCAACTTGTTGCTTCCTACCTTCGGTGGCTTTGCCTTTGTGTTCTCCCCCACTTGACCCTGTAACGTATTCAACAAACGCATTGCTCCTATCTTGGGTCCTTGTAATACCTCACTGTCGCTACTGGATTCAGAACTGCTCGAACTAAACGTGACAGCTTTGCCCTTGTCCGACTTGTGGGGATATATTGATGCAGTTAAAGTATTGAGTATCTATTTTTGCGAGCACTCCCTCACCATGTGCGTCCCCCACACAAGAAGCATCCACCAGACTTTAGGACTTTAACTTTTGAGCTCAGTCTCTTATGGAAATTCTTCTTCTTTTGTTCTCCCCCAGACTCTTTCGCTCGAGAGTATTTAGTTGGGCGATTTCTTGAAGATTGTTTCTTCTTTCTCAAATCCTTTGAAGAAACAAAGTCAGTTAGCCTTTCTGCAGTTGCAATTGCCCCGACTACGTCAGTGACATTCTTCTGATGTAGTTCTTGTTGTGCCCATGGCTTTAAGCCATTGAGGACGCTGAATAGCTTATCTTTCTCAGACATGTCATGTATATCCAGCATCAGTGCTGAAAATTATTTCACATAGTCTCGGATTGATGTACTTTGGTGAAGTTGTCTTAGTTTCCTTCTTGCGACAAACTTTGTGTTCTCAAGCAAGAACTGAGTTCTCAACTATCACTTCAAATCTTCCTATGTATCCACTCGACATCAACCTTACTGGATCTCCTCCCAACGGGTTCGCCACCAAAGTTTTGCATCTCCATTTAGATACATTATTGCTACATCAACTTTGGTCTTTTCAAAATCGAGCCTTGTAGCACGAAAATATTGTTCCATGTCGAACAGAAAATTTTCAAGCTATTTGGCATCCCTAGCAACCCCATAGCAATGCGGCTCCAATGCCCTAAAGTTTTATGATGACGTAGTGCGGGTATTATTTCCTCCCGCATCAAGAGTCCTTATTAACACCATCACCTTAGCGGTGAGTTCCGTCACAACTTCATGTAGATGTCGTACGAAATCTTTGGTGTCCTCTGTCAGTCGATCGATCAGGGATTTAACTTTCTCGATCTGAGATTCAGCTTTTTCTCGCGAGCTCTCTACCCCAAGGAGTCTTCGTTGGCCTTGATAGAGTTCCTCCAAGCTCGCTTCAAGAACATCAAAGTGGGTTTCCGTTGTTTTAAGTCTCTCCTTATAGCTCTTTTTCCCGATTGGTGCTTCAGATGGTGCCTCCTCCGCTCGCGGAGAGTACCTAACTTCACGCTCGTCATGTTTACTATCGCGCTCCTCATGAGTAGCTCCAACAGTTTGCGAGCAAGTTTACACTTGCAGGCCACCTGCGGCTGCTTAAGGCAAAGGTCCGGCTTGCCCCATCTTGCTCGATTCACCATGGTGCTTCGCCATGGCGAGATTGCAAATCTTCTTCGCTTGCTTGATTAAATTGCTTGCCTGCTCTGATACCATACTGCCACGAACTTTGTTGAATTTTCCTAAACTATGCGGCACCCTAACGACACTCTCAAAGACTTAGCTGAAATTGTCTAAGTCGTGAAGCAACTTTGCCCATTGTTCCGGACTTAGTTGGGATTGCCTAAGTCATGAAACACCGAAAGTGTTATTTGTCCGCAAAGGGTCAGCCCACTTACAACCTCGTGCGAGTCCCGTAGGACCTGCAAAGAAGAAATTGATTAGCTTAGAAACGAGCGACGGATAAGTCCTGACGTCTTCTAAAGCGGGAAGCTATACAAGCAATTCGTCGAACACATTGAGCGCAGCAGAGAAAAGAGAGAAAGAGAGCGAAACAAGACTTTAGAGGGTTGTAAGAATGGTCGTAAGTCCACAAACGACGGTTCCTAAGATATCGGACGCAAAACAAGTTCAATTATTGATGAAAGCCTACGCCCGACATCTACCTGAAGCCTCATCCAACCTGGTGCCATCCGGGAGGTTCCAAGGTGCTGAGATGGCTGACATTTCGTGCCGCTCACAGCGATCACCACAACACACGAAAAATGCCCCAAAACAGAGCTATTTTGGGCAATTTTGGCTCTGCACAGTGAGCGATCGTTCTGCAGTATTCTAAACTATTTTTTCTCCCATTTCTTATACTAAAACACATAAAATCAAGGCAAAATAAGCTGCCAAACATCTGTACAAACAAGAAAAAAGTGATGAATGGTTCGCTGAGCAAAGATATTGCGATTGAGCGACGACTGTTCGTGACAACCTAGCGATACTACCGCTGAATAGAGTCTGGGATTCTGGGCTCTAGTTGTACCATCATCGCTTGGGCGGTACCACCACAGGCCATAGGTGGTGGTACTACCATCCGAAGTCTTAAAAAAATATAAAATAGTGATTTCTGACTCTCTAACTGGTACCACTGTATGGGCTTAGTGGTACCACCATCTAGGCCTATTTCAGGCCATCAAATTAACCTTTCAACGAGTCTAATTTAGATCCTTTAATATGTAAGACAATGCACGAGGGGGATTGGTTTTCTTATTAGGACTAGTAATGGTTCATGCATTTTAGCTAGATTTGCTGGAGGGCTGAGCTTATTATGACAATAAAACTTAGATCAGAGATTGCTCTAAACGAAGGGATAACTCACTTAAAAGTCAAAAATGGATGCTGAGCTTGTAACTAAAATTCTCAACAAAAGAGTATTATCCTCCATAGCACTTGATAAACTGTGTTAGAACTATTTCTAGCCCGGCACCGTATTTCGATTATTGTATTTCCAGTCATGTTTTCGAGGAGAAGAATTTGAATGCTAATTGGTTAGCACATTTTGCGAAAACCTTTAAATCCTTTAAAATCGAGCACATCTTCTTGATCAACTGTGTTAGAGGAGGATCTTGGCTAATAGATTTTGATAAGATTTTATGCTCTGAAGACTAGTAGTAGGCTATAATAACTGCAATGACTTAAAAAGATGAAGCAGACTTTATCAGTGTCACGAAGAACAGGTGAGATACTTCCTTTAAAAGTTGTGATGGTTGCATAAGCCAGTTGTTAATATTCAAGTTGATCGCTGACCTTGGTTTTTTTATCCGAGATTGATATAAGAAGAATCGGGGATCTATTCTTGCAATAAAGGACCATTATCGAGTTCACCCCTGATTAGATGTGTTTGATTAATCTAAGTTGGTATGTTTTAGAATAAGAAAGGGGAAAGAGAGAGACATAATCCGATCCTTGGTATTATCCGAGGAATCTTTATTTATGGTGAGGGTTCCTAACCACTTACAATTAAACAAATATTCTCTAAATCATTCTTAATCTAAAGAATATTTTTTTAGCTCACTTTGATCATTATCCACTTGTTAAGTTTATCAGAGATTGGTTTGAATTCCATACAAGTATAGTTGTGAGAGAAATCTACTCGGACAATAAGACGAATCCATTGGTCTCTCTCACTCCAACGACACAAGACTATTTATATTAATTAAAAGATAATAAAACTTCTGTAGAACTTCTATATACTATTTATATTTATATTTCTATAAAACTTCATGAATAAGAAAATAGTAGGGGACACCAAGAGTACTTTCAATTAACAGTCTACAGTGTTCTGGAATGAACTGAGAGCACCTATTTATATTAATTAAAAGATAAAATATATTTTTTAAAACACTAAAAAATCTATTATATCTAAATAAATCTTATCCTCATCTAAACTAATCGCATCTAAATATATAGATTTAGATTTAAATCTTTATCTAATCCTAACTATTTAACTTTATCTTAACTACTTGGATTATTTCAAACACACCCTCTTAATTCAAGTAGTTATAATTTAAAATTATTTTCAAAGAAATATTTTCTTCGTCAAAATTTTTGTGAAGACGTCAACAGCTGATTTTCGATGTTGCAGCGGTTGTCTTATGTTTTTTCTCTGTCCGTAGATCTTTGAGAACTTCTGACCTGAAATATTTTATCGTTTCTCTTGATATTTTTCTCTTCGGTAGTCATATTTGATGATATGATGGAGACGCTGTATTTGTAGGATTGAATATCTTTGTATGCGGAAGCTTCATTTTTCTTTTCTTTCTCTAGGTTTTCTTCACATCATCAGAAACTTCTAACATCTCTGTATGTATACCTTCATTGTTGCCCTTGAAGTTTAACATCTCATCCTTTTCCTGTGGATATGTTTTATCAAATGTAGTTTCCAAATGATCATGACCTGCACCATCTGAGATAGTTTGCATAGATCCATAAAATTTTAGATGATCATAATTATTTTTCCATAATATTGATTCATCAGTAGGAGTTGTAAAATCCGAAAATAATAAGACAAACATCTTATTTTTTATCATCCTTGCATTTGCTATCAATATACCGATTTTCTTATCATAAATCGGGTATTTTTCATCATAAAAAAAGAACATAATATCCTTTTCTCATTAGTTGTCCTATACTAATGAGATTTTGTTTTAAATCAGGAATAAATAACACATCATCAATAACTTTTTTACCAGACTTTGTGTTCATAGTAACTGTTCCTTTTCATTTTACTTGAACCTTTTTACCATTCCATCTGCATAGTAGATCTGATCGAATCATCAAACTTCTGAAACAGACTTTTATCCCCTGTCATATGATCACTACATCCACTATCCAAAAACCAAACATATCTAGAATATTTTTCATCAGATGCTATAAAGAAAATATTTTCTTCATCTCTTTTGTCATCATTTTTTTCCTCATGATAGTTTGTTTGATTTTTGTTCCAACAATCTTTTTCAAAATGTCCATATTTTTCACAATAAGAACATAGAGGAACATTTGAATTTTTATTTTTGTACTAACAATCTTTTTCAATATGCCCTTTTTTTTTTACAATAAAAGCATTTTCGAGTTTCTTTGTTACTTCATTTGATTGGCCTCGTCCTCTGTCCTTTTGATCTCTACCTTGAGATCTGATTTTTGAATTCTCTTTTTGATCTTTCTTCTGATCTATCTTCATTTGAAGAACATGTTCCAAGTTTCATCTGAAGATCTGTTCACTTTTTGTTTATGAACTAAAAGAGAACTCATTAATTCATCAATAGATAATATGCTTGTATCTTTAGCTTCTTCTATAGCAGTAGAGATCATATCAAATTTCGAAGATAAACTTCGTAAAATTTTTTCTACTATAATTTGATCTTTTGGGTTTTCACCGTACGATCTCATTTGATTCACAATAGAAGAAACTTTTGAGAAGAAAATAGCAATCGATTCTGAATCTTTCATCATAAGAGTCTCGAATTCACGACGAAGAATTTGAAGCTTTGAAATTTTTACATTTTTTGTGACTCCAAACATATTTTTTAATATCTCCCAAGCTTCTATTGATGTTGATGCTATCATGATTCGGGGAAATAATGAATCATCTATTGCTTGTTGTAGCATATAGAAGGATTTTGCATCTTTTTGTGTATTTTCTTTCATCCATTTTTTTTTATCGATACCACTGTTGTCTTTTCTGCAGAACTTCAAGAAGAAGGAGAAAAGAATAGTAGAGGGCACCATAAGTACTTTCAATCAACAGTCTGTAGTGCTCTGAAATGAACCAAGAGCACCTATTTATATTGATTAAAAGATAAAATACATATATTTTAAAACATTAAAAAATCTATCACATCTAAATAAATCTTATCCACATCTAAACTAATCACATCCTCATCTAACTATATTTAGATTTAAATCTTTATCTAATCCTAATTACTTAACTTTATCTTAACTACTTGGATTATTTCCAACAATAACAACTATTCTCTTTTCGATTGTAGTCCAGTATGTCTCATAGGATGTCGGTGTCATCTAAAAGCTCCACAGAAATGGATCGAGGCAATGACGATGTGCCTTCTTGCTTAAGTAGGTACTGTAATATCATAATCAATGATTTTACGTGTATTGTTCGATACAGGTGGTACGTATCAGTCCATTAGTTGATCAATATGTGGATCGTCCACTATCGAATGGTACTATCGATTGTGGTTGTTTCCGCCCCATTACCATCTGAAATCGATCAGTAACACGATCGATTTTGATTATCGATGATCGATTTCGAACAGTATTAGTCGAGGAAGGGAGAAAGAAGAGAATAAACCTTGAGTTGTGCTACTCTTTTCATATGCTATCCATCACCAAAAAGTGGGCCATTTCTTCATGGAGAAGAAACATCTTCGCACGTAGGGAGAAGGAACAAGATGTAAACTCGAAATTTTTTATTTTATTTTTAACTTATATTATATTATATTATACTATACTGTGTGATATGCTTTGTGGATACTGTTCGGTGGTACCAGGTTTCATATCTTATTGAACTGATCTCGATACGTTGGTATAGATCGGCACTATAATCTTTGATCATAATTCAATTTTATATTGAAAGTAGATAAAATAGATAAAATATTTATTATTATGAACTGGTACAGATATGATAGGGACGTTTCTAGTGCTTGCCTAGTAGATGCGTTCCGCCTCCGAGTTTGCTGAGCAAGCACTTGCTGGTTCAGGCCCGTGTACGCTCGCCCGCGGTCTGCTCGGTACAGAGTGGGAGCTCGTCCGGATGAGTGGTGATTCAGAGCTTGACTTGGGAGGTCGGCTGCTGGAGTGGTGGAGTCCAGATGAAGAGGGAGTACTCCAATTCAGGTCGGCCGCTGACCCCTGCAAGAAGGTCGGGTCAGGTAGGTTCCCGACGTGACCCCTCCGAAGGTCAAATTAGTTGGTGGGTTTGTTCCTTTTTTTCATCCCCCTGCCCCGTAGAGGTGCAGGAGCTTTTATAGTGGGTGTTGTAGATCATTCGTACCTGATAACCTTACTGCGTTTATGGCTTACCATGCCACCGTACCCTCCCACCATGCTTGCTATCCTTGCAATGAGGCGTGCGTTTGCAGGTGGGGGTGCCGACCTTACCTGTGTCAGGTCAGCTGTACGACCACTGGCGCCCCCCGGATATCCGGCCGGTTACCTGCGTCGGGTCGGCCACGTGGGCGGGCCAGCTGTCTGAGGGTGTGATGACTTGGCGGCCAGGTCAGCATTTGTCATATCATTCTTCCCCTCCCGGGAATACCTTCTCGAGGCGCCTGATGAGGGTGCCGAAAATGAGGTCTTGTGCTTAACCGCCGGTCGTCCTGAACTAGTTTTGAGTGCAGACTTGGGGATTTCAAGTGGTGTGGTGGTTGATCCGACCGAGCATGAGCTCGGGGATTGCGATGCAGCAAGAGTCGATCCGACCGAGCAGGAGCTCGGGAATTGCAATGTAGCAAGAGCCGATCCGACCGAGCATGAGCTCGGGAATTATGATGTAGCAAGAGTCGATCCGACCGAGCAGGAGCTCAAGAATTGCAATGTAGCCAGAGTCGATCCGACCGAGCATGAGCTCGGGAATTGTGATGTAGCAAGAGTCGATCCGACCGAGCAGGAGCTCAAGAATTGCAATGTAGCCAGAGTCGATCCGACCGAGCATGAGCTCGGGAATTATGATGTAGCAAGAGTCGATCCGACCGAGCAAGAGCTCGGGAATTACAATGTAGCAAGAGTCGATCCGACCGAGCATGAGCTCGGGAATTGCGATGTAGCACTTTTGCCGAGGGTGAAGTCGGGCGCAAATCCGGAGATTTGGTCGAGAGGGCGAATTCGGGCGCAAATCCGGAGATTTGGCCGAGAGGGTGAAGTCGGGCGCAAATCCGAAGATTTGGCCGAGAGGGCGAATTCGAGCGCAAATCCGGAGATTTGGCCGAGAAGGTGAAGTCGGGCGCAAATCCGAAGGTTTGGCCGAGAGGGCGAACTCGGGCGCAAATCCAGAGATTTGGCCGAGAGGGTGAACTCGGGCACAAATCCGGAGATTTGGCCGAGAGGGTGAAGTCGGGCGCAAATCCGAAGATTTGGCCGAGAGGGCGAATTCGGGCGCAAATCCGGAGATTTGGCCGAGAGGGTGAAGTCGGGCGCAAATCCGAAGGTTTGGCCGAGAGGGCGAACTTGGGTGCAAATCCAGAGATTTGGCCGAGAGGGTGAACTCGGGCGCAAATTCGGAGATTTGGCCGAGAGGGTGAACTCGGGCGCAAATCCGGAGATTTGGCCGAGAGGGCGAACTCGGGCGCAGATCTGGAGATCTGACCGAAAGGGCGAACTCGGCCTTTATTATCATCTACGTGCTATGATACCAATGGGACAATATTATATTATATATATAAAAAAAGATATATATATATATATATATATATATATATATACATATCTTCCGTCCTCCGCCTAGGGTTTCGGTCAGAGTTATGGCGCATTTAATGCGCTGAGTGCTTTTTCGGGGTGGCGGCACTTCCTCTTACCTCGGGAAGCTGAAACGACTCCCCTGGGCGCTATAATTTAGCTGTGGGGTTGGGCAGAGATATCACTCGTTCATTTTGCCTTCTTCCTGCCTCCATCTCGGACCACCATAGCCATCCTTCGTCTCTTCAGCTCGGCAGCTCCTTTCGAACAGGTCACGATGACCTCGTCGGACTCCTCGACTAGTGTCAGTGTCGTTTCTCCCTCGGGGTCGGGGGAGACAAGTCAGAGTGATCCCGAGGTTGGTTCCTCGGGAGCGTCTTCCGAGCCCCCGTCGCCTGTCGACGCGAGGGTTCAGAGGGATTTGGAGGTCATGATGTCATATCATGATCTCGACACGGCGGTGACCGAGGGGTCACTTGCCGTGATTAGGGAGCGGTACAGCATCCCGACTGAATACGGGTTACATGTTCCAAAGCCGGGGCAGCGTCCTTATAGCTTGGACGTCCCCGGCATGTGCATCTCAGTAGATGCCTTAGAGGCCGATCTTCGGTTTCCTTTGCACCCTCTGATTGAGGAGTGCCTGAAATGGTGGAGAATTTCTCCCAGCCAGGTAGCGCCCAATTCGTGGCGTTACCTAGTGGTTTTCTTGGGTGAATGCCAAGGAGCCGGGATTATCCCGACTCGGGACTTGTTCATGGCGTGTTTTCGCCTATGCAAGAGTCGGGGCGGTTATTACCTTACCGCCCGAGTTGGTTTTAGGGTCAGCGGGGCACCTTCCAGTAACAAAGGTTGGAAGTCCCGCTATCTTTACGTTAGTGGTTTGGGTTGGGGGTTCGGGCTCAGCTGGTCGGCTCACCCGATCGGCAACACCCCCCCTTATTTGTCCGAGGAGGAGACCGTCCTGGTTGGCCGACTGAAGGGGATTCTTTCCTCTTCTCGTGCGATCAAGGAGATGACTGAGCTTTGGCTCGTCGAGGCGGGTTTGAGTCCGGTCTCTAGGGGTACTAGCATTTCACTTTACTCTAGCTTTGTTAATTTCTTACTGACCTGTAAGTTGGGATGCAGACCGGATGGATCTCGGGGAGCTTCGCGGGATGCCGAGAGTGACTGGCGGCAAGGCTCCTCCGACCCGTCCTACCGCCCGTGAGGTCGGCGCATCTCCCGCGAGGGAGGCTCCGAGGGCTTCGTTGAAAAGGCCGGCTCCCCCCCCCCCCCGACCGAGCAGGCAGAAGCTGCGGGGAAGCAACAAAAGAAGACGAAAGTGCTGACGAGAAAGCACAAGTCCCATGTCGACGAGGGGGGGTCCCGCTCCCGCTCCAAGGGTAAGGAGCCTGTCGCATCGCCTGAGAGGCCCAAGGCGCCTGCTGAGTCCGAGGAGGGGGCCGCTTCACCGGTCCACGAGCGCCCGAGGTCAATGAAGGACCTTTTCAAAACAAAGGTTCACAAGGGCGACCAGGGCTATTATGCCCTGCTAATGTCTGACCTGGGGCATCAGGACCCCGAGAAGGAGCTAAAGGCCCGGTGGGCAGGGCTGAAAAATTCGATGAAAGTGTGGAACAACTCGTCGGCAGCCAAGGAGTACGGAAGGGGGCTTCTCCATCCCCAACTGGCGTGGGAGCTGTACACGCTCCCTTCTGAGGTCCTGATGGCTCGAGCCACCAAGGAAATGGTCCTGGTAAGCCTTCCGACTTGTGCCTTAGGAACGTGAGTTTTTCTCCTTTGCTACATCCTAAAGGTTGTCCTTTCATGCAGGGCCAATACTTCCAAATGGCACTGGTTGACCAGGTTCATGATGCGGGTCGACTGATCACTTTCATGGACTATCGGGTCAAGCAGCTGCAAGAAGAGCCCGACGCCCTGAAGTCCAGGGGAGGACCCGAGGCGGTTGCCGAGGCCAAGGAATGCGCGTCCAGGCTGAGGGAGGAGCTCGAGAAAATAAAAGGTGAAAAGGCCGAGGAGCTCCTCAGACGCGAGGACTCGGAGAAGGAGCTGCAGGCGATACGGGGCCATCTGGGTGACACCCAGCAGCTGCTGAAGGAGGCCCGAACCAGGGCTCGAAGGATGGATGACGAGCTGCTGCAGGCCGTGAAGGACCTGGAGCATGCCCGAGCCGAACTGCCGGGGGAGGCGGTCGCCCAATACAAGGGGTCCCTCGGCTTCAAAGAGGGTCTGAAGCGGATGGGTCGGGTTACTTATGAATACGGGTATCGGGTGGCGCTGGCTCACTTTCACGCCCGATACCCTGATGCCGACATCGAAGAAGATCCATTCACCATCTACCCCGAGGACGACTCAGTGCCGATGGAGCGGCAATAAGATTTTGACGACTCGGTGCCTCCTGAGCCCTGATTTTGTTCTCCCCTTCTCTCTTTTTTTTTTTTTTTTTTTTGAAGCTTGTAACTCGGGTCGGGTAGCCCTCATCTTCGCTCCCGACCTCTTTTGTACTCATTTCAAATCAATACAAGTCAAGCTGTTTTGCTGATATTGCTGTGTTTTAACTCGGTACAAGTTGCAATACAAGCCGGGTCATTTTGCTGACATTGTCATGCGTAAAATTTTTGCAAGTTTGTAATGTGCCAGGTTCTTGGCAGCACCCGTCCTTCCATCGTTGCCAGCTTATAAGTCCCGTCTCGGATAACATCGATAACTCGGTAGGGGCCCTCCTAGTTCGGGGCCATCTTACCGCGGGACTGGGTCGGATCGCTGACCTCGATCTTTCGGAGCACCAAGTCGCCCGTCTTGACGTGTCGGGGGCGTACTCGACGGTTGTAGATTCTGGCGACGGCTCTTCTATAGGCCAATGCTCAGAGATGGGCATCAGCACGCTTCTCCTCCAATAGGTCGAGGTTCCCACGGAGTTGTTGGTCGGACTCCTCCTGATGCTGGGTTTGGACTCGGAGGGTCAGGAAAACCACCTCGGGAGGTAGCACGGCTTCAGTCCCGAATGCCAGGCTATACAGGGACTCCCCCGTCGGGGTTTTCGGAGTCGTTCTCAATGCCCATAGAACACTCGGGAGCTCCTCTACCCAAGAAGTCGTAGCGTTGGAGACCCTTTTCTTCAACCCTTCAAGAATAGCTCGGTTTGTTACCTCGGCTAGCCCGTTGGCTTGGGGATGGGCAACCGAGCTGAACTTCAGCTGGATGCGATAGCTTTGGCAAAACTCTTTGAATTTTATATTGTTGAACTACGTGTCGTTGTCTGTAATGATGGCCCTAGGGAGGCCGAACCTGGTTATGATGTTCTTCCATACGAACCCTTCAACTTGTCTCTCGGTGATGGAGGCCAATGGCTCGGCTTCGAGCCATTTGGTGAAATAGTCGACTCCGACTATCAGAAACCTTCTCTGTCCCGAGGCTAGGGGGAAGGGGCCGAGGAGGTCCATTCCCCATTGGGCGAAGGGCCAGGCGCAGTCGGCAGTCGTGAGTGGTACCATCGGTTGATGTTGGAATCGGGCGTGCTTCTGGCATGGCTCGCAGTTTCGAACATAAGCTTGGGCATCCTTTCGTAGTGTGGGCCAGTAGTAACCTTGCCTGAGGACCATGTGTGCCAAGGTGCGAGCACCGACATGGTCTCCGCATATCCCCTTATGGATCTCAGCTAAGGTGGTTTGCGCCTCGGTCGGGTTCAGACAGCGAAGTAGGGGTCGGCTGAAGCCTCGCCGGTAGAGGCAGGCATCAACGATGCAGTACCATGGTTCCATCCTTCTGATTCTTCGGGCAGCCGCCTTGTCCTCGGGGAGGACTCCTGCTTGTTTGAAGCGGAGGATCTCGTCGGTCCAGCCTCCATCTTCCTGATCAACAGTCATCATAGTCGAACCGATGGAGGGCCCGATGGTCCTCACCATTGCTCCGGTCGGTGTGTCGGTCACGCAGGAGGAAGCCAGCCTGGCCAAGGCATCTGCTTGCGCGTTCTCGCTGCGAGGTACCTTGGTGATGGTATACCTTTGAAACCAAGCTGTCAAAAGTCGCGCCTCAGCCAGGTATTTGATCATTGCTACTTCTCGGGTCTCGAACGTGCCGTTAACTTGGCCAGCGACGAGTTGGGAGTCGGTGAATATCACGATGTCTTCTGCTCCCAGCTCGGCCGTGACCTTGAGACCGAACAAGAGCGCTTCGTATTCGGCTTCATTGTTTGTAGCTTTAAATCTCAATCGCAGGGCGTGTTCGTAGGTGTGGCCGGAGGGGTCCTTGAGCACCAAGCCGACGCCTCCTCTTTCCGAGTTGGCGGAGCCGTCGATATGCAGAGTCCATCCAGGGTTCGGGTTCGTCGGGGCTTCCGAGGGTGCGAGCTCCGAGAGGAAGTCCACGAGCACTTGGCCTTTGATCGCCTTTCTTGGCTCGTATTCGATGTCGAATTTCCCTAACTCTACCGACCACTTGAGCATCCGACCTGCAACATCAAATTTGGAGAGGATCTGGCGCAAGGGTTGGTCGGTTATTACTTTGATGGGATGTGTTTGGAAATACAGCCTCAGTTTTCTGGAAGCCAGGATCAGCGCCAAAGCTATCCTTTCTATGGGGGGATAACGGAGCTCAGGTCCCGCCAGGACATGGCTAATGTAGTAGATCGACTTTTCCCCAGCTTTATCGAGTGTTATCAGGACCGAGCTAACCGCCAGGTCAGTCGCAGTGAGGTATAAGCCGAGAGGCTCCCCATCCTTTACCGAAGCTAGTTGCGGTAGGTTTTCGATGTGACTTTTGAGTTGGCGGAATGCTTCCTCGCATTCAGGGGTCCATTTGAAGTCTTTTGCCAACTTTAGTGCACGAAAAAAGGTAGAACTTTTGTCTCCAGCTCGGGAAATGAAGCGGCTTAGGGCTGCCAACCTTCCCGCAAGTCGTTGGACCTCTTTTATAGTCTTGGGGGGCTGCATTTCCTGTATTGCCTTTATCTTGTCGGGATTGGCGTTGATTCCCCGTTGATGTACTATAAAACCAAGGAACTTCCCGGATGTGATGCTGAAAGTACATTTTGCCGGGTTGAGGTGCATCTTGTACTTAGCATGCGAAATGTCTCCGCCAGGTCGGAGAGGTGGGTCTCGGCTTGCTGGCTTTTGACTATCATATCGTCTACATAGATTTCCATATTCCTTCTGACCTGATCCTTGAACATGCGATTCACGAGCCGCTGGTAGGTTGTGCCGGCGTTTTTCAATCTGAACAGCATCACCTTGTAGCAATATGTTCCGTTATGAGTGATAAAGGCCGTGTTTCTTTTGTCTCTCGGGGCCATTTGGATTTGGTTGTACCCTGAGAAGGCATCCATGAAAGAAAGCAACTGATGCCCCGACGTGACATCCATAAGTTGGTCGATGCGGGGAAGCGGGTAGCAGTCCTTCGGGCAAGCCCGATTGAGGTCGTTATAATCAACGCACATCCGCCAATTTCTATTTGTTTTCTTGACAAGTACAACATTAGACAACCAGGTCGGGTATTTCACTTCTTCGATAAGCTATGCGTCCAATAGGCGAATGACTTCGTCTTCTATAGCCTTCTGTCGGTCTGGAGCGAATTTGCACGGACGCTGCTTCACAGGTCGGGCGTCGGGGGAGATGTTCAAGTAATGTTGGGCGATCTCTGGGTCGACCCCCGGCATGTCGTTTGGGGTCCATGCGAAGACATCGTCGTTCTTCCGCAGGAAATCTATCAGTTGAACTTGTTGATTCTCCACAAGCTCCGACCCGACCTTTACCAGCCTATCAGGGTGGCTCGGGTCCAGTGACAGTTCTAGGACTCTTTCCGCAGAGCGGGTGTCTCGGGTGCTTTCTTCTAGACCTGGGGGCATGACACCAAACGGTTCAGTTCTCGGCCTCTTACACAACGTTGTCGCCGTTAAGTAGCATTGCCTGGATTCTCTTGGGTCACTTCTGACCTCGCCGACCCCAGCTCGGGTCGGGAACTTCAAGACCCGGTGGTACGTTGACACGACCGCCCTGAGCCGATTGAGGGTCGGGCGCCCGATGATGGCGTTGTACGCAGATGGGAGCTTGACCACCATGAATGATACCAGTAGAGTCTTTGATCTCGGCTCCCCCCCGAACGTGACAGGAATCGTGGTTGTTCCCATGGGAGAGATGGAATCCCCAGTGAATCCTGTCAAGGTAGATGTTAGAGGGGTGAGATCCAGGTCGGTCAATCCCAACCGTTGAAAGGCATCGAAATACAGGACGTCGGCCGAACTCCCCGTGTCGATCATAACCCTCTTGACGTAGGCGTTGGCCATGCGGATCGAGATCACTAGCGCATCATCGTGAGATGAGTGCTCCTCATCTTCCGATCTGAATGTGACGTCGAGGTCTTCATGATGTAGCGGCCTCCTTCTGGCCTCAGATCGCGCGTATGCTTTTCGCGCTGAGGAGTTGTTACCGCCTAACGCTGGACCGCCAAAGATGATGTCGATCTATTTTTCGACCGGGCCTTACGGTCGGGGAGATAGGTCTCGGGAGGGCCGAGCGTCTGGGAGAGGGGGTTGTTTGCGGACATATCGCCGCAGGTGCCCGCGCCGGATAAGGTCTTCAATTTGGAACTGGAGGTCACGACATTCCTCGGTGTCGTGACCATATTCTCGGTGGAAGCGGCAGTACCTCCTCTTGTCGCACCGCACGGGATGCGACTTCATCAGGCTTGGTGCCTTCAAGAGCCCCTTCTCTCGTATTTGGAAGAAGATCTTCGTTCGGGTCGAATTGAGGGGGGTCGGGGGGGGGGGGGGGGGGGGGTCTGGCTGGCAACAAACCCGACCTATCTTCCCTCCTCTTCAGAGGTGGGACCAGATTTCCCCGAGACTGTTCTCCCCGGGAGCGTTTCGTTTCGTCCCGCTTGCCAGCTATCAGCGTCTCGGCCGCCATATATTGGTGCGCCCGTTGCAACATCTCGGGCAGAGTTGTCGGTGGTCGCTCGATCAACGACCAAAAGAACCTTGATGGCCTCAGCCCCGTCAGGAATGCTTGGATGGCCAGGGACGGATAGAGGTCGGGGATGCCTTGGACCTGTGATGTGAACCTTCCGACGAACTGGGAGAGGGGCTCATCACTCCCTTGGGCCATTCCGAGAAGTGAGGCTGTGGTTGGCCTCGGGCGTGCGCTTGCCAAAAAGTTCAACTCGAACTCTTTTGCCAATACGTCAAATGAGGGTATAGATGCGGGTTTGAGACGGGCATACTAGGTCCTGGCCGATCCCCTAAGGGTGGTCGGGAAGGCCCGACACATCAGCGCCTCCGAAGTGTCGTAAAGGGCCATTTGGGAGCGAAATGTGGCGATATGCTCCATCGGGTCGCTGCTGCCATCGTAGGGCTCGAGGGCTGGGAGCCTGAAGGTGGCCGGGAGGGGCTTGGACTGTATTTCGGGTTTGAACGGGGAGCCGCCTTTAGAGCTTTCCCCGGTCTCCTCCCTTGATCTGAGGACTTCCTTTTGGACTTCGTCAAGTCACTGATGGACTCGGCGAACTTGCTCTCTCAAGGAGTCGATGGAGTCAGTCGATAAGGTGTCAAGGTCGAGCTCAGTCGGTGTTGGATTGTAGGAGCGACTTTGGGATCGGGCTGGCATCGGGGTCGGCGAAGCCGGTACGGCTTCGGCGACCCGAGGCGGTGGCGCCTCAACGTCGGGCGGGATCCCCTGGTTTGGGGCCATCGGTGACTCCGTTTGCGGGGGTGCCGCCGGGGGGGGCGGTTGGTGAGCCATTGAATGCACAAGCTGGGGCAGGTATGGGATTATGGTCTGCACCATCCCCGCTAGCGCTTGGACCTGGCTAGTGAGGCCGAGGAAAGCCTCTGCCGTGACCATGAGTGGCGCGAGGTTTGATGCGGGTGAGGGGAACCCCGGGTCGGTCATCATCCTCCAAAAACGATTGGGGGTTGGCATGGCAGCCGCGACCTCCTCCGCCGGTCGAGGGTGGTCAGGTTCCGTCTGGCGCTCCGTACCCGAATCCGTGAATGGGCGTTCTGGTGACATGGACCCTCCTTCTAGCGCAAAAATGATAGGGACGTTTCTGGTGCTTGCCTAGTAGATGCGTTCCGTCTCCGAGTTTGCTGAGCAAGCACTTGCTGGTTCAGGCCCATGTACGCTAGCTCACCCGCGGTCTGCTCGGTACAGAGTGGGAGCTCGTCCGGATGAGTGGTGATTCAGAGCTTGACTTGGGAGGTCGGCTGCTGGAGTGGTAGAGTCTAGATGAAGAGGGAGTACTCTAATTCAGGTCGACCGCTGACCCCTGCAAGAAGGTCGGGTCAGGTAGGTTCCCGACGTGACCCCTCCGAAGGTCAAATTAGTTGGTGGGTTTGTTCTTTTTTTCCATCCCCCTGCCCCGTAGAGGTGCATGAGCTTTTATAGTGGGTGCTGTAGATCATTTGTACCTGATAACCTTACTGCGTTTATGGCTTACCATGTCGCCGTACCCTCCCACCATGCTTGCTGTCCTTGTAATGAGGCGTGCGTTTGTAGGTGGGGGTGCCGACCTTACCTGTGTCAGGTCAGCTGTACGACCACTGGCGCCCCCCGTATATCCGACCGATTACCTGCGTCGGGTCGACCACGTGGACGGGCCAGCTGTCCGAGGGTGTGATAACTTGACGGCCAGGTCATCATTTGTCATATCAAGATATAATGAGTACAATATCATTAATATGGATTCAATTATTTGAATCGGTAGTTCATCCTTAATAAAATTAATGAATCAGTTATCTTTCGGGACCAGATTTAAAAATTAAAACTCACATAGTATTTATTATGGAGCGGATACAAGTTGTCTTTTTAGAAAATTACGGTGTTAATCAACATCCTTTTTTTGTATTGCATCATTCAAAGCCTTAAGAAAAAAAGAGAGTGTTGATGTGATGATAAAGTTGTTCCTTCCCTACTTAAATTATGCACATTGATTTTTCTCAAACTACACATCCAAATATATATCTGGCATATTCTCATGGTTGCACAAGTTATATCATCTATTTTTGTTGATACATAAGAAAATATGACCCACTCAAAGCAACATTATTTATTATTATTATTTGCTTTTAATGTGGAACAGATAATAATATTAAGGCCAATGGAAGCTTCAAAAACAGCTAAGATTAAAAATATATTAAAAGAGGACGGCCATCACTCCCTCCTCCTGTTGAAATGCTATGCTCTTTCCAACTGTTAGCCTCTTCATCCTTCAGCTTTAGCAACTACACCAGCAATTAGTCAAACCTTGGAGCTAGCACCGTGAGCTCTAGAGAACATATAGTAGTAATCAGGGCCGAAATGAACCAAGAACAAACAAATCCAACACTGTTGTAACCATTAAGTATAGTAATACAATAGGAGGGCGCTTTCACCCTTATCCGCGTCTTTTTTTTTTCTTCAATTATCTATGCAGACATCAACCTAAAACAAGAGAGTTCTTGCCAACTAAGATAGGAATTAACAGAGGTGACGACGACAAAAGCAAGCAGCACAAATCTGTTGAGACCATAAACCACTGAGTCCACCACAATTGATTTCTTTATGATATGACAAAAGAAAGATACTACCATTATCCATATCTTTTTTGCTTTGGTTTCTCTGTGCTCTATTATTACCGTAGGAGTAGCATCTATTGCGTTCTTATACTTGCTTTTGACCAATCTTTGGAGTTTTGGATTTAAGTATGTGCTGAGATCGGCTTCAGATTCTGTTCTTGTGAGCAATCACAGGAGTCATGTAACTAACTGTGTGTTCGTGCTTCAAAAAGAAAGTAGAAAAGCTTTAGCTGTTGCTGTTCCACTAATTGGCTTCCTTCCCTCTCGTGAATCATTTCCCTCTTTCGTCGGAACCATTAATTGCTCGCTTACGCATGCATATTTATTAGGGAAGGGAATACGCAAGTTAATCAATGTGATAGAGACTTGAACTACATAGGATTGGAGGAAACTCGGTGACGGCAGATAGGAAGAAGACATTGTTGCGAACATCTATCTATCTATCTCTTTGTCACCAACTCAGGAGGATTACTTTTGTGGTAGCCATTAAACGTACACGAATTTTGTATCAGCTAGAATGCTCGAGTGGTCTAAAAGCTTGGACTGGGTCAGCCAGTGGAGTCCTTTGGCCTTCCCGATCACTCTTCTTCTTTTCTTTGTTTATCCTCCTGCCATAATTGTAGGGAGAAGGGCACGGAATTCAATTGGATGGTGCGTAGTGTGGTCCACAGAATCTTAGCAATCACATTCCTTGATCTACGAGGGTCCTGCCAACCTACCTAATCCGCCATCTCCAAGACTATCTCGTATCGATGCTTCCTTCTCTAATGAACTGAGAGAAAGTCTACCGAGTGTTCTTGTACTTGGGCTGCATACCAGCAAACAAGAACAGGTAGAGTGGACTTTGGTTTCCTTCCAACGAGAACAACAATACTACACCTCCATCAGAAAGACGACCATCCCACCGACATCCTCATCTTTGGCAACGGCAGGACGTGCACTCTAACCTTGTCTTCCACCTTTCTTCCGACAAAAAGCCTCCATGCGCCATCTACAACCGAATGCTTCAACGGTATACTCACTCATATCTGCTAGCTGTGACCACTTTGATCACCATGGCATAATTATCTTTCTTCTTCAAAGAATCTAATATGGAGGTGCTGGTGAAGGATCATAAAGCTTCAATATCTCTGGGGTTGTCGAAGGCTCGCTGGCCCCAAGAACAGTGGCCATTGTTGTGGCCGGCAGTGACCTGTGGGCGCCTTCCAGACTGTAAAGCTTCATAACAGTGATAACAGGAGAAAGCATGGAGTTCATTTATGTGGCTGAATCTGTAGATTTGCTTATAGATTATGCATATATAGGAAGGAGACCTAACTCTACTTTTGTGTCTTTCTCATCACTTGATGTATTTATTATATGAGAAAGCGAGATAGAGTCCTAGGGGTGATGCAAGGTTGCTCCACAGGCAACAGTTGATGCATGTAGGACATATATCCTAATGATATATATATCATGGACAAGGCAAGATGATAAAACGCGAAAGGTACTGTGTTCATCATATCAGGATATATATTTTACACAAAGGTCATATACCTATTCATACACATCCAAGTAGCTTCATCAGTTTGTAAAGAAGAATCTCTTCTTCTTTTTTCCTACTGTTTCTTCAAATAAGATATTTTAGGGAATATATATATATATATATATATATATATATATATATATATATATATATATATATATATATAATCTCCCATAATGTATGTGGTGTATCAGAATACGCGTATAACTTGCATGACGTAGACAATTAAAAGTCAAGTCAAAGTACCAAATCGGCTGGGTTTTACTGAGTAACTCATTACGTGGTGAGTGCAAGGAAATTATTGCCGTACAGGAAGGCATCACAGTAGCCATCTAAATGAGGATGCACGCCTTGTTAACTTCCGTGTAGTTTGCTTGGACCATCCTTGTCTCTCAATCCTCCTCATTCTTTCTTATATTCCATGTCTCACTGGCTGTGATCTACAACCGAGCAGCAAAGGGGAAAAGAATCTGCTACTCTCCTTCTTGCGGAAAAAACTTAATGGATCTATTGAGGAAGCCAAAGGAGAAAAGGAAGGGGTTGGAAATGATGTATCAGATAGCAAAGATGTCCTTTTTCCTTCTCGGCTTGGTTTCTGCCGCACTCGTCCCTTACTCGCTCGACATCTTCCTCTCTCTTCGCAGTCTCTGGATCATCTCCCAGTTTGCCATCTTCGTCATCTGGAAGCTCTCCAGCACCAAGAACGGTGAAGAACATCGACCCAGCAATGTTCTTGACCTCACTTTTCCTACTTTAATCGGTGATGACTCACCGGAGACCTGGCTTGATGTCCTTCCCTCCCCGTCCTCCGAGACTTGGTACGATGTCCCTTCCTCCCCACCCACTTCCACCACCTTCTCCTGCCCTAGTCCGTACGAGACGGAACCCTTGCCGTCGGAGATCGAGAAGGTGATGATGGAGCCACCGGACGAGCATAAGACGATGGATGACACATGGAACGCAATCACGGAGGGCAGTAAGCAGCCGGCGAAGAGTGCGCTGAGGCGACATCGCCGTGAGGAGCAGGGATCGGAGACGACGGTTCCCGGAAAAGGGCTGAAGGGGCCCGAGATGCTGAACGAGAAGGTTGCGCCGGTGGTGATCAATGAGGAGGTGGGGTGGAGGAGAAGGGAAGTCCTCGTGGTCGGCCACGACGAGCTGTTCCAACGGGTGGAGACGTTCATCAGGAAGCACTACGACCATCTCAGGCTCCAGCGCGAGGAGTCGGCGCAGCGCCGCTTCTTGCAGAGGCTTCGTTGGTCCTCGTAGGACAGTCTCCAACGTCCGTCCCTATACTTCCTCCTTTTGTATCTCAACCTACATCACCATTATTCTTGATCTCTTGAAACTTTCACAGTCACGCATTCTGTTCTAAAGTTGTGTATCTGCACGCGTCGCCATTCCAGAAGTGCTGCTGATCTGCTACCAGTCGTGTGGTGTCAAAGTTTTGTGTGTAGATAGCTCATGTACTGAGACCTCGGTGTAAATATGCTGCTGGAAACTCTTCACTACGTGAAGCATCATCTCTATGTAACTCTCCTTGTGAAATCTAAACTGTACTTGTTTGCATTACCCCAGCGCTCCATTTCTTCTCCTGTAACCTAAATTTCTAAAATCGACACAAAATGGTCGAAGCATATTGTTTTGGTCATGTTGTTCCAAATACATTGGAGAAGTTACCCAAACCATGCAAAAATTTCTCCATCTAATTGAATGGGTTGGCAACTCCTAACTCTGGGATCAAAAAGGGAAAAAGAAGAATAAGAAAAGCTTCCTTTTCACAAGCTTATCTTCTGCCAAATATCTATCTTTCGCAAGATATATTTGCATGACTTGGTCTGTCGAAAATGACATGTTGCATTTGTTTAGCATTGACTCTAGACCGAATGCTTTACGTGGGTTAATGGTGGGGTTTCCCTAAACCAGGATATTATCTAAGTCTGATTTAGAATTATTGGATTAGGTAGGGTTAGCTACTTGGTCAACTCTCACTTCCTACCTGAGCCCTACTCCTTCAAAGAAGATTGGTCATCACTTGTACATGTAGATATCACAAATATGTCATCTGCAAGTAAGCTTGTTTTTCTTACTGAATCACCGTGTTACTTTCTGATGTACTTTCTTTACCTTCCACCTTTCAGGTGATGTTATTGTATTAAACTCAACTCCAACTCACTTTGGTAATTAACCAACCAAATCTTAGACTTCCAACACGTTTCTTCATCAGGGCTAATTTCCAGTCTTTGTCATGTTTGACTTAATCAAAGATGATCAAGTAAACAATATATTATATACAGTACATGAAAATGAACAGATGTGGAAAGTTATCAGAAAGTTTAAAAGATGAAAGACCAAACAATTCTACAGCAGCAAAGATAGTTGGAGAAAATAGGCAATCTTTAGCATAATTGACTTGCATGCAGTAAAAAAAACAACTGATTTAGTATATTGGGATTGATAAGCATTTTGGGATTCTTGGTGTTAAATATAAGAAATTCAAACATATAAAGACTTCTATATTAATTAGAAAGACCCTACAAATTATGGTTACTCCTTAAATATCATATGTATGGAAAGATGTAGGACTAATATTTGAAACGATGTGCCAAAAAAAAAAAAAAAGTGAATTAAATTTAAGAAGCTTATAATTAATTCACATATGACATTTGATTGTTCTTCATGGATGTTACCAAGCATTGACAAACCAGGTATATTCTATGTCGACTACTATTTCTCTATGTTTATGCTTTATTGTTGATGCCCATAATAGTCCATCTGGTTTCAAAATCAAGTAAATATGGGATGATCATTTCTCGTTTTTACAGCAAAAAAATTTGCAAAACATGAGAGGTTAATTAATCTCGGCTGCATCAGCCAAACTTATTTCATACCAATCGCAAGGATGATATGAGCACATAACAGGATTTCTAGTTAAAGACCATCACATCGAAGAGGAAGCATATTCCTTCTGTTCGCCAAACGGCACTACGAGTCAAACAAACCTACCTGAAGTCCTTAATTTGACTCGACTAAGTATATAGGAGGTTTTCATGCATGGTACAAAGACTATATAATGTCATAAATGTCTCCTTATATATTTATATTGCAGACGTTTATTATTGTCATAAAGCCATTCGGCGGACGAGGAGTTCGCAATTCGGCATCATGTGGCTCGTTGATTCGGAGGACCTGCGCTTGCTTTCACGGTTGACCTGGAGTGAACGTGTATAAGAGATAACCTCCGGCTTCTTTGTTTTCCTTTGACATATAGTTCTTAATATGAATGAAAGAACTTTTGGCATCTTAGGGAATTAAAGAGAGATGTGGAAAAGAGGGAGAAATAAAAGGAGAGAGAGAGAGGAGTGACACCTGTGTTTCTAGATCCTGGATTCTTTTGTGGCGTTTAGTCGAAGAAAAGGACCCCTATTTACACATTGTCATTGTTGTTGTGCCATGCTCTTTGCCACTTGCAGATATAGCTGACTTTGCGATATACTATTAGATCTCTCATGGACGTTAAGATAAGTTAGTGACGTAGCAACCAGTCGTCATCTATTTTTCTTCATGTTGAATGGCTTCCGAAAGGTCAAGTCAAAACTCTCCAAGGAGCCGACACCAAGCATGCATCAACGTCCGTCTCAGCCATCCATCATGTAACTTGGAAGAAATACACAGGAAAAATTATGTAGTTCTTTTAAAAAAAAAAAAAAAAAACTGGCCACTGGTTTTTAAAATAAAAATGCGAAACCATATGAATAGAATTATTGATCAGATTACAAATGTATATTCTATGTCAGATACCAATAAGATAAAAATATCATACGAGACTAGAAAGCAGACGAATGAATCTCTAGGTTTGTGGATGGATGTCGACTACAGAAGAATCCACGACCAAATCTTGCATAGCTGGCCATACTCGAAGAAGGGACAAACTCATCATCTTTCATGTCGTGGATGCTGTGACTTCCTACCCAGTAAAAAGCCACACATCAGCTATGGTATCACAGTTGCACCAAAATGTAGACACTGGCGACTATTATATCGGAGGCCATTCGGATCCTGTTTAACATCATTCTTCAGTGTAATAGGCATTTCTGATGTGGTAGAACACCCCTAAGAAGATCAAATCACGAATCCAGAAAACAATCTCCTGGAAGCTGCTTCGATCAAGCGATGGTGATTTGGAAGGTTACCAAATCACATCTCAATATTGTATCGAATTCTCAAACATGATGCAACCCTAGTTAAAGATCACGTCCAATGAAATAAACAGGCATGAGTTCTGTGCACTCAGGCCCATTGCAAACAAATATGTCGAGAAAAGCAGCAGCCAAGAAGAGAATCAAAAGGCCTTATAGCCAACATTAGTTAATAAAAATGTGGCATCCCATAAACCCAAACCCAGGTTTCATCAGCTGGCACACAGGTATTATAACTTACCAATGGGCTCGAAAAGAAATAAAAGGAACTTCTTCAGTTCATAGTGTTTGCTGTCCATTTGCATGTACTAATCACACTAGTGTTTGCAGTCCATTTGTTTACTAGGTTTTACTAATCCCATGGTCCACAATGACATCAATACTGGATTATAAGTTACTTTAAAGCCAACATATCACACAACTCTCCATGCACAGAGGTTCTGTTATTCTCACCGGGCTTCGTATTGCACAACTGCAACATTTGAAAAACAAACCATTATTAGTACAGGAAAAACATTCATGGACATCATTGCATAAAAAAAATGTCATGAAGGCATATAAACAACAAAAAAAATGCTTTTAAGCATAAACTTTGTTATCATTTAAAACCCAAAATATACAAAGAAATGAAACAGTTTAAAGATGACTTCAGGCTTTCACCAAATTAGTAGTGTGACTCATACTTGATCCCATGAACATAACTGAAACAGTACCACCGGACAGGACAATTGAGTCGGCTCTAGTTCAATGATGAAAATCAGTATATTCTTTTCAAATCCGCCAAATGAGACTCAGCTATCTCTGAAACTGTCTTGCCTAAAGTAACAGTTAGCATAATTTGCTGCATAGGATAAACGCATTGGGGCCAAAGTTGCTGTCTGATGCATTTTCACATTATGACAATTTATATTTGAACAATATTCAACTTTGACATTCTAAAGAAAAAAGATAGCATCAGGCACATCAGTCAGCTGCAAATACATACCAATTTCTTTTGAATCCAAGGGGCATACAACAACCATTCAACACTCTTTTATGTCTCTTCTCCATTTTAACCATTTCACTTTAACTCTACAGCTAACATCTTCATCAATCTCCAAAAACTCTAATTCTGTATAAATTATAGTTAATAAGATATTTAAAATCTTACTTCTATCACCTTTTTGACTATTTCTTTTAATTACACCCACAATTCTTCTCTAGATATTGCTAAAATTGCACTTTATAGTTCGATCTTAGTTTCACTTAGTCTAAAATTCATACTTATATAAGATTAATTGCCATTTTCAAGATTAGGCACTCTAGATGCAAAAGATTTACCTAGCTTAAAGCTAAGCGAGAATAAAAAGAGGAGAAAGAACAATTCAAGTTTAAAATTAATCTATGCTAGATAGGGTCATGGCAATTTAATGCCAAAGATTTATTCTATGCTTGAAGCTCCCAACTATATCCTTGTATTTTTTATCTACCTTTTGCCATTAAATTTCTTCATCCATTATCATTAAAATTCTTCATTCATTGTGGTCCAAATGTTTCGAAGTTGAATTAATTCTTGAATGTTACTGAGGTTGGTGGTAATGGAGAAAAACATATATAAATAAGTTTTGGTCCCTGGTCTCAATTTCAGTTTTAAAAATTTTCTACATCATCTAAAGTAAGAGTTTTGAACCAAGAAATGCCAAATTACTAAGAGAAATCATTGTCCAAATTCTCAACAACAATGACAGGAGGTATGTAATTTTCGTATCGATAATTTTCAGATTAGTTCTTTGTGTTTCTATTTTGGTGTTTTAAAAATACATTTATGTTGTAAATTTTCTAACATTTGGTATCAGAGCCAAAATTAACCTCTAGCTTGACATGAAACAATTTTTAAAAAAAATTATTTTTATACCATGAATATGGCTTGATTTGGGTTTTTTTGGAAATTTTGATGCTTTTTGGTGTTGAAAATCAAGAGGATATAAAATTTTCAACATTTTTAGTGAAATAAAACATTCATTTTGGTAAAACATTCATATTCTGTTATATTTACATTAATTCATGCTTACGAGTCAATTTTATATATTCAAAAATATCTAGTGATCCATATAATCTTAATTAATTAGGAATTAGCCAATATCATCTTTAATTAATTAAAATTATATATAAAGATAAAATAAGGATCACATAAGGAATCAGACATAATATTGTGATTGATTAAACTTAATATAATAATTATTATCCCATAAGATCTTTTAATATATTTATATAATTAATCAGGATAAAATATCATATTATTTTCATAATTTACCATTGGAATTATGAATTGATACATAATTTGGTAGTTTTATCATAAAGATCATTTAAATCTATTTGTATTAAAAATTTAGCTCTCGTGTATTTTTATGTCATGAGATTTATTTATTTTACATGTTTTACATTAGTAAAATATGTAAATTAGACTATTAAGCCTCAAATTTTGATAAAATCATTTTGAATTTTATACAATTTCTCAAACTACTAATTTCTCTAATATCCGATGTGACATTCTCAAACTTATGAGTGATAACTATAATATATGGAAGGAGAGGATTCTTCTTCATCTAGGGTGAATGAACATTGATTATGTTATTAGGAAGGACAAACCATCTGCAGTCACCAATACCAGCACTCCAACTGGGGCCGTGCTATATGAGTAATGGGAGCGATCCAATCAGCTCAACGTGATGTTTATCAAGACTAAGTAAGATAACTGCTAGTATTCGTGATTCTATTGACAAGTATGAGAAGGTCCGAGACTTACTGCAAGCTATTGACGAGCAATTCGTCACTTCAGAAAATGCACTAACAAGCACCCTAATAATGAAAGTCTCATACCTTAGACTCACTAACGTCAAAGGTATGGCGAGTACATAATGCAAATGCGAGACATTTCCTGGTGCACTACATTTTGAATACCCTTCCACAATAGTAGGGGTCTTTTAAGATTTCATACAACACACATAAGGACAAATGATCAATCAATGAATTAATGACCCTGTGTATTCAAGAAACAAGGTTAGTGATGGAGCCAGATGAGAGTGCATTCCTAGTAACCACTCGTGGGAAGAACAAAACTAATAAAACTGACAAAAATCAATCCAATCAGAAAGCTAATCAGCAAGGAAAAAGTAAAATACCACCTCAAGCTGATATCAAGAAAGAAGCAAATTCTATAAAAAGGACACATGAAGAAGGAATACACGAAATTCCAACAATAGCTTAAAAAGAAAGGTAAACCAACCTCATCTGTGTGCTATGAATCTAATATGATTAATGTTAATATTAAAATCTGATGGATTGACTCTGGATCAACAATCTATATTGTAAACTCTTTATAGGGTATGCAAAACCTAAGGAAGCTAGTGGAAAGTGAGCAAAGCATCTTATAAGGCAAAAATATAGGCTCACATGTGGAGGCAATTGAAACTTGCATTTTAACTTTAAGTAGTAGCTTTGTTTTAGAATTAGAAAGGACATTTTATGTACCAAGTTTCTCATGAAACTTGATTTTTATTTCCAGACTCATATCATTTGGATATTCCTTTAACTTTCAAGGCATTATTTAATTTATTATATATATCTGATTGTGTTGAGAATGATTTTTTATCTAATGATCTTTATCGCATTTTTTTACAAAATGATAACGCTCATAGTTCAATGCATGTTCGCACTGGCACCGGAGATTAGGACATATCTACATAGAGAGAATTAAGAGATTAATTAATGATGAGATATTTAGTACTCTAGATTTTACTGATTTTAAAACTTGTGTGGACTGTATTAAGGGAAAACAGACCAACAAGTCCAAAAAAGATGCTAATAAGAGCTCAGACATATTAGAGATCATTCATACTGACATATATTGTCCAGACATAGACGCACATGGTCGGAAATACTTCATCTCCTTTATAGGTGATTACTCACAATATATGTATATTTATTTGCTTCATAATAAAAACGAAACATTAGATGCTTTCAAAATCTTTAAGGCTGAAGTTGAGAACTAATGTAGTAAGCAAATTCAAATTGTGAGATCTGATAGAGGTAGAGAATATGATGGTAGATATACTAAGAATGGACAAGCACCTGGTCTTTTTGCTAAGTTTCTTCAAGAACATAAGATTGTTGCCCAATACACTATGCCTAATTCTCCAAACCAAAATGGTGTTGTACAAAGAAGAAACCGAACATTATTAGACATGATGCAAATTATGCTTAGCAACTCCAATCTTCCTAAATCCTTATGGATTGAAGCACTAAAGACAATTTGTATATATTAAACCGAGTTAAGCTATCATAAAGGCACCATTTGAATTGTGGAAAGGTTAGAAACCGAGTTTGCGACATATATGGGTTTGGGAATGTCCGTCTTAGGTCGGGAAATATAATCCATAAGAGAAGAAACTAGACCCGAGGATTATTGATAGATATTTCATTGTATATGCTGAAAGGTCTAAAGGTTACAGATTTTATTGTCCATCTCACATAAATAGGATTGTGGAATCAAGAGACGCTAAGTTTCTTGAGGATGACATGATTAGTGAGAGCAATCAGTTCAGGAACATAGTTTCTACACATGATCATATAAAATCTCAGCCTTCCACATCAAATGATAGATTGGTTATAGTTCATAGCACTTCTCAAGTACAAACTAATGTTGAACAACCAATCATTGAGGTTCGACAAGTTACTGACAATATTTTAATAGATTAAGTAATTCAAAAATTACAATAAGCACCTGAACAACTAGTTAAACCATAAGTTTCTCAGGGAGACATTGGTACAACATTAAGAAGATCTACTAAAAATAAAAGGTCAATAATTCCTAATTAATATGTTGTATATCTACAAGAATTTGATTATAATATTGGAACCAAAAATGATCTTGAAACCTTTTCACAAACCATTAGTTGCAAAGAGTTAGATGTAAGGCACAAAGCCATGTAGGAGGATATGAATTCTATGAAGAGAGTCTGAGATCTTTTAGAGTTGCCTAATGGGGCGAAGACTATTGGCTGTAAATGAGTCTTTAAGATCAAGAAAGATTCATTAGGCAATATTGAGAGATACAAAACAAGAATAATTATAAAGGGATTTACTCAAAAAGAAAGAATCGATTATACAAAGATGTTTTCTCCTGTATTTAAGAAAGTCTTCGTATCATTTTGGCATTAGTTGTTTATTTTGACCTTAAATTATAACAAATGGATATGAAAATGACATATGAAACAACCTGAAGGTTTCTCCTCTAGTGTTGATGAGCACTTGATTTTTAAGCTTAAGAAATCTATATATGATTTAAAACAAACCACCCGTCAATGGTATTTTAAATTTCATGGAGTGGTTTCTTCGTTCAAATTTATTGAAAGTCCCATAGATCAATGTATGTACCAGAAGGTCAAAGGAGTAAAATATATTTTCTTGTTTCATGCTTAAAATCCATAAAGATAGATCTTAAGGCATTTTAAGTCTATCATAAGAAACCTATATCAATAAGCTTTTAGAGAGATTTCGGATGAAGAATTGTACACCAAGTGTTGCTCCCATTGTGAAAGGTAATAGATTCAATTTGAACCAATACTCGAAGAACAACTTTGAGAGGGAATCAATTGAAAAACATCCCATATGCTTCTACCGTAAGAAGCCTTATGTATGCTCAGGTCTAACTAGATCTGATATAGCATTTGTTGTGGGGATGCTAAGTCGATATTAGAGTAATCCAAGTATGAACCACTGAAGAGCTGCAAAGAAAGTGATGAGATATCTTCAAGGAACCAAGGATTACATGCTTATGTATAGACATCCATACAATCTGAATGTGATTGGCTACTCAGATTCAGACTTTAACGGCTATGTTGATTCTTGTAAATCAACATCAGGATACATTTTCATGATAATTGGTGGAACTATTTCTTGGAGAGTGTCAAGCAGACCTTGATTGCTACTTCTACTATAGAAGCAAAGTTTGTCTCATATTTTGAGGCTACTTCACATGGTATATGGCTTAAGAGTTTCATTTCCGAGCTTAGAGTCATGGATTCTATTTCTAGGTCATTGAAAATTTTCTGTGATAATTCAATTGTTGTCTTTATGGCTAAGAACAATAAAAATAGAAGTCGAAGTAAACACATCGACATCAAGTATTTAGTCATAAAAGAACGTATGAAGAAAAGAAAGTGGTCATTGAATATAATATCACTAAATCAATGATTGCTAATCCTTTGACTAAGGGCATGCCACTTTTGAAATTCAAGGATCATGTAAAGAAACTGGAACTTGGTTCCACTTTATAATTGTATTTACTATTGAAACTCTTATATATTGTGATGTTGTCTTAGATTCATATACACATTAATTTATTTAAAAAAATATATTTATAATGGACCAAGAATAAACATAAGGTTTGTTCTTTAAGTAATATTATCGCATTAAGATTAATACTTAACTAAATATATCAGAATACATGGATGATAATCCTTGCTCTTAGAGGACTTGTCGCTATGATTCATATATTTGTTTCTTAGAAAGTTATTCGATAAGATAATTTAAGTCATTAAGTTAAACATATGGACCAAGTGAGAAAATATAATCATTCTCATTAAGTTTCTTCATTCATTATCATTAAATTTCTTCATTCATTGTGGTTCAAACGTTTAGATTTCTTAATTCATTATAAATGTAACCAATGCCATTAAATTTCTTCATTCATTATTATTAAAATTCTTCATTCATTATGGTCCAAACGTTTTGAACTTGAATTAATTCATGGAGAAAAACATTCTTAGAACGTCTATATAAATGAGTTTTGGTCCCTGGGCTCAATCTAAGTTTTAAGAATATTCTACGCCATCTAAAGTGAGAGTTCTGTGCTAAGAGAAACCATTGTCCAAATTTTCAATAACAATGATAGGAGGTATATAATTTTTGTATCGATAATTTCGGCGTTAGTTCTTTGTGTTTCTATTTTTGTATTGTCTAAATGTTTCAGAAATACATTTAGGTCTTAAATTTTCTAACATCATCAGCAAAATATAAACTCAAAAAAAGCAGGTGACTGATGGATCCAAGACAAAACAACTTATTATAAGTCATTTTTCTACCTATCCTTCAATTCATTTGCAAAAGCATAAATTTCCACATGATCAACCATGAAAAACCACAAAAAAAAACAAATAATTAGGGCTGTGGCAGCGGTAACTATGAAAAAGATGATACAATTGACCAAGACATCAGAATTACATCACCATATGTCAAAATATATTAGTTACAACTAGAAGTGGCCCTCCGCTCTTCACAAATTAAAATCTCGAGCAAAGACAACACGAAGTATAAAGGAAAACTGAATCCTACATACCTCTCCGAGTGCGCTTCTTGTAAAGGATGCGATATCCACACTCCCTGCACTGTATCACGTCCCCGGGCTTCAGCGTGTTCTCCGCTCCACAATCTGCAATCGTGTTCGTTCCAATTTTGACATATTCAAGACCATCAAGCAACGGATAAGATCACAATAACCAAATACTACTTAGATCAAGGGAAAAAGAACAAGATCTTACACCTCCACATAAGTAACTAACAGGTTCGGGCTGCAGGGGATCCATGACTCCGGAAACGAAGGCTAGGGTTTGACCAGAAAACAAAAGAAAGCAACCGATCAGGATCCATCGAATAAGAGAACGAAATCCAATTGATGAGCGATCAACTAAATCGCACTCTTACTTATAAGGAGAAAGAAGACGGGATCGTCGAGCGCTCTCGGCTTGCGGAGACCAACGACAGAAATACCGACGGCAGCCAAGGCGTGTTTTGGTGAGCCTGCCGCCGCTTGTGTTTATAAACGGAGAAACCGTGACTCGGGCTAACCCGGGAGGACTTACGAGCGAACCGGTCGAGCCAACCTAGTTAGAGTAATATTTGAAAACTCTAAATAAACTGACAAAAAATTATTTTAATTCGCCTACCGTCGGGAACTACCTGCCTTATGATTGGAGAGTTAGAGCGGCTCTCAATGGTCTCGGTCACATTCTTCAAATGACATAGCGGGTAGTGAAATCGTGATGTGCGTAATGGTAAGGTAGCCACAGTATACTGTGTTTGCCAGTGAAACACAATGTGAAAGAATTCTTGTATATCCGGCGGCCGAACCAACTCGGACTAGGACGCTACAGCGAACAATTATCCTGCCAGGAGGGGAAGGGAGGGGAGGCGAGGGGAGGCTGCGGCGGGAGGCGCCTTAAGAACACCGATTACGACTGGGTCTCCACACTGAAACCGTAACCCCCCCTCTTCGTGGGTCTCTCTGTTCGTCTGATCTGCAACCTTCCGAAGGAGGAGAGAGTGATGGTGTGCATTAACGATGCCCTCACTGACGATGACCTCCGGGAGGTGCTCGCGCGGCTGGAGAAGGAGAAGGAGGAGGAGCGGGACCTTTTCGGGCTCGTCTGCAAGCGCTGGCTCCGTTTGCAGAGCTCTGAAAGTCGCCGACGCCGGGCCCGAGCTGGCCCTGTCATGCTCCGCCCGAATGGCCAACCGGTTCACGGGCCTCCTGGAGATCGACCTCTCTCAGTCCGCCTGGAGGTCGTTCTACCCTGGAATTACCGACTCAGATTTTGCTGTCATTGCTGCTGGATTCCGGCAATTTCGTGTGATTGATCTCCAGAACTGTAAAGGTGAGTTTTTTTCTGCTCAGTCGAAGTGATGGTCTGTAGTTCAATTGTTTGGTATAGATTTTTTGTGTGGTTGATCATGTCTATTTATTTAACTAGTTAAGATAAGAACCTTATTTGGAAGACGACTACTATGTTTCGGAGCATGGTCAGCCCACGGTTTTCACTATGTTTGCACATCGTTGTTAGCAATCAACGGGGGGCGGAAAAGTAATATTAGACGAGGTACTGATTGATTCTTATGTACTTGTCAGCGGACTGACAAATACTGGTATCTTATATGCACTGTCTTTAAACCAAGGTTTGTAATTTGGATATTTACCGCCCGGTACCGACGGTACATACCGGTCCCCCAGGTTGTTGGTACGTGGACCGTCCGCTATTGGACGGTTCCGCCAAAAATCGACCGTCGACGGTCGATTGAAGGGAGAAATCGACCATCGACGGTCGATTGAGGGAGAAATCGACCGTCGGCGGTCGATTGAGCGAGAAAAAGGGAAGAAAAATAAGAAGAGTAAAAAGACAAAAAAAAAAGAAAAGAGGAGAAAAAGAATACCTATCGCCTGCGCGTGGTCCTCGCCTGTGCGCCGTCGTCGCCCGCGGGTTGTGGGCGCTCTTTCCCCCGCGCGGGGAGAAAGATCGAGGCGACGTCGCCCCTTTTTCTCTTTTTTTTATTTTTTAATATTTTAATATTATATATATAATATTTATATTATATTTTTAATATACCGGGCGGTGCGCACAGTGTGTACCACCCGATACCAGTACCGTACCGGTACCGAGATGAACTCGGTACACCGGTATAGACCGGTAAGTCAAACCTTGCTTTAAACTATGTAAACCTTGCTTGGTTGTAGCATCTGTGCAGAATGGACCCGGTGTAACAGCCAATGGTGATTATTTTGGTGATTTATGTAAGAAATTGTTGTCTTAGATAATATACAGCTTATTATTTTCTTCTAATTGGTCCATTTAAAAGGTGATTTTGTGCTTTTCAATGGTTTTGAATGTGTGATACCTTTAACTGTTTGTGAGAGAAAGAAGGTGTTAGAGTTGATTTTAGGTTATCTGAGCTGGAGGCCAACTCGGATCGAACCTGGTTCCTTCTCAAGCCGATCTCAAGGAAATTTGCCAAGTTGGATGTTCAGTCCTTGTAAAACTAAGTTAGGAGATAGTCTCGATAACGCCCCTCCGATGCTCAAGTCAGGAAAGTCGGATTAGTAGGACAGATCAGATTTTGTTTGTTGTTGTGTATTGTGTATTGGGTGTCCCTATGTGATCTCTTTATAGTGGGTGCCTGAGAGGGGAGCATTATGCAGTTTGTTTGGTGAGAAGCAGTTATAACAGTCTGACGACCTCGGGTTGTTATATTTGTTATACATTTTTACGTACCAAGGCTGAGGTGTCGCCTCGGCTTGGTCCTGCCCATTACACATGGGCGCGCAGGGATTCTTCGCTGGTGCCCGAGTGATGTGCAAGCTCCTCGGGACGTCGGCTGGTAGGTTAGGAACCTAGGCGGTCTCCTTGTGCTGGGGATGACTTTCGGTTCTTGGTGGAGTTGCGGCCGCCTGAGGTCTATTACAATGTTCCGGGGGGGGAGTTGCTTATCCTTGGTCTGGGGACCTCGTTCAGTCGGCCACTGAGGGCAGAGCTTCCTTCTTTTGCGAGTGTGTACTGCCACTCCTTGGTTGGCTCTTCGGTTGTCGATACCTTCACCAAGGCCATGGTTTTGGGGTGGGGGGCGGAGGCGACGTGGCCCCTCCGACGGTCAAGTTAGCGATGAATCGTTCTGTGTTGTCTGTCGTTTTTTTGTGTCCAAGATCCCCCCCTCCCCCCCCCCTTGGCGCATTTGCGTGGACACCTTTTATACTACCTAGGGAAGCAGAAGTCGTACAAAGTGGGTTAATGCGCATGGGTGGTAGGTCCACGCCATACGCTGGTTGGTGGCTGAACTCCCGACCTATCTGCCCATTCCCGCTGTTGTGTTTGGCTGCCTTTATTGTGTATCTGCAGTAGGCGCGATCCTTCCCTGAGGCGTTGTCTGAGTTGTAACAAGTCCTCCTACTGTGTAGGGGGCGTTCGGAGGGTAATTATGCAGTGGAGGTAGGTGATGCGGCCTGGGCCTAGCCCCTCGAGCGGTGGTCCGGAGCAGTGCTCCTTCCCGAGACCTTAATCTGAGCTGAGTTGACAGTGTCTACTTGGCTTTTGAAAGGCGATGTGGAAGTGTGACGGGCCAAAATGTGCCCTATCAATATTCATTTATTATGTTGGTTGAAATTGCCATCAGTTGGAGCTAACATCGAGCGGTTCTACCAGTTTAGCTTGACCATGTGTCGACCAATAGCTTGGACACGTGGCGAGGGAGCCCTTGTTGGGCAGATGATGGGAATGATGGCATGGAGTGCTGAGACATCAGCCACATAATATGTCGATAGGGTAGCCATGTCACTCTTGCTCTAATAGGAGGTATAATTTGGTGTGAAAATGTCATTTTTGGTTATGATATAAGATTCGACTTCATGCTCTAGACATGGCAAAACATTGGGAAACACTGATTGTGATGACTTTGGCAGTAATAGCTCTTTGGATACTCAAGCGTGCACCTTTGTAGTTTATTATGGTTCATTTACCATTAATGCATGGTGAACTATTCTTTGTGTCATTTTACTTGATGTCTTTAAATTCGAATATCTTGTCATACAATTGATTTTGCTTTAAGTGTTTTTCCCCTTTATTTTTACCTCTGGAACTTCATGATCTTATACGATGATGCTTATGATACATGCAGTTATTTTAATTGTTTGTGATTACTGTTGTCTCTCCATGATGTTTTATCTATATTGTATCAGTGTCAAACCTCATTGTCTTCTTTATTAAACTGACATGCAACCTTTGGTAAGTTAAATATTAGAATAGAATTTGTCACTGTGTCATATTCTTATAGGCTTTTACTTAATTTATTTATCATGAGAAAATAGGTTATTTTGCTCTGGACTCTAAGAATAATATAATCTATTTTCCTTCTGTTCCACAGGTGTCACTGATGTTGGGATAACGACTTTGGGAAATGGCTTCTGATCCATCCTGTCCCTTGATGTTTCCCAGTGCAGAAAGGTTACAGACAAAGGGTGGTGGCTTTTGCTTTGGGTTTTTGTGGATTTGAAAAGGTTGTGCATAACAGGATCCAGATATGTTACGGATGAATTATTAAAAGCTCTGTCTAAGAGCTGTGATACATAGAAGATTTAGGGTTTGCAGGACGCAACAACATAACTGACACTGGCCTCCTAGTTCTTGCTGTTGGTTGGTTGTCAATATATTAAGCTTTTAGACATGAGTAAATTGGCGATGTTGGGAGTTTCAAGAGTTGCTGAGCCTGCATCATCGTTGTTGAAAATTCTCAAGCTGTCGGACTGTTTCAGGGTTGGCCATGAATCCATATTTTTCCTCGGTTCACTGCTGCCATAATCTTGAGACTCTCATAATTGACAGATGTCATGATGTTTCGGATGAATCCATAAAATCCATCACTTGCTTGTTGCCATAGCTTAAGGAGTTCTCGGATGAACTGGCGTTTGAACATCAGGCTCATCCTTGATATGTGTGCTGTCAACCTGTAGACATCTTGTGGCTCTTGACATGGGTTGGCTGTGACACAGCAACAGAGTCGGTTTTACGGTCATGGGCAATGAGTGGATTTGAGTCCCAACTGAAGGTTTTAAAGATGAGTAACTGCATGAGGATCACAATTTCTGGTGCAGGCTCGATATTGCATTCTTGCAAATTTCTGGATTACCAGGTTGGGTTGCCAGGAAGCTGGATTGCTGTTTCGTGAATGCTGTAAAACAAACTATGATGGCTGCCTAGGTGAAGGTACTGAAGCGAAGATTGATGTCTTGTTTTAAGACCTAGATCAAGACGATGGAACTCTGATTCCCTGGAGGTGCTTGCCTGCGATGTCAGGTGGCACAATAGTCTGCCAATTATCTGCAACCATGAGAAAGCACGGTGCAGGTTTTATCAAAATCTCCAACAATTACTATCTCGGTTCAGCTCAATGTTCAATATATAATATGCTTACCCAGCTGTTTGTTTTTACAAGGACTTCCTTTGTAGAAACTGGAACTTGTAGATGTATTGTTGCTGCAACTATGTATAGGTGGATGTCCTAGAAACCCCGCTGCTGTAAATGGGGAGTTTCCATAAGAAAAGGGAATATATTGGATTCCTTTTCATCAGCGCAACATACTCATTTGTTTGAGCACTTAACACGATTTTATTGTCGCAATGAAAATAAATTAGATTCTTTTAGATAGCTTGAAAATATCCATTCAGCGTTCGATTTGAACCAGCCATAATGCAGATATCCTCTATCGTAAGTTCCGGACAATATTGGGCAAATATAAATGAACATTGGACAAACCAATATGGTATTACATCAGAGAATCCGTAAAGAATGCGCAGAAGAAAAAAAAATATATAGTGTATCAGGACCCGATCAAATGTGATATGAATTCCTTAGGAAGGCATTAAAATATGCTTTGGGACCGTGGGAAATGGATGCTGATGCGCCATATTTCTATTGGCGGTAGGCCTACTCCACCAAAAGTCAATCCTGTCTCGTGAGGATGAAAGGGAACGGAAGCCCGCGACAGGCAACTTGCTGGGCCGGGACCACCGAGCCACCCGTGGAGCTGTCCTTTTCGTACGTGTCGATGGGTGGACGGGTGGGGATGTCAGGCTCAACGCCTTTCTAAAGGGCCAACGTCTTTGATGTCGTAGTTTGGTCGCGCCCGCTGGCCGGGGGAACGAGCCTCGGCCACCCACGTGAGAAGCACGAGGTGGCGGACCTCTCCTTGTTGGCCGCCTGGACATGACGTCCATCTGTCGGGCCACGTGTACGGTGGAGGTTTCACCGGAGGCGGTCCGCGACGGATGGGGTCGCTGCTTCTCCGAGTGCCGACATTCTCCGCGACTTGGGTCACGACCACGTAGAGGCAGAGGGACGTGGGGTCGGGGCGGTTAGCTGGGTCGTAATATATGTCGATGTCAGCACTGTGGGGTCCTATTTATAAGATTAGCACGTAGGCCATCCCCCCCCCTCTTAGTTTTGGGAGATGATGATGATGCTGCTACACAAACCAGACACGTCTTCTCATGCGCATTAAAAAGCGCGTAAAGTTGTATCCATGGGCATCACTTACTTCATTGTGCCGTAATTGCATCAGACACGCATGATATTTTTATGTACGATATGATTTTGTTAACCGTTGCCGTCAACCAGTGTATACACCACCACTATATAGACTTGTGCTGTTTTTACATCACAAAACAAAACAGGTCACCCACATTAAATATGGCACATCTTCTTTTGCCAAGCTCTGCTGTGGAGGAATTGTGTACCGTACCCCTTTCCAAACGGCCACACATGTGGCCGGATCTTTCTGCTGTATCATGGCATCCCAAAAAATGGATTGACAAGAATAATAGCAATCGAAGAACTTGCACATGTCATGTTCTTGGTGGTAGGTAAGACCTGGTCACAAATCCACAGAAGAAGTATTAGTATTCGATAACAGTCATCATGGTAATTTGTGATGGGAAGATTGGGCGCACAGTGGTAGACTTCTTTGGATCTCAGTCACCAACAGCAACAGCACAGGCGAGTTGTCCAGCCAAAGACTACCCTTTATATAGACCACTCGGGCGCCAACCTATTTGGACTCTCTAACTCTTCTCTCTCGTCGCGCTGTTCTCCTCGCTACTCCGTCCATCCTCCACACTGGGATCGAAAACGAGATCCGATTCACATGTAATATCTATTCTTATGATGAATTCTTTTGAATCTATCCTCGGATGTTTATCTGTTCTTTTTCTGGTTTTATTTTTTTCTTTCTTTCTTTCTTTCTTTCTTGGATGTTTCTGTGAACACGATTGGGAATCTTCTGCTTGGGATCAGATGAACAGCTTCGAAAAAAAAAAAAAGATACAAGTGTAAAGTTATCATCTTTTCTGGCTCAGCTTGTTCCTTGTTTTGTCTTGTTTCCCTGGTTTTCCAATCCAAATCTGTGACTTAGATTTCAGTTGGCTAACTTCTCCAAACATGTTCTAGCTTTAGAGAAAAAAGGTCACTTTTTTTTCTGGTTCAACATGCTTTTATCTTTTTGCTTGTGCTTTCGAATCATATATATGCCTTGTTCTCGGGGGCAATTTGCATTGCCACTTATGTCTGTCTCTGGCTACCTTTCCCCCTCTCTATCTTCATCGGTGCTCATCTGTGCTCTGACTTGAGAAGCATTTATGCAGTGTGCTTATCTTACCATATGGTTGGCTGGAAAGATAAAAAGGGATGGACGGTGCTGCCTTGCTACTTTGTCAGCAGCGCTCGTGAGCTTTCGGACCACTTTCTGGGAGATTACATGTGAACGAGCCCCATGAATCATCACCTACCTGTTGGTTGCATTCAATCTGCCCACTCTTCTGTCAGCTAATCTGTGAGGCTTTACATCTGTATCTTCCTTTTTCAATTCTACTCTTCCCTTAGCAGTCACGTAACTTTACATGTTTTCTTGTTCATATAGCAAGTCTCCAACCTTTTCTTTTCTATGTTGACACTGCAAATGGCACCTTGATTTGTCTCGTTTCCAATAATTTCTTGATGGAATCTTTCTTCTTGTTGTTCATGTGCCAAGACTTCCTTTCTTGCCTCTTGTTGCGGAACTAGATTTGTGGAAATGGGTTGTCTGCTATCGACTCCCGGGGAAGCCAGTCCATTGAGAAGGGCTGGAAGTATTGGCGAGGTGGCCGTGTTTGTGCCCGGATTCCGCATCCCCGTAAGCGTAGACTTGTCTCAGCCACTGGGTGATTGTTTGTCGAGAGGCCTTCTCGATCGCCTCTCAATTCTAAGAACTCGTATGGTCAACATGGCTGCTCAAGAAGCACGACGACGGTTCACAAAGCCAAGGAGAATAACAACTACAAGACATGGTTTGTAACCCCACCATATGCGTCTCTTCTAGTTCGATTAGTAGAGATGGTTGCGAGGCTATAATGCATTTTGATTTGTGTGTAGGTTCTGCCTTGAGCGAACTTTTGCGTGCTCTCGAGGATTACTTGCCTGTTGTTCTGGGACTCGTGAAGGATGGTAATTGAACCAATCACCTCATAAGGTTGTAGCTATTTGTTTTGTGCTTGTGGTTGCGGCATGCTTACAGAATCACGAAATTGATCGGTGTAGGATGCCAATTGAGAGACAAGGTGCGGTTTGTGTGGATTAACCAGGAAGACGATGCAGAGGTTAGTCGGTATCTTTTGACCTGTTGGTCTTCCTGCAAGTTGATTTCCTTGATTAAGATCAAGAAGACACTGAGACTGATTGGTTCTGCTAATTTTCTCTATGAAGGAAACTGCCATGACAAATGCTTGGTATGAGGTGTTGTCTGTGCTACATTTGATGGCTATGCTATCTTTGTTGCAAGCCAATAGGTTGCTTCTTCCCAAGATATCCAGCGAGGGTTATCAGCTAAAGATATCTGAAGGTGGGTAGCAACAGTAGGTCATATTGATTCATGGATCCTCATCCTGGCTCACAAATTTATTGCAAACATGATTGTGAATATGTAATAATGTGAGATTTTTGAATCTTCATTGGGGAATTTATTATTTGCTTGGAAAGTTAAAAAGTTTTTTAAGCAATTCCAGCTTCTTTTCTTTCTTGTCGCTTCATCTTTCATTAATGAACATGTCAAGGATGAAGTTGCATCATGAAACCTACTCATTTCCCATTGTTTTTGTAGAAGATAAATTGCACAAACTCAATTTTTTTGCACTGACATTGACTACAGAGAACAGAAAGAAATCGATTGATATTTTGCTGAAGGCAGCAGGGTATTTGGATTGTGCTATCCGACATGTGCTCCCTCAAATAACTCAAGAACACAGGTTTATTTATCTTGAGGTCCTTCTCATCACCAACTTCATTGACAGCCACTTGTCTAACTAATTATCTTACAAGTCTTTCGGTGTTCTGTCTTGGGGGATATCCTAAAACTTCAAACACCATGTCTTTTTTATTTGTTTTTTTTTTTTCTCATTTTTGTTATGTGAATAATATTCTGAGTCTTCGTTTTTTCCTTTTCAATATCGTGCAGGAAGGACCTTCCACTGGACCTGGAAGAAGAAGTTCTTCGAGCTCTATGTTTGCAAGCTCTAGGCCAGGTACTTCTTGTTCACTGGTGTTATTTGGCGTGCAGTTAACATAATGTTTGAACATTGAGAGCAATCAAAGCAGCTAATGGCCTTCCATTATGTTTGCCAATGTCTGCTTTTAACAATCGCATGAACCCAAAGAAGTCGAAGAATGCACTAATTATCAACGCACACCAAGCATGGCTGACACATGCAAGTGTGCTTAGTTTCAATTCCTCTCACAAAATGAACAATTTTAATTAGGTAGGGAAAAACTATTTTGCCACTGGCTCACTCATTCTCCATTTTACATGGTTGACAGTGTGTTGATATCCAGCTTGGGATGGCAATAGATAGTCCTAAGGCAACGCTTGCTGTGAAAAGGCGATTAGCGTGTGAAATGGTCAATTACTGGCATCAGGTATCAGCTATAAACTCGTCCATGTCTGACTGATCTTAGTACTTTGCTGTTTTCCTTGTCCAGATTAGCTTCATCATTTAACTCCGCTGAACTGACATTGTACATCTATAATCTATGTTATGTAACCCTGTTGCCTGATTTAGACTCATAATTAAAAGTGATGCCCATTCCTAAGTATGGCATCTTCTTCCGTTTGTGTTTCTGTAAATAAACAATACTGTTGTTTGGTTCGATATTTTTCTTTCAGTGCTTGTATGTATGTATGTATGTCTCTGATCTCTGGAATTCGTTCCAACATTTCCCATTAAATTCCATTGTTTCACGGGCAATGTAATTCAATGCTGAGGGATATGTGGGAAACTTATGTGAATACGTTTACAGGCTCAGCACAACATGGCAAAGCTTCCTTGTACAGATGGCTGGGTTAAAAAGCATCAACTTTTTATTAAGTGGAAATATGCTGAAGCAAAGGTATGTCCTGCTTCTTTTTTTAACATGTCCATCACGTATTAAAGTTAAAAGGTTTTAAGACATGGATGGAGAAAAAGTGTTCTTTGTAATTGTTTGTCTATATTTGGTTGGCCTTTTTCTCCTGTGAAGTCTTTGTAGATTACAAATAGTAGCTCAAATGACGTATGAAGACACTTTATCCTAACCATCCAAGAAAGGAGATTTTTACATTATATAGATATATTTATCCTACAAATATGATCTCTATTTGACTGCTTTAATTTTAAAGAAGAAAAAAAAAAAAAAGTAAGGTTTCCTGTTGTGAAAGCTCCAGAACTTTAAAGTTCTGGTCATTCAGCCAGCAGAAGCTCCCTTCTATTGCTTTCCCTCCACCTTCAGGTCCTGAACATATTAAATAGAAGAGATTGAATTAGAGATGATGATAGGTGAAGAATTTTAGTTTTTTTTTTTTTTTTTTTTTGCATAAAATATTAAATGATCTAGGAACTTACTTGCACCATATAATTTAATTATACTCATCATTTTTTATGTTCATGGGTGCCTAATGATCAGCCATACCAACTGCTTCATTACTGAGTCCCAATGATCGACCAGAGTTAATGAAAGATGTGATTACTTAAACATTATGAGAAGCAGATAAAACTTGAATCAACTCTCAAAGTGTGTTTAGGGTTCTCTGGGAATTGTCTGAGTGCCAGACATGACATGAAACTCAAATTTCAAGTACTCCAACAGTGAAATTTTTTTTTTTTTTTTCTTGACTGCAAACGTTGACTACAGACTGTTGGCTTGTTTTGAAGAAACATGTGGGGGATGTATTTATTTTCTGATTTCCATTAGCTCATTGTTCTTTCATTTTTGCTTTTTTTAAAACTAGAAGCCAAACAACTCGCTATGCTTTCTCTTTTACTTATTGCTGGTTAAGCATATATTTGTATACATAATTTTTCATTATAACAGGCTGCTGCATACTACTACCATGGACTGATACTTGATGAGGGCAATACAGAGAAATCCCATGGAGTGGCAATAGCTGCTTTGCAAGCATCAGAAGAGTATCTGAAGGAAAGCAAGAAGGCTTGTGAAACTTTCAATTCAACACCTCCTACATCAAGGTTTGTCAGCCATCACCCTCTCTTTTGCATTTAATACATCAGCATTGATGCTAATTAATATATAGGACCAGAATTAGGATCTTAGGACAAATCAGTACATATCTGGATCAAAATCTAAGCTCAATATGTCATCTTTGCAGGAATCCCCCTCTTTGGGGATCTATGAAATATCTGTCTGAGAAGATTCCGAAGGATGCATCAAGCAAGATACGAATCAATCAAGATCTTTATAGTGAAGAAAGGTAATCGTCTAGAATTGATTGTGATGTCAAGCTAGTTATAGTGACATTTCATTCTAATTCAACAACTAGTAAACTACACTTTGCCATTACTTTTAGGGTTGTTGTCCACCAACACAATCAAACACTTGTTCCTGAAACCGGTTTTTCATTGTTGCCAAATGAAGTTTTGCATCCATGAGATGAACTTTAGTGTTGCTAAAAGCACCATGCAATTCTATTATAATAAGAGAACAACATAAAATGCAAATGTTTATGTTGATTCAAACCGTGATCATTAAACATGAAGTGGATTTTTTTGCAGCCTGTGAAGAAAGTATGCTAAATGTCTATGTGTGCAGGACCTTCAAGACAGCACCTACTTTGCCCGATTTTGCTTTGGCACTAAAGCCTGATGACTACCAACTCCCTCCGTTGGATCCCTTATGGAACAAGGAGGATCACCACCACTAGAAACTTGCAAAGGGAGAAAGCATGGAAAATATGTCAGCAACATGTTCTTCAGCAACCATCATGCAATAGACTATTGGATGGGAACCAATTGCATGTGTACATTATTTGTTGTAAGATGGTGTCCATTTAAAGGATGTTGATAGCTCTTTGCCAATGAGGAAATCAAATATTCTTTTCTTTTGACTACAGCTTTGTCAGTCTTCGATGGCTTTCTTCTACACTGTTTAATAATAATTAGTTTGAATAACTTTAAGCAGATATGTTTTTTCTGATATAAATTATAGTTATACCTTCCTTTGTTCTTTTTTTCTCTCTCGTGGCAATTCTGAATTGTGAACACTGTCATGCTAATAATAGATTCAAGATTACGTAGAGATCAACATGAACAAACATATAAAATGACCCCACAAACTTGTTTCATGTAATAAAGGGAATGCAACGACCATACTAATACTTTTTAATTTATTTGGTCTGACCTTTAGATTTTAAATAGATTATTTTTGTAATTTTAATTTTAGCTTTTCATGTTGTTCAAATTAAACTTACCAAAATCCATCCTCAAAAAATTATTTCATATAATCAAATAAAAAATATTTATAAATAATATTAAATATTAATTATAATATAAATAATTCTTCCATTCATGAGATTGTTCCAACCATTGCTTACAAGCAACAAGCCGAACCAAACAGAGCTGCATACAAATTTTTCAGTTTTTGAATCCTAATTGTTGTGGGGGAGAGTATCGTCGACATGGTTTGGTCTTGATCCGAAAGCGTAAGGTCGTCCGAGGAGACCTTATGATCATCCTATGAGGCAACTAATGGGGCACCAAGGCGATCGAGGTGGCTCCAAGGTGGTCTTCGCGTGGAATCCAAATATCCAAGATGATCCCGAGGATTAGCTGAGGTGGAGTCTAGTTCCTTTAGAGGTTCCTGGACAAATGTCAATGTCGAGGGGAGTTTTCCAACCTGATCTCTTTGATGCTCTAAGTTAAATTTGGGATGGTATATATCGGTTACAAGTGCCCTACAAGCCAATCACATGAGTGATGGCATGTGTGACATACAACACTATCTTTTTTATTATTATTATTATTAGCATATTCTCACTTTATGTTGCATGTTGCATACATTATGATATTTTTTGGTCTATGTAGTGAGAATTGGATTATGATGAAATCATGATAATGAGACAAATTTATCTTTAAATACAAACCTTAAATAATCTCGGTCATAGGTTACTCGAGAGGGACATCGAGATAATCGGACAAACTGGTATGTTATATACACTTCTATATGTCTTCTAGTTACTTGTGCGGGAACACTAGGGATATAATACAAGTGCTCATTGAAGAATGAGTTCACTAATTGATCCGCTTATAAAATATTGGATAATTAATGATACATGATGTCAGACAACTATTCTGTTGTTCCAGTTGTGTGTTTGGCCCTAAGACTTAAGACATCAAGGATCTCTTGTTTGAATACTCATTTCCTTGATGTCGAACTTATAGGTCTGGAAGTTTCAAATCTGATACAGCCAGTTATCGGGAATGATAGCTAATATTATGAAGGTAATTAAGTACCAATAGAGGATCATCCACTCTTGGTATCATGAGAGGAATATCCAGTGTGTTCTTACTCAATCAAATCTCTAGCCACGATCGTTTGAATTGAGAGAGAATGAGTTCTCCGTGAGAATTAGATTAGAGCGAGACTTGGACAGGATTTCGTATGAGGCCTGATAGCACATGTCCGATATACGGTCTCTCGGATATTAGATGAATAAGGGACTATAGATACACTATAACTGAGGACAGATAAGTTTAATAGATTAGACCCCATGTAATGTCTGGAGACTATGACATAGTAGTATAGTACATCCATAGTCGATGAGTTGAGTGAATTGTTATGGGATAATAATTCGCTGAGTCAGAATAAGTTCTGAGCCAAAAGGAGTTTTGAAATATGTGACTCACAGCCAGCTCGATATTGGGCCTAGAGGGTCACACACATATCGTAGATGCTACGTTGAGTAGAGGTTCAGATATAAGATATTCGCAGAGCTCCTATTTTATTGGATATCTAATAAGCCCATATATTATTGGATCTTATGGATGAGATTCAATAAAAGCTAATAAGAGATTATTGGGTAGAAATCCATTAATCCAAGAAGTTTGGGTAATTGGATAGAGATACAGTATCCAATAGGTCATGATCCATTAGGGTTAAGTTGACATAGACCTCTATAAATAGGAAGGGGCCACAGGGCTCATAGGCTGGAGACTTTTGGTCACGTCCTCCAATTCTCCTCCCTCCCTCTTCTCCTCAGCCAACAACTCCTATTTGGGGCGTGAGGACATCAAGAAGGGTCAATCCATTCTTGGACAAAGTGCAACCTTTTAGCGAGCATGACGAGGAAGATCGCACTGCGATTTGAGAAGCATCGTCATGCTATATATCATGTAGATCATTACTAGAGAGGAGGATGTCTTATTAGGATCGTAATGGCACTAAGGGACAAGTTTTGGGGGGGGAGGGGAGGGGGGTTGAGGTTGTAGAGGAGAGGAGTGAATTAGTGTTATTGTAAAAAGATCCAATTTAAAAAGTTCGATCCATAAATCTATGTTAGAAATACGTTTAACCAAAGTACAAGTAATGATACTGAGTGAAGTAAATCAGTAAGCAATAATAAAGCAAAGCAAGAAAATGATGCAAACTGATTTATAGTGGTTCGATCGTCCCACCCTACGTTTATTACAGATTCCTCTTCCCTCAAGACCACCGATTTTCACTACTGATCTTATTTCCAATGGACAAAGTCAACTATCCTTGTTACAACTCTTCTCTTTTTAACAGGCTCAGAAGAGAACCTTTACATCTCTTCTCCTTTTAATAGGCTCGGGAGAGAATATTTACTCATCTATTTTACAAGAGACATCAACCCTCCTACAACTTAGAAACACTTCTAAACTCAAGGAGGAGGAATAGACTCAACTAATGCTCAGAGAGAGTTTATGATACTTTTAACCTCAAGAATTCTTGCTTCATCAAGCAAGAAAGAGTGAGGTATTTATAGAACCCCAAAGGCTTAATAAATGGAGCTAAAAATTTAAATCCCTAAGTTTTTGAGGTATTGACGATTACCGCTGTCGGCGCGGAGCGGTACTACCACTAAACAGAGCTCGAGATTCTGGGCTTTGGCAGCACCATCATCGCCTAAGTGGTATCACCACCACCGGAAGTCTTGACAAAGCATAAAATAGTGCTTTTCGACTCTATGTCCCCTGGGCCTAATGATACCACCATCCATGCCTAATCAAGGTCACCGAAGTAGCCTTCCAATAGGCCCAATGCAGCCTTGGTTCGGGCACAATAGGCTCCTAATAGAGTTGGCATGCTTTGGGCCTAACACCAACTCAATTTGACTTGAAACAACCATAATCAAGTCTTAACCACTCTAATTACAATTACTAAGCCTTCATTATATTGTCCAGCATTCCGACATGTCATTTATTTATTTTGCACTTCGTCCGAACCTCCGACGTATCATCCCTTTCCTTCAACATATCGCCCGATCTATAAGCATGTTGACTTCTCATAACATTTGATCTTTTGGCGAAATACCCGATCCTTTTGGCCTGATGCCTGAACTTATGACACGAAGTCCATTCTTACATCTCCCAACTACCACTTTGAGTCTTCCAATCAACTCGCCAACTCTGTCGCTCAAGCCTCTGCCTCGACAATAGCAGTACGGGTTAATCCCTTCTTCAAATCCTTGACCTTAGCCTGGAGATCATCGATCACAAAGGTTTGCTGGTCAATCACAATGCTAGTGTCTTGAACTCAAATCGATTAGAGCTGTCACATAGTGATGATGCTGCAAACCAAGAGCGGGTTAGCATTGGGGAAAAATTCAAGGAGCCAGGTTGGGGGAAAGTTCAAGGAGCCAAGTGCAATGTAACTTACCACCACTTCATTATGAAAGCACATGTCAATCAAAACTACCTTTGGTAGTTTTGATGTGGATCTACTTCATCCCTGGGCATAGCGACCTTTGGTAGTATGGCTTCATAGTCATGTCGGTGTCCCATGCCTTCTACAAGTGCTTGAGGCTCTCCCAGCGGGGCTCTAACGAGGCGTTCGAGGATGAGTCAGGGAGGTCAGTCATCTGTAAGGTTGTAAGGGTAGAGATTTCCCCTCTACACAGGTTCTACATTGACTGTGACCTAACTATTTCTCGTGTCGAGTGCTAGACCTTGGCCTCCCATGGGCATCATTAGGGAGAATCCCAAACCCGAAGCTGATCCCTCGATTGTAAGACCTCAGCCACCTCCAAGTGGTGTATGTGACCTTGGCCTCCCACGGGCGCCATTGGGAGCGCATCGACCCTAGAGTTGAACCTTCGAGTACATCCCCCTTTTTAGAGCATAGGGCCCTCTATGCTAGGGTCTAGGTCACTCAGCGCCACCATCGGGATACGATCGGGGCAAATCTACCACTTCTACAGGTGGTGTAGGCACATACCTAGACACAATTCACACCATAAAGTTAGAGATTAAAGATGAAATTACAAAATAAGGGGAGGTTTGGGTCATACCTCAAGGGGTCGGGTGAGGCCTACGTCGACCAGCCAGTCCTTATCCATCTTCCGCATCATCTCAAAGGAGAAAAGAATCTCCCTCATGATCTACCTACTTGTTTGAAAAGAAAGGGGGTGTGTTATCAATAGTGTGTACTATCCAAGCGAGGGTGAATCTCCATTTTCGGTTGGCGCTCATGAAAAAGTAGTGTTCCCTCCAACCTTTGTTGTTTAAAGAAGTGCCACCCACCTTGAAGCCTCCTCGAGAAGTAAAGTAGTAGCTACTGCTAGTTATAGGTTCCCTGCAAGACAATCATATGAGTGATGACACATGTGACATGCTGATAGTCTTTTTGCTTATTATTATTGGCATTTTCTCACTTTATGTTTCATGTTGCATATATTGTGATGTCATTGGATCTGTGCAATGAGAATTAGATTATAATGAGATCATGATAATGAGACCAATTCACTTTAAACATAAATTCTAAATAATCTCAGTTATAGGTTACTCGAGAGGGACATCGAGATAACCAGATAGACTAGTGTGCTATATACCCATCTATATGATGGAGATAGTTGGTCTCATAGTTGCTTATGTGGGGATACTAGGGATATAGTGTAGTGTTAGGATTCCTTTAATTTTCTGAACTTTTGAGTCGTGTTCTCTTGAGTTTGCTAGTCTAGTAGTAGTCGTATAGGTGTTTATTTAACATTTATTACTTTAATTATGAGTCTAATGTTAGGACCGTAGCTTAGATGGGTCTTAAGCCTAATAAGTCATAGAGTCAATAAGGCCTTAAGTCATGTAATATCTCCCTAATTCAACCATCATTCCCCTTGATTGAGGAGTCGACTTGGGTTTGGAGGAGGAGTCCTCGCTAGGTTAGGAGTTCCTAGCCGCCGCCCCCCTTTTCTTCTTAGGTTGGTCATCTAGGGCTAAGGTTTCTTGAGCTCTATTTAATCATGTAGTCCCCCCCCCCCCCCCCCCCCCCCCCCCCCCTCCCGCACCTCTTTTTTTGGAATAAGAATTGATCACTTTTCTTCAGTCTTGTGCTGAATACCTTGGAAGAGGGAACCTTTATAATGTTCCAAGAGGGTCGATCCCCTCTAAAGATCAACCTCAAGCTTAGAATTTATAAGGGTTCTAACACTTGGTATCAGAGCAGTGTTCCTTGGTACTTCGCTGCCCTTCTACAGTCACCCATCATCTTCATCCAGCCACCCAAGCAATTCCCACAAGCTAAGATTATGGCTAACTCCGCTGTCATCGCCACTATCGCAGATCACCCCTACAGTCCCCATAAAAATTGCATCAGGTTTTGTAAATTTTTTTTGGGTTCTATGTAAAAATTCCTGATACAAACCGCTGAAACTTTTATATCCAAACTGCTAAACTTTAGACATAAAAGTCTACCGCAACACCTTGTACTCCTTGATCTTGCCGAATTTATTGCTATCATATTCTCAAAGGAATTTTACGACGGCATTAGCTTTTTCTTACTAGTAGATCTCCATTGAATTCTACTTTAAATTCCTTATACGAACCACTAAAAAATTTACGTCTAAACTACTAAAATTATCGACATAAAATTCTGCCACTATACATTTTGTCATTCTTTTCCACGTCACCCATCAGATCCTACCGAATTTGCTGCTACCAACCACATCATCTTTAAGGCACCCCTCTAGCCTTAAGACGTAGTTATCATAGCCTATTTCTAAAATTTATAGCCAACCCAAATAACAGCGTAAACCACAGTCTAAACAGCGGCCTACCGCAGTCGCAATCATCCACCACCAATCTTTATCTTCCGCGGCCACCTATCCCTCCATCGAACTATGCCCTTGACCCATCAACAAAAGAAAGATTGTAACATCTCAGATCTGGACATGTACGCAATGGCATCAGAGGATCTGATCGATGCTAAGTTGGAGACGTTCAAATCACACATGAAGGATAAATTACGTGCCTTATTCACAGAATTCAGAATTGGTTGATCTCCAAGTCCGATGAAATCACAGCAAGGTGAAAGTTCAGATCACAAAGAGAGGCCTCCCTAGATGGAAGAACAAGCCACAGATTTAGTACGACCATGCATGAGGGTGGACTTCCCTCGATGGGAAGAGGGAGACCCGACGAGATGGCTTTCATGGGTGGAACGCTACTTCCGCTATCATCAGACACTGGAGGCTTCCATGGTGGACATCGATGCCATCCACCTAATACACTGGTATAATTGGCTTGAGTGCACCCAAGGAGTCTCGACATGGAGAAAAGTCAAGAATGGGCTACTGATCTGCTTTGGACCGTCCGAATACGAGAACATCGACGGTCAACTCATGAAGATTCGACAAACTTCCACAATCTAAGAATACCATACCAGGTTTGAGAGATTATCTAATTAAGCACGTGATTGGTCTGAGAAGCAATTATTTGTGACATTCATCAAAGAATTAAAGTTGGAGATAAGAGGAGAAGTAAAAGCACGACAGCCCTACACCTTGACGATCGTAATCTCCTTCGCCTGAATCTAAGAAGAGTGACTCAACCAAGATGTTCGAAGGATGAGAACCACACCACAACTAGTAGCGTATAAACCTCTAGCATCATCTACTTCCAACCGTCCCTCTCAATCAAAGAAATTGACAAGAGAAGAACTTTGTGACAAATGGGCAAAGGGCCTATGTTGGCATTACGATGAACCATGGAGTCGCGACCATTGCTGCAAGAGGGGACGACTTCTTCTGATTGAACTCATTGATGTTTTAGAACATAAAGAGGAGAACCTCGAGCACGAGTATGAGGTCATGGAGGAAGATCCATAGCCAGCCGATTGTATGATGCATGCTCTTGCCGACTACACAACCCGCAAATAATGAAAGTTGGAGGATTCCTTAAACAATAGCCAATCGCCATCCTCATCGATACCGGAAGCACCAATAATTTCATGAATAGCAAGGTTGCTGCTCGGATGACACTTTATATTGAAGATTGTAGCAGGTTCAATGTCAAGGTCGTCGACCGTGAAGTTTTAAAGTGCAATAGAAGATGCTCGTGCGTGAAGTTGATGCTGCAAGATCAAAAAATCATTGTTAACTTCTTCCTCCTCCCACTTGATGATTATGAGGTGGTGCTTGACATCGAATGGCTGACTACGCTAGGTAATGTTTCCTGAAATTTTCTGAAGTTAATTATGGAATTTTTCAGCAAAGGAAAATAGGTGATCCTACAAGAGCGACGTGACAACGGTTTCAACGTAGTGCATAGAGAAAGTTTTGTAAAAAGTGCACAACGACTTCCTAATACAACTTCAGTAGCAACATATGAGGGAGCCAATGAAAATCGAAGACCCAAAACTTCTCTAATTGTTTGCTGAGTTTTTATACATCTTCGTCGAACCGTGTAGTCTTCCTCCTACTCGACTGCATGACAGGAAGGCGTAGCAGTGGACCCTTCAAAGATCGAGGCAATGCAAAGCTGACCGACACTTAAGAACGTAAAGGTGCTGTACGGATTTTTCGGACTGACGGGCTGCTAACCCAAGTTCATCAAGGATTATGGAAAGATCAATACCCCCCTCACATCCTTGCTGAAAAAGGATGCTTTTCAGTGGTCAGACAAAGCCTCCGCAGCCTTGACGGTCTCAAGGTAACAATGACGTCTACACCCATGCTATCACTACCTGACTTCGACATGATGTTCATTATTGAAGCAGATGCATCGAGAGTTGGGATCGATGTCATCCTCATGCTGACCCTCACCTACACCAGCAAGGCATTATCTCCTTCCCACCTGAATATGTCCATCTACGAGAATGAGATGCTCACGATCGTGCACGCGGTGACAAAATGGAGACCTTATCTTATAGACCTACACTTTCAAATAAAGACCAACAAGAGCCTCAAATACTTTTTTGAGCAAAAGATATCATCCCCCGAGCAACATTAATGGATAACAAAACTTCTCAGATATGATTATGAAATTACTTACAAAAGGGGGAAAGAGAATGAGGTTGTAGATGCGCTCTCCTGATTGCTCGAGCAAGCTGAAATTTCGATCATCTCTCTTCTAATCAACAACTTCCTTGAAGATATCAGGAAAAAATGGTGAGAGGATCCCGAAGTAAAGGAAACCATCAAAAAATTAGAAGAAGAGCCAGACTCAGTGGCACACTTCAGTTAGGATTCGAAGGACTTACGTTATAAGGGATGCATAGTACTAGTGTCGAATTCCCCTTGCATAAAGATCATCCTACAAGAGATGCATTCCACACCAGCATCGGGGCACTCCAAATTCCTTTGAACTTACAAGAGGATTAAACAAAAGTTTTATTGAAAAGGGATGAAGAACGCTATTGCTAAATTTGTAATGCAATGCGACACATGCCAATGACATAAAGGCAAAACGGTGGCAAGCCCAGGGAAGTTGCAACCTCTACCCATACTGGACTTGGTGTGGACCGATATATCGATGGACTTCTGGAAGGGCTACCCCCATCTCAAGGAAAATGTATAATCCTCGTTGTGATCGATCATCTCACTAAGTATGCTCATATTTGTGTCATCTGCAACCCTTAGACTGCCACTAGCATTGCTCAGATTTTCATGGATAATATTATGCAATTGCATCGAATGCCTAGATCTATTGTGAACTATCGTGACAGGGTCTTTAGTAGTAAATTTTGGACATAGCTTTTCCAGTTGCAGGGTACCAAATTAAAGATGAGCACAACATACCATCCTCAGACCGATGGCCGGACTGAAGTGGTGAAAATATGCTTAGAGACATACCTCAGATGCTTCACCAGTGACCGACCAAAAGAATGGGCGAAGTGGCTCCCTTGGACCGAATGGTGGTATAATAGGACTTATCATTCTTCCACTGAATGTACTTCTTATGAAGTAATGTATGGTCGACCACCTCCTGTAATCCCAAAATATATAATCGGCTCAGCCAAAGTAGACCAGGTAGACAGGGAACTCATGGATCTGCTTAAATTCTAAAATTACTAAAGGATAATCTTTCAATGGCCTAGGTGAGGATGAAGCAACAATACGACATGCACAAAAGCGAGAGGGAATTCTCAGTGAGAGATTGGGTCTTTCTTTGGCTCCAACCCTACAAGCAGAAGTCTGTCCATACTAGAGTATCCATGAAGCTATCACCTCGCTTCTACAGGCCCTGTCAGGTGACAGAGCGCATTGGAGCAATGGTATACAAGCTGGACCTATCCGCAGACTCCAAGATCCACCCAGTTTTTCATATGTCATACCTGAAGCCCAAACTTGGAGAGAACGAGATGACCTAGAGTCACCTACCGGACACAACCCATGGAAGACTCTAAATCCAACCGAGAGCCATCATTGACCGTCGGATCGTGACGCATCGTCGACGTCCAACTACTGAGGTGTTGGTGCAGTGGATAAATTTACTCGTCGAAGATGCCACGTGGGAGTCTTACAAAAACTTAAAAATTAGATTTTGGGAGTTTATTAAGTTTTAGCCTTGAGGACAATGCTGATTTGAAGAGGGTGGGTCTGTTATGACCCTAACTTAGATGGGTCCTAAGCCCAATAAGTCATGGAGTCAATAAGGCCTTGAGTTACGTAATATCCCCCTAATTCAGCCAATATTCCCCTTGATCGAGGAGTCGACTAGGGTTTAGGGGAGGATTCCCCACTATGTTAGGAGTTCCTAGCTGCTGCCACCTTTTGGAATAAGAATTGATCACTTTTCTTTAACCTTGTGCGGAATCCTTAGAAGAGGGAACCCCTATAGTGTTCCAGGAGGGCCGATCCCCTATAGAAATTAACCCCAAGCTTAGAATATGCAAGGATTCTAACATCCAGGTCCTGAGAGGCTCAAGGGTGAAACTCTATAAATATGGATGTATCTGCATCTTTTCATTATCAAATAAATAATATTTCAGCTTGACTAACCCTAGGAGGTCGATCCCCTCGAAGTGATCTTTATCCCTTTCTTCCTCTTTTTCTATGATAAAACTATAAGGGTCTTATCATTAGATATTAAAGCAATGATCCTCGACGTTCCCATTGCAACTCCCCACATCCCATCTCCCAGTTTAAGGCTGGCCTTGGTGTGGAGATCGGAGAAAGAGATCATCATCACATAGCCTCGATCGCAAAAAACCACACCCTCCTCACCCACACTGCCCTCAGCCGCCATCATCATCTCCTATGCAACCTGCGATTGCTCTTAGCCGCGTCTCTATTGGAGACGACACCGCTAATCACTACTTTCAAGTCGTGTGACCACCATCGCTTATTGCCTCTGCTACCTGCCAGCCAATAGACCACCCTTCGTCGCCCTCGACCAGGATTGCCAACATCGTCTTGCCGTAGCCATGCAATCTCCTCCCAGTGACCGCAGCGAGCATCAACGCTACCAATGCCTCCATCTCTAACTACGGCCCTCGATCACTTTATTTCCATCTAACTATGTGATCGCCTCTGTTTCCCAACAATGCACACAGTGACCGCAACCCTCAGTAGTCCTGACTCTTCCCCTTTAGTTGTGACCCTCAGCATCCATTGCAACCTCCTAGCCATGCGATCATCGTCACTTCCTAGCCGTATGAACGCCTCTACTTCCCAATCGCAACCCTTGACGTTTTCGCCTCGGCGACGCTGCTCCCAGTCACTCTGTTGTCGCTACCTTATCAATCGTCCCTGCCTCACAGCTACACCTCGACATTGACAGTAGCCCTCCTAGTCCTCGACAGCAACAGATCTCACCTTCTTCAGCCGTGATCAGCATCCAACCGACCCACATCTCTATAGCCATCTTCTACCATGACCGTCGCTAACATTGATGCCTCCTAGCCCTTGGTGACGCTGCTCCCAACTGTGCCACCACCACTACCTCCCTATCTCTCAATTCAAGGCTTCATCAGCATCCTCGCAGTAACCCTCCACGCCCACAACACTGCCGCCAACCACCATTACAATAGCCGCACTAAATAGGGTAGTGTTGATGCCCCTAACACCACAAATAAGAGTTGGGAATTACATATATGTACTCCTGTACAATGGCTACCGACAATTCAATGAAATCCCAATTAGAGCCTTGGAAGTTAGAATTGAGAATCGTTTATAGGAAACCTTTGATGATTTCAAAAGGAGCCTATTGAAGAACTTTAGTAAATTTTGAAAGCTCAAGTCCAACATTGAACTGATCTGGAGACACAGGAAAAAGACACCAAGAATATGATATAAAATACCCACACAAAAAGGTGTAATTTTCAAGATGAGAAGATGATGATCTGACCAATTGGATCTCTAGGGTAGAAATTTTTTTTTCACTTTCACAGAACTCCAGATGAATCCAAGGTGGAAATAGCTTCAATCAAACTTGATCGAGATGCAATCCAATGGTATGATTAGTACAAAACCTGTCACGGGGTCTCTTCGTTAGAGTAATTCAAGAGAGGACTTCTTGTTTGTTTTGGACCATTTGAATACGAGAATGTTGATGAGAAGCTTGCCAAAATTCGTTAGGCTTCTACAGTGTAATAATATTAGAGCAGATTTGAACAATTGTCAAATCAAGCCAAGGAATGGTTCGAACATCAACTAGTGGATACATTTATTGAAAGACTTAATCCAGATATCCAGTGTGAAGTCAAAGCTCACTATCCCCGCACTATGACTATTGCAATCTCATTTGCACATTTGTATGAGGAAAAAATTAATAGGGAGAATCGTCGAAACAAAAGTGACAACAAAAGATGATCAGCAAGTTGTCCACCCCATCTATTCCCAACCAAAACCCTAACATCTAAAGACTAACCCGAGAAAAACTCAAAGAAAGATTAGCGAAGTGTTTGTGTTGGTATTGTGATGAAAAGTGGAGTAAGAGGCACCAATGCAAATAAGGGAAACTTCTGATGATTAAACCAATTGAGGAGGAACCAGAAGCTAACGATGTGGACTATAATAATGAAGGTATGGATTCTTATGAAGATGTTGGGCCTATCACACGTATAGTTTATGTATTAGTGAGCTACTCTAACCTATAGACTATGAAAGTTGGAGGAACTTTGAAATATTAGCTTCTTACTATTTTTATTGATACTAGCAGCACTAACAATTTTATAGACAATAAGGTTGCTGATCGATTGACTTACCATATTGAAGTCTATGACAAATTCGGAGTAAAAGTCATTGATTGATGGATTTTAACTTGTGATAGCAAGTGTTCGAAGATAAAAATGATTATACAAGGTCAAAAATTGCTTATGGATTTCTTTTTACTACCCTTGGAAGACTTCGAAGTGGTGCTTGAAATTGAATAATTATTAGCCTTGGGTGATGTTTCCTGAAATTTTTCTGAACTAATAATGAAGTTTTTTATTAATGGAAAATAGATGATCCTAAAGAAACGATGTAGAAGTAAGATCACAATGGCCACTAGCCATCGGATGGAGAGGTTCTACGAAAGACTGCAATGACTACTACACCAGAAGGCCAGCCCATTGATTACACTATCACGAACTGGAGACTCTACTTACTTGATCAATGAGTTGTGATGTGCCATAAATATCTTGTGACTGAAGTGCTGATGCAATGGACCAACTTACCAATGGAAGATGCCACTTGGGAGTCCTACAAGATGCTGAAAGAGAAGTTCCTAGAGTTTGATGCTACTCAGCCTTGAGAACAAGGCTGATTTGAAGGGTGGAGGATGTTAGGATCATAATGGCACTAAGAGGGAGGGGGTGAATTAGTGCTAAAGCAAAAATGATCCAATTTTAAAAGTTTGATCGATGAAATCCATATCGAAAGTGTGTTTAACCAAAAGTGCAGGTAAGGGTAGTGAGTGAAGTAAATCAATAAGTAATAACAAAACAAAGCAAGAGAATAAATGCAAACTGATATATAGTGGTTCGATCTTCCCGACCTACGTCCACTTCTGATTCCTTTTCCCTCGAGTCCATCGGCTTTCCCTGACGATCTTCTTTCCAATAGGTGGAGATCAGCTATCCTTGTCACAACTCTTTTCCTTTTAATAGGCTTAGGAGAGAACTTTTATACCTCTCTTTTACAAGAGACCTCAACCCTCCCCCAACTTAGAGACACTTCTAAACTCAAGGAGGAAGTGATAGGACTCTAGCAGGGTTGGGTCATATTCAATCAAGTAGTAGCTAATAAAAACCCTAAGAGATTGTAATAAACCCCCACTTAGTCGCCTACTATCTTATAAAGCAGGTTGGCTAGGATTTTAATCTGGGGCCTTAGGGCTTCCTGGCCGTCGCCCCTCTTACTGGGTAGGTCGGCTAGGGTTTGAGCAGGGGGTGCTTGGGTTGTTGTAGCCTCCTAAGCCGTCGCCCCTTATAAGACAAGTCGGCAAGGGTGGAGGGGCACAAGAGGCATTTGACTTGGGGGAGGAGCCTCTCTAGGGTTAGGGTTTGAAGCCCTATATAAGCATGTAGCCTCCATCACTTTTATTCAATCAAGAAATCAGTTTATTTCTGCCTCATGACCGACTACCTAGGAGGGAGGAACCCTTACAACGTTCGAATGGGTTAATCCCGCTTCAAAAGATCAATCTGCAAGAGAATTCCTCTAGGGGTTCCATCATCTGGTATTAGAGCAGTGATCTTGTTGCTTTTGCTGCCCTTCCTATCGCCCACCATCAGCCAAGCAATTCCCATAATTGCTATTGTCAACGATGTCTCCACCGTTATCTCCCCTACCACAGATCTACCAATCTGCTGCCACTATCATCAATTGCATCAGATATTGTATTATTTCTATTAGAAGTACCTTATTGCTGCCTCAATTTCCTATAAAAAAACTAAAAAAGAAGTTGTCATCTATTCCTTGTTGTGAACTCTTATCGTTGTAAAGTCATCATCTTTGCGAACGAAAGAACGCTGCAGAAATTTTCAACCGCATACTTATTGCCTAAAAGTTGATCTTGCTGTCATCTTTTTGAATGAAAATTTTTACACACTTTCTACATTGTCTCGGCTTTAATCTACATTTGAACTATCATTGGAATCATCTATGAAAATGTCCTTAAATTGCTACAACTTTTTGTCATAAAATGCTGCTTTTTCGATGAGAATTCTGCTATCGAAACTTTCATTGTTATTCTTGCTGCTTTTTTGTCGAAACCTTCTGATATATTTTTGTCATCCTTTCTATTATCAACATCGAGATCTTGTTGTCAATTCTTTCTAAAGAACCTCAGTTTATTGCTAGAAATTTTTTTGAGAAATCGCTGTCTCTTGGATGAAAAATTTTGCTTCTATAAATCAACATCTATTTGTTGCATACCCCCACCAATCCCTATCAAACCTATTGCTTCCATCAATAGTAGATCTAGACCACCTTCCTAACCTTCAACCACTGTCATCATAGCCCCAAAATACCACCAAACAACCCAAATCGTACTCTAAATAGCAACCTATTAAACCTAATACTGTAGACTTCATCCTCCGATCCACCAATCCTTTCGGCCATAAATATCTCAACCTATCCATGCCCTTAATCTGGCAGCAAAAAAAGGACCTTAACATTACAGATCTAGAGACATACACCATGGCATCTGAGGAGGTAATCGATGCTAAGTTGGAAGCCCTCGAGACGCGAATGAAGGATATAATTCATGCCCTCTTTGCTGAATTTAGTTTGGGTTGACCATCGAGCCCAAGGAGATCCCAACAAGGAGAAAGCTCATATCGTAAAGAAGATTTCCAGGAGAAGGGAGGACTGATGATAGATCTGCACTATCCATGCATTAGGGTGGACTTCCCTATATGTGAAGGAGACCCGATCAGTTAGATCTCATGTGCAGAGCACTATTTTCGGTACCACAAGACCCCGGACGCATCCATGGTAGACGTTGCTGCTATACACCTTAAAGGAGATGCTATACAATGGTTTGATTGGTTCGAACATACTCACGAAGTCCTCACATGGAGCCAATTTAAAGAGGGACTACTGATTCTCTTTGGACCAACCGAATACGAGAACATCGACGGCCAACTAGCCAAGATTTGTCAAACTTCCACCGTCCAAGAATATCATACCAAGTTTAAAAGATTATCTAACCAAACTAGAGATTGGTCTGAAAAATAATTGTTAGGGACTTTCATCGAAGGCTTGAAACCGGAGACTCGAGGAGAAGTTAAAGCATAACAACTATACACACCAATGGCAGCCATCTCTTTCGCGCGACTTCAAGAGGAGCGATTGAACCATGACGCCCAGAGGACTAAGGTCACCCCCGACTAGCAGCACTGAGGTCTTCAACCCCCCTACTATTAGTCGACCCTCTACACCAAAAAAATTAACAAGGGAGGAGCTTCGAGAATGATCTGCGAAGGGTTTATGTTGGCATTGTGATGAGCCTTGGAGCCACGATCACTGTTGCAAAAAAGGGAGACTTCTTGTGATTGAACCCATTGAAGAGCAGGACATTAAGCATGCAAAAGAGAACCTTGATAATGAGGATGTGGAAGAAGAGCCACAATCAACCAATTGCATGGTGCACGCTCTTACCAGCTACGTGAATCCATAGACAATGAAAATTGGGGGCCTACTCAAACAACAACTGATCACCATTCTCATCGACACAGGCATCACTAATAACTTATTGAATAATAAGGTTGTTGCTCTGATAGCGCTTCACATCGAGGACTGCACCAAATTTGATGTTAAGGTCACCGACGGAGATCTTAAAGTGAGACCAAAGATGCCCGCAGGTGAAATTATTGTTGTAGGACCAAGAAATAACTGTCGATTTCTTCCTCCTCCCAATTGATGATTATGAGACCATGCTAGGCATAGAGTAGCTGACAATGCTAGGTGATGTTTCCTTAAATTTTTCAAAGTTAATTATGAAATTTTACTGTAAAGGAAAACATGTGATCCTATGTGGGAAGCGCAGATGCAACGTGACAACGATTTTGACCCAACGAATGGAGAAAGTTTTACATAAAATACATGATGGCTTCCTTATGCAACTCTAGCAGTAACCTACGAGGAGCCAACAAAAATTGAAGACCAAAATATCCTATAATTGCTTGCTGAATTCTCTGATGTATTTGCCAAACCACATAGCCTACCTCCTACCCGGCGGCATGATCATCGAATTTCGATGAAATAGAAAAGATTATGAAGGAGATGCTTGAAATAGGGATCATTCAGCCAAGTTGCACCCCATACTCTTCGCTAGTGCTTCTCGTACGAAAGAAGGATGGAATATGGCGAATGTGCATCGATTATCGAGCTCTCAACGACATCACTGTTAAAGATAAATACCCAATTCTAGTGGTGGATAAACTCTTTGATGAATTAAGGGGAGCTCGAGTCTTTACGAAGGTTGACCATCGATTCGGGTATCATCAAATTCGGGTATATGAAGACGATGTTCCAAAAATTAACTTCCAAACACACAACGGCCACTACGAATTTTTGGTATTGCATTTTGGACTCACCAATGCTCCTTCCACCTTCCAAAGCCTCATGAATGATATTTTCAGAGTTTTCTTTGCAAGTTTATACTGGTATTTTTTGACGACATTCTCATTTACAACCCTTCCCTTGAGAGCCATTTTCAGCACCTACGACTTGTTTTAATGATCCTTCAGGATAATATTCTTTTTGTTAAACAATCAAAGTGTAGATTTCTCCAATAAAAGGTGAAATATCTTGGGCACCTTATATCAGAAGGAGTGGCAATAGACCCTACAAAAGTTAAGGCGATGCAAGGTTGGCCGAAACCGAAGAACGTGAAATTGCTATGTGGTTTCCTTGGATTGACGGGTTACTACCATAAATTTGTTAAAGATTATGGGAAGATCAGTGCACCCCTCACCTCCCTACTAAAAAAAATGCTTTCCAATGGTTGGTCAAAATCTCCACTGCCTTCGACAAACTTAAGGCAGCCATGACAACAACGCCCGTGCTAACACAACCGGATTTCAACTAAAACTTCGTCATTGAGGTCGATGCATCCAGAGTTGGGATTTGCACCATTCTCATGCAAGATGGCAGACCACTCACATACACCAAGATGGCATTGCCTCCCTCTCATTAAAAATGTTAATATACGATAAGGAGATGCTCGCAATTGTGTACGCAGTAACAAAATGGAGACCTTAGCTGGTCGGTCGGTGCTTCCAAATAAAAACCAACCATATAAGCCTTAAATATTTCATGGAGCAGAAGATATCCTCCCCTGAATAGCAAAATTGGGTAACGAAGCTTCTTGGGTTTGATTATGAAATTACTTACAAAAAGGGCAAGGAAAATATTGTTGCAGATGCACTCTCACGACTACCCGAGCAAGCAGAATTTTTGACAATCTCCCTTCCAACTAGCAGCTTTCTCGAGGATATTAGGGAGAATGGAGGAAGGATCCAGAGACCAGCAATATTATAAACAAATGGAGGAGGAACTACGCTCCATAGCCCACTACAGTTGGGATTCGAGAGATTTGCGCTACAAAGGTCGCATCGTGCTTGTACTCGACTCCCCTTACATAAAAACCATCCTGTAGATGCACTCCATAGCATCAGCAAGACACTCTAAATTCCTGAGAACCTACAAAAGAAATATGCAAATTTTTTATTGGAGAGAGATGAAAAAAAGTTATTTCTGAATTTGTAGCACAGTGCGATGTATGCCAATAACAAAAGGGTGAACTGTGGTAAGTCCTGAGAAGCTACAACCACTACCCATACCGAACTCAGTGTGGACTGACATATTTATAGATTTCATCGAAGGATTACCACTATCCCAAGGTCAAATCACCATTCTCGTAGTGGTTGACCAACTTACAAAGTATGCTCATTTTTGTGTTGTCCGAAATCCCTACACCGCTTCTAGCATTGTCCAAATTTTTATGAAAAATATTGTAAAACTGCATAAGATGCCAAGGTCCATTGTAAGTGATCATGATAGGGTCTTTACTAGTAAATTTTGGATTGAGCTATTTCAGATGTAGGGCACCAAGCTAAAGATGAGCACGACATACCACACGCACGTCGATGACCAAACTAAAGTGGTGAATTTGCCTTCCAACAAGCCTAATTCGATCTTGGTTCAAGCCCAATGGGCTTCTTCAAATTGGTATAGTTTTGTCCCAATACCAACTCAATTTGACTCAAAACGATCTCGATCAAGACATATCTAGCATAATCATGAAGCTTTCAACACGTTGTCCAGCATTCCAGCATATCATCTAATCATCTAGTTCTCCGTTTGAACCTCTGACACATCGTCCTTTCCTTCGGCATATCATTTGATCTATCGATATGTTAATTTTAACAACATCCAATCTTTTGGTATAGTACCTGTCCTTCCGGCACGATGCTCGAACTATGACACAAAGCCAATCTCTGACATAATATTTTCTGGTCCAACGTTTGATTTCTCCTACTTCGACAACTTGTCCTATGATGGTTCATGTCCATGTTCGAGGAATTTCTTATGTCACTTATCTTAAAAGCATATTAGTCCATAAACTCATCAATTGATTTCATCATCAAAATCTGGGATTCAACAATCTCTCCTTTTTTGATGATGTCAACTAATTGATGATGGAGTCTTAACTAAACTCCCCCTGTCTATATGTCATTCTAAAATATTATAGTGAACTCGAATTCAAATGATCATGTATCATTTTAAATGCATATATTAAATTCAAGCAAAAGAAATTTGATCTTGTCGATATTATGATTCAATCATTCATATAGTGAACTCAAATTCAAATGATCATGTATCATTTTAAATGCATGTATTAAATTCAAGTAAAAGAAATTTGATCTTGTCGATATTATGATTCAATCATTCAAGCCCAAAAGTCAATATTTAATCATAATCATTTCTAGTTTTAAATTTCAATAATGCATAATATCAATCAAAATATAACTATAAGATATCCATTTACATAAAAAAGAATCGTAAGTAAGACATCATGATTCTCCCCCTTGGTTAACAAAAAAAATATGTCTCCCCTTTTATTAAAAATATTCTCTCCCCCTTTATTAATAAAAGACATGAGCTACAACTTCTCCCGCTTTCTCATCATAAAAAGAAAAGAGAGAAGGATATCATGGTATCTATTGAATCCCGAATTTTGATGATGAAATCAATTGATGAGTTAGTGATCTAATCAACATTTGAAAAAAGTGATGTAGGACTAACTTCGATTATGAAAAGAAAAAATAATTGAAGCAGAAGAATCATATGTTGGGCCGGAGTTAGAGATCGGGCATCAGGCCGGAAGAATTAGACATTGTGCTAAACTCAGATATTGCGGGAGTAAACATGTCGATGGCTCGGGCGATATACTAAAAATTCAGACGATCAGTCGAAAGTTTGGACAAAGTTCAGATGAATCAATGACATATCGGGCAACATAGAACTCTTATCTTTAGTCATTTATGTCTTGATTGTCGAAGGTTAGAACTAAATTGAGTTAGTTTTGAATGTAACCATGCTAACTCGATTAAAAGCACATTAGTCTTAATTAGGACTGATTTGGGCCCATTATGAGGCTCATTTAGTGACCCACAATTGGGTCAGGCGGTGGCACCGCCAGACCAGGCGATGGAACTGCCTATGAGCTGGAAAGTAAAGTACACAATCTCCTATGTTGCTAGGTGATAGTACCGCCCAAACTGGGCGGTGGTATCGCCAGTAGTTAATGCTGCAGGTAGTGGTACTGCCCAAGCTGGCGGTAGTACCACTAGAGCATGATCTCCCAAGCTCTGTCAGGTGGTAATATTGTGCAATGTAGGTGGTGGTACCGCTAGTATCTTGAAGACCCAAAAATTTAAATTTTGGCTTCATTTTTTTAAATCATTTGAGACCTATAAATACCTCACTCATTATTGCTTGAGTGAGCAAGAAAAGTGAACAAAAATTATGATTGAAAGTGTTATAAAGCTCCAAGTGTTAAGAGTTCCCCTCCTAAAGTTTAGGTTTTATTCTAAAGGAGGTGAGACTTGTAAAGGTTCTCTTCTAAACCTATAAAAAGGATAAAAGAGTTGTAAGGGTAGTTGATATTTGCCTATTTAAAGAAGATCATTAGTAAAAGCCGATAGCCTCAATGGAGGAGGAATCAGAAGTGGACATAGATAACGATGACTGAACCATTATAAATTGGTGTGCTTTTCCTTTTATGCTCTTCATTACTATTTCTTTTTTATTTAATTGCTTATTACACTTACCTAGACTCTAATCAAACATATTTTCAATATCAATTTTCATAGAATAAAATTTTAAATTATAACTTTTTGAAAGCACTAATTCACCCCTACCCTCTTACTGCTAATATGATTATAACAGTTGGTATCAGATCCAAGTTTTTCTCAGTTGGTTTAACACCCAAGAGAGATTAAATGGCTTTTGCCAGTAATTAAGAGGGTCATTATATTACTTATCCTCCTATGTCCAATGGGACGAACTACATATATTGGAAAACATGAATGAGGATTTTTTTTATTTTTATGGACTTTGATTTATGGAATGTTGTCGAATGTAGTTTTTAAAAATCCTCTAGACCAATGAATGAATTGAATAATATAGAGAAAATTATTTTCTTTAAATGTGAAAGTTATGAATTCTTTATTTTATGCTTTAGATAAAAATAAATTTAATCGTGTTTCTTTATGTGAAACTATACATGATATTTAACATACACTCGAAGTCACACATGAAGTCACAAGTAGAGTTAAAGAGTCTAAGATTAATCTTTTGGTGTATAATTATGAATTATTTCCAATGAAACCAAGCAAAGTCATTGATGACATGTACACCCGTTTTATGGATGTTGTCAATGGTTTGAAAGCACTTGGTAAAAGTTTTACTAACCTTGAACTTATTAATAAAATTTTATGATATCTTCCTAAAAATTAAAATCCAAAAGGAATTGAACTGTTTTCCTCTTGAAGAACTCATAGGGTCATTAATGACCTATGAAATAACTTACAAGACACATGATAAACATCAAAATAACCTTCCAAAGAACAGGAAGAATATGATAGTTAGAACAAAGAAGACCACTCAAGTGCAAGCTCAAGTGATGATGATGACTTGGCACTCCTAAGAAGAAAATTTATAAAAAGAAACAAAACAAATCTTATAAAACAAGATACAGAGAATAAAAATAAACTCTAAAACGACACAATCATCTACTATGAATATAAGAAGTCGGGGCACTTCAAAAGTGAATGTCTTTAACTAAAGAAGAAGCTACCAAAGAAAAAGAAATCACTCAATGCGACTTGGGATGAATCGAGTGCATTCGAAGACATGGAGCAAACCAACAAAGATAAAGTGACAAACTACGCACTGATGGCCTTTAATGATGAGGTATATGACTCACCCGAAGCATCTTTCTCTTTTGATGAATTACTAAATACTTTACATGATTTATATGATGATTTTAAATTAGTCAGTAAGAAATATAAATTACTAAAAAAGGATCATACTTCTCTCTCTGGTAAATTTTAAAAATTAAAAATGAGCATGATAATTAGATGTTAACCTCTTGTACTCAATGTGAAGGGTTAGACTTAGTTAAAATGGAAAATTTGGTTCTACAACAAACATTAGAAAAATTCAAAATTAAAAATAAATCATTAAACATGATCCTTGCTAACAAATGTCATGTACATAGAAAAGAATAAATCAGTTTTCAGAGTAATAACACTCAACAAAAGCTGATTATATTTGTCAAAGGACCTACATTACATGTTTCCTTTGAAAATAAATATAATTTTTGTGGTAGATAGAGACATTATGCTTATAAATGTTTATTTAAAAAATATAGCTAACATAAATTAACTTGGGTTCCTAAAGGAACCATAAATAAATTAATGTCATTAGTCAAAATAGGTAGATCTTTTCATAAGAGACCCAAAGATAAATGGGTACCTAAAGCAAACCCCCCTTTCTTATAGATATGTCTACAATCAAAAGCTAGGAGCAAGAGATGATACCTTGATAGTGGATACTCATAGCATATGACCGGGGATCTAATATATTTCTCTAAGCTCAATAACCAAGACAAAGGGTATGTCACCTTTGAATATAACAATAAATAGAAGATTATCGGTAACAAATCAAACATATTAAATGAAAATGTTTTGTTAATTGATTGATTAAAATATAACTTACTAAATATTGGTCAATTATGTGATAAAAAATATAATATCAAATTTGAATCTAATGCATGTATTATAGACATACCACGTAAGAATAAATCCATGATTATATTAGGGAACACTGACGTTTCTACCATTGATATTGATGATTTTTATGACGAAACCTATTTTTTGATTTTACACGATGATGCATGACTTTGGCATAAGAGATTAGGACATTCAAGCATGAAATTGATCTTACAAATCGAAACTAAAGAACTTGTAAGAGGAATAGCTAGGATTAAATTTGTTAAAGATAAAATTTATAATGCATGTTAACTAGGAAAACAAATAAAGCATAGCTTTAAATCCAAAAATCAAGTGAGCACCTCTAGACCATTACAATTGATTCATTTGGATTTATTTGGACAAATTGATTTCACAAGTCTAGGAGATAGTAAATATATCTTTATAATTGTTAATGATTATAGTAGATTTACTTGGACATACTTTTTGGCCCATAAAAGTGATTATTTTAAATATTTTATGAAGTTATGTAAACAGGTTCAAAATGAAAAAGGTTTTATGATTTCTTTGATTCGTAGTGATCATGATGGTGAATTTAAATATCATAATTTTTAAAAATTTTATGATTCAAATTGGTATGATCATAATTTCTCTACTCTAAGAAATCCACAACAAAATGGAATTGTTGAAAAAAAGAATAGAAGTTTAGAAGAGATGATAAGAACCATGCTTAATTAATATAACCTACTCAAATACTTTTGGGCCGAAGCTGTTAACATGACATGTTATGTCATGAACAGGGTTCTCGTAAGACCACTACTTTCGAAAACTCCTTATAAATTTTGAAATAATAAAAAACTTAATATTTTATATTTTAAAGTTTTTGGTTGAATCTTTTATTTTAAATAAAAAGATGCCTTAGGAAAATTTGATGCAAAATTTGATGAAGACATATTTCTTAGATATTCTTCTATTTCTAAAGCTTATCATGTTTTTAATAAAAGAACTTTAATTATTGAGGAATCCATCCATGTTATTTTTAATGAGTTTTTTGAATTTAAGAAAAATAATTTTGATAATGATTTTGATTTTAATATTTTAAATTTGAATGAAAATTATCCTCTCCCAAGCAACTTGGATGCATATGCTTCCAAAGAATTCTTACCCAAGGAATGAAAGTATATAGATGTTCATCCTAAAAAACTAATAATTGGAGATACATCAAAATATGTTCAAACTCGTTCTTTATTTAAAAAAATTTATGCTAATATTACATTTTTGTCTCAAGTTAAACTGAAATGCATTGACTATGCTCTTAAAGATGACTCATGGGTCGTGGTAATGCATGAAGAATTAAATCAACTTGAAAGAAATAAGGTTTGGATGCTTGTTCCTAAACCTAGTGACCATCTTGTAATTGACACTAAATGAGTCTTTAGAAACACGCAAGATGAACATTGTATCGTGGTTCAAAATAAGGGTAGATTAGTGGATAAATATTTTAACCAAGAAGAAGACAACAACTATGAAGAAACATTCGCTCTTGTGGCAAGACTTGAAGCCATAAGGATACTACTTGCATATACATGTCATAATTTTAAGTTATTTCAAATGACTATCAAAAGTATTTTTTTTAATGATTTTATTTTGGAAGAAGTTGATGTTGAGCAACCACCCAAATTTGAGAATGTTTTTTTTCTAAACCATGTTTTTAAGTTATCTAATGCTCTATGGATTGAAGTAAGCCCCTAGGGCTTGGTATGAGAGGATTACTTCTTTCTTTATTCAAAATAATTTCTCAAAAGACAAGGTTGATACCATATTATTTATTAAATTTTTTAAAAATAACTTTTCTATTATTTAAATTTATATTAATATTATTTTTGTGAGTCATTTGCCAAGAGTATGAGCCAAGAATTCAAAATGAGTTCAATGGGTAAATTGACATTTTTCTTAGGATAGTAAATTAAATAACTAAGTTATGGAACTTTTGTTAGTGAAACTAAGTATGCTTTAGATCTATTAAAATGATTTAATATGGATAGTGCTATGGCTATTAGCACACCAATGAACACTTCTAAAAAATTAGATATGGATCATGATGGAGAATGTTTTGATCAAAAGACTTATAGGGGTATGATAGGTAGTTAGTTTACTATACCTCACAGCAACTAAACATGATATTATGTTTAGTATTGGACTTTGTGCTAGATTTTAATCTAATCCCAAACAATCTCACTTTAAAGCAGTTAAAAAGATTTTTTGATATTTAAAAGAAACTCCTAATCTAGGATTATAGTATCCAAAATCTAAAAAATTTGAATTGATTGCTTATACCGATGCTGACTTTTCTTGATGTAGAATAGATAGAGAAAATGTATCTAGAACATGTCAACTCTTATGTCATGCACTTGTTTCTTAGTTTTTCAAGAAACAAAATTTTGTTACCTTATCTATAGTCGAGACTGAATATGCAGTAGTGGGTACATGTTGTGCATAAGTTATTTGGATGAAAAATACTTTAGAAGACTATGGACTTTACTTGAAAAATATTCCTATAAAATGTTAGAACACTAGTGCAATATGTTTAACAAAGAATCTCATTCAATGCTCTAGAACTAAATATATTGATATTAGACATTATTTTATTATATATCATGTTAATAATCATGATATATCTTTAGATTTTATTGATACAAAACATCAATTAGCATATATTTTTACTAAACCATTGAATAAGGAACAATTCAATTTTATTAGAAGAGAATTAGGCATGTTAAATATCCCAAATGTATAAATCCTTCTTATACATTTTTGTTTGGATCATTATCTTGATTTCCTCGATTTTCATGACTTAAGTTTTCTTTTTGAATCAAGATCGTTTCTTATCAATCCTTCTTCTTGCTTATTTACAAAAGAAAGATTTGTCAAAAATGACTCATTGTCTTTCGGTATTCATGATTGGATCCTTCATTTTTTTTATAATTGAAATATTGATTTAAATTTTTGCACCATTGAATCATTCTCTCCTTTCTTTTTTAATATAATAACGAAGGGGAAAAGAAAAAATTTCTAGCTTGCCCATCTCAGGAAGCAAAAAGTGCTAGCTTATACAATCTCAAGAAGCAAAAAGTGTTAGCTTGTACAATCTCAAAGAAAAATTACTATTTTGCACATATTAAGAGAAGCAAAAGTTAGCTAACCTTCACGTTCTAAAGTAATGTAAAAATTGCTAAATTACTAGCTTGCATGTCTCAAAAACTTGCTAGTTGCACTTCTCCTTTTTGTTGATGACAAAGGGGAAGAAGCTATGATGAAGATTGAAATTTTAATGCTTTGGAATTATGTATGATGTACCTTGATTAGTTGAAGTTATGGCCAAAGTGATGATGATATGAAATTTTATGTTTTGGAATTATGTAGTTATAACAAAACTCGATGATTTGAAATTATGCATGCAATACACATGATTTTATTATGATGATGCATATATGAAGTGTGAAAGTCACCTTCATTAAAATTATAAAACTTAAATGTAAATATATTATGATTAGAAGATTATCATTCTATGAATTTAAGTTTATTTCAATATGACATATAGATATGGGGTGTTTAATTAAAACTACATCATCAATTGGTTGTCATTATAAAAAAGGGGGAGATTGTTGAATCCCGGATTTTGATGATGAAATCAATTGATGAGTTAGTGATCTAATCAACGTTTGAGAAAAGTGATGTAGGACTAATTTCGATCATAAAAAGGTAAAATAGTTGAAGCAGAAGAATCAGATATTGGGCCGAAGTAAAAAATTGGGCCGAAAGAATCTGACATTGTGCTAAGCTCGGATGTTGAGGGAGTTAACATGCCGATGGATCGGGTGATATGTCAAAAATTCTAACGACATGCCAGAAGTTCGGATGAAGTTCAGATGAACGAATGACATGTCAGACAACATAGAACTTTTATCTTTAGTCATTTATATCTTGATTGTCGAAGGTTAGGTCTAAATTGAGTTAGTTTTGGGTGTAATCATGCTAACTAAATTAAGGGCCCATTGGGCCTTAATTGGAGCTAATTTGGGCCCATTAGGAGGCTAATCCAGTGACCCACAATTGGGTCAGGCTGTGGCACCATTAGACCAGGCGACAGAACCGCCTATCAACTGGAAAGTAAATTACACGATCTCCCATATTGTTAGGCTGTAGTACACCCCAATGCAGGCGGTGGTACCGCTAGTACCCTAAAGACCTGAAAATTTAAATTTTGACTCTATTTTTGAAGTCATTTGGGGTCTATAAATATCTCACTCATTCTTACTTGAGTGAGCAAGAGAAGTGAACAAAAATTGTAATTGGAAGTATTGTAAAGGTCTAAGTATTGAGAGTTCCCCTCCTATTAAAATTTAGGTTTCATTATAAGGGAGGTACGAGACTTGTAAATGCTCTCTCCTAAATCTGTAAAAATGAGAAAAGAGTTGTAAAGGTTGTTGATCTTTGCTCATTGAAGGAAAATCATTAGTGAAAGTTAGTGGTCTCGACAGAGGAGGAATCGGGAATGGACATGGGTCATGACGATCGAACCACTATAAATTTGGCATGCATTCCCTTTTGTGCTCTTCATTACTATTGTTTTCACTGAACGAGTCCACCCCCCCCCCCCCCCCTCCTCCTCCTCCTCTCTCTCTCTCTCTCTCTCTCTTTCTCTCTCTTTTAGTGTCGATACGATTCTAACAGTATCATGGTGCTACTTTTTCTCCTTTATATCAATGTTTCAATTGATAATGGGGTATACAAGTCATGAATACAAAAGAGTCATATGAAATAAATCTCACACCATTAACATCGAGAAGTCAAGTAAAAGATAATGATTCATTGGGATAAATCTCATCTTTAGTATAAAGAAAGAATCATACAAGAAGAATTAGTCATATATCTGGATACATGCATTTGAAAGATTCAATATGCCTAATTCTTTTATAATAAATTTGAATTGTTCCTCATTCAATAGTTAAATAAAAATATCTGCTAACTGATATTTTGTGTCAATGAAATCTAAAGATATATGATGATTTCTAACATAATCCCTAATAGAATGATGTATAAATATGAATTTTTTTTGTTAAATAAATTATATTATATTATCACATTTTATAGGGATATTTTTTAGGTAAAGTCTATAATATTCTAAAGTATTTTACATCTAAATTACCTATGCACAGCATGCACCTGCCGCAACATATTCAGCTTCGGCTGTGGATTAAATGATAAAGTTTTATATATTAGAAGACTAAGAAATAAGTGTATGACCTATAAACTGATGAGTTCTAGAGGTACTTTTTCTATCTATTTTACATCCTGCAAAGTCGACATCAACGTAAGCAATCAACTCAAAATTTTTAGATTTTAGATATCACAATCCTAGATTATGAGTTCCTTTTAAGTATCTAAAAATTCTTTTAACTGCTTTATAATGAGATTGTTTGGGATTGGACTGGAATATTGCATAAAACCCAACACTAAACATTATATCAGGTCTAGTTGTAATAAGATATAATAAACTATCTCTCATATCTCTGTAAATAAAAAATCAAAGTATTCTCCTTCATTGTCCATACCTAATTTGGCAGAAATACTCATCATTTTGTTAATGGTCATAGTAGCACTATCGATATGAAATTGTTTTAATAGATCTAAAGTATACTTAGTTTGACTAATAAAATTTTTATTATTTAGTTGCTTAATGTATAATGTTAAGAAAAATATCAATTCATCCATCAAACTCATTTCAAGTTCTTGGTTCATACTCTTAGCAAATAATTCACATAAAGATTTATTGATAGAACAAAAAATAATATTATCAACATAAATTTGAATAATAAAAAATTATTTTTTAAAATATTTAATAAAAAATGTGGTATCGACCTTACCTTTCGATAAATTATTTTGAATAAGAAAGGAACTAAGTCTCTCATACCAAGCCCTAGAGGCTTCCTTCAACCCGTAGATAGACCTAGATAATTTATAAACATAATTTTAAAAAAAGATCATTTTCAAATCTAGGTGGTTGCTCAATATAAACTTCTTCGAAAATAAAATCATTAAGAAATATATTTTTGACATTCATTTGGACTAATTTAAAAATTTTAAAACATACAAAAGTAAGAAGTATCCTTATGGCTTCAAGTCTTGGCATAGGAGTGAAGTTTTCTTTATAGTTTATACCATCTTCTTGGTTAAAATATTTGGTCACTAATCTAGCATTGTTTCAAACCATGATACCTTGTTCATCTTGCTTATTCCTAAAAATTCATTTAGTGTTAATCATAAAATGATCACTAGGTCTAGAAACAAGTGTCTAAACCTTATTTCTTTCAAATTGATTTAATTCTTCATGCATTTTCAAGACCCATGAGTCATCTTTGAGAGCATCATCAATGCATTTAGGTTTAATTTAAGATAAAAAGCCAGTATTTGTGTATATCTTTTTAAATAAAGAATAAATTTGAATACCTTTTGACATATCTCCAATAATTAGCTCCTCAGGATGTGCATCTACATACTTTTATTCCTTATGTAATTTTTTTTGGAAGTAGATGTATCCAAGTTTACTTTGAAGATAAGAATTCTCATTCAAATTTAATATATCAAATTCAAAATTATCATCAAAATTATTTTTTTTAAATTTTAGAAAACTCATTAAAAATAACATGGATAGATTCCTCAATAACTAAAGTTTTTTTTATCAAAAACTCGATAAGCTTTAGAAACAATGGAATATCCAAGAAAAATACCTTCATCAGATTTTGCATCAAATTTTTCTAAGGTATCATTTTCATTTAAAATATAATATTTACAACCAAAAACTTTAAAATATAAAATATTTGGTCTTGTATTATTTAATAATTCATATGGAGTTTTAGATAGTTAAGGTCTTATGAAAATCCTGCTCATGACATAGCATATAGTGTTAACAACTTCAGATCAAAAGTATTTGGATATGCTATGTTCATTAAACATGGTTCTTGTCATCTCTTGTAAACTCATATTCTTTCTCTCAATAACTCTATTTTGTTGTGAATTTATAGGAGTAGAGAAATTATGGTCATACCCATTCGAATCACAAAATTATTAAAAATTATAATTTTAAATTTACCACAATGATCACTATAAATAAAAGAAATCATAAAACCTTTTTTATTTTGAATTTTTATATATATAATTTGATAAAATATTTAAAACAATCATTTTTATGTGCCAAAAAGTATGTCCAAGTATATATATTGTAATTATCATGAATCATAAAAGCATATTTACTACCTCCTAGACTTGTGCAGTCAATTAGTCCAAATAAATCTATATGAATTAATTGTAATGGTCTAGAGGTACTCACTTGATTTTTACGTTTGAAGCTACTCTTTATTTGGTTTCCTAGGTGGCATGCATTATAAATTTTATCTTTGATAAATTTAATTTAATGCATTCCTCTTACATGTTCTTTAGTTCCAATTTGTTAAATCAATTTCATACTTGTATATCCTAAATTCCTATGCCAAAGCTATGCATCATTGTTTAAAATCAGAAAATAAGTTTCATCACGAAAATCATCAAAATTAATAGTATAAACATTATCACTCCTTAAAGCAATCATAGTTTTATTCTTATTTGGTATTTATTAGATTCAAATTTAATATTATATCCCGTATTACATAGTTAACTAATGCTTAATAAGTTATGTTTTAAACCATCTACTAACAAAACATCTTCGATAAAAAATTTTGATTTGTTACCAATATTTTCAATACCAATAATTTTCTTTTGTTGTTGTCTCTGAAAATGACATATCCTTCGTCTCGGCTAGTGAGCTTTGAGAATTATGTTAGATCTCCGGTCATATGCCTTGAGTATCTACTATCAAGATACTATCTTTTGCTATTAGCTCTTGTTTGAAAACATACTTATAAGAAAGAGGGCTTTGCTTTAAGTACCCATTTAACTTTGGGTCATTGATGGTTAGATTTACCTTTTTTGACTTTTTACATCAAATAATTTATTATTTCTTTAGGAACCTAAATTAATTTATGAGAACTGTATTTTTTAAGAGAACATGTATAAGCCTAGTGACCAAATCTTCCATAAAAATTGCATTTAACTTTAGAGGGAATATGTACAGCATCTACTAACAAAATATTTTCAATCAAAAAGATTTGATTTATTACCAATATTTTCAATACTAATAATTTTTCATTTGTTGTTGTCTCCGAAAGTAACATATCCTATGTCTCAACTAATAAGCTTTAAGAATTATGTTTGATCTCCTATCATATGTCTTGAGTATCTACTTTCAAGATACCATCTTTTACTCTTAACTCTTATTTAGAAATATACTTACAAGAAAGATGAGTTTGCTTTAGGTACCCATTTAACTTTGGGTCCTTCATGGTTAGATTTACCTTTCTTGATTTTTGCATCAAATTATTTATTGTTCCTTTAGGAACCCAAACTAATTTATAGGAACTATATTTTTTAAGAGGGCATGTATAAGCCTAGTGACCAAATCTTCCATAAAAATTACATTTAACTTTAGAGGGAATATGTAGTGTGTCCTTTTACAAATTTTGTTGGCTTTTGATTAGTGTTACTACTCATGAAGTTGATTCCTTCCTTTCTTGATACACAACCTTGATTAGTAAAAATCATGTTTAATTTTTTATTTTTATTTTAAAATTTTCAAATGTTTGTCGTAATAACATGTTTTTCTTTTTAAAAGATTCAATTATATTTTTACTATCAATTGATTCTTCTAAGCAATGTTCTTGTTTCTATTAGGTCCTTTTTCATATTTTATAAAACATGTGATTTTTGAAATAACTCCCTTATAAGTTCAAGATCATATGATTTTAAATATTTATATTTAGAACAAGGAGTACAGATGTATATTTGTCATGCATCATTTTTAATGTATCAAATTCATTAGTAACTAATGCATGATCCCTTTTTAGTGAATTATATTTTTTACCAATCTTTTTGAGTTTATTATATAAATTATAAAATATATTAAGTAATTCATCATAAGATAAAGATATTCCGGGTGAGTCACATATCTCATCATTGAAAGTTTATGTAATTCATCATAAAATAAAGATGTTTCGGGTGAGTCACGTACCTTATCATTGAAAGCCATTAATAAATAGTTCATCATATCATCATCATCACTTGAGCTTTTACTCAAATAGTCTTCTTTGGTTCTGAGTGTAATATATTTTCTTTCTCATAAAGATTTTCCTCTTATTCATCATGTGCTTTATATGTCATTTCGTAGGTCATTAAAGATCCTACGAGTTCTTCAACAAGAAAGTTGTTCAAGTTTTTTTATTCTTGAATTGTAGTTACTTTTGGATCCCAACTTTTAAGAAGGAATCTTAAAATCTTATTTATTAATTCAAGATTAATATAACTTTTACCAATGGTCTCAATTGACTTTATTTTAAACAATTCATAACTATAAAATATTAATTTCAGCTTCTTTTACTCTACTTGTACAAAATATCATGTGCAGTGTCACAAGTAAAAATATGATTAAACTAATTTTTGTCTAAAGTATAAAATAAAACATTCATAGCTTTAGCATTTAAGAAAAATATTTTCTTCTCAAGACTATTCCATTCATTCATTAGTTTAGAGGATTTTTAAAAACCAAACTCGACAATGTTCCATATATCAAAATCCATAGAAAGCAACAAAATCTACATTTGTGTTTCTCAATAAGTATAGTTTATCCCATCAAATATAGGAGGAAGAGTGATAAAGTGACCCTCTTAATTACCAAAAAAAGTTATTAAATCTCTCTTATGTGTTGATCCAACTGAAAGAACTAGGCTCTAATACTAATTGTTATGATCGAAACGACACTAAGAGGAGCGGTGAATTAATGTTATAGCAAAAATAATCCGATTTTAAAAGTTTGATCGATAAAATCTGTATCGAAAGTGCTTTTAACCAAAAGTTCGAGTAAGGGTAGTGAGTTAAGTAAATAAGTAAATAATATAAATTAGTAAATCAGTTCGGTCTATTCAATCTCCATTCACTCCGATTCGTCTTCCTTCGAGGCTACTGACTTTCACTACCAATCTTATTTCCAATGGGCGAAGATAAACTAACCTTGTTACAACTCTTTTTCTTTTAACAAGTTTAGGGGAGAACCTTTACACATCTCTTTTATCAGAGACGTAAAGCCTCCCCTAACTTAAAAACACTTCTGAACTCAAGAAGGAGGAAGAGACTTAACCACCACTCAAAGAGAGTTTATAACACTTTTATCTTAAAAAATTCTTCTTCTTATATCAAGCAAGCATGAGTGAGACATTTATAGACCCTAAAAGGCTTTAAAAAATGAAGCTAAAATTTAAATCCTTGAGATTTCAATGTACCAACGGTACTACAAACGATGTCGGGCGGTACTACCTCTGAAACAGAGCAAGGATTCCTAGCTCTAGTGATACCACTGCTAGCCTAGGTGGTACCACCGTCAGTTATGGATGGTACCACCATCGATAGCACCAAAAAAGCACAAACATTGCTTTTCAGCTCTCAGGCAGTATCGTCGCCTTGGCCTGGTCGTACCACCACCAAGCCAACCTTAGATCACCAAATTGGCCTTCCAACAGGCCCAATTCAACTTTAGTTCAAGCTCAATGAGCTTCTTATTAAATTGGAATGGTTTTGACCCAATACCAACTCAATTTGACCCCAAATGACCTCAATCAAGACTTAACCACTCTAATTACATATTTAGCACAATCACGAAGCTTTTAGTATGTTGGCTAGCATTCTAGCATGTCATGTGATCATTCGACACTTCGTTTGAATCTCCAATGATTGTCATTTCCTTCGATGTATTGCACAATCTATCGACATGTTAAATTCTCATAACATCCGATCCTTTGGCACAATACCCATGTTGAATCTCGAATTTTGATAACGAAATCAATTGGTGTGTTTGTGATCTAACCTATGTGTTGGAGAGAAGAAATACAAGATTAACTACAATTGAGAAAAGATCAAATAATTAAGAAAGAATCTATCGTTGGGCTGAAGTCAAGATCGGGCATCAAGCTAGAGTTCGGATGATGCGGTGGGAGCTCACCGAGAGTTCACTTACAGGTTGTTGAGAGATCGCTAGGAGTTCGCCGGAAGGATGTCGGGAGTTCACCGGAAGGAGATCGGGAGCTTACCGGGGGTTCCCTAGAATGATGCCAGGATTCACCAGGAGTTAGCAGAAAGATCAATTGACATGCCGGATAATATTTGTGTAAGTGTCATAGTTAGCATCATGATTAGAGTTAGTTTTATTAACTTAATTAGGGGTCAACCGGGTTTAATTTAGGCTTGATATGAGCTCATGATAGAGCTCATTTTATTGACATAAAAATGGGTCAACATAAGGTACACTCGGGAATGAAAATAGTACTTAAAATTACTATTCCGGGATTGTAGGTGATGGCACCACCATGGCGACAGTGGTACCGCCCAGGTGATAGTAGTACCGTCGCCGCCCAAGTTTTTGGGTGGGTGCCGACGATGGTACCCGCACATACCCTAAAAATTCAGGTGTTTGATTTTTTGGCTCCAAATTTTGAAGCCAAATTAGGGTACGTAAATACTCCAAATATTCTTACATGGAAAAGCAAGAATATGAAAGAAAATTTTGGTAAAATTATATTGAATTAGGTTGAGAGCTTCCATTTTTCTTTCAAGAGGGAATTGTGAAGGGAATGGCTGAAATTGAGTTGAAAAAGTTGATCTTCTGACCTTGAGAAAAGGAGAGTGTAAAAGTTGTTCTTCTTATCCTGTGAAAAGAGAAAGGTGTAAGGGGTGTTTGATCTTCTCCCGTGAAAGAAGATCAATAGTGGACATTGATTGGCCTCGAATGAAGAGAATTCAGGAGTGGACGTAAGCCAAAGTTTTCAGTGAACCACTATAAATATTTGAGCATCTCTACCCTTGCCTCTCTTTACTGTTGCATTCGAATTTGATTGTTCTTAATTAGTTCTAAGAAAAGCATAAGCATCTTCTTTCGGTTTTCTCTTTACTATTGTTCTCGAACTTTGTCATTCTCAACTACTTCTAAGAAAAGAACTTACGATTTCGATTTTACTTTGAGTAATATTTTTTAAACCGAGTTTTTTAGCACTTGCACTAGTTAACCCCAACCCCCCCCCCCCCCCCCCCCCCCCCCCCCCCCCCCCCCCGCCCCCCGCCCCACCCTCTTAGTGCCAACTCGATCCTAATAATTGGTATCATAGCGAGGTTACACTCATTTATATTAACACCCAAGCAAGTTAATGATTATTTTTGGTATGAATGAGGGTCATTCCATCATAAGTTCTCATATATTCAATGGGACATACTACACATATTGAAAAACTAGAATGTGGATTTTCTTCATTTCAATGGATTTTGTGTTGTAAAATATCATTAAAAATAGATTTCAGAAGTTATCAAATCCTAAAAATGATTGGAATGATGATGAAAGCAAGATGTTTTCTTTAAATGCCAAAGCTATAATTGCTTTATTTTGTGCTTTAGATAAAAATAAATTTAATCGGGTTTCTACTTATGATTCGACTTTTAATATATGATACACATAAGAAGTTACACATAAAAGCACAAGTAAATTCAAGCAATCAAAAATAAATAAAATAACTTGCAAAGAAGAACATGAGATAACCTTCCAAAGAGCAGGAAGGATTTGATATTGAGAACACAAGAAGAACACAAGAAGAACACCATTCAAGAAACATGAAGGACATTGAACTGAAAATAATAGATGACTCCTCAAGTGACATCTCGAGTGATAAGGACTATGACTTTGAACTTATAAAATTCATTAAAAAAATAAACTTAAAAAGGACGTAACCTCTTGCTATGAACGCAAGAAGCTAGGGCACTATGAATATTAAAAGGACAACCAAGAAGAAGTGGTAAATTATGTGCTCATGGCCATCCATAATGAGGTAAATAACTCTTTCAAAGCCTTCTTTACTTTTAAAGAGTTTTTAAATACCTTTTATGAATTATTTAATGAGTATAAAAAGATTAGCAAAACATATAAATCACTCAAAAAAGATTATGCATTACTTTCTAATAAACTTGAAACTTTGTATAATGCATCAGTACCATGTACTTCTTGCTCGAAATATTTCATGCTAGATGAAATTAAAAAGAAAAATATTATATTAGAACAAACCTTAGAAAAGTTAAAGATATGCAACAAACATCTAAACATGATCCTTACTAATAAGAGTCATGTTCATAAGGAAGGTATTGGCTTTATGGGTAATACTAATCAAAAGTCAACTATCTTTATCAATGGATCCACATTATATTCTTCACTCGAAAACAAATGTAGTTTTTGTGGTAAACTTGGACATTTTGTCTATAGATACTTATTTAGAAGGTATACTCCACACAAATTGGTTTAGGTTCCTAAATGAATCATAAACAACCAAATACCATTAGTAAAATTAGGAAGAACCTTTTGTGAGAGACCTAAAGTCAAATGGGTACCTAAACCAAAACCTCATTCATTGTAGTTTTGTCTCCAAATGAAGGCTAGAAACACAAAATGGTATTATGATAGTGGATGCTCAAGACACATAACTTGAGATCTAATATACTTTTCAAGCTCACTAGCCTAAATAACAATAATAAGAAAAAAAATTAGAATTAAAATTATTAGTTTTTTATGTTGAATGATTGATTTGAATGGTTTTATGTTAGATGGGTTGTATGTTAACTTAAAATTGGTTGTATGTTGTATGATTGAATGCTAGATTCTTCTTGAATTGGAGCTTGAAATAAAGTAAAATAAATAAAAAAATTTGAAATGAGCATGACAACTCATTACACTAAGTGTAAAGAGTTATACTCGCTTAAGAAGAAAAAATTGTTGTAATCAAAATAAATTGAAGCTCTTGTTTGAAAATATTTTATAATTGATCTTGATGATTTCTATTGAAATGACACTTGGGTTTCAGTTTTAAACGACAATACATGGAAATGGTATAGAAGATAAAGGCATTCTTGCATGTAATAAATTACATAAATTGAAACACACATGAGAAATATATTTTTTTTGATGTCTCTCTCCTATCAAGTTTTCAATAAGAGATAAAAATGATAAATCTATGTATATCATTATTTATAAATCTCTTAAAATATGAAAGAGATTTTGATGATTTGATGAACTTGAATAAGTTATTATCCAAATCATGATCTTGATATTTTGAAAGTTATAACTTGAGATCGTTATATAAATCAAGATCGTTCACTTGATTCTTTTGTTTTTATAAAAAAAATTATCTAAATGAATCAAGATTATTTTCTATTTGATCTCCTAAGACTCATTTTCATTATTTACTAAAAATAGAAGATATGTTAAAACAAATAATACCTTTTGGTACTTTGAATTTATCTTTCATATTATATCCTTAATGATATGATTTTCATCATATAATCCCTTTGTACTTATGGTTCTAATTAGAATATCGGTGTAAAAGAAAATTGTACCATCATTTTCCTTTATGACAACAACTAAGGGAGAGAAAATTGCTCAATAGAAAATTATGAATGTTAAACCTTCCAAATGCATGATTTGCTATCATATTATTTTTTTTCGGATTTCTCATTTTGAGCCTCTTCTTGAAATCTACATGAAATGATTATAATCTTTTAAATGCATTAGTAGCTCTTATATTTTTCTCGGATTTCTTAGCTTTTACAAATTGAGCTCTTTTTAGAAATGATTTCACATCATTCTTTCCTCTTAAAATTTACAAAAGAAAATATGTGATTCAAGAACCTTTTGATGCTTGATATGTGATTTATTAGATCTCTTTCGAATCCTCCAATCTTAAGAAAAAATATTTTGATTCTTGGATTCATGAATCTTTGATGCAATGCTTGCAAATGTATCCCCCCTCCCCCCAACTTAAAATTAAAATTTTTTTTTTAGATACTTGATCTTTGATTCTTAGACTCATTGATGTATTTGAGAGACCCCCACCCCCTTCTTCTTATTCTTCTTACAAAGGGGGAGAAATTTTGATATGACATTTGTGATGAATAAAATCTTTTTTTTATTCTTCTTCTTATTTTACAAAGAGGGAGAAATGAAATAAATTCCTCTCTTTATGTGATGAAATATATGTTGAACACTTAGTGTTCAAACATATGGTGAATATTTCTTTTTTTTGTTGATAATAAAGAGGGAGAAATGACATGATCGATGACACAACTGAAATGTTGTTTTGAAATATTTGAAATGTTTGAAACATATTTCTGTTTAAAATTTTTATCATATGATAAATATTTGTTTTTACATTTATTTAGAAATGGTATGTTGAACATTTCTCTTTTTTTTGACAAAGGGGGAGAAATGTATTGATGACAAATGATATATTTGAATATTTATGATAAATGTTCAAATATGATGAGTATTTGTGATAAATATTCAAATATGAGTTAAACATTTATCCTTTTTGTTGATGACAAAGGGGGAGAAATGATATATTGATGACGCTTATTTTTTTGAAATGTTTATCATGTGAAACATATGTTGTTTTAAATTTTTATCATGTGATACCAAAAAAGATGAATGTTTGTTATTGAAAATTTTATCATGTATGATATCATGGTGATGAATGGTTAAATTGTTAAAGTTTCAATATTTAGTTAAAATGGTCAAATTGCTACCTTGAATTTAAATGTAATTGTTTCTTTTGAATTCAAGATTGTTCTATTTCATATATGACATATGGATAGGAGGAGTTAAGGTTAACTCCATCATTAATTGGTTGTCATCTTAAAAAATGGAGAGATTGTTGAATCTTGGATTTTGATGATGAAACCAATTGGTGTGTTTGTGATCTAATACATGTGTTGGAGAGAAGTGATATAGGTTTAACTACGACGGGGAAAAGACAAAGCAATTCAAAAAGAATATGTCATTGGGCCGAAGTCAAGATCGGGCATCGGGTCGAGGCTTGGACGATGCGACAGGAGCTCACTAGAGGTTGCCGGGAGTTCACTGACAAGTTATTGGGAGCTCGTCGGGAGTTTGCCAGAAGGATGTCGGGAGTTCGTCGGAAGGAGATCAGGAGCTCACTAGGGGTTTGCCGAAAGGATGTTGGGAGTTCCTCGAAAGATCAATTGACATGCCAGATAACGAAGATTGTGTTTATAATTATTTGTCTGAAGTGTTATAGTTATCATCATGATTGGAGTTAGTTTTACTAACTCAATTAGGGGCCAACTAGGTCTAATTTGGGCTTGATTTGAGCTCATGATAGAGCTTATTTCGTTGACCTAGATATGGGTTAACAAAAGGTATACTTACTATTTCGGGATTCTAGGTAGTGGTACTGCTCAAGCGATGATGGTACCATCGCTGCCCAGGTTTTCATGCAGTTGTCAATAGTGGTACCATAGGTGTTAGCGATGGTATTGCTCGTACCCTAAAAATTCGAGGTTTTTGATTTTTTGGCTCTAAATTTTGAAAACAAATTGGGGTCTATAAATATACCAAGTATTTTTGTATGAAAAATCAAGAATGTGAAAGAAAAATTTAGTAAAATTTTATTTAATTGAGTTAAGAGCGTCCATTTTTCTTTCAAGAGTGAATTGTGTAAGGGAAGGGCTGAAATTGAGTTGAAAATGTTGATCTCTTGACCTTGAGAAAAGGAGAGTGTAAATGTTGTTCTCCTAAGCCTGTGAAAAGGAGAAAGGTGTAAGGGGTGTTTGATCTTCACCCGTGAAAGAAGATCGATAGTGGACACTGGTTGGCCATGAGTAAAGAGGGATCAAGAATTGATGTAGGTCAAAGTTTTGACCAAACTACTATAAAATCTGTGAGCATCTCTACCCTTGTCTCTCTTTGCTATTACATTCCAATTTGATTGTTCTTAATTAGTTATAAAAAAAGCATGAGCATCTTCTTTCAGTTTTTTATTTACTATTGTTCTTGAACTTTATCGCTCTTAACTACTTCTAAGAAAAGAACTTATGATTTCAGTTTTACTTCGAGCAATATTTTTCAAACTAAGTTTTTTAGCACTTACACTAATTCAACCCTGCCACCTCTTAGTGTCAACTTGATCCTAACAACCCGATCATTCTAGCACTATACCTGAACTTATGGTATGAAGTTCAATCTCTAACATGATGCTTTCTAGCCCAACATTTAATTTCTCCGGTGGGTGGGTGAATTAGAGCTTTGGTAAAAAGAATCCAATTTTAAAAGTTCAATCGATAAAATCTGTGTCGAAAGTGTGTTTAACTAAAAGTGTGAGTAAGGGTAGTGAGTAAGTAAATCAATATGCAATGGCAAAGCAAAGGCAAGAGAAAGCGAATGATTTATAATGGTTTGTTCTTTTCGACCTACTTCCACTCCTGATTTCTCTTCCCTCGAGACCACCAACTTTCACTACTAATATTTTTTGCAATAGACGAAGATCAACTACTCTTGTTACAACCCTTCTCCTTATAACATGTTTAGGAGAGTATCTTTATATCTCTCTTTACAAGAGGCTTCAACCCTCTTAGAACTTAAAAACACTACTAAAGTCGAGAAGGAGGAAGAGACTTAACCAATGCTCAAAGAGAATTTACAATACTTTTATCCTCAAGAATTCTTACTATATCAAGTAAGCTTAAGTAGGGTATTTATAGACCTAAAAATACTTCAAGAATGAAGCTAAAAATTTAAATCCATGAGATTTCGGGGTGCTGGAGATACTACCGCCGACGTCAAGTGGCACTACCATTGAGACAGAGCTAGGAATCTTAGTTCTAGCAGTACTATCATCAACCTAGGTGGTCATGGGTGGTACCATCGTCAGAACTCCCGAAAAAGCACAAATAGTGCTTTCCAGCACTCAAGCGATACCACTATTCAAGCCAATCACAGGTCATCGAATTGGCATTCCAAAAAGCCCAATGAGCTTCTAATCAAGTTGGCATGATTTTGGCACAATACCAACTCAATTTGAGCTCAAGGAATCTCGATCAAGACTTAACCACTCTAATTACAAATCTAGCACAATCACAAAGCTTTCAACATATTATCCAGCATTTTGGCATGTCATATGATCATCCAATACTTCGTCTAAACCTCCAAGACATTATCCTTTCCTTCGACGTATCGCCCTATCTATTGGTACGTTGACTTCCCATAATATCCTATATTTCAGCGCAATACGCTATTCTTCTGGCCTAATGCCTGAACTCATCATACGAACTCATTGACTTATGATGGTTCATGTCCGTGATCGAAGTTTTTTCTACGTCACTTATCTTTAAAAGCTTATTAGTTCATAATCTCATCAATTGATTTTATCATCAAAATTTGATATTAGTGCTTTAGTAAAAAGAATCTAATTTTTAAAGTTTAATCGATAAAATACATATCAGAAGTGCATTTAACTAAAAGTGTAAGGATAGTGAGTAAGTAAATCAATATGGTAATGGCAAAACAAAGGCAAGAGAAAGCAAACTGATCTATAGTGGTTCGATCTTTCCGACCTACATCCACTCTTGATTCCTCTTCCCTCGAGGTCACCGTCTTTCACTACTAATATTTTTTAGAATAAATGAAGATCAACTTGATAGAACCCCAGAAGGAGCCCTATAGATTTTGATCGCTGAGGGGGATCAACCCTTGGAATGCTGTAGGGGTTCCTCCCTCAAAGACTCGGCACAAGACCGAATAAAAGATGATATTTGCTTGATAAAAGAGAGGGGGTGGCTACATCATTATATATGGTTCAAAACCCTAGCCCAAGGGGTGCTTACCTAAGTAAAATTACTCTTTTGCCCCTTCTATAGCCGACCTACCTTAGTAGTAATAACACTGCGTGATGACAAAAGAAGGCACAATAAAACTGGTTCTAGAAGGATTTTTTTTCAGAGATCAATCTCAGATGAAAGCTAAGTTGATCTAGGTAATTGTGTAAAAATTTTAGCAAAAAAGGAGAAGCAGTAAACCGATTTCAAGAGGCAAATAAGCGGCTAAAAATTTATGTACCGTTTTGCCTTCACAACAATGATAACGTTTGCGTCGGACAAAATTTCCAGTGGATAAAATATAAAAAAATTCTTCAACGTGTAAGGTAAAGGATCTTTCAGTATTGAAGAGGCGTGGGTGATGAAAATATATCATATTTCCATATCAAACGTAGAGGGCAGCGACAGACTGATTTGATCTGCGGTTGGAGTGGAAGGTGGAGGCGCGTGTCGCAGTAATTGTGAGAATTACTTGAGAAAGTGGAGACAACAGAGATGGCTATAGGACAGCAGGAACGTGGCTCTGATACCAAATGATAGAACCCCAGAAGGAGCCCTATAGATTTTAATCGCCGAGGGGGATCAACCCTTGGAACGCTGTAGGGGTTCCTCCCTCATAGACTTGGCACAAGGCTAAATAAAAGATGATATCTACTTGATAAAAGAGAGGGGGCGACTACATCATTATATAAGGTTCTAAATCCTAACCCAAGGGGTGCTAACTAAATAAAATTAGCCATTTGTCCCTTCTATAGTCGACCTGCCTTAGCAGGAACAGGGGACGGGTAGGTTGGCTCTATAGCTGACCTAAGCAGGTGGAAACCCTAGCTGACTAGCCCAGTAAAGGGGGCGACGACCACTAAGCCCTAAAGCTCCAATCTAAACCCTAGCCACACTTATTTATAGAATAGAAGTGACTAGGTGGGGTTTTATTACAATCACACAGGATTTTATTGATTACTTCTAGGGTGATTATGACTCAACCCTGCTGGAGTCATATCACAACTACTCTTGTTACAACCCTTCTCATTTTAACAAATTTAGGGTAGTACCTTTATATGTCTTTTTACAATAGACTTCAACCCTCTCACAACTTAAAAATACTACTAAAGTCGAGAAAGAGAAAGTGACTTAACCAATACTTAAAGAGAATTTACAACACTTTTATCCTCAAGAAATCTTACCATCAAACAAGTATGAGTGGGATATTTATAGACCTAAAAATACTTCAGGAATGAAGCTTAAAATTCAAATCCTAGATATTTGGGGTACTAGCGGTACTACCGTCGGTGTCGGACGATACTATCTCTAAGACAAAGCTAGGAATCTTGATTCTGGTAGTACCATTGTCGGCCTAGATGGGCATGGGTGGTACCATCGTTAGAACTCCTTAAAAGCACAAATAGTGCTTTTCAGTTCTCAAACGGTCTCGCTACTCAAGCCAATCTCAAGTCATTGAATTAGCCTTCCAACAAGCCCAATTTGACCCTGGTTCAATCCCAATAAGCTTTTAATCAAGTTGGCATGATTTTGGCCCAATACCAACTTAATTTGAGCTCAAACAATCTTGATCAAGACATAACCACTCTAATCACATATCTAGCACAATCATGAAACTTTCAACATATTGTCCAGCATTCTGGCATGTCATCTAATCATCCAACCCTTCGTCCAAACCCTCGAGACATCGTCCTTTCCTTCGACGTATTGTTTTATCTATTGGCATGTTAACTTCCCATAATATCCTATCTTTTGGCGCAATACTCGATCATGCTGGCCTGATGCCTGAACTCATCACATGAATTCATTACCTTGTGATGGTTCGTGTTTGTGATCGAAGTTTTTCATACGTCACTTATCTTCAAAAGCTTATTAGTCCATAATCTCATTAATTGATTTATCATCAAAATATAAAATTTAACAACCATGTGATAGTTTATGTCTGTGATCAGATATTTCCAGTATCACTTATCTTAAATGCATCAATTGATTTTTATCATCAAAATTCAAGATTTAACAGAGGAATGTTAGGATCCTTTTAATTTTTTAAACTTTTTGAGTCATGTTCTCTTGAGTTTGCTAGTCTAGTAGGAGTTAGAAAGGAGTTTATTTGAGATTTATTATTTTAATTAGGAGTCCAAGTCCTAAAAGACTCAAGGGTGGAACTCTATAAATATGTATGTATATGCTTTAGTTCATCATCAAGGAATAACATTTCAACTTTTGGCTAACCCTAGGAGCTCGATCCCCTCGAATTGATCAAGGAGGCCGATCCCCTTGAAGTGATCTTTATCCCTTTCTTTCTCTTTTTTCTATGATAAAACCCTAGGGGTCTTATCATGTATATGCTCATTGGAGAATGAGATCACTGATGATCCACTTATGAAATGCTGGATGGTTAATGATACCTGATCGTCAGACAATGATTTCAGATTCCTAGTTGTATGTTTAGTCCTTAGACTTGAGACATCAAAGATGTCTTGTTTGAGTACTTCATTCTTTGATACCAGACTTATATGTCTGGAAATTTTAAATCTAGTACAGCTGGTTATTGAGAATTGTACCTAACATTGCGAAGACAATTATGTATCAATAGAGGATCCACTCTTGGTATCACGAGAGGAATATCTCATGTGTTCTCACTCAGGCAAATCTCTGGCCAGGGTTGTTCATATTAAGAGAGATAAAAGTTCTCCAAGCGAATCCGATTAGAGTTGGACTCGAATAGATTCCGTATGAGGCTTGACAGTATCATGCCCCATATATGATCTTTGGGATATTAGATGATCGAGAGACTATAGATACATGGTAACTGAGGATAAACAAGTCTAATGGATTAGAACTCATATATCGTGTAGGGACTATGGCGTAGTGGTTTAATATAATTATAGTCGATGAGGTGAGTGAATCATTATTGGATAACAATTCATTGAGTCAAAAGAAATTCTAACAGATGTAACTCATAGCCAGCTCGGTATTGGGCCTAGAAGGTTGCACACATATGGTAGATGTTGCGACGAGTAGAGATGCAGATATAAGATATTTGTGGAGCCCCTATTTTATTGAATACTCAATAAGCCCATGTATTATTGGATTCTATGAATGAGATCCAATAAGAGTTAATAAGTGATTATGGATATAGATCTATTAATATAAAAAGCTTATATAATTTGATAGAGATCCGAACCCAATAGGGTAAGATCCATTAGGGATAAGATACTATGCACCTCTATAAATAGAAAGGACCTCAGGGCTTATAGGCTAGAGCTTTCTGTGGTCGCCCCTCTTATTCTCCTCTCCCTCCTTAGCCAACAGCCCTTGTTTGGGGTGTGTGGATAGCAAGAAGGGCTGACACCTTCCTGATCACAGTGTAGCTTTATGGTGCAAGCGGAGAGGAAGATCCTGTAGCGATTTGAGGAGTGTTGTCGTGTTTGCCACGCGGATCACCACTAGAGAGGAGGGCACATGCCGTTTTTCATCATCTCCTTTGGTTATGAGATTTTACGAGGATATATAATCTCCATAAGTATCGCCTCTAACACACGTTTTGCTTGTTGGACAATCTCAGATTGGGCATTATATACACAGTGAAAAACAAAACCAAAAATCAAATTTTCTAAAAAAAATATCAAGTCATCGTGCGATGATTGGTGTGCAAGAAAATCGTAAAACTGAAAAATTCTACATAACATATGTTAGATGTATTACGTGAGGAGATCGTATATCCTTATAAAATCTCAGATTCAAATGAGAGGATGAAGGAGGGTACATGACCCCTTCTCTAGTAGTATCCACACAGTGGAAGAAGCAACGATGCTCGTCTCTCGTAGCGTAGAAAACTCATAATTTTCATGCACCTTCTGCGTGACTTTTGCATACTACTTCACAGCAAGAACTCCTTTCTTCTTTGTTGTCCTCACATACCAAGGAGAGGGGTGATTGACTGTGAAGAAAAGAGAGGGAGGATAATAGGAGGGGGCAGCCAAAAGTGCAGCCTATCATCTTTCTTAGCTGCCCTTTTAAACCTTAATAGATATTGCCTTAGTGTAAATTTAATCTTTATCTAATTACCTTAATTCTTTGAATTATTGAATCTCTATCCAATAATCTCAATTTACCTTAAATTTGGTCTAATATAATGAATCCATTAATGTTGGGTCTAATCCAAAGAAATATGAGCTTATTAGATATCTCATATCCAATCTTCTATTCGTCATAATATCCACCATATATGTGTGACATTCTACTAGTTACAAGTAATATATCGGCCAATTATGTTAGTGATGACAGATGTGACACGTTATGCGATCTTTTTTACTTATTATTACTATTATCATATTCTCAATTTATATTATTTATTATATATAATGTGATATTTTAGATATGTTATTGTACAATAATCCTAAAATTATTAAAATTTAATTCATAAATATATTATGTGATACTTAATGTGATCTTAGATATTGTCTTTATATATACTTACATATAAATATCCAGCATTATTGATGTATCCATCTTTGATTGATTTTATTTTTGTATACGCTCTTGTAAAATTATAATTGTCAGTATCGAATATTTACAGCAAATAGAAACTCATTTACTATTCTTATAGCCCTAACACTTCGGTTAAATCATAGATATACCCTTCATCTTGATATTTTATCTCATGAAGTGATATGAAGAGGCGTTCGAACGTCACGCCTTATAAAACGGGGTTCAAAATTCCATAACCCTTCCGTCCACGCCTTCCAAGATCGATGGCCTTGGTGGGAGAGATAGGAGAGGAGGAATCGGGCTCCTCCGTTTGCAGTCACTGGTTCCTCCAACGTCGGCTTCAAGGTGTGCCCTCTTCTTCCTCCCATCCTCTCGCCTCCTTCCCTCCTCCCACTCCCGCTCCCGCTCCCGCTCCCGCTCAATTATGATTCCATCTTTTCCTTTCCGCTTGCATTCTCTCTCGGTCATAAGGTGAGATCTCTCCTTATCTCAACTGTCTATTAAGAGATGTGGATGGAAGGAGGCACCGGCCTTGCTGCACCGGGGCAGGTAAGGGTTCACTTCTTGGATCGTGATCTTCCTCTTGGTTTGACTGGCACATGCTTTTCCTTTTTTCCGCTGTGGATCAATATTATGCCATGATCAACAAATCTTTTTCAAGTTTTCTTGACTTATGAACCATGGTGCCATTTTGGTTGGTTTGGGTTCTTTCCCTGTCTTCTTACGACATTTATCTGTTTGATGCTAAAACAATTAAGGTTACGTGGATTTGTTGTTTTCATGACATTTTTTTCAGAAAACTAAAAGAAGCATACGCTACTATGCGTTTCTCAAGAAATCATGAGATTCTTTGAAATCTCGAAACCTTTTCACTTGCGGGGGGTTGTGATTGCTGGGACTGGGGATGATAAAATATTCTTCGTCTTACCACTCTTTGCAGAGAGTCTGATTCCAGAATTTGATACCATGGGCCACCTTACAGGTGCCCCATTATGGACTAAAGCATGATTCCATTCCACATTGAAATTGGTTTTGGTTACATCACAAGCACTGACAACATTTTTGACAATAATATTGGAGTAGTTAAAGGTGTAGGATTTTAATTTTAGCATTAATCATGTATAGGATTATGGTCCAAACGTGATCCAATTAGGTGGGATGGAAACTTTTTAATTTCTGCCCAAAATGAGAGCATGTGGTATTCAATCTTAAAGGGGTCTTAATCAAGAAATGAAAGTGTAGATAATATGGAAGGCTGAACAATTCTGATTTTCCACAAAACCTGGGAAATCATTCGGTTTCTACAGGTGGCCGTTTGGGATCCAAATTTTGGTGTTGTTACAAATCTTGATCCTGATTCGTTGGTTGAGAGTATCTGAAAGCTGATATTGTAAATAAGCGACACAAAAGTATAAAAGACTATATCAAGAAATCCGTAGGTTTTGAAAGGAAATTAATATAAACTATATGAAAAGAGTTTGATAGAATTTATTTTCCCTTTTGGGGTCAGAATGGAGAGGAAGATAGAATTAGGAGAGCATCCATACCCTTTCTCTTAGTTCTCTGCTTCGTTTCTATGGTTGTCTCAAACACTTTAATGAGATTTGTAATCTAAGCTATCCATCATGTCAAGTAAAAAATTTGTTACCTTCAACATAGGATCAGTAAAGCTGTAAAATAATGCCTAAAAACTGTATCATAGTCCCTACCTGAGCGAATTTATCATCTATATTTAACGTTTGAATTTCATTCTTTCATCTGGTTCACTACAAGGGAGACCAATGCCATTATCTTTTTTACTCAGTTAGTGTATGCTGGCCAAAGCTTAATCACATGTTTTTGCATCATCATGCAAGTCACAATTCTATTAGGTGCTTTCATAGAGAACTATTGCAACAATCTATACACACTTTAGATCTTCTTTGTGGATTCTACGGTATATCCTTTACTACCGAATAGTTAGGATATATATCAATATTTTTTCAAGCCTTTGTGTTTTTTAGTTCTCTATGTTCAAACATATTCTTCCATTACTGAATTATTCGATGACCAACATGAAATATTTTAAGTTCTTTTGAGCCTTCATGAAATACTGATGATTTCTGTGGTTTAATGTCTTGTATATTTGAGTTCTGAGTTCGTAATCAGTATGAATATCAATTCTCACCTAGCAATTTTAGCAATAGAATGTTATGAAAAGAAGAGAGGTCAAAACTTGAGGTGATTGTTGAAAGACACCTTTTTGCTATTTTTTTTCACCATAATATTGGTTAATACTTGCTTATGTGAGTTCTCAATTGTTAATTTTCTATTTGTTTGAATTCACCTCCTGAAATCCTAAATGCATTGAGGACTTTTATTTGTTCAATACCTTGAATATGTTTTCTGCTATCAATATTTTGCTCTTTGGTCTTTCAACTCTTTAGTTACTATCACTTAATGACAGAGATGCATGAATGCATTTAATTGTGGTATGCTTGAAACCAATGTTCAGGACTTGCAATCCGAGAAAGAAAATGCAAGTCCTCGAATAGAATAAGGAAGATATAGCAAGAAGAGAGCAAGGTTTGCAATTTCGACCTGTACTGCCCGGTACGGGCGGTACATACTGGTCCGCCAGGTTACTGGTACACGGACCGCCTGCTACCCGGGCGATTTCGTCAAAAATCGGCCGTCGGCGGTGGATTGAGGAAGAAAAAGGGAAGAAGAAGAGGAAAAGGAAAAAAAAAAGAAGAGGGGAAGAAAGAATACCTTGCCAGCGTTGTCCTCGCCCGCCTGCCGTCGCCGCCCGCGGGTCGCCTGCGGCCGCGACCGCGGCTGCTTTTTCTCCTGCGCGAGGAGACGCGACCCGCGGGCGGCGACCTCGGCCGGTTTTTCTCCTGCGCGAGGAGACGGAGCGTCTCCCCGTGCGAGGAGACAGATCGAGGCGACGTAGCCCCCCTTTTCTTCTTTTTTTTAATATTTTAATATTTTAATATTATATTGTATAATATTATATTATAAAAATATTATATTATATTTTAATACCGGGTGGTACGCACTGTGCATACCGCCCAGTATGGGTCCCGTACCGGTACCGACAATATGTTGGTACACCGGTACGGACCGGTAAGTAAAACCTTGGAAGAGAGGATGATAAAAGAGACAAAATTAAATGAGCCTTCTTCAGGGAATTCTGGCCAGACAATGTGGATACAATTCACTTGTTTGCTCAGCCAAAGGAGTTCTGGCCAGACAACTTTTGTCATGTTGCTTCTCTCTGAAAAGCTAGATTACACTTTACATTACATTTCAGTCTCATGATCTGTTGTATTATCAAATAATCTTGGCATCTAGTTAAACTCGATGGGACTAATTTGATTTTTCAATCCGTGTTTCCTTTTATATGGATTTTTCTTTGGGCTTTTCCGTTAGTAATCTATTGTATTGATGCACTACATTTTTTGGTAGTGTGTCTGATGATGTCAGTCTGATTGCTGTTCCTAATGGCCACCATAATTCAAGTGCATTAGAAAATCATCAGCTGTATTAGACTTCTTTTTTATAGATTGTTCTAGACATGTAGTTCATTATTGAGTACTATAATATGTATTCTTCTCCTGCTCAGATGAACCTTAGATATGAGGTAAAAGAATCAGATGCCATAAATAATTCTGCAGATTGAACATATGGCCATGATTTTGTTTTTGAGTGGTTATTCATTTCCTAGTCAATTTATTTGTGTTAGGTGTGCCCTGCTTAGGTGAACCTTGTACAAGGCAAAAGGAACACCATTATGGACAACAAATTGAACGGATGGTAATGTTTTCATGTTTGAAGTAGTTCTTCATCTCTTGTTCAATCTGTTTGTTTTCTTTAGTAGCTTCCTTGTCTCCGAAGCTCCTGAAAGGTGGTCAACATGCTCGTTTGACCAAGTTCATCGATAAAATTACTATGTAATGGCTTGGCAACTAAAAACCCATGCTGAGGAACATATCTATGACTTCTGGAACTTTCTTTTAGTTATATAGGAGCTTAGATGATGAGTTATATCACTGACTGTTTTACTTGTTAGGTTTTTGGAGTCCACAAACTGTAAAACAGTTATTCATGCTAGCATCTTAAGGAATATTGTGGCAGATGTAAATGCCGTAATTTTAATGAACAATACTTGCACATCTTTGGTAGTCTGATTCAGTATTCCTCGCCAGAGGTTTGATAAATCAGTGTTAGCTAATCATAGACCATGGCCAACTTTTTATCTCATTATAAAAAAAGAATATATCTGGTATTCCATATCTTTGTCAATACAAAGTCTGTATATATATATCCGGAATTTTATGCAGTTAAAGGTTGATTAGAAATTCATTTATGCTTTTGTTCATAGTATGTAGCCCATAAAGTAGAGATTATATCGTGAATGTTATCTTTAAGAATTGGACTTGCAAGTTGCTGCAATATGTTCAGATGTTTCTGTAAATTGAATTATCCTTGATGAGGATGTTATCGATCGTTGTCAATTCACATGGATTTTAAAAGATATATAACTTTTTGCTTAAAGTATTATCCAGACCTTGGTTGATTAAAGTAGATGCATGGTGGTTCTCAAGTTCAAATTAATGATTTTATGTATTACAAACTGTGATTTTAGCTATGAAGTAATTTTTGGACATGTTAATGATGTATATAAAATACTTGTGCAGCAAGTTGTCATTTTTTTTCTTATTTTACAATCAAGGGTAAAATGTATGTCTTATTTTGATCTTTGTGTACAGAATAAAAAAGTTGTCCGAACTCTGAAGTACATCATTCATCATCAGATGAATCTAAGGAAGATTGATAAAAAAGTTTCTCTTAGGGCTTCCTGCTTGTTCTAGTATCCTGCAAGATCTAGATTATCTAAATATGGATTTTTTAAATATCGACAGAGTTGATGAGTGATTCATATTGATAAGAGACATTTTTGCAATGTTTTAGGGATCTCGGAAGAAAAATCAATGCACAAAGTACACCAAACTGCTTAACATGGAAGCTTGTCCACCATTGCCCGCATGACCATCAGATAAGGACATGTTGCTGCCCAAATCAGAAATAATCCGTTTTGAAAACATTAAAGAGATGACATATATGTCTAAATTCATCTATCGCCACACGGACAAAAAAGAAGCAAGATGAATGGACAAGATTTTCACATCTGAGGAAGAGAAGGAATTTTCATTCCTGAAAATGAGGCACTACTTTCCCTGAATAAGGCAGAAACCTAATGGTAATGCCTCCACGAACATATTTAAATATATAGGTATGCCCTCACTTACAGTGTTAATATAGTTTTTCATGAGTAACATTTAACAACTTAACCTAGCTCATCAATGAATTGCTTAACAGGAATGACATCCCTAATGCCCAAATCCCCTCTATCCTTAGAGCTTTGTCCTCTATCCTTGACAGTATAGTAGAGTTGAGGATGTTTTGCAAATTGTGAAATGTCTTTTATTTTTGGAGGTTTGCCAGGATTGAGGGGAAGGTTTTTTTGGTCTTTTTAGGTTTGTAAAGGTTTTTTAGGTCATTTTAGGTTTGTAAAGGTTTTTAGGTCTCTAATTTTTTTTTTTTTTTTTTCACGTTTTGACTCCAATGTATATAGAATTTGATATCTGGGACAAACTTTTGATGCAAAAATGCACGTTCGTAATTTACATTTCTTTCTTTTATGAATAAAATTAACTATTGCTATTGTTTCTTATAAAATAATTTTTCATTAGTGTAGTTTTATTTTTAGTTTTTTTGGATAGTATTATGCCTGGTTGGCTTATGACAATTGTATAATGTTTATTTTTGGCTTTAATTTTAAATGCATTTTCAAGGATATGTTCAAGGGCATTGCATTTTCAAGCCTACCAACAGCACATCATTCACTTCAAGTGAGGCTGTCTTGTATATGAAATAATTGTAGGTGTCAAATATATATGGAAGCTCTGCTTGGTTATGCCACTGTAAGTTGTTTAGCTTTTTCATCAGATTGGTTTGGTATCTCTTCTGTCAATTTCTAAGTTTTATGTATTGGTTTACCTTAATTCTTTCTTGCTGTTTAAATTTAGCTCTACTTGATTATGTCAAATCAGTTCTTTTACATAATCTAGTATATGAAATTTAAAATTTGACAATTTTTGTTGGTGGTGGACAAGTTTTGTTCTTTAAGTGATGCTTTTCTTAAATTAGCTGAATGTTTTAACATTTTCCCTATGTCCTTTGTTTTTTGCCTGTAATATGTTGCCAACTCCATTATCTCGGTTACTGAGACAAGACAGGTAACATCAATAATTGCAATATTTAAATCCTATCTCTTAGTATAATTAATAAACCACAGATTCTATTTATTATTCCTAGATTTTATGTTTAAACTTTATCTAAGGATTTCAAGGTTCTTCCTACTCTTTATAGGTCTGTAAAGTATTTCTAGGTTTGTATATATTTTAATTGTTTCCCTGGTTGGCTTCAACGTACAAAGAATATCTGTCTATGATGTCCGTGAAAAACTTTTATGAATAAAATTAATTTAACTTAGGGAGGCAAAAAAAGCATGCTCTTAGTTTAACTTTTATGAATAAAATTAATTTTTGCTGTTTTTTCTCTTAAAATATTTTTTCATTAGTGTAGTTGTCTCCCTTTGTTGATATTAGGAATGAAACAGTAAAAGTATACTATTAAAAATCCCAACTATTTGGGGTTGGGAATATGCAAAACATTAGTGTCGGAATTCTTTCTTTTTGCAGATGATGTTTTATGGTGTAATATTAGATGTTTATCACCAATCCTTTTCGCTAGCAACATTTTTAAGTTATAAGTTTCTTTTTTGTGTGTTCATAATTAAAAAAAGAAGCTGGATGAGTTGGTATTACGGAGCCACATTTGAAAGTGCATCGACATAAACTACGATGACAGAATTGATCATATTTTGGTATCTTTAGGCACATCTGAGCGTGTTTCTAATTTTTTGATCTTTAAAGTTTAATCCTTGGAATGCTTGGTTCGCTTATGAAAATTGTATACTATCTATTGTTTACATTAATTTTAAGAGCATTTTTAAGGCCATGTTCAAGGGCATTGCATTTGCAAGCCATGATTTTGTTTTTGAGTGGTTATTCATTTCCTAGTCAATTTATTTGTGTTAGGTGTGCCTTGCTTAGGTGAACCTTGTACAAGGCAAAAAGAACACTATTATGGACAACAAATTGGACGGATGGTCATGTTTTCATGTTTGAAGCAGTTCTTCATCTCTTGTTTAATCTGTTTGTTTTCTTTTGTAGCTTCCTTGTCTCCCAAGCTCCTGAAAGGTGGTCAACATGTTCTTTTGACCAAGGTCATCGATAAAATTTCTATGTAATGGCTTGGCAACTAAAAATCCATGCTGAGGAACATATCTATGACTTCTGGACTTTTCTTTTAGTTATATAGGAGCTTAGATGATGAGTTATATCACTGACTGTTTTACTAGTTAGGTTTTTGGAGTCCACAAACTGTAAAGCAGTTCTTCATGCTAGCATCTTAATGAATATTGTGGCAGATGTAAATGCCGAAAGTTTAATGAACAATACTTGCACATTTTTGGTAGTCTGATTCAGTATTCCTCGCCAGAAGTTTGATAAATCAGGGTTAGCTAACCATAGCCCTTGGCCAACTTTTTATCTCATTATAAAAATAGAATATATCTGGTATTCCATATCTTTGTCAATACAAAGTCTGTATATATATATCTGGAAGTTTATGCAGTTAAAGGTTGATTAGAAATTCATTTATGCTTTAGTTCATAGTATATAGCCCATAAAGTAGAGTGTATATCATGAATGTTATCTTTCAACGTTGGACTTGCAAGTTGCTGCAATATGTTTGGATGTTTCTGTAAACTGAATTATCCTTGATGAAGATGTTATCGATTGTTGTCAATTCACATGGATTTTAAAAGATATATTAGAGAAAAAAAATCTTAATTACCAAAACTGATTTAATTAACCTTAGGGATGTTGGATTATCAACTTGATTGTTCTGATATTTGATGTCAAGTATGCTTTGTAAGTTTGTATAGCATCATTCAAATAGTTATATTTGATTTAAACACTAGGGAAGATTTGTGTTGCATGAAATGCTTGGGCTGGCTGCAAGGTGTCTTGCATATGGGGAATGAGGTACGTAGATAACAATTTACTTGCACTGATGGTGTTCTATGAGGCCTTTTTCATTGTCGCGAATTGTGAGAAATTAGTTTGTAGCAAACGAATTTTTATAGGAAAAATTAGCTTTTCTTATGAGCATGTAGGTATAATTAGTAAGAAAATAGAAGAGTATAGGGATGGAGAGGAACACTTGAGAAGTAATTTAGTCATTCAAGCTACTTAACTTTATTATGCTCTTAAAATAATGGTCTATTCTATCTAAATTTCAGCCGACATTTCAGAATTCTTAGAATTCAGTTTTTTTGATCGGGAAAATAATTAGGTGACGGCTCGCGGGCGGCGAGGGTGCACGGGCGAGGTACTTTTTCTCTTCTTCTTTCTTCTTCTTCTCCTCTTCTTCTTTCTTCTTTGCCTCTTCTTCTTCTTCCTCTATCGACCGCCGACGGTCGATTTCTCCTTCAAATCGATATGTACTAGGCAGTACGGGCCTTACTGCTCGGTAAGTAAACCCTTGATTTAACGTTTGAATTTCGTTCTTCATCTGATTCACTACAAAGGAGACTAATGCCATTGTTGCAATAGTCCTCAGTTATTGTATGCTGGCCAAAGCTTAATCACATGTTTTTGCACCATTATGCAAATCACAATTCTATTAGGTGCTTTCATAGAGAACTATTGCAACAATATATACACCCTTTAGATCTTCTTTGTGGATTCTACAGTATATCCTTTTCTACCAAATAGTTAGGATACATATCCTTATTTTTTCAAGCCTTTGTGTTTTTTAGTTCTGTATGTTTAAACATATTCTTCCATTACTGAATTATTCGATAACCAACATGAAATATTTTAAGTTCTTTTGAGCCTTCATGAAATACTGATAATATCTGTGGTTTAATGTCTTGTATATTTGAGTTCTGAGTTCGTAATAAGTATGGATATCAATTCTCACCTAGCAATTTTAGCAATAGGATGTTATGAAAAGAAGAGAGGTCAAAACTTGAGGTAATTGTCGAAACAGTGATTAAAAAAGCGCTAGGCGCCAGGGTCGCAAAACGCCCGAGGCGCCAAAATATTTGAAAATATATAATATAATTAATAAATATAATTATTTAAATAAAAATGTCATACTATACTGTTAATATTTAATATACATTACACTGTTAACAGTATATTAACAATATACTATAACAGTTCATTAACAGTATACTGTTAATATTTAATATACATTATACAATATACAGTATACTGTTAATATATTGTTAAGTGTTAACAGTATATTAACAGTATACTATTATACTGTTAACAATATAAGATATGGTTAATAATTAGTTATAATAATTAATCAACTTAACAGTATATAGTATACTGTTAAGTGTTAATATACTGTTAACAGTATAGATGACGAGCTGACCTGATCGCGAGAGGAGTAGCAGCGACAGCGACGGCGGCAAGCGACAGCAGTGACGGCGAGGAGCTGCAGCGAACAACGGCGAAGAGAAAGCCTGGTGTTGGCGACGTAATCCAAGCGACAGCGAGGCGGCGAAGACAGCAGCATCGACACCAAATACGGTAGCGGCGAGATGCTAATCAAAGCGACAGCGACGGCGGCGAAGACAACAGCAGCGTGGCGGCGAAGACAGTGGCAGCGACACCAAATACGGCAGCGGCTAGATGCTAATCCCGATTAGGGTTAACGGGAAATATATTGTTGCGTTAGTTGGTTCGATTGAACCAACTAACGCGACTGATCGAACCAGAGCTAAAAGCCTGGTTCGGTCGACTATATTAAACCGGGCGCTCGCCCGAATCGCCCGTCGCTTGGGTGTAGATTGAGGTGCTCGGGCCTCGCCTCGCCTCGCCCGGGCGCTTAGGCGTGCGCCCGAGTGTCTATTTAAAACGCTGTGTCGAAAGACACTTTTTGCTGTTTTTTCTCACCATAACTTGCTTATGTTAGTTCTCAATTGTTAATTGTCTATTTGTTTGAATTCACCTCCTGAAATCTTAAATGCATTGAGGACTTTTATTTGTTCAATACCTTGAATATGCCTAGTGCTATCAATATTTTCCTCTTTGGTCTTTCAACTCTTTAGTTACTATCACTTAATGATAGAGATGCATGAATGCATTTAATTGTAGTATGCTTGAAACCAATGTTCAGGACTTGCAATCCGAGAAAGAAAATGCAAGCCCTCGAATAGAATAAGGAAGATACAATAAGAAGAGAGGATGATAAGAGAGACGGAAATTAAATAAGCCTTCTTCTGGGAGTTCTGACTAGACAATGTGTATATAATTCACTTGTTTGCTCAGCCAAAGGAGTTCTGGCCAGACAACCTTGGTTTGTAGCAAACGGATTTTGATAGGAAAAATTAGTTTTTTCTTAAGAGCATGTAGGTATAATTAGTAAGAAAATAGAAGAGTAGAGGGACGGAGAGGAACACTATTATTATGTTCCTATCTAAATTTCAGCTGAAACTTTAGAATTCTTAGAATTCAGTTTTTGATCAGGAAAATAATTAGGTGACTGCTGCTTATCATTATTAAATTAAAAATGGTATTGACTTTTATTGTTTTTTACTAGATATTTTAATTACACAAACATGTAATGCTAGTAACTGCACTCTTTGCTCAGGCAAAGTTCCCCTTTGATCTTGTGATTTGTCTGAGAGATGCATGACGACTTACATAGTATATAACTTTTGCTTAAAGTATTATCCAAACCTTGGTTGATTAAAATAGATGCATGGTGGTTCTTAAGTTCAAATAAATGATTTTATGCAAGGTTTGCAATTTCGTCCTATACCGCCTGGTACGGGCGGTACATACCGGTCCGCCAGGTTACCGGTACGCGGACCGCCTGCTACCGGGCGGTCCCGTTAAAAATCGACTGTCGGCGGCCGATTGAAGAAGAAATTGACCGTCGACAGTCGATTGAGAGAGAAATCGATCGTCGGCGGTCGATTGAGGAAGAAAAAGGGAAGAAGAAGAGGAAAAGAAAAAGAAAAAAGAATACCTCGCCCGTCTACCGTCGCCCCCTTTTCTTTCTTTTTTTAATATTTTAATATTGTAATATTATATTATATAATATTATATCATAAAAAATATTATATTATATTTTAATACTGGGCGGTACACATTGTGCATACCGCCTGGTACGAGCCCCGTATCGGTACCAACAATATATCGGTACATGGTATGGACTGGTAAGTCAAACCTTGATTTTATGTACTATAGACTATGATTTTAGCTGTGAAGTAATTTTTGGACATGGTAATGATGTATATAAAATATCTGTGCAGCAAGTTGTCAGTTATTTTCTTATTTTACAAGCAGGGGTAAAATGTATGTCTTATTTAGATCTTTATGTACAGAGTAAAAAAGTTGTCCGAACTCCGAAGTACATCATTCATCATCAGATGAATATAAGGAAGATTGATAAAAAAGTCTCTTAAAGCTTCTTGCTTGTTCTAGTATCCTGCAAGCTCTAGATTATCTAAATATGGATTTTCTAAATATCGACGGAGTTGACGAGTGATTCATTTTGATAAGAGACATTTTTGCAATGATTTAGGGATCTCGGAAGAAAAATCAATGCACAAAGTACACCCAACTGCTTAACATCGAGGCTTGTCCACCATTGCCTGCATGACTATCAGATAAGGACATTTTGCAACCCAAATCACAAATAATCTTTTTCGAAATCATTAAAGAGATGACATATAGGTCTAAATTCATCTATCGCCACACGGACAAAAAAGAAGCAAGATGAATGGAGAAGATTTTCACATCTGAGGAAGAGAAGGAATTTTCATTCCAGAAAATGAGGCACTGCTTTCCCTGAATAAGGCAGAAACCTCCTGGTAATGCCTCCACGAAGACATTTAAATATATAGGTAGGCCCTCACTTACATTGTCAATATAATTTTTCATGAGTAGCATTTAACAACTTAACCTAGCTCATCAATGGATTGCTTAACAGGAATGACATCCCTAATGCCCAAATCCCCTCTATCCTTAGAGCTTTGTCCTCTATCCTTTGCAATATAGTAGATTTGAGGATGTTTTGTAAATTGTGAAATGTCTTTTATTTTTGGAGCTTTGCCAGGAATGAGGGGAAGGTTTTTTTAGTTCTTTTTAGGTTTGTAAAGGTTTTTTAGGTCTTTTCAGATTTGTAAAGGTTTTTTAGGTCTGTCAATTTCGTTATTTTTTTCACTTGTTGACTCCAATGTATATAGAATTTGATGTCTGTGAGAAACTTTTGATGCAAAAAAGCATGCTCATACTTTTCATTTCTTTCTTTTATGAATAAAATCAACTATTGCTATTGTTTCTTATAAAATATTTTTTCATTAGTGTAGTTTTCTTTTTAGTTTTTTTGGATAGTATTATGCTTGGCTGGCTTATGACAATTGTATAATGTCAATTTTTGGCTTTAATTTTAAATGCATTTTCAAGGGCATGTTCAAGGGTATTGCTTTTTCCAGCCTTCCAACAGCACATCATTCACTTCAAGTGAGGCTGTCTTATATATGAAATAATTGTAGTGGACAAATATATATGGAAGCTCTGCTTGATTATGCCACTAAGTTTTGCTTTTTCATCACATTGGTTTGGTATCACTTCTGCTAATTTCAAAGTTGTATGTATTGGCTTACCTTAATTCTATCTTGCTATTTAACTTTAGCTCTACTTGATTATGTCAAATCAGTTCATTTTACATAATCTAGTATATGAAATTTTTAAATTTGGCAATTTTTGTTGGTGGTGGGCAAGTTTTTTCTTTAAGTGATGCTTTTCTTAAATTAGCTGAATGTTTTAACATTTTTTCCTATGTCTTTTGTTGTTTGCATGTAATATGTTGCCAACTCCATTATCTCGGTTACTGAGACAAGACAGGTAACATCAATAATTGCAATATTCAAATTCTAGATCTTAATATAATTAATAAACCACATTCCATATATTATTACTAGATTTTCTATTCAAACTTTATCTAAGGATTTCAAGGTTCTTCCTACTCTTTATAGGTTTGTAAAGTTTTTCTCGTTTTGTATATATTTTATTTTTTTGCCGGGTTGGCTTCAACGTATAAAGAATATCTGTTTATGATGTTCGTGAGAAACTTTTGAGGCAAAAAAAGCATGCTCGTAGTTTAACTTTTTCTCTTTTTTGAATAAAATTAATTTTTGCCATTTTCTCTTAAAATATTTTTTTATTAGTATAGTTGTCTCCTTATTATCACGGGCTTAGCTGATTTTGCTTAAGCCGTGCGACACCAAAGCGTGTCCGTCCGCAAAGATCAGCCTTCCTCGAGATCTCCTAGGGTCACTTAGACTTACAAAAGAGAAAACGGGCCAGAAGAAGCAATTCTAACGAGTTCCACAATCAACTGCTCAAGCAAACACTTTATAAAGCCAGATACAAATTACACTCATGGACATTACAAACTCAGAGAGGTTGCACACAAAGGATAATGGTTCGTTAGAAACCGAAGTTCCCACAAGTGCTTACAATACACACTCATATTTACAAGCCAAAATCGACCACAAAGCAAACCAAACTAGGGCTGTCTATTGCAAGCCCGCTACTTGCTGTACAAGTTATGTACACAAACTGAAGGACACGGACAAACATGAGCATTTCATCGAACACCTTGTTTACATTGTTATCCGTGACACTATGTTGATGATAGGAATGAAACAGTAAAAGTATACTATTAAAAATCCCAACTATTTGGGGTTGGCAATATGCAAAACACTAGTATCGGAATTCTTTCTTTTTTGCAGATGTCGTTGTATGGTGCAATATAAGATGTTTATCACCACTCCTTTTCGCTTGCAACAATTTTAAGTTATAAGTTTCTTTTTTTTTGTTCCTAATTAAAAAAATAAGGTGCATGAGTAGTTATTACGGAGCCACATTAGAAAGTGCAATGACATAAACTACGATGATAGAATTGATCATATTTTGGCATCTTTAGACACATCTGAGCCACCTTATGTGTTTCTAATTTTTTGATCTTTAAAGTTTAATCCTCGGAACATGGTAATTGTGCTTGAATGTTAAGAATCATCTTTTGTTTTAGTTTTTGGGTCATATGTTAATGTTGAATTATGCTTGGTTCGTTTATGAAAATCGTATACTATCTATTTTTTACATTAATTTTAAGAGCATTTTTAAGCCTTCAGACAACACATTATTCACTTCAAATGAGGGTATCTGATATTGTCATATTTTTTAGTTATTGTGTATATCAAACCATTATAGTTGTCAAATATATACGGAAGCTCTTCTTGATTATACCACTGTAAGTTGTTTAGCTTATTCAGCAAATTGGTTTGGTATCTCTTTGCCAATTTCAATGTTGTATGTATTGGTTTACCTTAATTATTTCTTCCTATTTATCTTTGAACAAAATCAGTTCCTTTTACATAATCTAATATATGACAATTTTTTCAATTTGACAATTTTTGTTACGGGGAGAAGAAACGAGGCGACGTTTCCTTGGAGATGTCGCCCTTTTTTATTTTTTTAACTTATATATATATATCGAGTGGTACGCGCCCTTTTTTATTTTTTAACTTATATATATATATCGAGTGGTATGCCCAAGCGTACCACTCGATACCCCCATATCGTACCAAGTTGAGCTCGATATGTTGGTACGATACGAGATAATGGATCTTGATTGTTAGTACCTCATTTGGTTACAGTATAATGCAAGGTTCGTTGTACTAGTCCGTATCGACGTATCGAGCTTAGCTCGATTTATATATAATATAATAATATAATATAATGCTGGTACCGAGCGGTACATATAGGCATACCACTCGATATATATAATATAATATAATATAATATAATATAAATTAAAAAATAAAAAAGGGGTGACGTCGCCTCGTTCCTTCTCACTACACGGGGAGACGTTTCTCCCTACACGAGGAGAAGAAATCGCCCATGGGTAACGGATCGCGCAAGCGAAGAGCAGCACCAGTCTCCAAGTTCTTCTCCTCCCTCTTCTCTGTCTTCTTCTCCCCTCTTCTTCTTTCACCCTCCCTCAGCTCAACTGCTCGAAATCGTCCGTTGGTAGTCGAAATCGACTATTACAACCCTACAACTGTCGGCAACGGTTGAAATTGATCCTTACCGACCGATTTCGGGTGGTAACGGGGTGGAAACAACCCCAATTGGCGGTACCGCCCGATAGCGGGCGGTCCGCGTACCGGTCAGCTGGCGAACTAGTACCTACCACCTAGTACAGGCGGTATCGATCGGTATTGCATTCCTTGGTATAATGTCTATGTTTGTTTTTTGGCTCCTTGTTGGTGCTAACGTCACTGAACAATTGTCTTGTATAACACTAGAATCTAAATTGCTTTTTCTTTCTATCTTTTAGGGTATTGAATGGTTTAGGCACTTTGCATTCACAAGATGCACTTCTTTTGCTTTTATGGTATGTTATGTGATCTTATCAGTTCCACCCATTTAATAGGGGTGAAAGTCCTTTCGAATTATGTTGTAGGCTAAGGTTCATCGAATCGGTTCGTATCGGAATATCGAGATTTTTTCAGTATGGTATGGTACCCGATACCGGATGGTACGCACAGTGCATACCGCCAGGTACATTATAATATAATTTAATATTTTTTATAATATAATATAATATATATTAGAAAAACATATCTAGAATATCCGGCGATGATATCCGTGAGAAACTATTGATGCAAAAAAACATGCTCGTAGTTTAAATTTCTTTCTTTTTATGAATAAAATTAACTTTTGCTATTTTTCTCGGAAAATATTTTTTCGGTAGTGTCGTTGTCTCCCTATGTTGCTATTAGGAATCAAGCAGTAATAGTATACTATTAAAAATACCAATTATTTGGGATTGGCAATATGCAAAACACGAGTGTTGGAATTCTTTCCTTTTGCAGATGTTGTTGTATATTGCAATATTTAGATGTTTATCACCAATCCTTTTCGCTTGCAATATTTTGAAGTATGTTCGTAATAGAAAAAAAGAGGCTGCATGAGTAGGTATTACCAAGCCACAATAGAAAGTGTATTGGCATAAACTACTATGACAGAATTGACCATATTTTGGCATCTTTAGACATATCTGATCCATCTTATATGTTTTCGGTTCTTTAGAAAATTATGCTTGGTTGGGTTATGATAATTGTATATTATCTATTTTTGACTTTAATTTTAAAATCGTTTTCAAGGGCATGTTTAAGGGCATTGCATTTTGAAGCCATCCAACCGTGCATCATTCACTTCATGTGAGGATGTCTTATATTGTCATATTTTTTAGTTCATGTATATATGAACAATTATACTTATCAAATATATATGGAAGCTCTAATTAACTATGCCACTGTAAGTTGTTTAGCTTATTTAACAATTGGTTTGGTATGTCTTTTATCAATTTCAAAGTTGTATGTATTGGTTTGCCTTAATTTTTTCGTGCAATTTATCCTTGAACAAATCAGTTCCTTTTACATAATCTAGTGTACTTAGTTTGAAAATTTTGCTTGAAGTAAAAATCGAACTGAAAGCATTTTTCATCAAGATAAAGTTAGAGAGCGATTTAACTTAAGAACGAATGAAGAATATCAATTTAGCTATGAAATGCTAAAATAAAAAGCAAGTAAAGAAGGCTCACAAAGTTTATAGTGGTTAGGTCAAAAGCTTGACCTACGTCCACTTCCTGAGTCCTTCGTTGAGGCCTGTCAATTAATGATCTTCCACGGGTGAAGATCAAAACCCCTTACACTTTTCTCCTTTTTACAGGTTTAGGAGATAACCTTTTTAATTCTCTCAGCCCTCTCTTAAACAAAAACTACACTTAATGAAAAGAGAGGGAGCTCTCAAGGAATTATAACAACGTTTTCATAAGTTCTTCGCTCTTGATTCTTGCACCTTCAAGCAAGAATGGGTGAGGTATTTATAGGCCTCAAATAGCTCAGGAATGGAGCCAAAATTCTCGGAGACTGTCTTTATTTATTCTATGTCTTCGAAGACTGTGTCTTCTCGGAGACTATGTCTTCGAAGACTATGTCTTTCCTGACCTTAGGTCAATGAGATGAGCTCAACCTAAGCTCAAATCTAACTCAAAGTGGACTTGGTTGCCTCACATTAAGTTAATTTAGATTTCTCTAAATCTAACTCAATTAGGACTCAATTACGATGCTAACTACGAGACACTACACAATTACAATCGTTCTTGTCTGGTATGTCAATTGATCTTCCGAACTCTCGGTGAACTTCTCGGCATCCTCTGGGCAAACTCCCGGCGAGTCTCTTGATCATTTTCCTATGAACTCCCAGCGTACTCCCAGCGAGCTCCCGATCACCTTCGGCTAACTCCTGGCAAGCTCCCACTGTATCGTTCGAACTTGGCCCGATGCTCGAACTTGACTCCGGCCCAACATTCGATTGTATTGCATTTTCACCGTCGTAGTTAATCTTGCATCACTCATCTCTAACACACAAGTTAGATCATAAAACCATCAATTGATTTCATTATCAAAATCAGAGATTCAACAATCTTTCCCTTTTTGATGATGACAACCAATTGATGACAGGAGTTAACCTTATCTCCTTCTATGTATATGTCCTAGGATAAATAGAGCAAACTTGCATTCAAAAGAACCCATCATTTTTTAATTAATGTATAGCATTTTGACAATATTGAAATTTTCACAATTTAACCATTCATGATATCATACATGATAAAATTTTTAAAGCATTCTTTTTTTGGTATCACATGATAAATAATTTCAACCAATATGTTTCACATAATAAAAATTTCAAACATTCACTTTATGCCGTCAATAATGATACCATATATGATAGCATTTTCAAAACAACATTTATCTTAGAATCACATAAAGATTTCAAACATTTCAAAGATCTTAAAATAAATATCTTTCTTATGTCATCAATTATGTCATTTCTCCCCCTTTGTCATCAAGAAAAAGGAGAAATGCTCAATTATATTTGAACAATTTCTTTAAACATTTATCACAACATTTAGCAGAGGGGAAGTTAGTCCATTACTCCCCCTTAGTAAAATAAGAAGAAGACTAAAGATAGAATTTAATTCCTTTTTTTCCCTTTTGTAAAATAAGAATGATAAGATAGAATGTTGGGCCGGTGTCATGTTCGGGCATCGGGTCAGGATTTGAACGATGTAGTGGGAACTCGTTAGGAGATCTCCAGAAGCTCGTCGAAAGTGATCGAGGGCTTGCCAGGAGTTCGCCGAAGGTGATCGGGAGCTTGCCGGGAGTCCGTCGAAGGTGATCGGGAGCTTGTCGGGAATGCATCGGGAGTTTGCTGGAAGATGATCAAGAGCTCGTTGAGATTCGTTGGAGGAGGATGCTTGGAAGTTTGTTGGGAGTTCGAAAGATCGATTGACATGTCGAACAACAAGAATGATTGTATTTGTGTGCCTTAGTGTGTCATAGTTAGCATCATATGTTTTGAGTTCTAATTGAGTTAAATTTGGAAGAAATCCAAATTAACTCAATGTGAGGCAACAGGAGGTACAAGTAGGGTACGAAACAATAAGGGGAGAAGTACTATTCTAGGATTCCTGGTGGTGGTACCGTCGTCGCCCAGTTTTTTGGGCGGTTGCCGACGGTGGTACCACCAGTACCCAGTTTCTCCGAGAAAGGATGGATTTTGGCTCCATTCTTTGAAACCAATTGGGATCTATAAATACTCTAAGTTTTCTTGTTTGGAGAAGTAAGAATGTGAAAAAAAAGAGGTGAAAATCTTGGTTAAAAGTTGTGTAATTTGAGAGCTTTTCTTGAGTATTTCAAAGTACAAAGTGAGTCTAAAGGAAGAGAGAAAAATTTATAAAAGGTTTCTCTCCTGAACTTGTGAATAGGAGATAAGTGTAAGGGGTTTGATCTTCACCTATGGAAGAAGATCATTAGTGGACATCGACGGGCCTCGACGAAGGAGGACTCCGAAAGTGGAGGTTTTGGCCGAACCACTATAGATTGTGTGCCGTTTTTCCTCGTTCTTTATTTTGGCATTCATTAGCTAAATCGAGATATTTTTTCCGGTCTTAACTTTAAATCTCTCGCGTATTTGATTTCAACGAATTCCAAAAGAAACAATTTCGATTTTAGTTCTTACTTCGAGCAAAATTTTCAAATCAAGTTTTACTTAACACTTGTACTAATTCACCCCCATCTTAGTGCCAACTTGATCCTAACACCAAGGGCATTGAGAATATTGTCATATTTTTTAGTTCATGTATATATTAAGCCATTGAAGTTGTTAATTATATATGGTAACGCTCCTTGATTATGCCACTGTAAGTTGTTTAGCTTATTTAACAAATTAGTTTGGCATCTCTTCTCCATTTTCAATGTTGTAAGTACTGTTTTACCTTAATTCTTTCTTGCAATTTGTTCTTGAACAAATCAGTTCCTTTTACAAAATCTAGTATATGAAATTTTTTAAATTGACAATTTTGTTGGTGGTGGGCATGGTTTGTTCTTGTAGTGATGCTTTTATTAAATTAGCTCTACTTTTTAACATTTTTTCTATGTCCTTTGATGTTTGCACTTAATATGTTGCCACCAGGACCATGAATAGTAACTCCATTATCTCGGTTAAGATAGGTACCATCAAAATTCCAATGTTAAAATGCTAGCACTTTATATAATTACTAAACCACATACTCCATATATTATTCCTTAATTTTCTGTTCGAACATTATCTATAAGGATTTCTAGGTTCTTCCAACTCTTTTTAGGTTTGTAAAGTTTTTTTATTTTAAATTTTTTTTTCCTGGTTTGACTTCAACAGATCTAGAATATCTCTTTATCATGTCCATTAGAAAATTTTGATCCAAATAATCATGCTCGTAGTTTAAATATTTCATTTACGAATAAAATTTTTTGCTATTTTTTCTCTTAAAATATTTTTTTCTTCTGTGTAGTCTCCCTATACTATTAAAAATCCTAACTATTTGGGGTTGACAATAAGAAAAACACTAGTGTTGGAATTCTTTCCTTTTGCAGATGATGTTGTATGGCACAATATTTAGATGTTTATCTCAATTCGCTTGGAACATGTTTAAGTTATAAGTTTCCTTTTGTGTGTTCGTAATGAAAAAGGGAGGCTCCATGAATAGATATTACTAAGCCACATTAGAAAGTGCAGTGGCATAAATTATCATGACAGAATTGATCATATTTTGACATCTTTAGACACATCTGAGTCACCTTTTGTTTTTCGAGTTCTATGATCTTTAAAAGGGATGTTATTTAGCTAATTCTTAATCCTTGGAAGTTGGAACATGATAATTGTGCTGAATGTTAAGAATCATCTTTTCTTTTTAGTTTTTATTGTCATATGTTGATGTTGAATTAGGCTTGGTTGGCTTATGATAATTGTATACTGTCTATTTTTTACTTTAATTTGAAAAGTATTTTCAAGGGCATGTTCAAGGGCATTGCATTTTCAAGCCTTCCAAGAACGCATCAGTCACTTCAAGTGAGGGTGTCTTATATTTTCATATTGTTTAGTTCATGTGTATATGTAACAAATGTAATTGTCAAATATATATGGAAGCCCTACTTGATTTTGCCACTGTAAGTTGTTTAGCTTATTCATCATATTGGTTTGGTACCTCTTCCTCAAATTTCAAAGTTGTATGTATTGATTTACCTTATTTCTTTCTTGCAATTTATCCTTGAATGTTAAGGATCATTTTTTCTTTTGTTTTTGGTCATATGTTGATGTTGAATTATGCTTGGTTCGCTTATGAGAACTGTATACTGTCTATTTTTTAATTTAATTTTAAATGCATTTTCAAGCCTCTAAAAGCGCATCTTTCACTTCAAGTGAGGGTGTCTTATATCAAAGATTGACATACCGGTCCGTATGCACAGTGTGTATCGCCCGGTATATTAAATATATTATAATATTTTTATAATATAATATTAAAAATATATTAAAAAAATAAAAAGGGGCGACGTCGCCTCGAACTCTCTCCCGCGTGGGGAGAAAAATCACCCGCGGGCGGCGACGACTCGTGGGCGACCCCTGGGCGGAGTCACCGCTAGGGCTTTTTTTCTTCCAAGGCTTTCGGCACTTAATTATTGGTTTGGCTTATTGTTGATACCATCAAAGTCATTGTTGGTTTGATGCTTGCCTTTCTTTTATTTAAATGCATGACATGCTATCGTTGATAAAAATATTGCAGCTAAAATTTTTGTTACTTCCCCTATGATCTCGATTTGGATTGTTAATTTTTTATCGTCTTTGTGATATTGTTAATTGCATTTCTGCCCCATCTATTTTGTATTTTTCTTTGTCTCATCACTTAATTTGTATTGTCAGCTTTTGATAATACTTCTGTCTATAATGAACAAAGTTGGTAGTTAGATACTTTCCAAACGTTCTAGTGATTCTGATGATTGTCAAATTGCTTGCTATATATAAATAAAAGTGTCAACAAGTAGGCGGGCTGCTCCTGACTCTCATGTCTTCAATGTGTGAAAAACCTAAGCATAGTATTCTAATATCTAAATAAATAAATATAAACCAAAATTTACCCCCCAAGAGTGATTTGATCGGACCCCCGAATGGGAGCTGGTCCGCATCTTGTTTCATGCTCGAACTACAAATACCACTGATTTGAACCAATTTGGGCTCACTCCTTGATTCAAGTGATTCATATACTTAATCATCCTCACTTTTGAGAAAGATGTTGATAATTGTTGAATTCAAAAAGCCCAATAATCATGACATTTTTAGCACCATCTTTCTGTAATATGTGATTGTCATCCTTGCAAGGATTAGATGCAACTTTGCAATCAAATTTGATAACAAAAATACTCTATGCTTGCTGCTTGGTCCATGGATTACCGATCTTCATGTGGAAACTACCATTTCCACTACTTGATGATCATGATAATGATGAGGATCCTCTGGCATATATTGATTGCTTGTACAGAGTCTGCAGACTGATACTATTAGCACCTTGCTTCAACTATGGCCTTTCCTTCTTATATCTTGGTAGTGGAGAATGAATGTTCTCTATGTATTCCTACTTGTTATTACTTGTCAATTAAACACGCCTGTAGGTGCTTAAGATGCACTTTGTTTGGAGTCTGAAATTAGTTCAAGTAATATGAATAGAGGGGTATAAATATGTCATTCCCAAAGATGCAAGCAGCGATTTGTTAAATCTCATACTTAATTTTCTTTCAGCCAGTCTTTCACTAGCTAAATTACCAAGTCAACTTACCATGTGCTAGGATGTAGTGAACCATGCTTTAGTATTAATATCAACCATTGTTTGCATGTGACAGTTATGGATCATTCTAACTTGTTTTTTTGCCATATTGGGATCATACTTCAGGTTTGTTATGGATGTAGAGCATTGGTGTTAAGGACACTTTACTGGTCTTCAATTAGGATGTCCTGATTTCTCACAGCTATAACACCTTGCCCTAAGTCTTCTCGGCCTCCCGTTCAAAGTTTTGGTAGTGTTGCTTGGCGTCCCTAAGTGCAGCCTTCAGATGTTCTGCCTTTGCCCTCGAGTGCCCCACCTCGGTCTCCAAGTCGGCGGCTCGCTTCTTCACGGCTGCCACCACCTTTGGGCCTACATTGGACTTCCAGTCAAGGACCTCGCTCCGGAGGTTAATGATCCTCTTGGCTTGCATGGAGATGACGCGGCTTGCGTCATGGACTCAGTCGGCCACGGCGGTGGCGAAATGGAGATTCTGTAGAAAAAGAAAAAGTTAATTGTGAGACAGGGAAGCCGCAAGTGAAAGATGGAGGGGAAGCATGCTTACCCAAACTGCCGACTTCATCGCCCGTTCGATGAGTTCTTCTGATGGATACCCGTAGGGATGCTTTGCGACGGTCGGGTGCAGCGTCCCCCGTGCATACGCACCAGTAACCAGTCCGTCGCTCCAAAATGGGGCTAGTGCTAGGAGGTCGGCCTACCGTGTCTCCATCGGGGTCCCGACCTCAAGGACCGATAGGTCCAGCATCCGGGTGCTATGTTTCCAACCATGGAGCCCTCCAACAAAGGCCTCGGGAACCGAGGAGGTCGGCGCCCGACACGGAACCGTACCTACAAGCCGACCAAAGACACCACCCGTATTGAAGACCTCGATACAACCTTCCTCCGCTCCTCAGGTATAAATACCTCCCATTGTAGCTAGTGCGGGGGACTCTTTCGGACTTTAAAATGAAACTCTTTCCACATCTCGGCTGTCAGCCTTCGCACTATTGTCACGGGCTTAGCTGATTTTGCCTAAGTCGTGCGGCATCTCTGTGTATCCGTCCGCAAAGGTCAGCCTTTCTCGAGATCTCCTAGAGTCTCTTAGGCTCACAAAAGAGAAAACGGGCCAGAAGAAGCAATTCTCACGAGATCCACAAGCAACTGCTCAAGCAAACACTTCATAAGCCATATGCAAATAACATCCATGGACATTACAAACTCAGAGAGGTTGCACACAAAGGATAATGGTCCATTACAGACCGAAGTCCCCCACAAGTGCTTACAAGACATACTTGTATTTACAAGCCAAAATTGGCCATAAAGCAAATCAAACTCGGGCTGCAAGCCTACTGCAAGCTCGTTACTTGTTGTACAATGTATGTACACAAATCGAAGGACACAGACAAACATGAGCATTTCATCAAACACCTTGTTTAAATTTTGACCGTGACATTCTCCCTCACTTATTCCTTCGACGTCCTCGTCGAAGCCGCTGTAAACGCTGCATCTCCTTGCATTTTGCTAAATCTTCAATCTTCTGCTTTAGCTGCAACACGCCCCTTTGGCTCCCAGCTGCTCTCTGTCGTTGTTGTTGAGTAGTCGAACTCTGATATGCAATGCTGCTTTAACTCACCAATGACTGAATCTGGTGTGGGGTTGGCTGAGTTGTGCTGATCCTTGTTAATTCTCGTGGATCCTGCTGATGAAGGAAAAGACATATCTTATTATGCGCCAGTATCGTAGTATACTCATGTTGCTTGAACTAGGTGGATGCTTATTGGAGCTTTAACGAGCATCGCCTCACAGACTTTGAAGTTTTTAAGGTCCTTTATCCATAATGTTTGCTCATTGATCCTTCCTCAATGTTTAGTTGTCACTTCCAAGTAGGTTTGCATCACTTCCGCTTTCGATTGATATTCAATTGGAAAATGAAGCGGACAATCTACTCTCAGTAGTACCGATCACCAATGGTGAGGATTTGACAACTATTGTCTTCCGTAAGCTTTCTCTGAAGGGTCACTGAACTTAGGCAGAGCTCCTCTGTCGGATAAGTAAGAGAACTGTGATACTTGACTTCACCCATTCTCTTAGTAGTTAAGAAGGCAAGGTTACTTGGCTTCGCTCACCTCCTCGAATTAAGAGGATTGGGGTACTCGGTTTCGCTCATTCTCCTGAGTTGAGAAGGTAAAGGTTACTCAATTTCGTCTGCCTCCTCGAGTTTGTACTTCATGCATTGAACTGGTTACTAACATTCGCCCGCTCTTTGCTCACACTTCTGAAGCACTTGAAGTGTTTACACTCCTTGCGTTGAGTTAGCTATTGTGATTCGCCTTCTCACTGCCATTGAACTTCTGGAATGCAAGAAGTTTCGCCCGAAAAGAGCAAAAGTTTACCCCAACTTGGAGTCCCCCAACTTGGAGTAAGTCTTTGATAGATTTGGTCGCCTCTGGGATTGTACCGTCTTCTCCATCACCTTTGCCACCTACTCCTCTGAGTAGAAAGGTACAGTATCGTGTACTGTCTACTTCGTTCCTTGGTCGAGCACTCATGCGTCAACCTGAAGTCCCTCGCTTTCGGCTATCTTGATTTGAAGCCTTTCGACATCGGTCTTATGAAGTTTCTTGGCCTCCGCCCTTTTGTCCTATCTTGGTACTTGGAGTTTGCCTTTGCATTCTCCACCTCGGCCCATTTTACGATCAATGCTCTCCCTCCATGAGAGCAAGGGATCGATGACTCCACGGAAGTCCCGCCTCTGCGGTACCATGGTGTTGCCAAGCCCATAGCCCTACTATCCGTTGACTTGCATCTGCATCCCTTCGCGATCGGTAGATCCACCTCTGCGGCACTGTGGTGCTCTTCCGAGTCCACCTCCTTTCTAACCGATGCTTTGCTTTTTGGGTAGATGAGCTCCACTGGACTCGTCGTCGCTTCCTCGACCCTTCCGACCACCTGCTTTGACACCTTTGTGTCCTTCTAGCAGTTCTCCTTGGTCGATGGAAAGACAGACTGCAACTCTCATGCATGGCCTCTGCCATCTTGTTGCGGGACTCACACCGAATATGTTCTCCTTAGCTTCCTTAGTAGCAACGTTCGCTTACTCGACTTTGTCCTCTGACTTGTCGGGCTCCCTTAAGCGAATGTGAGCACTGAAGCAGTCCAACTCTCCAACTGCTCCGATCATACCTTAGTATAATCAAGTCCCCTCCATGAGACTCACTGGTACTTGCAATCTGACTACTCCCTCGGTGGTACATAGCCCTCATATGCTACCGACCAAGGCTTTCATCTGATGCAAGCTTCGATGCGCACACACAGAAGACCCGCCTCTGCGGTACTGTGGCATTCATTCCTTGAATCCACAGCCCTCCGAAGTGGAGCTCTCAATAGCTCCTGATCATTCACATGATCACGTCCCCCTCCATGGGACTCACTGTACTTGCACTTGGACTTCTTCCTCGGTGGTACATAGCCCCCATATGCTGATGATTAAGGCTTTCATCCAATGCATGCTCCGATGCACACACAAAGACCCGCCTCTACGGTACCATGACATTCACTCCTTGAATCCATAGCACTTCTTCTTGTTGTGTCGTACACCAAAGTGGAGCACCCAGTAGCTCCTGATCATACCTCCGCATGATCTTGTCCCTCACGGGACAAGATCACCTGTGTTGCATTGCCACAAATTATTCCACCACGATCCGTTGCACCATGTCGCCTCCTAGTGACATCTCCATTGCATATAGATTATTGTGTGATGAACTCGGATTACAACTTCTCCACGTGTGGTCTCTGCCAACACATCGTAGGGCCTCTGCCATCTCCGATTTTTAGTTCGCTCCCTTGGCATTTCACCTTCGTCCACCCACTCTTTGGTCAAACCTGGACGAAGCATAGCTCTATGACAGTCCGTCGCCTAGTAGCTCATGAAGTCCCCCTGACTTCACTAGAATTGGTGCACCATTGTCTGGATCCTGGGCCTCTATCCCCTACCAGCACAATCTCTGCTATGCACCTCTTGCACCTGACAACTCGAATGGCAACACTATGACATATTCTTCAAGAGTACCCGCCTCTAGGTCCTCTTGCCCCGTGCTAAGGTATCCAGATCCGAACTTTGCCTTCGCAAGTTGAATCACCTTAGTTACTCCGTCAAATGCATCTCTGAGGTAGCTTGCATGTGCTTCGAAGCTCCCTTCATCTTTGGCACCATGGAAGATAAGTCCGCCACATCAGAATGAAGAACTCATGGAATGACATGATCTCACTCTTGCCTCTACAAGAGTTCATGCCCTTGACCTCCGTCCAAGGAAAGCTCTGTGCCTCCGCTTCATGTTCCATCTTCTATGTCGACTTCCTTCATGCGGCTTGGATACTTCACCAAGTTCCACCCAAGTCGTTCCGCTCCTCGATTTGCATTGAGTTGATAGTGGCCCTCGCGTCCACCATTCCACGGGTCAGCCCTCCGTTGAGTTCGATTTCCACATCGACTCGAAGTGTGCCTTCATATGATGTTGCATTGGATTACTCCCCCACTTGATCTCGAAATGCATCCACCAATGCATTACCTCATTCGAGATCATGTGACGACTCTTCGTCGCTCGCTTGGTCCGTGGAGCGTTTTGTAGATATTACCTTGAGAAACTCTTCCTCAATATGTGCGATCTGTTGCACATGATTCTCCCTTTGGAGAATTAGGACTTATCCCTCCTGGATATCTATCATATTGGAGCAACTTTCCTCTTTACATTCTTCCCACTGGAAGTTTCGGAGACCACCATCCCCTTTGGACTACTCCGTCTTGCTGAACAACTTGTGCCTTGTTATGCCCCCGCAAATGTACTTGCTAGATTGCGACCCTTTGCCAATACAGTCTCCACTGCACCCTCCAGGGTCTAGCAACGTCCTGAACTTGTTGCACATTTCAGCTGCCTACGGACGTATCCTTTTATGTTGAAGAAAAAGTTCTGATGCTCCATGGCACTGAGTTCTGATCGTACCTTAGGATGGCCACGAACACTCCGTCGTCCGTGTACAAGCCCTTGCATAAGTTTCGAATCCTTCAAGTTAGCAATTCCCCTCACCTCTGTGAGCTTTGCACAACTCTTTCGGTTGTTACGCAACACCTCCCACTTTGCACGGTCTCATCTATCACCAAACGCCCCGCTTTGCCTTGAGCACCGTCAAGTTTGGTTGCCAACGTCAAGCCATAGCTCGAACTCCACCATCCCAATCTTTGTGTGCTATGCATTCTTCTTTGCTTGTTTGTCCTCGTGGTGCCTCTCGCGCAAAGGGTTGGCCATTCCTCTAAATGCCAAACCTGGATGCCCGCTCCTCTGAGCGACTCCTTTCCCTACATCTCAATGTCCGTTTTCCCCCAAACGGTTGCGCGTGCTGGCTGTACTCCACACAGCCCAACTAGGTCCCCCACGTTTGTATGGCAAGTGTCCCTGCGTGTGCTTGTCCCGCTCTGATACCACATTGTCACGGGCTTAGCTAATTTTGCCTAAGCCGTGCGGCACCCCTGCGTATCCGTCCGTAAAGGTCAGCCTTCCCTGAGATCTCCTAGAGTCCCTTAGGCTCACAAAAGAGAAAACGGGTCAGAAGAAGCAATTCCCACGGGATCCACAAGCAATTGCTCAAGCAAACACTTCATAAGCCATATGCAAATAACATACATGGACATTACAAACTCAGAGAGGTTGCACACAAAGGATAATGGTCCATTACAGATCGAAGTCCCCCACAAGTGCTTACAAGATATACTTGTATTTACAAGCCAAAATTGTCCATAAAGCAAACCAAACTCGGGCTGCTAAGCCTACTGCAAGCCCGTTACTTGCTGTACAATGTATGTACACAAACCGAAGGACGCGGACAAACATGAGCATTTCATCAAATACCTTGTTTACATTTTGACCGTGATACTATGCTAACTTAGCCATCGGATGGGTCACGTCGGGCACACACCAGTTCGACAGAGGCCTTCTTGCAAGGCCCATCTGAAGACCAAAGCGACACTCCAGCAAAATCCCGACCCGAGGAGCCAACACAAAAATCTCCTCCAAGTCCCCGACCGAACCACACTAGTTCTCCAGTCCAGCTCGGACGATCTTGCGCATGCGGGTTGAACCGCTCAGTGCTGACTCCCCATCCATGACATGAAATCCAGCAACAGCTTTTTCTTTCTATCTTTTAGGATAGGCAACCATTTATAATTGTTCACCATTTAATGGGGATGAAGATCCTGATGTATTATGTTGTAGGTTCCTTAATTTCAATCATCTATTTGTCAAACTAATTAGTCCATACGAAATTATGGTTTTCAACTCTTCTTTGGTTTTCCCCTGACAACTTTAATACTAATTGTTTGATGTGTTCTTACTATTCCTTACATTCTTACTTACCAACATGTTCTGGTCACAGACAAGATATTATTGAGCCATTCTTTGTTTCTTATGTGTTATGCTGCATCAACTGGTCAAACATGTGCATTGGCATAAACTACCATGACAAAATTAATCATATTTTGGCATCTTTAGGCACATCTGAGCTACCTTATGTGTTCTCGGTTCTTTGATCTTTAAAAGGATGTCATTTACCTAATTCTTAATCATTGGAACATAGTAATAATTATGCTTCAATGTTAAGAATCATCTTTTCTTTTTAGGTTTTTTGGTTACTATTATGCTTGGTTGGCTTATGACAATTGTATAATGTCTATTTTTGGCTTTAATTTTAAATGCATTTTCAAGGGCATTGCATTTTGCAGGTGTCTTTTATTGTCATATTTTTTAGTTCATGTGTATATGAAACAATTGTAGTTGTCAAAAATATATGAAAGCTTACTTGATTATGCCACTGTAAGTTGTTTAGCTTATTCAATAGATTGGTTTGGTATCTCTTCTGCCATCTCAAAGTTGTATGTATTTGTTTACGTTAATTCTCTCTTACAATTTATCTTGAACAAATCAGTTCCTTTTACATTATCTAGTATCTGAAGTTTTTAAATTTGACGATTTTTGTTGGTAGTGGGCATGGTTTGTTTTCGTAGTGATGCTTTTCTTTGATTAACTGAAAATTTTAACACTTTTCCTTTGTACTATTCATGGTGGTGACCATGAATAGTAGCTCCATTATCTTGGTTACTGAGACAAAGACAGGCTTGATATAATTATTAAACCACGTATTCCGTATATTATTCGTACATATTCTTTTCAAACTTTATCTATAAGGATTTCAAGTTTCTTTCGGCTCTTTTTAGGTCTGTAAAGGTTTTTTATCTTTGAATTTTTTTTTATTTTTTATTTCCTTTTTTCACTTCAACATATGTCTATGATGTCCATGAGAAATTTTTGATTGAAAAATGCATGCTCGTAGTTTAAATTTCTTTCATTCATGAATCAAATTAACTTTTGATAATTTTGGTCTTAAAATATTTTTTCATTAGTGTAGTTGTCTCCCTATGTTGCTATTAGTAATTGATAGGGCAATTGATGGACATGCCCTCGTGGCTACGCATCTCGAGCCATGTCGGCTCCCCGAGACGTACAAGCCGCTTGAGATCGTGAAGACGACGTCGCACTAGCAGCATCATATGGTATGACGCCAAGTCATGCAGACCACTCGAGATCATGCGAGACGGTGTCGACTTCCTTAGCCGTATGAGCCACCCGTGATCGAGAGAGATGGCGTCGCATCGGCAGCAGCACATGGTACCGTGTCGAGCGAGACGCCCCACGGACAACTACATTATTATCAAGTGTACAAAATAAGGCATTCATAGCCTTTGCATTTAGAGAAAAATTCTTCATTTACAAAATAAGGCATTCATAGCCTTTGCATTTGGAAGATTTTTCAAATTCGTTCTCAACTATATTCCATAAATCAAAGTCCAAAGAGATGAAGAAAATATTCATCCGTGTTTTCCAATATGTGTAATCTGTCCCATTGAACATGGGTGGACATGAAATGGAATGTCCCTCATTCATGTCAAAATAAGTCATTTACTCAAGTGAGTGTTAATCTAAAGAGTAATAATCTTGCTCTGATACCAATTGTTAGGATCGATTGACACTAAGAGGAGGAGGACGGGGGGGGGGGGGGGGGGTGAATTAGTGCAAGCTAAGATTTGCTTTTCGTTTTTAATAAAACAAGTGAGTGATTAAAAGTAAGAAGCCGGAAAGATAATCACGTTTGAGGAAAATAACTTATCGTCTTGCTTTGAAGGAGTTTAGTCAAGTTAGAAGCATCAATTCAACAACATTCAAGCAATGCAAGTATGAAACACTTATAATTTTATAGTGGTTCGGCGCTACGTCCACTTTCGAATCCTCCTTCTTAAGACACACCGGCATCCACTACCAATCTTCTTTGGGTGTAGATCAAACCTTTACACTTGCTTACAAGGGAGACTTAAGAAGTTACTATCTCTAAGCTCTCTCCCTTTCATTTTCTTTTTCTTACAAATCACACACTTTATTTTTCATGGAATTTAATTGTCCAAAAGAGTTGTTGTAAATGTAAGAATACTTGGGTATTTATAGACCCCAAGTAGCTTCAGATTCTTGGAGTCAAAAATCAAACATACCTGGAAAAACCAGGTACAGACGGTTTACCTGTCGTTCTGGGTGGTTTAACCCGTCATCAACCATTGGTCGCCGCCCATAATCTGTGGTACCGGCAGTCCAACCGTCGTCTGAGCGGTTTACCTGTCGACACCTGTTGGCCGCCGCCCGGATTCTGTGGTATGGGCGGTCCAACCGCCACTCACCCTTGGCGAGCTTCCGACACACTCCTGGCGAGTTCCCAAACGCATCGACTCGATGCATGGACTTAACCTTAGCCAACCCTAATTGTAATAATCCTTCTGTCATAATTAATCCTACATCAATCAACTCTAACAATCATGTTAGATCAATAATCCATCAATTGATTTCATCATCAAAATCCAAGATTCAACAAACAAGACATCCTTGGTGTCTCAAGTCTAAGGACCAGATATACAACCATGACTATGGAATCGTTGTCTAACATCAGGTATCATTAACCATACAGTATTTTATAAGCGGATCAATCAATAAACTCGTTCTTCATTGAGCACCTGTATTATATCCTTAGTGTCTCCAAACAAGTGGCTATATGACCAATCGGCTCCATCATATGGATGGGTATACAGTACACCGATCTATCCGGTTGTCTCGATTCCCTCTCGAGCAATCTATGTTCGGGATTATTTAGGATCTATGTTTAAAGGTGAATCGATCTCATTATCGTGATCTCATCACGATCTGATTCTCATTTCACAGAACCAAGGACATCATAATATATATATTCAATAGATAATATAATATGAGAATATGCTAATAAAAATAATATTGTAAGGAGACTGTGCAGTGTGTCACACGTGCCATCACTCACGTGATTGGCTTGCATCACACTTATAACTAGTAGAATAGCCCCTTAAGACCGAGAGCATACCGTTTTCATCACCCACCGAGGAACCTACAATTATCGACGAATGCCCTTTGGCCTAAAAAATACTTGAGCAACATATCAAAGAATGGTCAATAAGATGTTCATGCACTAGATCGGAAGAAATATGGAAGTATACATTGATGACATGGTTATCAAAAGCAAGCTCGACAACACTCATCTAGCACACTTAACCGAAATATTCTAGGATGCTCAAAAAGTTTCAAATGTGACTCAACCTCGCCAAATGTGTCTTTCGGAGTTAATTCAGGCAAATTCCTCAACTTCATCATACATCAATGAGGAATTGACGTAAATCCTGAGAAGGTTTGAGCCATAACCGAGATGCAATCACCTCGGTCAATAAAGGAAGTTTAGCACCTCACAAGAAGGCTCATGGCTTTAAGCTAATTCATATCCTAGTCATGAGACAAGTGTCTACCCCTCTTTCGAGCCTTAAATCATACAAAAGACTTCAAATGGACGCCCAAACGTGAAGAAGCCTTTGAAAAACTGAAGCACACCTCACCCACCTGCCCCAGCTTGCTTTGGTCACCCCAGGAGAACCCCTTGGGCTATACCTCGTGGCTTCCGAACACACGGCTAGCTCGATCCTGATCAAAGAAGAGGAAGGAAGACAACAACCCATTTATTACTCTAGCCATATCCTGAATGGACCCGAGGATCGTTACTCATTGATCGAGAAGCTAGCATTGGCCTTAATTACAACAGCAAGGAAGCTACGTCCTTATTTCCAAGCGCACACAATAAAAGTGATGACCGACTAGCCGCTTTATCAGATCCTCTCTAAATTTGATGTGTCGGGTTGAATGCTCAAATGGTCGATAGAGCTCAAAGAATTTGATATTCAATACATCTCACGGACATCCATCAAAACTCAGGCTATGCCGACTTTATCTCTGAGCTAACCCCTTCCGCAGAAGACAACCCCCAACAAGAAAAGCAAACTTGGACCTTGTATCTCGACGAGTCAACCAATTCTGAGAGGGGAGGAGCGGGCCTCGTCTTGAGAGGACCCACCAGCCAGCTATACAAACATGCATTACGCCTCGAATTCAAGGCCACCAACAATGAAGTCAAGTGCGAGGCACTACTATTTGGGCTACATTTGGCCTCAGAGCTACACATAGAGGAGATCGAGGTCTACACCAACTCATAACTAGTCGTGGGCTAGATCAACAGTGACTATGAAGCTCGGGAGAAAACCATGAGCAAGTACTTGGTAGAAGCGTGTCGGCTCATCGACCGCTTCCAACACTTCTCGATTACAAAGGTGCCTCAGACAGAGAACACACATGCAGATGCATTGGCAAAATTCACTTCAATGCACGGCTCGAGAGAATGCCCACGGTAGTGGAGAAGCTTCTTTGCCTAACCATCATGACCTCAAACATAGCTGCAATAGAAGTCACATCCACTTGGATAAAGGAAATCCTCCTATACAACAAAGTGGGACTACCAACCGACCGGGTAGCTACATGACGGCTTAGACGAACCCAAGCCTGGTATTATGAAATCAATGGGTGACTCTATCGAAGGTCATTCAACCAACCCCTGCTCCACTGTTTAACACCCATAGAGGCCGAGACAGTTTTGGCCAAGGTCCATGAAGGTATATGTGGAGAGCACATAGGAGGCCAAATTCTAGCCTTCAAAATCCTCAAGCAAGGATTTTATTGGTCGACCATGCGTCGAGACGCTATGACCTACATGCAACAAAGCCCGCAATTCCAAAAGGACGCTTGGATACAACATCAACCCGCAGTTTCCCTGACGTCGATCGACTGTGCCTAGCCTTTTGCGCAATGGGGAATGGATCTCCTCGGTCCTTTTCCTCTGCCTCAGGACAGCGAAGATTCTTAATAGTCGGTATTGACTACTTCACCAAATGGGTCAAAGCTGAGCCCGTGGCATCCATCATCGAAAATTAGGTTGAGGGATTTGTTTGGAAAAAATATTATCACTAGATTCGACATTCCAAAAGCCATCATCATCGACAACGGGACTCAATTCAACAACTCGAAGTTTAAATTATTTTGGCAGAACTACAGGGTTCAGTAGAGGTTTAGCTCTATGACTCACCCCAAAACTAACAGCTTGGCCAAAGTAACAAATCGGGTGGTATTGGAAGGCCTTAAGAAGAGAGTCGTCTAAGCCCTTGGCATATGGGTTGAAGAGCTCTCGAACATCCTATGGGCATCCCGAACTACACCAAAATCACAACAGGCGAGTCGCCCTTCAGCCTTGTGTTTGGAATTGAGGCAGTCTTACCGTCCAAGGTGGTTTTCCCAACCCTTCGGGTCAAGAATTTCGAAGAGGAGGCATCATAGCAGGGATTGCGAGCCAACCTAATCTTCTCGAGGAACAAAGAGCCGAGCACACCTTCGGACTTTGGCATACAAAAAAACTGTGTTAAAACTTTACAACTAGAAGGTGCGACCGAGACAAATCAAGGTCGGTGACCTGGTTCTACGGAAGGCGAGATCAGTGACCCAACCCACGCTCGGGGCAAGCTAGCTAAAAACTGGGAAGGCCTCTATCAAGTCATTAGTATTATCTGAGACGGAACCTACCGACTCGCCACATAAGAAAGAAAACAACTATCGAGGACCTGGCATGTATCAAATTTTAAAAAAAATTATGTCTAAAGACAGGAACATGCAATTCAACCATGTGAGAACCATCCGAGGTCATTCGTCGGAACATAGAAACTAATATCATTGATCAATAGAAAGAACATTGGTCAAGCGATCACAACTTTACAAACAAAAAGGGGTAAGCGCACTCGACCCCGAAGAAAAGAGAAGACAAAAATTATAAGGCAGTGCTCAGTTCCCGGGAGGGGTATCATCGAAAGGCACCTCAGTCTCCATCAAGATGTACTTGTCCTCGGGCAAACAAGTGAATAGATTATCTTCAACTTCCAAGTCAAGGTACCTGGCATGGAACCATACCAGGGCCACCCAGTACCCATACTCGTACGATACCTGCCCTATCTTTTGAAGCCCCAATTTAAAATCGAGGGACTCGTATTCAGAGATCACTTTTTCAAGCGTCGATCAGAGTTCAGCTTATAGTGCCTTGATATCCCGGGACATCTTCAGCAGTTCGTCCTCCATTGAATGAACCTTTCCTTGGAACTCATTCAGTTGGTTCTAAGAATCCCCGAGGAGCCGATGAAGGTCATCTGTCTCCTGCTGCAGCTCTAGGCGTTGTCGCTCGAACTCCCCGAAATCGGACTTGAGCTGATTGACCTCGGACTAGAGGTCAGTTGCCCATTGCTCGGTCGCTGCAACCGCTTTCGGGTCGGAGCCAGACTTCAACTCCGGATCTTGTTGCATAGATCAATGATCTTATCCCCCATACAAATGATCACCAAACGCATGTCGTGCACGCGATCGATCAGTGCCATTGCGTAATGTTGGTTCTGCTCAAAGGGAAAAAAGCGAGTCAAGAGCAACAAATAAAGGAGAAAAAGAAGGCAACAGAAAGAGGAGCGAAGGAATCATTACTAAGTTATCTCAACCTTTGTGTGATACACACTTTTCCCAACTCGCTTATCTTCATAGTACCACTCACATGAAAGGTTGGTCATTTATCTAAATGTCATTCTTGGATTCTCGATCCTATAAGAGACTCTTTTCCTTATGTCTCTAATTTGTTTCTCTTAAACAATCGCACGTGTTGGATACCCTCAACGTAGCCCTGCTAGATCCTTCACTTTTACATGCTAAGTGTTTATCATGCTCTTAAATGAATTGTTTTTTGAGTATTTTTAAGTGTGTTTGAGGTACCCTTCTCAACAGGTGCGGTCCATTGCATATGATTTTCCCTTTGGAGGATCAAGATTTATTATTCAGAGTTTGTTGGTTTTGCCTTAGTGTAGCATCTTTGCACTTTTGTTCGCAAAGGGTTAACATCCTCGAAACATTTTATGATCCCATAAAGACCTATGAAAGAGAAGACGAGTTAGGTGTTTAACTTGGGATCTTATAAGTAGACATTTCAACAAACACTTAATAAATAATATAAATTATAAATATAGAATTCATAAGCTCTAAATGGTCATACGACTAAGTGTCGAAGGTGATCCGTTATACTCAAAAGTCTCCGTAAATGCCCATATAATATTGATGCATAATAAAGTAGGAAGCTAGCCCTAAACACTACTTTAAAAAGCTTATATAGTCATGTGTAATCCTAGTGGCTCTTAGATGTTATGTTGGTTGACACTCCACACGCTACTCTACCAAGTTAAAAAGTTCATCAAAATGATTAATTGAATGATCTATTTTTGAATATTTTTTTCTCTACATGACAACTACACATAACCTTTATCCCTCTTTTTAACAACGGCAGCTTGAGATAAGCAGGATTGTATGATGCTGAATGTATCTTTTTTTGTTCTGCTAAGCCTGCAAATGTTGATTATTTTTGTTATTGCACTCGGCTCATATATGACTCTACTTGAAATGGTAGTTGGACTTGGAGGCGGCAGAGGGGATTTTAGAACGGTGCATGAAAAGCTGCAACTCTATACGACCGAGCCCGAAAACAATGAAATATTGTTCTACAGATGACCGCACAACATATAAGCACCGCTCCAAGAGAATTATTGGGTTCGGATTAAAGTGACATTGGACCATTACCCGAACAAGCAAAGATGGGCTTTCCAAGCCCACCACCGCCTGATGGCCCAATCCCCATATCTCCCCACCATCATCATACAAGGAACCTGACCATGGGGAATGCTACCACCTAATTGGTGGGTCTCAGGAGGGCCAATTATAGGTTATTTTTGCACTTGAATCCTATTAATCCTAAATTTATACTATGATCTCTATAGTTTTGAGGGTAAAACAAATAACTTCATTTGCCTTGATATCTTTATACTATGATCTCTATAGGTGACGTGCATTGATATAAAAGATATTTCAAATATTTATTTATAGGACTAAAATTACCACAAGAGTCAATTAAAATATGACTGTTAAGCCTATTGCAAATTATATGTTGTGTAAACTTTGAATAAAATCGAAAGACACAAATATACACAACCATTACACCTTGTATACATATTTGTTCGGTAAATTATGGGCTTCTTATTTTTCTTGCAAAGTTAATGTTTCAGTGTATCTTTTAAGATCATTTGTTGACCTTTATGTTCCAAATATACAGCAACACCCTTGAACAAGTATATAATTATGAGGGTTATATAAAAATTTGAACCTAGTAGAGTGGATATGATTTGATGGATACTAAAAAGGGTGTGTATGCAATATTTCCCCTTACAAACATTTAAATTTTCTCTTTTATTTTATGTCGAATGTACTTTCTTCATGTATTTCATGCATAATTCCAATACTCATCTTATCTTTCTGTTCTGAATAAATGTTTTTATATCCCCCAACGAGTCCACTGCTTTCATTGGCATTCTCATCAATGTTATAGTTGCCATGTCTTTTATTCTTCTTAATATATGTATTATGTTTTATCTTCTATCCTTACTCCTTGAATCTTTTTCATTTCTATTGCAGGAATGGTTGTAATTTTATTCTAGTTCTGATAATTTTTAAAATTTCACTTCTATTTCAGAGGAGGATCAAATGTTTTTGTTGTATCAAATTAGGGCTAATTAGGCATAAGCGTAGCTTTTTAATTATGTGAAGAAAACACATAATTAAAAAAGGGTCCTAACTTGTGTAAAACCTTCTTTTGTTTTTAAGAATAAAAGTTTGGTGTGGTTGATAATGTACCGAGGACCAACATGTAAAAAGGGTCCTAACTTGTGTAAAAATTAAGTTTTCCTAAGTGAAATTGTCGTGTGTGTGTGTGTGATGGATCTTGTCTTAACAAATAGAACACCGACTCCCAAGTGAGCAAAATATATATATATATATATATATATATATATATATATATATATATTCACATGCATTATTAACATAGACTGTTGGTGAAAATGCATTACCAGAAAATTCTTGCTCATACAGACAGGTTTTGTGAAGTCTCTGAAAAAGAACCTCGCAGAGATGATTAAATAGATATTGTCCAATACTTCATAACCTTTCTAGACTTAGGCTACAGAGTGACAACTTGCGGTTTGACCATAACTTCATATTTCATACAATAATCACCTCTGTCATGTTCCTTAAATTTTTGTATTCAAGAGCCGTGAATTTATCTTAAATAAAAAATATTATAATTCATCCATAATCCAAATCCAGGATTCAAATATTTTTCATAACATATAAAACATATGTTGTTTATAATCATTGATAATCCATACAATCCAAAACCAACAAAAACATTAACTATACTTATAAATCCACGAGTGTGAGAATTTACGAATCACAAAGCTAATCATTTACCACGAGTTCATATCATCATAAAATTAAACATTTCAAAATTCTAAACTTGGGAGGTATTTTAAACCTTTTACAAGACATATCAATTCAAATTCATAGATAATATTTTATTATACGTAAAATATATTTATACAACATCCATAACATATCAACCTACAAAACTCGTCCAAAATCTAAATAGCTTCCCACTACCTCGGCCCAATTCAAACGTTTTAGTGAGTGACAAGCTAACCTAAAAACTTTTATATAGCAACAGGGTGAGCTACGAAGGTCAGCAAACAACTAACATATCTATGACAATAGTTGATGGTTTCAAATAAACTTGGTATCAAAATACAAGATAAGGATACAAGAATTCGTAGATAGCATCTCATACAGAATCACAAAATTTATTTTATTTAAAACATACTCTTTCCATAACAATAGAAGAAGTAGAGTAATTGGAGCATACATATCATTGGTGTAAAAATATCTCGAAACATATTAATATTATATGAAATAACTCAAAGCATATCAATGACGTATGAAATATTTCGAAGCATGTCAATAACATATGAAGCATTTAGACACATTAAATGATATGAAATATTTAGGCGCATATCACATTTATGAGCATATCAACGGGCATATGAAAAATTTTGAATTAGAGTATATCAATGACATACGAAGCATTTAGGTGTGTATCAAATAATAACATATGAAATATTTAGGCACATATGAAAGGTACAAAAATATTTAGGAGCATATCAATAGACATATGAAACATTCAAATTCATTTGATACGTGGATCATTCTCATTTGTTTTATAAATTATCTTATCTTTTTTTTTATCAATCGGTACCTCACAATACTTACCATCTGAGTTCACTTAACTTGCGATGTAACCAAGTGTCATGTAATTAATTATATGTCACTTACAATTTTCTTTTATGGTTAGTATCCTCCAAAGGTGCTACACATACATTCATTCATCTTAGATAAATTTTTTTAATAGTTTTATGAATGTAACTAGTTCCACATCAAAGATGAGTCAATTATGCTCGCTCGTACATCTTACATTAAGAAAGAGTGTAACAAGTATTAAGCCATAGAGTCCTCATCTCTTAAAAACCAACCCTTTTAATGGCAGAGATACTTTCGATATATATATACTCATAATTTTCTAACTCCAAACCATATCGCTAGATACTCACATTAATTGAGAAGGTAATCCCTACAAATCCCCTATAACCTTAACTAATTTTCATTTCGGATTATATCCATTTTCGTAAACTAAATTAGAGTACCAATCCTGACATGCCCTTTTTACCTTAACTAACCATTGTCTCCTATTACAGACGCTTGTCCATCACACAGCCGTCGAACGCAATAACTTGGCGAATAAGAGCTAATACAGTAGTTGGAAACAAGCAAGTTGTCGATCGATCAAGAAAGCCAAGTTCCAGAGGTAGGGGAGCGGATCCTGATAGATGGGATGATACAATGTTCGCACAAGAAAGTTCCCGATTCTTGTTTCAAAGGAAGCAGCAATCCTAGAGGGAAGGTACGGGATCCTCACAAGAGGCGGAAGAAGAAGTGGGAAACAAGCAAGTTCTTGATTGACCAGAGAAGGAAGCTCTATAGGGAGGGAGGAGAGCGGATTCTCACTCTCACTCTCACAGATGCTGGATACGGTTGTGGTTGAAACAAAATAGTTATTGCATGCATCTTTCCAGTTCTACAGGGATGGATGCAAGAGAAACAAATAGGTACGGAACGACTACGTTTTTAATTATTCCTGCCAAGCTGTCGAGGGTGATCCTCGCAAGACCCCAAAGATGAGATGCACCCCATCATGTTAGCTGAACAAATTTGTAATCCAACGATAATCATGTTCATGAGAGAGTTAACCTATAAAAATCTTTTCTCAACCCTGTATAAATAAGTGTTGCATCTTATGAAAATAAAATAAGAATAAACTTTGTATATGAACAAATACTAGCAGACCGTCACACACAGCGGAATCAAACAGAAATCACAATCAGATGAACACCAAGATTTATGTGAAAAACCCCTTCAACTCGAAGGGTAAAAACCACAGGACAAGCCAGAGAAAATCCACTATCAAAATAATGAATATACAGATCTCAAGGCTTCTTGCCCAAGCCCAAAGCAACAGCCACAAGAGAATCACAGGGATACAAGGACTATAATCCTAAGCACAATATCCAAAACCTTCCCAAGAGATCACAGTAAAAATCCACTGCAAACTGATCTAACCTGAGATTTGAATGATTAAGAATAGTCTTTTCCTGCCCTTGTCTTCTTCCATTTTCTGGATCTCTTGTTTTCTGGCCTCTACTGTCAATCTGCAGTCTTCTTTCTCTCTCCCACGTTTTCAGTCGCCGCTGCTCTCTTAATCTCAACCCTAGCCACATAATCTAGGTTTTAGGTTAATATAAGTTATGTTTTGGGCTGTGGGCTTCACTAAAGCCCATTATGGGCTGAATCTGGGTCATCTGCCCAACAACCTCCCCCATCAGCCCATAAGGGAGGCTGTCTCATGACTCCTCAATGTGAAGCCATGCCGACTAACTATCGGCACATCTCCTGTTTCTTTTTTTCTGCTCACTTTCAACTGCTTCCTGGTAACTCTCTGGTTCACCTGCATCAGTAAGCATCACATACTCATCTGTAGAGTATCTTCTGGAAGATTGACGTGGTCTAGAAGATCTTTTTAATTGAGGTTCTGTGGAAACTTGCTCTCTTTCTTCTTCCTGCTCAACATGTCCTGCAGGTATATCAACATCTGGCTCTGCACCATTTTCCTGCACATCTCCCCCATCACCCTGATATACTGGAGGAATAACTGGGTCACAGTCTACAAATCCCTTTGCAGAAGTCTTAGCTGGTGCCTCCTTCTTCAAATCATCAATGGTTTGATCCTCAAAGAAAATAACATCTCTGCTTCTGAACACCTTCTGCTTTTCTAGATCCCAAAGCCTGTAACCAAACTGATCATGTAAGTAATCAAGAAAAATACACTCTTTTGTCTTACCATCCAGCTTGGACCTTTCATTGTTTGGAACATGTGCAAATGCACGACAACCAAACACTCTTAAATGCCTATAGGAGACATCTTTTCCTGACCATACATGCTCTGCAACATCATCATCTAGAGCTGTACATGGTGATAAGTTGATTACATCAACTACAGTCCTCAAAGCCTCATCCCAAAACCTTTTGGGTAGCTTGGCTTGTGAAAGCATACATCTGATCTTTTCCATGATGGTGCGGTTCATCCTCTCTGTAATTGCATTATGCTGAGGCGTATCAGGGACTGTCAACTCATGCTGGATGTCATGTGACCTGCAGTAATCATTAAACAATCCTGTGTACTCACCACCATTATCTGATCTTATACATTTCAATTGTCTTTCTGTCTCCCTTTCAACTCTGGCATGAAACTCTTTGAAGACATTAATAACCTGATCTTTAGTCTTCAAAGTATAGGCCCAAACTTTCCTGGAAAAGTCATATATAAAAGTAACAAAATAAAATGCACCACTGATACTAGGAACATTAACAGATCCAGGAGTTTTTGTCCTCAAAGGACCACACACATCTGTATAGACACGGTCCAAGACATACATTTTTCTGGATAAGGCAGGACTAACAAAGGAAACTCTATGTTGTTTACCAGCCAAACAATCAATACAAGGGTTCAAACGTGTACCTCTGAGGGATGACAATACCTCTCTTTTGGAAAGTTTTTGCAGCCCCTTCTCGCTCATGTGTCCTAGTCGCCTATGCCACAACTCCATGCTGGAGTCTTTCTCTGTAGCATTCAACTGCTCACCACAAGCTTTAGGCTGCAATCTATACAATGTATGATATTTCTTCCCATTAGCTACAATAAGAGAACCCTTACTGAGCTTCCACTGCCCTCTATGAAATCTGACATCAAAGTCTTCATCGTCCAGCCTTCCAACTGAAATTAAATTCAGTCTTAAGTCAACCATATGTCTTACATCCTTAAGTACCAACTTGCAACTAAGGTTGGTCTTTATATGGATATCTCTCATGCCAATGATGTTTGCTGTGCCATAGTTACCTATCTTGATAACACCAAAATTTCCAGACCTGTAAGTAGCAAAGAACTCCCTCCGTGGTGTAGCATGATAAGAAGCACCTGTGTCAATTATCCACTCGAGATCCTGGCACACACAAGAAAAAATATCATCGGAAGTAGACAAATCAAATAATCACTACCTTGTACTGTAGCTGTGATATTCTCTTTTGACTTTGTATGCTCCACTTCTTTCCCCCTTTTCTTGTTCTTCTTAGGTTGCTTGCACTGATTTTTGTAATGTCCTTTCTCACCATAATTGTAGCAAACAATATCTTTCCTTGATCTTGACTTGCTTCTACCCACACGTGAACCACTTCTATCCTTTGACTTTAGCCTTCCTCTGTTCTCTGAGATAAGTGCTTGTGAATTAATCTAAGAAGTTGCTGAATTCTTTCTCCTTAATTCCTCATTCAACAAACCATTTGGTGCTTGACTCATGGTGACAATACCATTTGGTGCCGAATTACTGAGGAAAACCACCAGTGTCTCCCAACTTTCTGGCAAAGAACTGAGAAGTAACAATGTCTGCAACTCATCATCAAGATACATTTTCATAGAGGATAACTGGTTAGTAATACTCTGCATTTCATTTAAATGCTCAGGAATAGAAGTACTCTCTTTATATTTCAAGTTTACAAGTTTTCTGATCAGAAAAGCTTTGTTACCAGCTGTTTTTCTTTCATAAAGACCTTCTAACTTTTTCCAAAGAGAGTAAGTAGAACATTCAGTAGAAACATGGTGAAATACACTATCATCTAGCCATTGTCGAATAAAGCCAACTGTTTTTCGATCTAACCTCTTCCACTCATCATCTGTCATAGATGTGGGCTTTGCACAGTCCCCTTGCAAAGGTCCATACAAATCTTTGCAATACAAGAGATCTTCCATTCTTGGTTTCCATATCATCCAATTGTTTCCGTTTAAACTAATCATGCGAGAAATATTACCGATTTCCATGTTCAGATACAAAAGATTAAATACCACCAAAACCTGCTCTGATACCAATTGATGGGAATAAAACAGGAATAAACTTTGTATATGAATAAATACTAGCAGATCGTCACACATAGCGGAATCAAACAGAAATCACAATCAGATGAACACCAAGATTTACGTGGAAAACCCCTTCAACTCGAAGGGTAAAAACCACGGGACAAGCCAGAGAAAATCCACCATCAAAATAATGAATATACAGATCTCAAGGCTTCTTGCCCAAGCCCAAAGCAACAGCCACAAGAGAATCACAGGGATACAAGGACTATAATCCTAAGCACAATATCCAAAACCTTCTCAAGAGATCACACTAAGAATCCACTGCAAACTGATCTAACCTGAGATTTGAATGATTGAGAATAGTCTTTTCCTGCCCTTGTCTTCTTCCCTTTCCTGGATCTCTTATTTTCTGACCTCTACTGTCAATCTGCAGTCTTCTTTCTCTCTCCCACGTTTTAAACCGTCGCTGCTCTCTTAATCTCAACTCTAGCCACCTAATCTAGGTTTTAGGTTAATATAAGTGATGTTTTGAGCTGTGGGCTTCACTAAAGCCCATTATGGACTGAATCTGGACCATCTGCCCAACAGCATCAATGAATGAAATGCATCCTTTTGTTCCTTACCTTTATTTCTATCATGGTGTCAGAGCCATAATACAAAAAAAAATTATTTCTCTTCTCACTATCAAACAACAGCACAATAGATCAAAACGCTCCAACGATCCTTCCCACCTGCTCCTCGTGTCCCATCGTGTCCGGTCGCCACAACCTCCTCCCGGGTCGCCTTCATGTTAGCTGAACAGATTTGTGATCCAACGAGAAGATCATGTTGATGAGTTAACTGATAGAAATCTTTTCTCAACCCTGTATAAATAAGTGTTGCATTAATGAATGAAATTCATCCTTTTGTTCATTACCTCTATTTCTATCATGGTATCAGAGCCATAATACAAAAAAAAATTATTTCTCTTTTCACTGTCAAACAACAGCACAATAGATCAAAATGCTCCAACAATCCTTCCCACCTGCTCCTCGTGTCCCATCGTGTCCGATCGCCACAGCCTCTTCCCGGGTCGCCTTCACTAGCGACCACCCCTCACTGGTGACACTTCGCCTCTTCTTCCGCAAGAAGCTCTTGCTGCGACCCTGCCTCTGCTCTTCGCCTCGGAGTCTCTCTCTTCTATACTTTGTCTATCGCCTGCTAGACCCCTCAAGTGCTCACCTCATCGGAACCGAACGTGTTCTGCTGCTGCTGCCTAATCTGGCTTATCTGTAGCTTTCGCTAGTAAAGATACACCAGCAACTTCTTGAGCTGGTAACTCCGGATGAGGTGGATCTGCCAAGGCACCTCCACACTGTTATTCTGGAGAACTTCAACTTCTCCTAGTGAAAGGAGAAGTTTCCGTTGCATTGCTCTGATGACTGGTTTTGGCAGCACAAGACTATTGCACCCAGCCTTCAAGGTTCAAAAATAGGAACTTGCAGCTCCAAGAGCGATATCTACAAGTATTTGTTGTCCTACTATCGCAATTTGTGGTTTGTGGCACCAGGCCGACGGTCATTTCCTATTCTCCCAAGTTTGCCAAACCAAAATCACCTATCTCAAACCGACAGACGTAATTCTGTGCTGGTTTGAGGTGTTTATTTCCCTTCTATAATTCCTCACTATTGTGCTCTTTGCCACCTATTTCTTGGACTTTAAGTTATGTTATTTTTCTTGAGTCAATTTATTACTCTATGCTTTCTCTTAATTTCTCACTGGTTTGAGGTTTTCCTTCTTTTGTCTTCCCCTCGACTGTCCTTCCTGGTGGTTCTCCAATATCTTCTTTGTCTACCTCTAATGCTCAAACTATCTTTCTTGTTGGGAATCCTTCTCCGCATCCAAGACTTATTTTCATTAATGTTGCTTCCCTAATCCTCTTTAAGTTATCCAACGACATTAACTATGTGTCCTAACGTGCTCAATTTTCTAATCTTTTATTTGGCTATGATTTATTATGTTATATTGATGGCTCTCTTAGTTGTCCACATCAATGATTCATGTTCCTAGAGAACCCAACCCAGTATCAAATTCAGCCTATAAGCTATGGTTACGCCAAGATAGGCTCATTTTCCAAGCAATTCAAGCCTTTGTCGCTGGATCTATTACCTCGCTTGTATCCTCTTGTACTATTGCTGTAAAAGCTTAGACCAAGTTACAAACTACCTTAGCGAATCGCTCACGGACTCGCATGCTTGGACTACTCTTCAACCTTATGACCTTAAAGCAGTAGGGAAGTATTGACTATTTACAACATATCAAAATGATTATTGATGATCTAGCTTTGATAGGTCATTCCTTTACTAATAAAGAAATTCTTGTCCACACACTTAATGGACTACGTGCAGATTTCAAGGAATTGGCAACATCACTTCAAACACGCGATTCTTCCATTTCCTTTGAAAAACTTTATGACAAGTTAACAGACTTTGAAGCTTATCTGAAGCATGATGATAGGCTACCAGGACCTTTGTCAGTACCTCCTATCACAGCTAAGTTCAACCAAAAGTCCAAACGGCAAACCCGAAAATACAACAAGAATGCTTCAAAAGGTGTGGCTAACTATCCTCCTACTTCTATGAACACCACCCCATCTCTTCCCCCTCTACATCCTCCAAACTTCAACCATAGCTAGGGTGTTTCTTTCCAGCCACGTCGTCCTCCTCCTGCATTTCATCAATAGGTCATCTGCTAGTTGTGTGACAAAATTGGTCACTCTACAAAAGTTTGTCGATCTTGATCTCGCCTTACAGCTCCGTCAACCTGGCCTCAAGCAAATGTCATGACTACTCTGTTAGATAGTTACTCCAATTGGATTGTGGACTCTGGTGCTTCCTACCATATCACTTCCGATCTCCAGAATCTGTCAATCCACAACAACTATGGTGGAAGTAAAGATATCATTATCGGTGATGGTAAACGAATTCTTATCATTCATACTGGTTCTACGATGCTTAATTCAATACCACTTCTTTCACACTCGATAATGTTCTGTAAACCCCACATTAAATGAAATCTTATTTTTGTCTCTCAATTCTGCCAATAAAATCATACTTCCATTAAATTCGTTCTTGATTATTTTCTTGTCAAGGACTTGAGCACGGGGGCATCATTGGTTCATGGCCTGAATAAAAACATCTATAAATGGCTGATAGCCTTGTATCTCACTCGACCTATCGCTAACACTTCCACTACTGCTTTGGTTGACATATGATATCAACGTCTTGGTCATCCTTTGACTCTGTTAAACCAACATCTTTTACTCAGGCCCAAAAATCTTCATATTGGCGTAAAGCCATGTGTGAGGAGTATGATGCTCTCCTTCATAATACTACATGGACCCTTACTCCTTCTCACTCCACATAAAGCATTATCAGGTGCAAATGGGTCTTTTGAATTAAGCAGAACCCCGATGATTCGATTGTTCACTATAAAGCATGACTTTTGGCTAAAGGATTTCATCAACAACCTGGTGTTGACTACACCGAGACATTTAGTCATGTTGTCAAGCCTACTATAATCTGGATTATCCTAAGTCTGGCAATCTTCAAAGACTGGTGCTTACGCCAATTAGATATTAACAATACATTTTCACAAGGGACTCTCACTGAAGATATCTTCATGGAGCAACCTCCAGGCTTTATACATCCTCAATATCCATAACATGTCTATAAACTCCACAAGGTTATTTATGGACTCCGTCAAGCTCCCCGAGCCTGGTATACTGAACTTGGTCTTTATTTGTCTTCAGTTGGCTTCATCAACTCTAGGTCTGATGTTTCCCTATTTCTACGCCAATAACATGGGGCACCATCTACCTTCTAGCCTATGTAGATGATATTATTGTCATAAGTGATAACTCTATCGAAGTTCAGGTGTTTATTAAGCAATTGGTTGATCAGTATTGACAAGTAAGTTGGCTCCTTATAATATATTGCTCTTACCCGTCCAGATGTCTCCTTTACAATTAATAAATTATCCCAATTTATGCATCACCGTCTATTTTACACTGGATTGCTGTCAAACGTATTTTATGTTATCTTAAGGGGACCATTAATCATGACATTATTCTTCATAAGCACTCTCCCTCTCAGCTTCATGCCTTTGTCGATACAAACTGGGCGAGTAATGTTGATGATAGAACTTCTACATTATGGTATATTATTTTTCTTGGTGCTAATCCGATCAGTTGGAGTTCTAAGAATCAAAAGATAGTTGTCAAGTCTACTACTGAAGCTGAATATCATGATATTACCACTACTGCTGTCGAACTTAATTGGATCACCAACTTACTTACGAAGCTCCACATTCACTCTGCTTCTACGCCTGTTATTTATTTTGATAACATTGGTGCTACTTATTTTTGTGCTAATCCAATTTTCCACTCCCACATGAAGCATGTTGCTATTGATTTTCATTTTGTGCGAGATAAGTCATCCGTCAGCAGCTCCGTGTTTCTCATGTCCACACGACTGATCAACTCGTAAACTCCCTCACGAAGTCTCTGGCCCACAAACTTTTTTCCTTGCATCGATCCAAGATCGACGTCCTTGATAGGAGCTCGATCTTGCAGGGGGCATGTTAGCTGAATAGATTTGTAACCGAACGAGAAGATCTCATTCATTAGTTGAGGAAAATCTTCCCTCAACCCTGTATAAATAAGTGTTGCATCAATGAATGAAATGCATCCTTTTGTTCCTTACCTCTATTTCTATCGCCTCATACCTGGAACAATGAGGCGATCGAATTGGTGGTGGAGGAAAGCCCAGGGAGTAGGCCGCCGGCGTCGTCTTAAAGGGAGCCCTCCCGCAAGAAGCCCTCGTACAAGATGCTCTCCTCCCGTCCCTAGAAGACGCGGGGGGTGGGGTGGGGTGGGGCGGGGGGCTCTTTCTCTCGTCTCGGATTGAAGGAGAGCGGGTAACCACAATCTCCTATGTAAATAATAGAGATGGAGATGACCGTGCGCAATACGATACGGAGAACGCTATGATATTTTTCTTTGTTGATGTGTTGATTCAAAATGATCAGCACGTGCAAGCAACGGGATGAGGGGCACCGTAATTTGAAGGCGCATGCTCTCTCTCTCTCTCTCTCTCTCTCTCTCTCTCTCTCACTCACTCACCGGGAAGAACAGCGATGCCGGTGTCCTCTTAAAGCAAAGGACCGAGGAGATACACCGCGAAGCCCACCGTAGGCATCCTCAGGGAGCCATCCTGAAGGATAAGAAATATAGGTGTCGTCATAAAGCACAGACGGGGGAGTCATGCTCCGATAACATCCCACCTCCATCTAAGATCCCAAAGTCATGCTTCTAAAATTTTAGGAGGGTAGTTTCGAGATTTACTTCTGATTTATATATATACATATATATCTCGTGCTCAGAGTCATTTACACCAGCAAATGGTGCACAATTGCAGCATAACCAGGAATATACGTTCGTCAAAACGAAAGGCATGTTAACTGAGCATGCATGACCTTGATATCACGTCCTCCATAAATACATATCATATGAACTCCATGATCATTCGGACTACATATTTGAACTTCGTGGAGAGTAAACTTAATGTTACATTCCTATGAATGCGAACAACAATTGGACCACAGCTGAGCACACTACAGGCGGACTAAACACTTTTTATTAATCCCAACTCTTGCTTTCAACGTCTCATCCCTAAACAAATTATCACCAAGGAAAAATGTAATAAAACTGACTCAATCCCACGATGGATGTAAAAAAGCTACTAAGCTGGACAATCTTCTAATACATTTGCAAGCATGTAGTCCAGCCCTCAGCAAGCATACAAACCTTCAGTAAAGATGTCAAAATTTACCGATAGAACCAAATACTCGGTAAAATCTGCAACCACCAAACTTTAAGCTTGTAAAGTTCCGCACAAGTTTAAAATACAAATTCCTCTTCTTCATCTCCAATTGGAAGTGCTCCTCGCTCTGCTGTATCCCGAAGTATCGCAGCAGTTGAATCACTGATGCCAAGCAAGTACTGGAGCCGAGCGAGTTTCTCTGGCTTCGGGATACTCTTGAGGTATATGCAGTACAAGTCTGCAAGCTCTTCTGGTGAGGACCATGACAAGGGTTCAGCAGCGACCGCCATGTCACAGGCAAGCATGTCATTGAGAGATGAAATCTGGTACATAAATTACAAATAACATCTTCAGTGCTAAAAGAGCAATGGGAAACATATAAAAGAAAACATGTAAATAGAAGCAGTCATCCTTCTTCATTTACCGAGAATATTCTTCTAACTACAAATGACAATTACTATTCTAAAGACTTATTTTTCATTAGATCTAGTAAAAGTGTCCCTTCCACACAACCATATCACTTTGTATACAACAGAATATCCAGATTGATTCCACCCAACAATAGGGCATCAATTCAAAATGAACTTTAGGAAGAGGAAGAATGAATTTTTGGTTGTTGGGATAAAAAACAATGGTTTACCATACAAAACAATACTTTTCCACATGGATAAGATGGAACTTTCCCAAGCAATACTCACGGATATCATGAAAAACAATCAGATCTCAAATAGTTTCAATGCAATCCTCAAATAATGCAACACATCATGAGAGAGAGAGACCAAGAGAGAGCAAAAAGAGGATGGAAAACTACTATTTAGAATATCATAAAACTATTCAAACAAAGTAGTCCCTACACAAAGCAAAATGACATCCTGCAAGAAAGCAACAAAATAGTGAATGGTTGTCAAAATAACTGAAGTTTCCAACAAAAGGAGATTAACTGTAATTGCAAGTCCAAGTAAAAAACATGTTGTCTGTAGAGACCCACAGAAGCAGAACTTCATTGTGGTCATTATATAGGTAAGAAGCATCTGGTGTTCACTTAGACTAAGGAATGTGATTTCCCTTGAACCGGTATACAACGGCCAGGATTTTCTGGTACAGATGTGGACTGCCACTTTTCAGACGGTCTAATCCATTTTCTTAGGGTTAGCACCCCCAAAGAAAAAAATTCACGAACCCCCACCCCGTTGACAAACACAATATGTGCCCATGTATAGTGTGTTATAACAATATGGACCATACCCACACTAGTCTGGCCATGGACCAGCACTAGCGCACGCCAAGCAACTCGTGAAAAAGATACTAATAAAAATGATCTTATAATAAGGAACCTACCTTAACCAACATTCACATTGGAAATATGATGCTCTGCCAAAAGAACAAAATTCATATAGAAAGTATAATGCAGCTGAAAAAATGTATGTATATAAGCCATGTGAGAAAAAATTCTTAATTTTAAGTAATCATTCAAAAATCAAAACAATATTAATTCTAGGTTTCCCATAAACCACAAAATTATTTAAAGAAAACAAACAATTATAAAAAATTATAATAGAAAAAATCAATACTTATATGTTCCCTTTGGTACTCGAATTTCATACCACTCCATCTCGATTCCTCTGCCGAAGTAATGCAACAGCTTGAACCAATGAGTTTGATAGCCTAGTCTTGGCGAGATCCTTAATAACCCCTTTTGCCTTATCAGCATCAATGCTAAGATCTGATGGAATCTTTTCATACACCTCAGCTTCATCAAATACACCTGTTCCTGATGAAAAGATCTCCTCCACTGTTTTCCTAAAGAGGCTTTCCCGCAAGCGTTCTGAGATCACACTATCTAGATCGATATTAGCTTCTTTTAGCTCTCGGACCTGTTGAATACCGATCCTCCCTTTACTCACAGCAGTTTCGATTGCAGCTGCCATCTTGGTTGTGGTTATATTCTTAATAACTTTTTGTGCATATTCTGCAGGCAGTCCCACCTGCCTCTGAACCTCATTGAGCTGCTCGATTCTGGCTTTAGTTAGCTGGCCATCAGCTAGAATAACCTCAGCCTGTTTCATGAATGCTTGTTCAGCAAAGTTCCTGTGGACTTCCACCATCTCTTTACCGGTCATTCCTAGTATTCCTCCAAGCTGATTTAGAAGCAAAAATTCTGAATTGTCTTTTTTTGTAGCGATTTGGGCTCCAAAAGGAACTGTTGTAACCTCCCCAGTAATGCAAAAGAGCAAGTAGGTCCTGTAAATCTCAGCCCTGTCTCTCTCAGGGAGGTCATCCTTGAGGGTTATTTCTGTCTGACCTGGCTTCGTCAGCTTTGCTTCCAGCTCTTTGCTCGGACGTGTCTTTCTCAGTGTCTGCAGAGATTCCCATTCATCTTCCTCATCTACTTGTTTAGAATCAACATCAATAGGTTCAGCTGGAGCAACAGGCTCTCCTTTAATATCAGAAATCAATTCAGTGACAACTAATGTGTTGAATGCTATCATTTTTTTTAGCTCTCTTGCAGCTTCAGTACGGTTCCCTGCCCCTTTGGATCGTTGTATATAGGTCATGAAAACTCTACGAACCTGCAAAAGAAAATAGGTTGAAGCAAGTAAACTTGCAACTTGTTGTTTGGCAGCATTTGCAATGCTCAACTGTAAATGGTTTTTGTAAACATAAAAGCTATTTTTAGTTTCAATCAAGGTTCGCCGTATCAGTCCGTACCAGCATATTGAGATTTTCTTAGTATGGTATGGTACCCAGTACCGGATGGTATGCATAGTACATACCGCCTGGTTCATCATAATTTAATTTAATTTTTTATAATATAGTATTAATATAATATAATATATATTAAAAAAACAAAAAAAAAACGAGGCAGCGCCTCGTCCCAACGCTGGAAAACAAGGTGCCGCCTTACCTTCCAGCAGAAGAACGAGGCAGCGCCTCGTCCCAGCAAAGGAAGACGAGGCGTCAGTGAAGGAAGACGCCTCGTCTTCTAGCGAGTGAACAAGGCGCTGCCTCATCACAGCACAAGAAGATAAGGCACCGCCTCGTCTTCCAACATAAGAACGAAGCAACACCTCGTCCCCACTTTCTTTTTCTTATTTTTTTAATTTTTTATATTTATATTATATAATATAATGTACAGCCTGGTATAGGGCGGTCTGCGTACCAACACCCTATCGGACTGGTATGTACCATCCATACTGGGCGGTACAGAGCAAAACGGTGATCCTTGGTTTCAATTTAGTGTCACAACAGAAGATGACAAAATACATACTTCCTTTCTAGCGATGGCCATGGCTGCATCCGTTGTAAGCCGCAAGCCTTTAGAAGCCTTCCTTACAGAGTTTCTAACTTCAGCATCATATCCCTCAACACCTGATGCAATTGCATCTTTAACAACCTGCAAATACAATATACCATTAACAAAAATACAGAAATAAAAATAAAGTAATAATAATATTATCTGTTTGCAAAGGTCATTCATAATAAGCTCATATACAATTGTTTCTCTTGGAATCATTGAGATTTTATTAAAAAATGATCTATTAAATTTATTCCAGATATTTACTGGCGTTTAACATCAGAATTTGCTACACAAGCCATCGCCACCATCTTGAGCAGAAATTTAACCTATTAGGTAGATATGTATCACTTGCATTATTCATATAGGTTTCATATCAGACAACTAATTTAAAGATCTCTGTTGAATACTCCAACAAATACCATAATTTCCAAACTATTTCTGCCAAAAAAATCAGAAATCTGAGTGAAAAATTCAAGAACAATTTTTTCAGGCTGTTTTTTTCTCAGTGAACGCTAGTCAATGCACAAGATGGATAGCTAACCTTAAAATTCGTAACTACTTATACAAATTAAACTATGACCAACAGATGTAATTTAACTCATTCCTTTATAATAACTTTTTAAGTTTGAAACATCATAAGTCAAAAACCAAGGAGGCTGATCATGCTTGGTTAAGATTCAAGCCAAATATACAGCATCTGTCTCGATACTGACCATCTCAAACAACATTGTTTGGTTTTAACTATTTCATGTAACCTACCATGACTATCATAGAGCAAGTTGCACAATAGTTTCCTTCTCAATAAGACCTGTACCTCCATACAACGAGGTCACAGGTACTAAACATTGCATTTTAACCATATTATGAGGACAAGTCACCAAGTGAAGAATGACTGAAATGTGAATAAGAACTTTAGAAACATAATGATTTTTTTTACCTTCTCAAACAAGCGGCCACATATATCAGCATGTGCTGCATCAATGGTTTCCTGATGAATGCAAAGAGTAACTCTGTAGCGTTGTAAAGAAGCAACTTCCTCATCACTCAATTCCCCATCTTCTACAAACTGCTGAAGTTTTTGCCTGTAAATTTCTGCAAGTTCAAAGTTAAAAAAAAATTAATTAGTGCTGATTAAATCATACTCCACAAAAACTTTATATTTCTTCAAGTTCTCCACTTCTACTTGTTTGCATAAAAAACTGTCCTTATGAACTCAAAACAAGATCCTATTTGAATCAATAATGACCTCAATCACCGACCACCAAGCAATTAACAAATTTAGTTCTCTCACTGGACATAAAACTACAAGCTAAAGAAACTACATTCAGATAGCTTTGTGTCTCCAAATGGTCCAGAAACAAAAGGTATGACATGAGAAACATTCATCTAAGTGAGACAAGCACAACAAGTGGATCTAAAATCCAAGAATCAATCAACTCACAAATTTCCATGCTTCAAATTCTCAGCCTTTATTTTTGAGATTGTACGAAATAGCAGCCTAGATATTTATTAAAATTATCCATAACACAAATATTACTCTGTAATAGTGGACAAGTACTATAATCATTAACACAATTTTGAATTTCACTTTAACACACCAAACGAATCCACTGCTTAAAAATGGTATATTTATGTTTCATTATTAAAATAATTAACAATAAATAGGAAACTTTATCATAATTTAGGATCAACCAAAAGCGAATGAATGGCTCTCAGGACTCAGTTTGACTAATGATATTGCTTTTAACAAAGCTCAATAGAGGAAAACATCCATGCAACCAACTCCGACTAGTTAGTACTTGTGTTAATCTTGTTTGTAATTGTATATTCAATCACCTATTTGAATCAGTTTCAATTTCTCAAAATCTAGATGCCAAACCATGTGCAATTCCATATTCAAGCATATATAATAGTCTTTTTCGGTACCTTAAAAAATTGTAAATGTTTTAATAAAATAATTATTGATTTTTCCACTATGTATGTTGCAAAATTTCTATAACATCTCATCACCATGATGTAGTGGACCAAAGACTCATTAAAATGGCATCAAATGATAACTATTGTTTCTTTCTAAACTAATTACCTTCATGAATCTTGCTAGCCATATTTGGATCAAAATATAATTCTTCACAAAGGTTTTGAAGGAATGCAGCCTTGCTAGGAGCTGCATCCAAATCACCACCAGAAAATGCTCGAGAAAGCCGCCGGCGGTAGACCCTCGATGTTACATCCAGCATGATGCGTTCTGCCTCACGTTTCCCTAGACCAAATATATTTCTCAACTGGCTCAAAGCTGTAAGCTGCAATTTTTACCAAGGAAAGGGATACAGAAATAAAAATGATTAATATGTAATGAGCAAAAAAGAAAAACTAAAATGTCCCAAAGCTAAATCAATTGAGCATATGTGAATCAATCATGGTGATGCTCTTGTTTGCACAGAATTTTGAACCAGAAAATGTCTGCTCATATTTTCAGGTCAGCCTACATGTGACTTAGCCTGCATTAATATTAATTTTGTCTAAAATAAGAAGTGGATGCAGTATGTTATTTGGAATAGGGACAATTCGCAGAACAATGAATAAACTTCAGAGAAAACAGAAAACATTATGCAGTATTTAGGTTCAGGTCGCACCAGAGGTGATAGGCAGCATGACCATAAAACACTATGTTCCAGCATCTTGCTGACAAACCGCCAAAACAGGGAACAACAAAAGGAAGAAATAACAAAGAATAGCCTACCTAACCAAATATATCAAATATATCTTTGTTCCTCTTCAAACTCCCCTCTGTCTGGCATCTCTCTGGAGCAACCCCCAGTGGCCAATGCAGGCACATGCAAGTGGTCTCATGGGGTCTTTCCATAAGAAGTGAAGACTCAAGGCTATTATCTTAGCTGGCAGCATTACAAGGCAGAAAGATAGGATGGAGCAGCAACATGTCACAAGCTTGCAAGCAGCGAGCTTGCAAGAACTGTTGACAAAATCCACTGTGAAACCCTAATTTGTTGTAGTTTTTAAAATACTCTTTGTGTGAGCCAGCCTAATGTGCTGTCAAAATATCCGGTCCACTGATAAGAACCTGGTTGGACGACCATTTACATGAAGGAAAAGTGTTCCAAAGACAATTTCCCACTGCGAACTGCTATCCTCTATAAATAAACAGCAATAAGTATGTCAAAGCATAATGAATCCATGTCACAAATACTTGGTTCCTTATACCAGCAGGGAATTTAGCTAACAAATATTTAGCAAACTAGTGATATTCCTGTCCTCTTGCAATATTTTTTCCAACATCAATGATAAAGGGAAAATGTGCAGTAGCACTGATCCACTTTTTGGAGAATTCGCAATCTAGATGAGCAGCAACTCATAGGCATAGAAGAAGAAACAAGTTGCTTGGTACAAGGATCTGAATCTCGGTGTAATACCAGTTTTGGTAACAGTCAGACTGGTACAGTACCAGAATTCCGGACAGTACCAACCCATACCTACCTGGTATTACCAGCAAAAGTAATAAAAAGTAGATAACCAACAGTACCGGTACTTGGTCAGACCAGTAAACACCAGTACTGATACAACCAAGATTAAATTCTTTGGCTCAGTACGTCATCATTTCCTTTCGAATGAGGTGTGCACAAAGACCCATGATATGTCGAAGCAATCGAACAATCCAAAAGATTTTGGATTCCCTAGGACACAATTAGATTGCAGCAAGGATGCTCACATATCAAGAACTTTGTCACTGACAATGATTATATTTCTTTTACACAATACATTATTTAACCAAGTCAAATACATTTGCACAGCAACTCCCTAAAAGCATAAATTTTAAACAAAATCACTCAAAATTGTTAACACTTTATACATGACCCAGCCGCTGGTATATATCCATCGGTTTAACTTGTTAGACATGTACAGAAACATTTCATTTAGATACTTTTTTAAGGATGAAATATATATATATATATATATATATATATATAACCGTACTTCATAGCTTGTAAAATATATTTTTCAAAAAATATATAGCCACAGCAAAAGAAGCTTTTGAAGCAGGCTTTTGCAAATACAGTTTCCAATAGAAAAATCTTGCAAGCATCAGAAACACTTGATGATCTTATCAAAACAAGATAAGTTTCCCTCATGGAAGTACTAAGAGAAATTTTATTCTAGTAATTATCAAAAACAAAAGCTTCCACTAGAGAAATAAATCTTCCGCTTGTCGAGTAAAATGTATTTTTTTTTTCTCGAGGCTTTTAAATCTGGCTGTATTTGCAGGATTTAAACTAAAATCTAATAATCATAATCTTACCAGCTTCTAGAAAAAGCAACTTTGGCAGCTTACTTGATCAGTCAGAATCAGCAACATGTTCAAACACAAATTACATTTCTTGCTGACAAATATGTATCAAAGGTGTAAATGAATACCCACTGAAACTAGAAAGTGTCTTGCAAAGTGAATGGCTTCACTTTATAAGATGATGTCTAAAGGCCTCGGTGATATTGCTGGCCTTCAAAAACTTGATCACCTTAGTTCGAGGATACTTTAGTACATTAAATGATCATATCTCACATTAAGAGTTGTAACTATAAGTTGTGTCAAACAGCATAAGTTAACAAATCGGTTTACACTTTACACTAGCATGCATGACATACATTGCGTGCATAATAATCACATCTCACAAGGCAAGATATAATTAATTCTAAATGGTATCCACGAGCTTAAGCTTATTAACTGAAAAATATACCGGCACTGCTAATTAAACAATAGCATCCATAATAGAATCAGGTATACAAAATAAACTTAAGAAACAGCCATAAATTTTAATTCTAGATTTGGTTAAAAAAGCCAATGCCGATGTCCAACAAATGTCCCATATCTTTGCTTCAACAATAGACAACTAACAAATTAAAATATATTGGAACCTTTTCTTCTTGAAGACATCCACTTGAAAAAGATTCTTCTGCATAAGTTCTATAAAGTAACTTTAAGTCGTCAATCTTTCTATCAGCATCGAACACCCCACCTAATTACAGAAGGAAATAATTCTCATTACTATGATTTACTGGATTCATAGCATGCAGTGGATGGAACAGGCAAAAGTTCCTTAAATGAACTCATACCTATTAACGAAACAGGTCCAACACCCTGGGCGAAATGACCACTATCAGAATGTTTGCTTAGAGAAGTAAGAAGATTGTTGAATGCCAAAACCTTCTCAAGTTCCTCGACAACTTGCAGTTTCCCCGTGCTACAAATTTTACCATGTTAATGATAAAATTATCAAAAGTATATGACAATGACCATGAGAGAAGTGTTGTAGAAGCTTCCAAGCAATCTAATGAAAATTGTGGTATGCTCACAGAAGAATTACCCTGAGGAAAGAAGGTTGCAAATTGCAAACTCCAAGCAGGCTGAACAAGATGTCTCTATAAAGACAGAATTAATTTATGTGCTTATATTAAGTTGCCCGTCCGGGTGAGTACACCTGTATGTGCTTTTGTAACAGAGTGTGGATTAGCAATGACAAAGATTCGGTTGGTTGATGACTTTCAAGAACAATATACACTTTGATTGTTCATTGCTGCACAGTCAAAATGTTGTGAACAGAATCCCTCTTTCTTTTGGCAACAAATTTTACATCAATTTATAATAAAATATATCCTACCAAGTAGTTAGAATTACCTGATTATATTTAGAAATTGGTGCAAGTAACATTAATTTTATAAACAATAAATTTAGGGCCTGAAGAAGAGTTTCCTTTGGTTCTGCTCTTTTATTCAAATTAAATTATTGGTCCTTGACATTGATACCAGCCAATGTCATGTCATATAAAATACTTGTTGTCGTACACATTTGTACTTGAGGGTCTCAAAAAAAGCGGAAAGAAATTGTGAATTAACCAATGAATGCATAAATAGTTCTTTTGCCCAAGGTCTGCAATCTCATACCGTACCGACATGTCGATCAGCTGTCGGTACGATACGTACCGAGCTATACCGAGCGTACTATCACGAACGATCGTCGCTCAACCGCAACACCTTCGCTCGACGGACCGTTCATCGCTTTTGCTTGTACAGATGTTTGGCAGCCTGTTTTACCTTGTTTTTATATGTTTTTGCCAAAGAAATGCAAGCAGAAATAGTTTGGAACGCTGCAAAACGACCGTTCACTATGCAGAACCAAAACAGCTCAAAACGGCCCAATTTTGGGCCATTTTCGCGTGTTGCGGCATGCATTTTGAGCGATGCGGAGTGTCAGTCATCTCAGCCCCTTGGAACCACCCGGGTGGCACAAGAGGGGATGGGGCTTTGGGATAGTATCGGGCGTGAGCATTCATAAAGAGTTGGACTCGACTTGCGTCTGATACCTTGGGAACCGTCGTTTGTGGACTTGCGATCGTTCTTACAGCCCTCTAAAGTCCTGTTTCGCTCTCTTTCTCTCTTTTTCTGTTGCACTCAAGGTGTTCGACGAATTGCTTGTAAGAGCTGCCCTCTCTACGCGATATCAGGACTTGTCTGTCGCTCGTCTTTTGTAAGTCCTTCGGGACCCAAACAAGGTTGCAAGTGGGCTGACCCTTTGTAGGCAAATAACACTTCGGCGTTTCATGACTTAGGCAATCCCAACTAAGTCCAGAACATTGGGCAAGGTTGCTCTGCAACTTAGGCAATTCCAACTAAGTCTTCAAGTTTGTCGCTAGGAAACCCGTCTCGATGTTCTTGAAGCGAGCTTGGAGGAACTCTACCAAGGGCAACGAAGACTCGTTGGGGTAGAGAGCTTGCAATAAGAAGCTAAATCTTGGATAGACAGGGTTGAGTCCTTGGTCGACCGACTAACGAAGGATACTAAAGACTCGGTACAACATCTACACGAAGTTGTGGCGGAACTCACGGCAAAGGTGACATTGCTTACAAGAACTCTTAATGCGGGAGGGAACAATACCCGCGTTGCGCCGCCACAAAGCTTCAGAGCACCTGAGCCGCATTGCTATGGGGGTGCCAAGGAGCTCGAAAATTTTCTATTCGACATGGAACAGTATTTTGGTGCTACGAGACCCGATTCGGAGGAAATCAAAGTTTCTATAGCAACAATGTATCTAAACGAAGATGCAAAACTTTGGCGGCGAACTCATTGGAAGAGATCCAGCAAGGTCGATGTCATGTGGATACATGGGAAGACTTGAAGCGAGAGTTAAGAACTCAGTTCTTGCGCGAGAACATAGAGTTTGTCGTAAGAAGTAAACTGAGACAATTCTGCCAAAGTACATCCATCAGAGACTATGTGAAGCAATTTTCGGCGTTGATGTTGGATATACAAGACATGTCCGAGAAGGACAAACTATTCAGCTTCCTCGATGGCTTAAAGCCGTGGGCGCAATAAGAACTGCATCGAAGGAATGTCACCGACGTGGTCGAGGCAATTGCAGCCACAGAAAGGCCGACTAACTTTGTTTCTTCAGAGGACTTGGGTAAGAAACAGTCCTGGAAAAATCGCCCAACAAAATACTTTCGAACGAAGGAGTCTAGGGGCGAACAAAAGAAAAAGAACTTCCATAAAGGACCAAGCTCAAAAAGTAAGGCCCCGAAGTCTGGCGAATGCTTCTTATGCGGTGGACCGTACATGGTGAGGGAGTGCCCGTAGAAGTAGGCACTCAACGTTTTAACTGCATCGACCCCCATAAGTCGAACAAGGGCAAAGTCGTCGCCCTTAGTTGGAGCAGTTCTAAATCCAACAGCGACGATGTGGAGTCGCAATCCTGAATGGGAGCAATGCGCTTATTGAATGCACTACGGGTCAGGTGGGGGAGAACATAAAGGCAAGGCCATCAAAGGCAGTGAGCAGTGAGCTGATATATGTGGCCATCAAGCTAAATGGGCGAACAACCCAGGCAATGGTGGACACGGATGCTACCCACAATTTTATTGCCGATAGAGAAGCTAAGCGACTTGGACTAATATTGGAAAAGAATCCAAGTCGTATGAAAGCTATAAACTCGGAGGCCAAGCAGATCTCCGGACTTGCAAAGGGAGTCCCTATCAAGATCGGAACATGGACCGGGAGCACGAACATGATGGCGATGCCCTTGGATGACTTCCAAGTGATTCTTGGAATGGAATTCATGCACGCAGCAAACATGGTGCCTATGCCGTTTTTGAACTCCCTATGTCTAATGGGAGGCGACGACCCCGGCGTGGTTTCGATTTCCCGAGAAGGAATCAAGGATCCACAACAAATATCGAAATTACAATTAAAGAAGAGGGTACAAAAAGATGAATCAACCTTTGTAGCAGCCATAAAACTAGAGACACTTGACGGGGAGGCCATTCAAGAACCTGTAGAGTTATCAAAAACTCTACCACCACGAAGAGGCGTGGATCATCGTATTGAACTAGAGCCGTGAGGTAAGCCTCCAGTGAGACCACCATACCGCATGGCCCCTCCAGAGTGAGCAGAAGTCAAGAAGCAGTTAGATGAACTGTTGAGCGGTGATCTCATCCGCAGTTCAAAAGCACCATTCAAAGCTCCAGTCCTATTCCAGAAGAAACAAGATGGGAGCCTCCGATTATGTGTCGATTATCGAGCCCTAAACAAAGTGACGACGAAGAACAAATACCTCATCCCGCTCATCGCGGATTTGTTCGATCAACTGGGCAAGGCCAAGTACTTCTCCAAACTCGACCTTCGGTCGGGGTACTAGCAGGTGCGTATTGTAGAAGGTGACGAGGCGAAGACTACCTGTGTGACCAGGTATGGAGTATTTGAGTTATTGGTGATGACTTTCGGCTTAACCAATGCTCCAGCCACATTTTGTACTCTAATGAACCAATTGTTCAAGGAATATTTGGACACGTTTATAGTTGTCTACCTAGACGATATAGTCGTCTATAGCCAAACACTTGAGGAGCATGTTGAGCACCTTCAGACAATCTTCAAAGTTCTTAGGGAGAACACTTTGTTTGTTAAGAGGGAGAAGTGTTACTTTGCTCAGACGAAGATTCTATTCTTAGGGCATCGAATCGGCGATGGTTCTATCCAGATGGTTAAATCGAAGGTGCAAGCTGTGGTAGACTGGCGGACACCAAAGAAGATGCTAGAGTTGAGATCCTTCCTTGGGTTCGTCAACTATTATCGATGCTTCAGAGCTGGATACTCGAAGCGCATAGCTCCACTGACGGAGTTGCTAAAGGAGCAGTCTTGGAGATGGTCGGGTAAGTGTGAAGCAGCTTTCCAAGACTTGAAGACTGCTGCGTTGGAGGAACCAGTACTCAGATTACCGGACTATGGGAAGTCTTTTGAAGTCTATACCTATGCTTCCGATTTCGCTATTGGGGGAGTACTTATGCAAGAAGGTCATCCAGTGGCCTATGAGAGTCGCAAGCTCAACGAGACCGAGCGACGATACCCAATGCACGAGAAGGAGATGACAGTGGTGGTCCACTGTTTACGAGTCTAGTGACACTACCTTTTGGGAGCACCATTCGTGCTGAGGACGGATAATGTCGCATTGAGTTACTTCCAGACTCAAAAGAAACTCTCCCCAAAGCAAGCACGATGGCAAGACTTCTTGGTCGAGTTTAACATGGTAATAGAGTACAAGCCCAAAAAGGCAAATGTCGTGCCCGATGCATTAAGCCGCAAAGTGAAATTGGTGAATGCTATACAGTTGGAGGGCGAAGGCCAAATAAGTCAATTGCACTCCAACTTTCTTTCCAAGATCAGGGATGGTACAATGATCCTTAGGAGGTAACGCAGATGCAACTCATAAAAGAGGGCAAGGCACGACGTTTTTGGGTCTAAGAGGGACTCGTCTACACCAAATAGAGTTTATGTTCCGCGGGCGAACAATTTGAGGCGTGAACTCCTGAGGGAGTGTCACGATTCCCTCTGGGCGGGACATCCAGGTATTCACCGAACAATGGCTCTCGTGAAGAGGGTCTTCTATTGACCGAAGATAGGGACAGATGTGGAGGAATATGTTCGAACAAGCCTTAATTGCCAACAAGATAGGGTAGAGCAGCAGAAGCCAATGGGACTTTTGGAGCACCAGAAAGGCCATGAGAGAGCATTTCCTTGGACTTCATATCAAGCTTGCCCACAGTAAGGGGACTTGGATCAATACTCGTAGTAACCGATCGCTTTTCGAAGTATACAACGTTCATTGCTGCACCCCTACATTGTTCAGCAGAGGAGGCGGCTAAGTTGATGATGATGAATGTGGTGAAGTATTAGGGAGTCCCACGCAACATCATTAGTGATCAAGATTCTCGGTTCTTGAGACGATTCTGGACCGAGCTATTCAAGTTGTTGGGATCTAAGTTATACTTCTCCACAAGCCTCCATCCTGTCACGAACGGACGTCGCTCAACCGCAACATCTTCGCTTCGTGAACCGTTCGTTGCTTTTTCTTGCTTGTACATATGTTTGGCAGCTTGTTTTGCCTTGAGTTTATGTGTTTTTACCTAAGAAATGTGAGCGAAATTAGTGTAGAAGGCTGCAGGACGGTCGTTCGCTGCACAGAGCCAAAACAGCCCTGTTTTTTGGTCTTTTTTGTGTGCCACGGCAACCTTTCTGAGCGGTGCGAAATGTCAGCCATTTCAGCACCTTGGAACCCCCCGGGTGGCACCGGGCTGGATGGGGCTCCGGGTATATGTCGGGCGTAGGCGTTCATCAGCAATTGAACTTGTCTTGCGTCCGATACCTTGGGAACCGTCGTTTGCGGACTTGCGACCGTTCCTTCAACCCTCCAAAGTCCTATTTCGCTCTCTTTCTCTCTTTTCTCAGCTGCACTTAAGGTGTTCGACAAATTGCTTGTATAGCTTTCCGCTTTGCGAGACGCCGGGACGTGTCTGTCGCTCGCTTCTAAACTAATCAACTTCTTCTTTGCAGGTCCTACGGGACCTTAAGAGGTTGTAAGAGGGCTGACCCTGTGCGGACAGATAACGCTTTGGGCGTTTCATGACTTAGGCAATCCCAGCTAAGTCCAGAACAGTGGGCAAGGTTGCTTCACGACTTAGGCAATTTCAGCTAAGTCTCCGGGAGGGCCGCAAGGGTGCCGCACGGCTTAGGCAAATTCAGCTAAGTCCGTGACATTGTGGTATCAGAGCAGGCAAGCAATTCGTACGAACAGCGAAGAAGATTCGCAATTTCGCCATGGTGAGACATCGTGGTGAATCGAGCAAGATGGGGCAAGCGGGACCCTTGCTCCAAGCAGTCGCAGGTGGGCTGCAAGTGCAAACTCGCTCGCAAACTGCTGGAGCCGCTTATGAGGAGCGCGATAGTGAACAAGACGAGCGTGAAGTTGGGTATTCTCCACGAGGGGAGGAGGCGCCATCTGGAGCGCCAACCGGGAAGAAGGGCCACAGAGAGAGACTTACATTGGCGGAAACCCGCCTCAATGTTCTTGAAGCGAGCGTGGAGGAACTCTACCAAGGCCAAGGAAGGCTACTTGGGGTAGAGAGCTCGCAAGAAGAAACTGAAACTCGGATCGAGAATGTTGAATCGCTGATTGATCAACTGACAGAGGACACCAAAGATTTCGGATGACATCTACATGAAGTTGTGGCGGAACTCACGACTAAGGTGATGGTGTTAACAAGGACTCTTGATGCGGGAGGGAACAACACCCCCGCTGCGCCACCACAACACTTCAGAGCACCGGAGCCGCAGTGCTACGGAGGTGCTAGGGACGCCAAAGAGCTTGAAAATTTCTTGTTCGACATGGAACAGTATTTTCGCGCTACAAGGCTCGATTCTGAAGAAACCAAAGTTGCGATAGCAACAATGTATCTGAATGGGGATGCAAAACTTTGGTGGCGAACCCGTTGGGAAGTGATCCAACAAGGTCGATGTCGAGTGGATACATGGGGAGACTTGAAGCGAGAGTTGAGAACTCAGTTCTTGCCCGAGAACACAGAGTTTGTCGCAAGAAGGAAACTGAGACAACTACGCCAGAGTACAACAATCCGAGACTATGTGAAACAATTTTCAGCACTAATGCTGGATATACGGGACATGTCTGAGAAAGACAAGCTATTCAGCTTCCTCGATGGCTTGAAGCCATGGGCACAACAAGAACTACATCGGAGGAATGTCACTGATGTAGTCGGGGCAATTGCAGCCGCGGAAAGGCTGACTGACTTTGTTTCTTCGGAGGATTCGAGAAAGAAGAAACACTCTTCGAGAAATCGCCCATCTAAATACTCTCGAGCGAAGGAGTCTGGAGGCGAGCAAAAGAAGAAGAATTTTCACAAGGGACCGGTCTCAAGAGGTAGAGTCCCAAAGTCTAGTGAATGCTTCTTGTGTGGAGGACCACACAAAGTGAGGGAGTGCCCACAAAAACAAGCACTCAATGCTTTAACAGCATCGGTTCTATCCCGTAAGTCAGACAAGGGCAAAGTTATCGCCCTTAGTTCGAGCCGTTCTGACTCTAGTAGCGACAGTGAGGCGTCGCAAGGACCCAGGATGGGAGCAATGTGTTTGTTGAATGCGTTGCGGGGTCAAGTGGGGGAGAACACAAAGGCAAAGCCACTAAAGGCAGGAAACAACGAGTTGATGTATGTGGACATCAAACTTAATGGCTAAACAACCCGTGCAATGGTGGACACGAGCGCGACCCACAATTTTATTGCCGATCACGAAGCTAAGCGACTGGGATTACTCTTGGAGAAGAGCCCAAGTCGTATGAAGGCGGTGAATTCGGAGGCCAAGCGGATCTCCGGACAAGCAAAAGGGATCCCCATCAAGATCGGGACATGGAGCGGGAGCACAAACTTGATGGCAGTGCCACTAGACGACTTCCAAGTGATTCTCGGAATGGAGTTTATGCACGCAGCGAAGTTGGTGCCAGTACCGTTCCTGAACTTCTTGTGTCTAATGGGAGGTGATGATCCCTGCATGGTTCCAGTTCTCGGGGAGGAACCAAAGACCTACAACAAATATCGGCTTTACAATTGAAGAAAGGGGTACGAAAAGGTGAATCAACCTTTGTAGCAGCTATGAAGCTAGAGACACCTGATGGGGAAGCCATTCAGGAACCTGCTGTTGTGGCGAACATCCTGAAGGAGTTCTCGGATATGATGCCAACAGAGTTGCCGAGAACTCTACCACCACGCAGAGGCGTGGATCATCGGATTGAGCTGGAGCCGGGAATTAAGCCTCCAGCGAGACCACCATACCGCATGGCCCCTCCAGAGTTGGCGGAATTGAGGAAGCAGTTAGATGAACTGCTAAGCGGTGGTCTCATCCGCAGTTCCAAAGCACCTTTCGGAGCTCCAGTCCTCTTTCAGAAGAAACAAGATGGGAGTCTCCGATTATGCATCGATTATCGAGCCCTTAACAAGATGACGGTGAAGAACAAGTACCCTACCCCGCTCATCGCGAACTTGTTCGATCAATTGGGCAAGGCAAAGTACTTCTCCAAACTCGACCTTCGGTCGGGGTATTGGCAAGTGCGCATTGCAGAAGGTGATGAGGCAAAGACTACTTGTGTGACCAGGTATGGAGCATTCGAGTTCTTGGTGATGCCTTTCGGCTTAACCAATGCTCCGACCACATTCTGCACTCTAATGAACCAGCTGTTCAAGGAGTATCTGGACAAGTTTGTGGTCGTCTACTTAGACGATATCGTCGTTTATAGCCAAACACTTGTGGAGCATGTTAGACACCTCCGAACAATTTTCAAAGTTCTCAGGGAGAACACCTTGTTCGTGAAGAGGGAAAAGTGCTATTTTGCCCAAATGGAGATTTTATTCTTGGGGTATCGAATCGGCAATGGTTCCATCCGAATGGACCAGTCTAAGGTGCAAGCTGTGGTGGACTGGCGAACACCAAAGAAGGTGCTAGAGTTGAGATCCTTCCTTGGGTTCGTCAACTATTATCGATGCTTCATAGTGGGGTATTCGAAGCGCGCAGCTCCGTTGACGGAGTTGTTAAAGAAGGAGCAGTACTGGAGATGGTCGGACAAATGTGAGGTGGCATTTCAAGACCTAAAGACTGCTATGTTGGAGGAACCTGTACTCAGATTACCGGACTATGGAAAGTCTTTTGAAGTCTATACAGATGCTTCTGATTTTGCTATTGGAGGAGTTCTTATGCAGGAGGGTCATCCGGTGGCCTACGAGAGTCGCAAGCTCAACGAGACCGAGCGGCGATATCCTGTGCATGAGAAGGAGATGACAGCGGTGGTCCACTGTCTATGAGTGTGGCGACACTACCTTCTGGGAGCACCATTTGTGCTAAGGACAGACAATGTCGCATTGAGTTACTTCCAAACTCAAAAGAAACTCTCCCCAAAGCAAGCACGATGGCAGGATTTCTTGGCTGAGTTCGACATGGTAATGGAGTACAAGCCCGGAAAAGCAAATGGCGTGGCCGATGCATTGAGTCGGAAAGTGGAGCTAGTGAATGCTATACAGTTGGAGGGCGGAGGCCAAGCAAGTCAATTGCGCTCCAACTTCCTTTCCAGGATCAGGGATGGACTGTACCGAGATCCTCAGGCAATATCTCTGATGCAACTCATCAAAGAGGGCAAGACACGACGATTTTGGGTCCAGGAGGGACTCATCTATACCAAGGGGAACAAAGTTTATGTTCCGCGAGCGAAAAACTTGAGGCGTGAACTCCTGAAAGAGTGTCACGATTCCCTTTGGGCTGGACATCCGGGTATCCACCGAACAATGGCTCTCGTGGAGAGGGTCATCTATTGGCCGAAGATGGGGACAGATGTGGAGGAATATGTTCGAACATGCCTTACTTGTCAACAAGACAAGGTAGAGCAGCAGAAGCCAGTGGGACTTTTGGAGCCGCTGCTTGTACCAGAAAGGCCATGGGAGAGCATTTCCCTAGACTTCATATCAAGCTTGCCCGCAGTAGGGGGACTTGGATCGATACTCGTGGTAGTTGATCGATTTTCGAAGTATGCAACATTCATTGTTGCACCCCTACATTGCTCAGCAAAGGAGGCGGCTAAGTTGATGATGAAGAATGTGGTGAAGTTTTGGGGAGTCCCACACAACATCATTAGTGATCGAGATTCTCGGTTCTTGGGACGATTTTGGACCGAGTTGTTCAATTTGTTGGGATCTAAATTATACTTCTCCACAAGCCTCCACCCCCAAACGGATGGCCAAACAGAAAGAATCAACTCGCTCTTGGAGCGATAACTTCGGCACTATGTAAGTGCCAACCAATGAGATTGGGTGAAGCTGTTGGACATAGCCCAATTCTCCTATAACTTGCAGCGGAGCTCTGCATCCAACAAGAGCCCATTTGAGATTATTACGGGACAACAACCATCAACTCCTCACACCCTGATTATTGGCTATACAGGGAGTAGCCTATCACTTTGCAAAGGAATGGCATCGCAATGCAGATATTGCGTGGGCTTACTTGGAGAAGGCGGCCGAGAAGATGAAGTGGGCAGACTTGGGGAGGCGACCACAAGAGTTTAAAGTGGGCGACATAGTGTTGGTGAAGCTCCAACCAGCATCACTCCAGTTCTTTAGGCACAGAGTGCACAAAGGATTGGTGTGCAAATATGAAGGGTCTTTCCCAATCATCAGCAGAGTAGGCAATGTCTCATACAAGTTGCAACTGCCAGCATGGTTCAGAATTCATAACGTCTTCCATGCGAGCAACTTGAAAGCCTACCACTCAGATCCGCAAGATGATTCTCGAAATGTTCCAACTCGACTACCCCCCACCAGAGCCTCTTACGAGAAGCGAGTTGAAACTATTCTAGCGGATCGCAAGATAAAGCTACCCAATGGAGCACGGCAAATTGAGTACTTGATGAAGTGGCAAAAGCTTTCTCAAACAGAAGCCAATTGGGAGCCAAAAGATGCCCTACGACATGAAGAAGCTCATGTCAAAGCCTACCAACAAGCGTCGACGAGGGCGTCGACAGTTTAAGTGGGGGAGAATGTCACGAACGAACGTCGCTCAACCGTAACATCTTCGCTTCGTGAACCGTTCGTTGCTTTTTCTTGCTTGTACATATGTTTGGCAACTTGTTTTGCCTTGAGTTTATGTATTTTTACCTAAGAAATGTGAGCGAAAGTAGTGTAGAAGGCTGCAGAACGGTCGTTCACTGCACAGAGCCAAAACAACCCTGTTTTTGGGTCTTTTTTGTTTGTCACGGCAACCTTTCTGAGCGGTGCGAAATGTCAGCCATTTCAGCACCTTGGAACCCCCCGGGTGGCACCGGGCTGGATGGGGCTCCGGGTATATGTCGGGCGTAGGCGTTCATCAGCAATTGAACTTGTCTTGCGTCCAATACCTTGGGAACCGTCGTTTGCGAACTTGCGACCGTTCCTACAACCCTTCAAAGTCCTATTTCGCTCTCTTTCTCTCTTTTCTCAGCTGCACTCAAGGTGTTCGACAAATTGCTTGTATAGCTTTCCGCTTTGCGAGACGCCGGGACGTGTCCGTCGCTCGCTTCTAAACTAATCAACTTCTTCTTTGCAGGTCCTACGGGACCTTAAGAGGTTGTAAGAGGGCTGACCCTGTGCGGACGGATAACGCTTTAGGCGTTTCATGACTTAGGCAATCCCAGCTAAGTCCAGAACAGTCGGCAAGGTTGCTTCACGACTTAGGCAATTTCAGCTAAGTCTTCGGGAGGGCCGCAAGGGTGCCGCACGGCTTAGGCAAATTTAGCTAAGTCCGTGACAACCCCCAGACGGATGGCCAAATTGAAAGAATCAACTCTCTTAGAGCAATATCTCTGGCACTACATGAGTGCCAACCAGCGAGATTAGGTGAAGTTATTGGACATAGCCCAATTCTCCTACAACTTGCAGCGGAGCTCTGCATCCAATAAGAGCCCCTTTAAGATTTTTACAAGACAACAACCGTTGACTTCTCACACCTTGGCCATTAGTTATACAGAGAGTAGCCCATCAGCATATCACTTTGTAAAGGAATTGCATCGAAATGCAAATATTGCTCGGGCCTACTTGGAGAAGGCGACTAAAAAGATGAAGAAGTGGGCAGAAGGCGACCACGGGAGTTTAAAGTTGGTGACTTAGTGTTGGTGAAGCTCCAACTAGCATCACTTCAATTCTTTAGGCATAAAGTGCACAAAGGATTGGTACGCAAGTATGAAGGGTCTTTCCTAATTATCAGCAGGGTGGGCAACGTTTCCTACAAGTTGCAACTGTCGACATGGCTCAAAATTCATAATGTCTTCCATGCCAACAACTTAAAAGCATATCATTCAGATGCGTAAGATGCTTCCCGAAATATTTCAACTCGACTACCTCCCATTAGAGCCTCCTACAAGAAGCGAGTTGAGACCATTCTGGCGGATCGCAAGACTAAGCTACCCAGCGGAGCGGAGCAAACTGGGTACTTGGTGAAGTGGCAAAAACTTCCCCGAACAGAAGCCAGTTGGGAGTCAGAAGACGCCCTACGACATGAAGAAGCCCGCGTCAAAGCCTACCAACAAGCGTCGATAGTTTAAGTTGGGGAGAATGTCACGAACGGTCGTAGCTCAACCGCAACACATTCGCTCAACGGACCGTTCGTTGCTTTTGCTTACTTATACAGATCTTTGACAGCCAGTTTTGCCTTATTTTTATGTGTTTTTTCCTAAGAAATACGAGCAGAAATGGTCTGGAACGCTCCAGAACGACCGTTCACTGTGTAGAACCAAAACGACCCAGTTTTGGGCCATTTTCGCGTGCTGCGGCATGCATTTTAAGTGGTGCAGAGTGTCGGCCATCTCGGCCCCTTGGAACCACCTGGGTGGCACAAGGGGGGATGTGGCTTTAGGATAGTATCGGGCGTGAGCATTCATAAAGAGTTGAACTCGACTTGCGCCTGATACCTTGGGAACTGTTGTTTATGGACTTGCGATCGTTCTTACAGCCCTCTAAAGTCCTGTTTCGCTCTTTTTCTCCCTTTTTCTATTGCACTCAAGGTGTTCGACGAATTGCTTGTAAGAACTGCCCTCTCTGCAAGGCGTCGGGACTTGTCCGTTGCTCGTCTTCAAAACTAATCAACTTCTCTTTTGCATGTCCTTCGGGACCCACACGAGGTTGCAAGTGGGCTGACCCTTTGCGAGCAAATAACGCTTCGACATTTCATGACTTAGACAATCACAGCTAAGTCCGGAACATCGAGCAAGGTTGCTCTGCGACTTAAGCAATTTCAGCCAAGTCTTCAAGTTTGTCGCTAGGGTGCCGCATGGCTTAGGCAAATTCAGCTAAGCCCGTAACAACACGGACATATGGTATACTAAGGTACCGAGCGTACCAATCATCTATTGGACGGGTACATACCGAGCGTACCAAGCAGTACGATACGGTATTCCAAACCTTGCTTTTACCCGCGTTGTATACGAAAAGTGTGAGGCCACTTTCCTTTACCGATAGTATGATAGCATCATGCATGTGTGAGATATGGAGGTGCAAGTCCTTCATTTTTAGTAGTTAACCCTCGTGTGAACTAGTGTGGTACTTTTTTTTCCGAATTTCTATATCATCTAAACTCTTCAGCTCTCTATTCTATAGCTATCTAGAAGAAATATATCTTTACATCGTCACGCACTTGCTAGATGTCAAGCACTGTTCCAACAGAAAACAGAATTGGTGGCACATAACCATGCATTGCACTAAGTTATCTCAGTCCTCCTTACATATCCTTGCTGATGTAAGGAATACTGAAACAACTTTTGCACATGACATCATGACAGGGCATTTGATAAATTTCTTGCAATACTAGCACAGGCTGGTATTTGTTTAACAGGTATCACAATTACAAAAACTCATCCAAGTGCTTCTGTCTAACATAAAGGCAATTCTATATGTATACCAAAGTTGACTATAAAAGCTTCAAATTTACTATCTATATTCATCATTAACAGGAGCATCAAATGACGACAATGAATTTCATCAGTTTCATTCCAGAAAAGTAGACCAATTTCATTCGGCAATTTGCTTAACATCATTTGATTAATATGTCAATAAGAAAGGATTTTGATACAAATTTGAAGTTGGCCATATATGAGCTTACCTAGAACTTTAGAGTGTTTAGTATTACTCAATCCTCATATAGGATAACTGCTAATATATGATTTTTGTACAACAGTTTTTTATGTTATTTCTAAAGCCATGAGAGTTAAGTATTAGTCATCATGGAAAAGAGGCAGAACTATTTTTTCTAGCTTAGACATGAAATCAGGAATTTCTTCTGCCATCAAACTGCTTCGCAGCACATGTGCTAAATATTAACTTGTTAACAAGACTACAAAGAATCAAATTGAGTATATAAAATAGAGAAGGCCTCAAAAACAGTTGCTAACTACAAAACCCTATCTCAACTCATAGAAAAACAGATATGTGAAAAGCTTTAGATACCAGAATAGCATAACAAGAGCATCCATACCTTGCTTTTCCCCGAGACTTCAAAATTGAAAGTGCGGTTGAAATATTTTCTTCAACCAACTCTCTTGTATGCTCCCTAAACATTTCACCAGCAATCTGCAACAGATCTTGGTCAAATATTTTTATGATAATTCAGTAATTTGATGAAAAGCACCATCACAGAATAACTAAAGCAAAGTATGTTGGGAGCCGCTTAAGCAGTTCACATAGGCATGAATATGCAGCTACACATAAGACCATCTATATGCGGTCCAGATGCATAAAATTGTAATCAGTAAATATGGTTTACACTTTCTCCACAGTGCTACTATGCTAATATTTTTGAATATTTTTTAATATTTATCATTAACATGCTCATATTCAATCACTTATAGTGCAATCTTTGTTTCATTTTATTTTAAAAAATTGCCCTTTTTTCAGCACTGTGATATTATTTATGGTTACATAAATATAATCTCAATACATGCACAAGATATGATTTTCCTTCTTCAAAGGTTTGTCACAAAGAGTGTTGCAGAACCTATGATTTTGAATAAATTCCTGACTTCTTTTCTATCTTAATAGAAAATAATTCTGGTAATTCATGAATTTTTTCTTCCACCTTAATGGAAATAATATGTTTCCAAATATAAATCCTTTTTCCATATCCTTTGTACAGTTACCAGACCATGCTTTGGTGCAAACCTGATGAACCCAGCTAAATTATCATAATTGCCACTTCCCAAATTCATATAAAATTTTAAAGTCAAATAGAACAAAGTCTAAAATAAAAATGCTTTGTCGGTCGTTGAGATTACAAAAGTGAAAATGGCAATAGACATACTGGTGAACATACCTGATCAGTAAGTCTATATAGAAGTTGTGATTCTCTAAGCTCAATAAGTTGCTTGACTTCAATATCTACAAAGAGACAAAAAAAAACAATAGTTACAGAATGCACGTTGAAATGAACCATTTAAAAGCTATCAGTATCAAAAGGCATTTCATTAATAAATTTTGTCCAAGGCAATTGTTCCTGAATAATTAATTAGTAGGTATAAGGTACCATTCTATACAAGAAGCCCAGAACTGGCAATGTTCTAAACTGATCCATAATGGAATGCCTGTTGACTAAAATTGTGTTCAATGACCACAATAAAATTTTAAGGTTAGTTCAAGAGCTGACAAAGACCTCTGCAGTCTATTATAATTAGATATCCAATAAGAATAAATAACCTGATAGTTTCAATTCAGTTATACGTGATTGATGTCCAGCACATGGATCTTAATTTTGATTATATCAGTTGGTATGGACCAGTGTTTACCAGTCCAACAGCCGACTGATACATGGTCTGGTCTGAAACTAAGCTATTACCGCCAATAAACTCAACATTCAGGCTTACCAAGTGGCAAGCGCAGCAGTTCGAACTCAATCAGGCAATACCAGTACCGATCCCTTTTTCTGTGTTTATAGTCCATTCACACATACTGACAGCTATCAATTGTTTTCTCTCTTTTAAATCCTTCAGCACCATGCCTCCTATATCCCCCTACCTCCTCTTCTCTGCCTACACTGCCACCTCTCCCCTCTCACCCCCCGCCCCCCACCACACCTCCTTGCGTGTGTTGCTTCGTCCTCTTGTTGTCACCTTCTTCTCCTTGTCCACATCGCTGCCTCTTCACCTCCTATCAATATGAATAATCTCCTCCTCATCCCTTCTCCTCTTTCTTTCTTTCTGGTCTGGACAGTACCAACCCATAAGGAGTGTTGGTATGTTGACCAATTCTGGTACTATACCAATTTAGCCATCAAGTCGGTACCATAATTGTAAATCCATTGAATTTCTATTTAGATCACTGACATTCTCCTGAGGGTTGCACATCTTCCTCATCCCTGGTCGCAAACACTATGAAAGCTGCTTATAACCCATAGAGACAAACATGCATAGTCAACATGACATGAGAAATTCGCATGCAAGAAGCACATATGTAAATTCCTAATGATCACTGTCAAACATGTTGATATGGAACAGTAAAACATTACTGAAAACCATCATGTTGCAAAATCAAGTTCTCAATTTCTCTGATCATACAAACATTCATGTGCATCAGTGACATCAAGAGTAGAACAGGCACTCACAATCCAGTGACTTAAATAGGCACTCGGGCGCTCGCCTAAGCGCTCGGGCGAGGTGAGGCGAGGCCCGAGCGCCTCGCTCGATCTCCAAGCGGCGCGCTTCAAAGAGGCATCACCTGGGCGCTCGCCCGAAGGCGCTGGGCTCTTCGAGGGAGCGCCCGGGTTAAACCAAGCGACCGAACCAGGCTTTAGCCTAGTTTGGTCGTTCGCGTTAGTTGGTTCAATCGAACCAATTAATGCAGCAATATATACTTTGTTCAACCCTAATCTTCTCATCTCGATCGAGATTACGCTGTCGACACCACTGTCACTACCCCATTAGCTGTCGCTACCACTGTCTTCGCTGCTATCGCTTCTCTTCGCCGCCGTCACTGCAGTCGCTGGTCTTCACCGCCGCCGTCGCTCACCGCCATCGCTGTCATTCCTCTCGCTCTCGGTCAGGTCAGCTCATCGCCTCGTTTTCTACTGCTCTCTGATGCCAACTTTCGCTCTCGGTCAACGGCTCGCCTCGTCTCTACTCATCTCCATTGTTAACTTATTGTTAACGGTGTACTGTTTACTTAGTGTTAACAGTGTACTGTTAACAGTGTGATTTTGAACTTGCTTGCAAGGTTATGCTAGTTATGTTAAGGCATTTGCTAGTCCATATACGCCTCGCATGAAGTGCCAGTGATGATGAGCTTGATTCTAGGCCAGTACATGTGATAAAAGAATGTGTTAGCCAACTAGTACAGCACTTAAAAACCATTATTTTGGCTTTCTCATATTGAATTACCACAATAATTTAAAGCATTAATTTTTTATATTTTTTATATTTTTATCTATTTATTAATTATATTATTTTTTTATTTTAGTGCCTTACTTCGCTCGGGCGAGCGCCTAGCACCTCAGTCATTTTGGGACCCTGGCGCCTAGTGCTTTTTAAATCACTATCACAATCAACTTTACCATAATACATATAGCTACAACTACGATTATACAAAAATATCCAAATACTAATTCACTTCTTAGATGCATATCCATTTCCATGTTCCTTCCCTAGCAGTCGCAAGTCGTAACAAACTTTGATGATAATATACTGCCAATGTTGTGAAGAAGATAATAACAGATTGACTTGATAGAAGCCCGCATACCAAAAGGAATAAAAAGCGACAATGACCATATAGCCATTAGGCCAAAGCAACTGGTGGTTGTCGCCCAGAATTCTTGCATTCATAGTGAGTCCAAAGACATGAGGAGAAGTCAGGTTTAATCATCGTGCACAGAACAAAGATCGTGGAGGCTGAAGTCACAATTTTAAGTAGCAGATAAAGAAAATTTGAGAGACTTCATTAAGATAAAAATTAAAATTTGACGTGCAGAAAGATTCTAAGCTAAAGAAAGCCGCCATATATGTCCTTATTAAAGTGACTATAATAACAATTTTAAGTAGCAGATTCTTTTTTGGACTCTAAGCGACATAACTGACAACAAAAGAGACCTCATCTGCACAGCTGAAGAGAACACACAAGGCAGCTGGAAGCCTGAGACTAGTAAATATTCTCAAAGGAGGGTGCAGCGGAAGGCCATTGAATTTCAATTACATGGGAGGAGTAAACTCAAGGTGTAAGACCTTCAAAATTCTTGGGTGCAACAAGATCATCAAATTGTTATTACAATTTACGATAACCGCTGTAACGGGACAAACTATATTTTAGGCTATTTCCCACAAGTAGATGTCATAAATATGATCACCAGAAGTTACATTAGGAACAAATCATTTGTTATACAACTATTTCGTAACAGCCTACATTACAAAAGTAGGAAAGTAGGTCTGAAAGCCGTAATGTTTCATGAATACACGTGGTACTTACAGATGCATCATCAGATACAAGGTGATATTACAAATTACCATAGGCATCAGTAGTTGATCAAGATAGCATTGCAAAACTGTGATATATTATATGATCTTTCATAACTAATAAATGAATAAAAATGTCAGAATAACACCAAAAAATAAAATTTAATGAAAAACACATGGCCCCCACAAGAAATAGACCGAGTAAATGAATGTAAAGCATACATCTCAAAGTCAAAAATTTAAATTTGTTTTCAATCAGCAGAGAACAAAAATTACCAGATAAAAGTTAAGGACATGTAAAGTAGATACTTGTGGTGTTACCTCGTCCAATTAACTTTAGCTTTGAAGCATACAATTTTTGAGCATTGTCTCGTATAGCAATTTCAATCTAGCATTAAATCAAATACATAATCCAAGAGTAGTAAGACATGGATATTAGTTTGTCAGAAAAAATGGTAAAGAAAGCTAAAAACACAAAATAAGCTGCAATAGAATATAAATATTTTTAAATCTCACTAATCACATTATTAGCAATACAAGTTAGTAATCTAATGCTGAAAGATCAACACTGAAAAAACCAAGAAAGAAATAAGATAGAGTGGCGTGCTATGTGTGCGTGCATGCATGGATGGGGGAACACAGGTCGAACTGTCATTAAGGGTCGTCGCACACCCGCAACATCTTTGCTCAATGAACCGTTCGTCGCTTTTGCATACTTGTACAAATGTTTGGAGGCCTGTTTTGCCGTAGGTGGGCTGCAAGTGCAAACTCGCTCTCAAGCAGTTGGAGCTGCTCATGAGGAGTGCGGCAGCGAACAAGATGAGCAAGAAGTTGGGTATTCTCCGCGAGCGAAGGAGGCGCAATCTGGAGCGCCAACCGGGAAAAGAAGCCACAAGGAGAGACTTACAATGGCGGAAACCCGCCTCAATGTTCTTAAAGCGAGTTTCGAGGAACTCTACAAGGCCTCGATGTTCTTCACATCTAAATGAAGATGTGAAACTTTAGTGGCGAACCCGTTGGGAAGAGACCCAGCAAGGCCAGTGTCGAGTGGACACATGGTAGGACTTGAAGCGAGAGTTGGGAACTCAGTTCCTACCCGAGAACACAAAGTTTGTCGCAAGAAGGAAGCTAAGACAACTCCGCCAAAGTACTTTCATACAAGATTGTATGAAGTAATTTTTCTACGTTAATGTTGGACATACAGGACATGTCCAAGAAGGATAAGCTATTCAGCTTCCTCGATGGCCTAAAGCCATAGGCACAACAGGAACTAAATCAAAGGAATGTCATCGACGTGGTCGGGGCAATTGCAACCGCCAGAAGGCTTACTGACTTTGTTTCTTCGGAGTACACAAGGAGAAGAAACAATCCTCGGGAAATCGCCCAATCAAATATTCCCAAGCAAAGGAGTCTGAGGATGAATAAAGGAAGAACTTCCACAAAGGACCAAGCTTAAAAAGCAAGGTCCCAAAACCTGGTGGATGCTTCTTGTGCAGAGGACCGCACATGATGAGGGAGTGCCCACAAAAACAGGCACTCAATGCCTTAACTGCATCAATCCACCCCCAAAAAACGGACAAGGGCAAGGTCATTATCCTTAGTTTGAGCAGCTCAGAATCTAGCAGCAATGATGAGCAGTCGCAAGGGCCCCAAATAGAAACAATGTGTTTGTTGAATGCATTTTGGGGTCAAGTGGGGGGAGAACACGAAGACAAAGCCACAGAAGGCAGGGAGTAGCGAGTTGATGTATATGGACATCAAGCTTAATGGTCGGACAACCCGTGCAATGGTGGACCTGGGCGCTACCCACAATTTTATTATCGATCGAGAACCAAAGCGACTTGGATTGATCTTGGAGAACCCAAGTACGATGAAGGTTGTGAACTCGGAGGCCAAGTGGATGTTCGGACTAGCAAAGGGGGTTCCCATCAAGATCGAAATATGGAGCGAGAGCAAAAACATGATGGTGGTGTCATTGGACGACTTCTAAGTGATTCTCGGAATGGAGTTCATGCACGCAACGAAGCTAGTGCCAATGTCATTCCTAAACTCCCTATGCCTAATGGGAGGTGCCGACCCCTGCGTGGTTCCAGTTTCTCGAGGAGGAACCAAGGATCCACAACAAATATTAGCATTACAATTGAAGAAAGGGGTATGAAAAGGAGAATCAACAAATATTGGCATATTCAAGGAGTATTTGGACAAGTTTGTGATTGTTTATTTAGACGATATCGTCGTCTACAGCTAAACGCTCGAGGAGCATATCGACCACCTTCGAACAATTTTTAAAGTTCTAAGGGAGAACACTTTGTTCGTGAAGAGAGAGAAGTGCTACTTTGCTCAGATGGAGATTCTATTATTGGAGCATCGAATCGATGATGATTCCATTCGAATAGACATCTAAGGTGCAAGCGGTGGCAGAATGATGAACACCAAAGAAGGTGCCAAAGCTAAGATCCTTCCTTGGTTTCGTCAACTATTACCGATGCTTCATAGTTGGATATTCAAAGCGTGCAGCTCCACTGATAGAGTTGCTGAAGGAGCAGTCATGGAGATGGTCGAACAAATGCGAAGTGGCATTCCAAGACCTAAAGATTTCTATGTTGGAAGAACCGATACTTAAATTGTCGGACTATGGGAAGTCCTTTGAAGTCCATATAGATGCTTCAGACTTCGCGATTAAGGGAGTACTTATGCAATAGGGTCACCCGGTGGCCTATGAGAGTCGCAAGTTCAATGAGATCGAGCGACAATATCTGGTGCACGAGAAGGAGATGACAGCGATGATCCACTGTCTACGAGTTTGGTGACACTACTTTCATGGAGCTCGATTTATACTAGGGACAGACAACATCGGGTTGAGTCACTTTCAAACTCAAAAGAAACTCTCCCCAAAGCAAGCCCGATAGCAGGACTTTCTGGCTAAGTTCGATATGGCAGTATAGTACAAACCTAGAAGAGCAAATTTCGTAGCTAATGCATTGAGCCGAAACGTAGAGCTGGTAAATGCCACACAGTTTGAAGACGGAGGCCAAGCAAGTCAATTGCACTCCAACTTCCTTTCCAGGATCAAGGATGAATTGTACAGTGATCCCCAAGTAATAACCCTGATGTAACTCATCAAAGAGCGCAAGGCACGACGATTTTGGGTCTAGGAGGGACTCATCTACACCAAAGGGAACAAAGTTTATGTTCCGCTGGCAGACAATTTGAGGCTTGAACTATTGAGAGAGTGTCACGATTCCCTTTGGGCTAAACATCCGAGTATTCATCGAACAATGGCCCTCGTGGAGAGGGCCTTCTATTGGCCGAAGATGGGGAACAACGTGGAGGAATATGTTCGAATATGCCTTACTTGCCAACAAGATAAGGTAGAGCAGCGAAAGCCGGTGGGACTTTTAGTCGCTGCCCGTACCAAAAAAGTCATGGGAGAGCATTTCCTTAGACTTCATATCAAGCTTACCAGCAATAGAGGGACTCGGATTGATACTCATGGTGGTCGATCAGTTTTCAAAGTATGCAGCATTCATTGTTGCACCCCTATATTGTTCAATAAAGGAGGCGACCAAGTTGATGATGAAGAATGTGGTGAAGTATTGGGGAGTCCCGCACAACATCATTAGTGATCGAGATATATAGTTCTTGGGACAATTCAGGACTCAACCATTCAAACTACTGGGGTCTAATATACTTCTTCATAAGCCTCCACTCCCAGAATTAAAGAGTAAATTCGCTCCTCGAGCAATATCTTCTGCACTACGTGAGTGCCAACCAACGAGATTGGGTGAAGCTATTGGACATAGCCCAATTCTCCTACAACTTACAGCAGAGCTCTATGTCCAACAAGAGCCCCTTCGAGATTATTAAAGGACAACAATCATCGACTCCTCACACCTTAGTTATTGGTTATACAGGGAGTAGCCCGTCAGCATATCACTAGGCAAAGGAATGGCATCGAAATGCAGATATTGCATCGGGCTTACTTATAGTAGGCGACCAAAAAGATGAAGAAGTGGGCAAACTTGGGAAGGCGACCACAGGAGTTTAAAGTTGGCTTTGGTGTTAGTGAAGCTTCAACCAGCATCACTCCAATTCTTTAGGCACAAAGTGCATAAAGGATTGGTACACAAGTATGAAGGGCCCTTCCCAACAAGCAGGGTAGACAATATCTCCTCCAAGTTGCAACTGTCGATATGACTCAAAATTCACAATATCTTTCATGCAAGCAACTTAAACGCCTACCACTCAGATCCGTAAGATGCTTCCTGAAGTATTCCAACTAGACTACCCCCCACCAGAGCCTCCTACTCATACGAGAAGCGAGTTGAAACCATTTTGGTGGATCGCAAGACAAAGCTACCCAACGGAGCGAAGCAAACCGAGTACTTGGTGAAGTGGCGAAAGCTTCCACGAACAGAAACCACTTGGGAGCCTGAAGATGCCCTACGACATGAAGAAACCATCATCAAAGCCTACCAACAAGTATCGATGAGGGTGTCGACAGTTTAAGTGAGGGAGAATGTCACGAACGATCATCACGCACCAACAACATCTTCGCTCAATGACCCGTTCGTCGCTTTTGCATACTTGTTCAAAGGTTTGGAAGCCTATTTTGCCTTAGTTTTATATGTTTTGCCTAAGAAATGTATGTTTTGCCTAAGAAATGTAAGCGAAAATAGTTTGCAACGCTGTAGTGCAATCGCGCACCATGTCAAGCCAAAACTGCCTAAAATAGCTATATTTTCTCGTGCTGCGACCTGATTTCTGCAGACCGCAGTGTGGTGCGAAACGTCAGCCATCTCAGTACCCTGGAACCCCCCGGGTGGCACAGGGCTAAATGGGGCTTCGGTGTTATGTCGGGCATTGAACATTCTTCACAAGTTGAGCTTGTCTTCGCGCCCGGCACCAGGTGAACCGTCGTTTGTGGACTTGCAACTGTTTGTTCAACCTTCTAAAGTCCTTTTTGGCTCCTTTCTCTTTTTTTTCTCTTGAACTCAAGGTGTTTGTTAAGTTGCTTGTAAAGCTTCCCTCTTCGCCATCGTGTCACGGGCTTAGCTGATTTTGCCTAAGTCGTGTGGCACCCATGTGTTTCCGTCCGCAAAGGTTAGCCTTCCCCGAGATCTCCTAGGGTCCCTTAGGACTTACAAAAGAGAAAACGGGCCAGAAGAAGCAATTCCAACGAGATCCACAAGCAACTGCTCAAGCAAACACTTTATAAAGCCAATTCAAATTACACCCATTGACCTTACAAACTCAGAAAGGTTGCACACAAAGGATAATGGTCCGTTACAGACCGAAGTCCCCACAAGTGCTTACAAGACACACTCGTATTTACAAGCCAAAATCGGCCACAAAGCAAACCAAACTAGGGCTGCCGAGCCTACTACAAGCCCGCTACTTGTTGTACAAGGTATGTACACAAACCGAAAGACACGAACAAACATGAGCATTTCATCGAGCACCTTGTTTACATTTTTGTCCATGACATTCTCCCCCACTTATTCCTTCGACGTCCTCGTCAAAGCCACTGTAAACGCTGCATCTCCTTGCATTTTGCTGAATCTTTAATCTTTTGCTTTGGCTACAACACGCCCCTTTGGCTCCCAACCGCTCTCCGTCGCTGTTGAGTAGTCGAACTCTGATCTGCCATGCTGCTTCAACTCACCAGTGGCTAAATCTGGTGTGGGGTTGGCTGAGTTGTGCTGATCCTTGTTGACTCTCGCGGATCCTTCTGATGAAGGAAAAGACATGCCTTATTATGCGCCAGTATCGCAGTATACTCATGTTGCTTAAACTGGATGGATGCTTGTTAGAACTTTAACGAGCATCGCCTCGCAGACTTTGAAGTTTTGGAGGTCCTTCCTCCACAATGTTTGCCCATTGATCCTTCTTCCACGTTTAGTTGTCACTTCCAAATAGGTTCGCATCACTCCCGCTTTCGATTGGCATTCAATTGGGAAATGAAGCAGACAATCTACTCTCAGTAGTACTGATCACCAATGGTGGGATTTGACAGCTATTGTCTTCCATAAGCTTTTTTCGAAGGGTCATTGAACTCATGCAGAGCTCCTCTGCTGGATAAGTAAGAGAACTGGGATACTCGACTTCGCACATTCTCTTAGGAGTTGAGAAGGCAAGGTTACTTGGCTTCGCTCGTCTCCTCGAGTTAAGAGAATTGGGGTACTCAGTTTTGCCCATTCTCTTGAGTTGAGAAGGCAAAGGTTACTCAATTTCGCCTGCCTCCTTGAGTTTGTACTTCATGCATTGAGCTGGTTACTAACATTCGTCGGCTCTTTGCTCACACTTCTGAAGCACTTAAAGTGTTTGCATTCCTTGCGTTGAGTTAGCTATTGTGATTCGCCTACCCACTGCCATTGAACTTCTTAAATGCAAGAAGTTTTGCTCGAAAAGAGCAAAAAGTTTACCCCAACATAGAGTCCCCCAACTTAGAGTAAGTCTTTGATAGATCTGGTCGCTTCTGGGATTGTACATTCTTCTCCATCACCTTTGCCGCCTACTCCTCTGAGTAGAAAAGGTACAGTACCGCGTACTGCATACTTCGTTCCTTGGTCAAGCACTCCTACATCAACCAGAAGTCTCTCGCTTTCGACTATCTTGATGAGAAGCCCATCAACACTGGTCTTATGAAGTTCCTTGGCCTCTGCCCTTCTGCCCTGTCTTGGTACTTGGAGTTTGCCTCTGCATTCTCCACCTCCTCAACCCCTTTTACTACCAATGCTCTCCCTCCATGAGAGCAAGGGATCGATGACTCCATGGAAGTCCCGCCTCTGCGGTACCATGGCGCTGCCAAGCCCATGGCCCTATTATCCGTTGCCTTGCATCTGCATCCCTTCCTTCTGATCGGTAGATCCGCCTCTGCGGCACTATGGTGCTCCTCCGAATCCACCTCCTATCTAACCGACACTTTATTTTTTGGGTAGCTGAGCCCCTTCGGACTCGTCGTCGCTTCCTCGGCCCTTTCGACCACCTGCTTCAACACTCCTGTGTCCTCCTAGCAATTCTCCTTGGTCGATGGAAAGACAGACTGCAACTCTCATGCATGGCCTCTGCCATCTTGTTGCAGGGCTCGCGTCGATTATGTTCTCCTTAGCTTCCTTGGTAGCAACATTCGCTTACTCGGCCTTGTCCTCTGACTTGCCGGGCTCCCTTAAGCGAATGTGAGCCCTGAAGCAATCCAACTCTCCAATCACTCTAACCGTACCTCAGTATGATCGAGTCCCCTCCATAGGACTCACTGGTACTTGCAATCTGACTTCTCCCTCGATGGTACACAGCCCCCATATGCTGATGACCAAGGCTTTCATCTGATGCAACCTTCGATGCGCACACACGGAAGGCCCGCCTCTGCGGTACCATGGCATTCACTCCTTGAATCCACAGCCCTTCTTGCTGTTACATTGTTCACCGAAGTGGAGCTCCTAGCAGCTCCTGATCATTCACATGATCACGTTCCCCTCCATGGGACTCACTGGTACTTGAACTTTGACTTCTTCCTCGGTGGTATACAGCCCCCGTATGCTGATAACTAAGGCTTTCATCCAACGCAAGCTCCGATGCACACACGAAGACCCGTCTCTGCGATACCACGGCATCCACTCCTTGAATCTATAGCTCTTCTTCTTGTTGTGTCGTACACCAAAGTGGAGCTCCCAGTAGCTCCTAATCATAACTCCGTATGATCGTGTCCCTCACGGGATATGTCCGTATGTATTGCATTGCCACGAACTATTCCACCACGATTCGCTGCACCATGTCGCCTCCTGGTGACATCTCCATTGCATACAGATTCTCGTGTGATGAACTCGGACTACGACTTCTCCATGTGTGGCCTCTGCCAACACATCGTAGGGCCTCCGCCATCTTTGATTTTTGGTTCGCTCCCTTTGCAATTCACCTTCGTCCACCCACTCTTGGGTCACACTTGGACGAAGCTAGAATTTGTGCATTATTGTCTGGATCCTGGGCCTCTATCCCCTACCAGCGCAATCTCCGTTATGCACCACTTGTTCCTAACAACTCAAATGGCAACACTGTGGCATATTCTTCAAGAGTACCCGTCTTTACATCCTCTTGCCCCGTGCTAAGGTCTCCTGATCCCAACTTCGCCTCCGCAAGTTGAATCATCTTTAGTTACTCCGTCAAATGCATCTATGAGGTAAGGAGCATATGCCTCGAAGCTCCTTTCATCTTTGGCACCATGCAAGATAAGTCCGCCCCATCAGAATGAAGAACCCATGGAACAGCATGATCCCACTCTTGTCTCTACAAGAATTCATGCCCTTGACCTCTGTCCAAGGAAAGCTTCGTGCCTCCGCTCCATGTTTCATCTTCTATGTCGACTACCTTCATGCGGCTTGGATGCTTCATCGAGTTTCACCCAAGTCGCTCCGCTCCTCGATTTACATTAAGTTGATAGTGGCCCTCACGTCCACCATTCCACGGGTCAGCCCTCCGTTGAGTTCGATTTCCACATCGATTCTAAGTGTGTCTTCATATGATATTGCCTTGGATTGCTCCCCCACTTGATCTCGAAATGCATCCACTAATGCATTACCTCATTCGAGATCATGCGACGACTCCTCGTCACTCGCTCGGTCCATTGAGCTTTGTGGACATATTGCCTTGAGGAACTCTTCCTCAATATGTGCAGTCCGTTGCACATGATTCTCCCTCTAGAGAATTAGGACTTATCCCTCCTGGATATCTATCATGTTGGAGCAACTTTCCTCTTTGCATTCTTCCCACTGGAAGTTTCGGAGACCACTATCCCCTTTAGACTACTCCGTCGTGCTGAACAACTTGTGCCTTGTTCTGCCCCTGCAAATGCACTTGCTAGATTGCGACCCTTCGCCAATACAGTCCCCACTGCACCCTTCAAGGTCTAGCAACGTGTAGAACTTGTTGCACACTTCAATCGCCTACGGACATATCCTTTTCTATGCCAAAAAGAAAATTCTGAGGCTCCATGGCACCAAGTTCCGATCGCACCTTGGGATGGCCACGAGCACTTCGTCGTTCATGTACAAGCTCTTGCATGAGTATCAAATCCTTCGAGTTAGTAATTCCCCTCACTTCTGTGAGCTTTGCACAACTCTTTCGGTCGTTACGCAACACCTCCCACTTTGCACGGTCTCATCTTTCACCAAGCACCCCGCTTACCTTGAGCACCATCAAGTTTGGTTGCCAACGTCAAGCCGTAGCTCGAACTCAGCCATCCCAATCTTTATGCGCTATGCATTCTTCTTCGCTTGCTTGTCCTCGTGGTGCCTCTCGCGCAAACGGTTGGCCATTCCTCTGAATGTCAAGCCTAGATACCCGCTCCTCTGAGCGACTCCTTTCCCTACATCTCAATGTTCGTTTCCCCCAAACGATTACACGTGCTGGCTGTCCTCCACACAGCCCAACTAGGTCCCCCACGTTTGTATGACGAGTGTTTCTGCGTGTGCTTGTCCCGCTCTGATACCACAATGTCACGAGCTTAGTTGATTTGGCTTAAGCCGTGCGGCACCCATGCGTGTCCGTCCGCAAAGGTCAGCCTTCCCCGAGATCTCCTAGGATCCCTTAGGACTTATAAAAGAGAAAACAGGCCAAAAGAAGCAATTCCAACGGGATCCACAAGCAACTGCTCAAGCAAACACTTGATAAAGCCAATTCAAATTACACTCATGGGCCTTACAAACTCAGAAAGGTTGCATACAAAGGATAATGGCCTGTTACAGACCGAAGTCCCCACAAGTGCTTACAAGGCACACTCGTATTTACAAGCCAAAATTGGCCACAAAGCAAACCAAACTAGGGCTGTCAAGCCTACTGCAAGCCCGCTACTTGTCGTACAAGGTATGTACACAAACCGAAGGACATGGCAAACATGAGCATTTCATCGAACACCTTATTTACATTTTTGTCCGTGACAGTTGGGACTTGTCCACTGCTCACTTTCAAAACTAATCAACCTTCTCTTTTGTAGGTCCTTCGGGACCGGGACGAGGTTGCTTCTAGGCTGACCCGTTGCAGACAAATAACGCATGGGCATTTTCATGACTTAGGCAATCCCAGCTAAGTCCAAGCCACTGGCATAAGGGTGCCTCACGACTTAGGCAATTCCAACTAAGTCCTTAACTTTGTCGCAAGGGTGTCGTACGACTTAAGCAAATTCAGCTAAGTTCGTGATAGAACGGAAAATGGAATAAGAAGCACATGGGACATTAAGGCCAAACTAAAACTCCACTAATTTCAACAAGCAGCAATGCGTAAAAACTCAGCTTTTTGCAGCCTCCAATAACAAGTAGGAAAATAATATTATTGATCTCATCAATACCAAAAACTGCTAGGCAAATACTATAAACCTGACACATAATGCCTCTAAGAGAAAATTAAATACTATTCAATTTGCGGTCGAAAACAGAAACATAAATAAATTATTTATAACCAAACCTGAACCCAATCTAATCCTGCCACTAGCCTAAACAAGATGACCAGGATAGCATTTCAAGTTCACTATCAAATGTATCAATAATGTTAAAGTGCATGTGCATGCATTTAAATGCATGTAGAAGGTAAGAACATAATACACGCCCATAACATCCAGAGATTAGGAATACAGAGGTTGGATAATAAAAATTCATTTCAAATTCCACATCTTATTAGGATCAAGAGATTTGCAATCCAACCTTTTACACAGTAGCAGCCAAAGGCTTTATTTTATTGCCAATCAAACTACCAAGCAATTCCTACAGAACTCCACTAGCTTATAACATGACACCCTAGGTTATCCCAAAGAACATAGCGCCCACAAGTCATCAGGTCCTGTGAGCTTGCATATGTCTGTGAGCTCAAGTAAGCTGTGTTGTAAAAATGTTAGAGAAACTCAACAAAATTTCTCCACTTGACAATCAACTTTGCAGAAAACAATGCCCATCTATTATTCACTACCAAAAAGTTATAGTGCTCATATGAGAAAGAATCAAGTATATAAGTACCTGAGAATCGGTAACGTTAAAAAGTCGCTTCCAAGGCAAAAGGAACTTGGATGCTTCTCCAAATACAAGTGTTGAAACGTATATGAGTTTTTGAAATGCCTGTGCAGCAAAATTAAATGCGCTCAAAAAGGTCCATATGATCTTTAAAAAGGCCTTAATACAAAGACATACCCTACGTTGCTCTATGTCAGCTTCACGATCTCCTGTTTCTAACCTTTGCCTATAAATATGCCTACCAATCTAGAAAAGCAAAGGCAAGATAAAAATCACAAACGAAACTCCAAATACACAAGTGAAATTAATTCATTTGAACAAAGAAATAAATGATATTATTACCTCTACATGAACTGATGCAGCATCTGGATCGTCAATACCAAGAGCCTCTTTAAACCTAATTATCATCTCAACTTCATAACCCTTCAGATTTTCACTCCCAGGTGGAAGAACTGAAGACACAAACCTAAAATTGAAAATGAAATACATCAGTTTTCGTGAAAAATAATATTATGTTATTTTAAAGCCAAGAATTTTAAATTTTCAACATGTTATGATTCCAAGAGGATATTATAGAAGTACATAAGTAATTGCTAGAGAAATTATTCTTCTTCCAGAAGCTTTTATAGTATCAGATGACATTGATCACGACGTAGCTTATTGATTTTTGTATCTTACTTGGTATCTGACCTCCAATGGGAGTGAGAATCATCATATAATTTGTTGCCTTTTTTACATGTTTAATTAGGAAATGGGTTTAGTCATAGGATCAGAAATAACAAACCTCTCACAGTCTCACTTACAGACGGGTGTGACTACATCTTAAATTTAATAAATGAACAGGCCCAATGTCAATAGCAAGTAATGAGTAACTTAATAGTAATGACATCATTTCCAAGGATGCACATGAGGTTTTGCTGATTATTTCTATTATGTCAGTGCCAAGCGAAGGATGCGATGAACTAAACTACATGGAAGCATATATAACGAAATTTCACCATTTGTAAACTGACAATAGAAAATAACAGTAAAAAGACTACATACCAGGAAGAATCATCTGTCATCCATCCCCCTCTCTTCTATTCCATCTTTACTAGTCCACTTGTCACTTTCTTTATTTTTTCATTTAAGCGCTTATTTTATTGTGAAGGAATAAATATTCCTCTAATAAGTGAAAAGATTAACCAGTGATTACTCTAGAGATCCCTTTTGATGGATGCTTTGGGAGTGACAAGACTAACAAATAAAGGAAAGCTTTCTTGCATAAGTCTTCTTTACAAACCATGCATATCAGTGGCTGTAAGCACAAATACAAGACTGATCGATTTCTTTAAACAATAAAAAAATTCAAATAGTCAATTGAAGATTTTCTTATTTCTAGATAATCCTTGAGAAGACTATTCCCCTAACCGACTTGAAGAACGACCTGATATAAAGTCATGATGAATCCTATCATGAATCAAAATCCCTTGCTACTGATACCATCTTTGGAGTTGAACTACAACTCGACACAATAACTTAACTGGGACTCCTAACAGCAACACAAGATATTACCAAAAACAAAGGTAGATATAAGGATTTGCATATTTTTGGAATTTAACTGATTGCTCACCTACTGTACAAGTCGCAGAGCTCTGCTTTAAAGGCATCATCTTGTTTACTAACACCGTATCTGCAACAACATATGCAGAAGAACGAAATAGCATTAGTATGCAGGCTACTACATAAAGCCAACAAAGTTCTTCATGTTTCGTTCCCTTAATAACCAAAGGAATTAGCTAGACGACCTTTCTTTAAAACCTGAAACCCTATTCCTTCAATCGAAGGCCTGCGGGCTGGAAAATGATAATTGAATCATCATAGTTCCAAGCCCGAGTTCTGTTCGATAAGTAAACTTTTTAAAAATTAGGTGGTAAAAGGAAACAAACTTCTCCACGATGGCTGCGACTTCATCCTTCGTCAGCTCGGTCGGATCATCATAACCAGCGACAAGATTGTGCAGATTGATCGCTGCAACTTCCGGAATCTTTGAATTGAGCGCATACACCGCGGCACCACCCGCCACTCCAAGAACAGCCGCACCCCCTATCCCTGCAACCTTAGAGCCACCAACACGAAGCCCTAGACCGAACCCAGCGGCCATAGCGGCGACGGCGAGGACGGCGGACGACGCCATCCTCACCGGGGGAGGAAGGGCGCAGACGAGCGCCTGAGGGCCGGAAAGCTCCTTGGGGCCGCCAAATACAGATGGATCAACGGCGGGGGAGGCCGCTGGAGCAGCGGTGGGAGCGTCCGAGACGGAACAGCGCAGGAGGGAGAGGCGGCAGCGGCCATGGCGGCGGAAGCGGCGGGGAGGTAGGCGGGGGAGGATTCGGAAGGGGGAGGAGGATGAGGAGGAGGAGGGGGCGGAGGGGTAGAAGAGGAAGCGATGAGGAGGGAAAGAAGGCGTGGGTATGAGGAGGGAGGTCTCCATTTCAGCCGCCGGCCTCTCCTCTACTTTCTTGTTCTTCTTATCCTCCTTAGGAAACCGGTCGGAGTGGGCGGAGGATAAAGCACAATAAGGAGGGGGTTTGGTTTGAACACAGCTGCGAGCATCTTAAATGAACGAATCCAATGGGCCTTGACATAGCCCAGATATTGCGAAGCTTAAAAATGAGAGAACTGAGGGATCCGAGTTTAATGAGCCTTAATGCGGCCCAGATCTTGATAGGCCTAAGTGTGAATCTAGTCGAAGAAGCCTGAAATATCGAGATAAAAAGGATCGACGAGCCAATCCTGCCCCATTTCGTAGAATTTAACTGAGGTGTGATGACTGGATTCGTGATACGAGATTTCACGGCGGAATTCCTTATTTACTATCACAAATAATCTAATTAAGATTTTAGATAATGTGTTACACATTTTCCTCCTCTTCACTGTTTTTATCCTCTCTTTTTTTATTTCCTTCTAGCATTTTTGCTTTTATAAGTCTCTTCTTTTCTCAAATACTCCTTATTCTATGTCTTTCTCTCCCTTGTTTAGCTTCATCAGCTCATAAATTTTATTTTTACTCTCAACAAAACAAACTGTAGTTTGTTGGTATTAGGAAAGATACTATTAAAAAATAAATCATGATTAAATTAACATGATCTTCTCAATATTTTAATATTATATTATTAATTTCTAAGTTATATAATTTAAGATAATATATTATCATGATTCTACTAATAAAGATCATGATCTCAACATAATCTTTTAAATGATGCAATGATTTTAACAAATATTTTATATTTATTATAAATTGAGAAAATATATCATTACTATATTTTATAATATGTGTTTATATTTATATTCACTATCAATAATATCAGAGTCATAATTACTGTAGGGAGTTTTTCTTTTTCTTTAATTCTCTCATTGCATTTTGTACCTCCTCCTTCATCCTCGTTAAATTAGCATTACAACTCTTTACGACTATTGCATTGTACCTTATCCTTCATCGTGATTAAAGGTAGCATTGTAATTTTCTTTTTTAGCTTTACACTTTAGCAAGCCAGTCTTTCTTGTAAGTGGCCTCAGATTTTTTTTTTTCATTTACTTTTTGATATGTTTGGTAATACCTCTCCAATTAGTCATTCATCTCATATCACTCTCAACCCTTTTAATCTTAAAAATAGTCTAATCTCAAATAACATTATAGCCCAAACTCATCTCAAATTCACATCCATAAATTATACCTCTTAGTATACTCAATTATATTCCTTTTAATCGACTATGATATTATGGATCATGTTGATTGTACCATCACTTATCCTCCAAAAATAATTAGAGAGAATAATCTTGAAGTTGTTAATCCTAAATATACTTTTTGGATTAATCAAGATCATATTCTTACGAGTAAAAATATTACCTCTCTCTCTCCTAAAATGATTCCCTGTGTAACCTCCACAAAATATTCTTATGAAGTATGATTCAAGCTTGTAACAATGTATACCAACTAATCTCGTGGTCGTCTCATGTAACTTCAAGAAACTCTCTTTAAACTTTTTAAGGGAATAAAATGTAATTCTGACTATATGTAGGTTATCAAAACTTAAGTCGATGTACTTATTATCACTGATGCACCTCTTGATGATAAGGAGATTATTTTCATATATTAAATGGTCTCGGTTTAGATTATAATAAGATCTTGGCTGCAATTCGTGTTTGTGATGGTTCTATATCTTTAAATAATTTTAGGATAAGCTTTTTGACTATGAGGTGTCTCTTAAGCGAGAGTCATCATATTTTGATACTACTTCTATTACTGTCAATTTCGTTAATAAAACTAGTTCTAGCAATAAAGTCAATATCTACAACCAACAAGACAAATAACCAACAAGACAAATGTCCAAACAATTATTCTGAAGGCATATGCAATAACGTCACAACAAAATGTCAACAAATCTAGTCAAGAATTCAACAACAAAGTCATATATCAAATATGTGACTTGCAAGACCATGTTGCTAAAAAATATCATCGCTTGCAAGTTAATATTTCATATATGTTTCAGCCTTCATACCCATCTTATTCTATATATCCTATTGCATCGCCTACTCGGTTTTGCTCAGTCTTTCTAACCTTCTTAAAACTAGCTTATTGATTCTGTGGCTTCTCATCATGTCACATCTAACTTGAATAATTTATCTTTTCATTCATATTATGATGGTTCAGATGATATCATGATAGGTGATGACAAAAGTCTCAAAATAACTCATATCGATTCTATAACCTTCCATCTTAAAATCTTTTTTTACTTTTTGATATTCTTTATGTCCCTGAAGAAGAAGCTAATATCAATCTCTAAATTATGTTATTCTAATAATGTTTTCATTGAATTCCTACCATTTTCATTTGTTGTGCAGGATCTCAATATGGTGTCATGAACTTAGCTGAATTTGCATAAGTTGTACGACACTCTAGCGGCAAACTTGAAGACTTAGCTGGAATTGCCTAAGTCATGAAGCAACATTGCTCAATGTTTCGGACTTAGCTGGAATTGCCGAAGTTATAAAACGCCAGAGCATTATTTGTCCACAAAGGGTCAGCCTACTTACAACCTCGTGTTGGTCCCCAAGAACTTGGAAAAGAGAAGTTGATTAGCTTGAAAACGAGCGACGGACAAGTCCTGACGTCTCGCCAAAAGGGAAGTCTTACAAGCAATTCGTCGAACACCTCGAGTGCAATAGAAAAAGGATAGAAAAAGAATGAAACAGGACGTTATAGGGTTGCAAGAATGATCGCAAGTCCACAAACGATGGTTCCCAAGGTATCGGACGCAAGTCGAGTTCAACTATTGATGAATGCTCATGCCCGATACCATCCCAAAGCCCCATCCCCTCCTGTGCCACCTTGATGTTTCCAAGGGGCTGAAATAGCTGACACTCCACACCACTCAAAATGCATGCCACAACATATAAAAATGACCCAAAACTTGGTCATTTAGGGCTCTTTTGTCTCTGCACAATGAATAATCATTCTGCAACATTTTAGATTATTTATATTCATATTTCTTAGGCAAAAACATATAAAAACAAAGTAAAACAGGCTACAAACATATGTACAAGTAAGCAAAAGCAACGAACGGTCCGTTGAGTGAAGGTGTTACAGTTGAGCGTCGATCGTTCGTGACATTCTCCCCTACTTAAACTATTGATGCCCTCATCGACGCTTTATGATATGCCTTGATGATTACTTCTTCATGTCGTAGGGCATCTTCGGGCTCCCAACTGGCTTCGATTTTGAAAAGTTTTTGCCACTTTGCCACTTCACCAATCCGCTAGAATAGCTTCAACTCGCTTTTCGTAGGAGGCTCTGGTGGAGGGTAGTCAAGTTAAAATATTTTGGGAAACATTTTACGGATCTGAGTGGTAGGCTTTCAAGTTGCTTGGGTGGAAAAAGTTGTAGATTTTGAGCCATGCCGATAGTTACAACTTGTTTGAGACATTGCCTACCATACTGATGATTGAGAAGGGTATCTCATACTTGCGCACTAATCCTTTGTGCACTTTGTTCCAAAAGAACTGGAGGGATGCTAGTTGGAGCTTTACCAACACCAAGTCGCTTACTTTGAACTCCTGTGGTCTCCTTCCTAAGTCGGCCCACTTTTTCATCTTTTTGACCACCTTCTCCAAGTAAGCCCGCGCAATGTCAGTATTCTGATGTCATTCCTTCACAAAATGATATGTTGATGGACTACTACTCATATAACCAATAGCCAATATGTGAGGAGTTGACAGCTATTGTCCCATGATAATCTCGAAGGGGCTGTTGTTGAATGTAGAGCTCCGCTGCAAGTTGTAGGAGAATTGGGCTATGTCCAACAGTTTCACCCAATCTCGTTGGTTGGCACTCATGTAGTGTTGGAGATATTGCTCGAAAAGTGAGTTGATCTTTTCGGTTTGGCCATCTGTTTAGGGGTAGAGGCTTGTGGAGAAGTATAACTTGGACCACAGTAATCTGAATAGTTGAGTCCATAATCATCCCAAGAATCATGCATCATAATCACTGATGATGTTTTGCGGGACTCCTCAATACTTCACAACATTCTTCATTATCAACTTAGCCGCCTCTTCTACTGAATAGTGTAGGGGTACAGCAATGAATATTGCATACTTAGAAAATCGATGGACTACCACTAGTATCGATCCGAGTCCCCCTACTATCAGCAAGCTTGATATGAAGTCCAAAGATATGCTTTCTCAAGGCCTTTCAAGTACGGGTAGCGGCTCCAGAACTCCCACCGACTTTCGTTGCTCTATCTTATCTTGTTGGCAAGTAAGGCATTTTCGAACAAAATCTTCCACATCAATTTTCATCTTTGGCCAATAGAAGGCCCTCTCCATGAGAGCCACTATTTAGTGGATACTCGGATGTCCAGCCCAAAGGGAGTTATGACACTCTTTCAAGAGTTCACGTCTCAAATTGTCTGTAAGCGGAACATAAACTATGTTCCCTTTAGTATAGATGAGTCCCTCCTAGACCCAAAATCATCGTATTTTTCCATCTTTAATGAGTTGCATCAGGGTTACTGCCCGAGGATCACTATACAGCCTATCCCTGATCTTAGAAAGGAAGTTGGAATGTAATTGACTTGTTTGGCCTCTGCCCTTCAGCTGTATAGCATTCACCAATTCCACTTTGTGGCTTAATGCATCAGCCATAATATTTGCTTTTCCAGGTTTATACTCAATTACCATGTCGAACTTGGCCAAAAAGTCCTACCATCATGCTTATTTCGGGGAGAGTTTCTTTTGAGTCTGGAAGTAACTCAATGCGGCATTGTCCGTCCTCAGCACAAATGGTGCTCCCAAAAGGTAGTATCGCAAGACTTAGACAGTGGACCACCGTTATCATCTCCTTCTCATGCACTGGGTATCGCCGCTTGGTCTCATTGAGTGTGCAACTCTCATAGGCCACTGGATGACCTTCTTGCATAAGTACTCACCCAATAGCTAAGTCGGAAGCATCGGTATAGACTTCAAAAGACTTCTCATAGTCTGGTAATCTGAGTACTGGTTCCTCCAATACAGCAGTCTTCAGGTCTTGGAAAGTTACTTCACACTTATCTTACCATCTCCAAGACTACTCCTTCTTTAGCAACTCCGTTAGTGGAGAGCTGCGCGCTTCGAGTATCCAGCTATGAAGCGCCGATAATAGTTGACGAACCCAAGGAAGGATCTCAACTTTGATACATTCTTTAGTGTCCGCTAGTCTACCACAACTTGTACCTTCGATTTATCCATTCGAATAGAACCATCGCTGATTCGATGCCCCAAGAATAGAATCTTCATCTGAGCAAAGTAACACTTCTCCCTTTTTACAAACAAAGTATTCTCCCTGAAAAGTTTGAAGATTGTCCGAATGGGCTCAACATGCTCCTCAAGTGTTTGGCTATAGATGACTATATTGTCTAGGTAGACGATCATAAACTTATCCAAATATTCCTTGAATAGTTGGTTCATTCGAGTACAAAATGTGGCTAGAGTGTTGGTTCAGCTGAAAGGCATCACCAAGAACTCAACTGCTCTATACCTGGTCATACAGGTAGTCTTCGCCTTGTCACCTTCTGCAATATGCACCTGCCAGGACCCCGACCAAAGGTCGAGTTTGGAGAAGTACTTGGCCTTGCCCAGTTGATCTAACAAATCTATGATGAGCGGGATGGGGTATTTGTTCTTCACCGTCACTTTGTTCATGGCTCGATAATTGACATATAATCGGAGGCTCTCATTTTAGTTTTTCTGGATGAGGATGTTGAATATCATATTTTGATAATGAAATCAATGATGAGTTATTGATCTAACATGTGTTGTTAAAATTGATTGATGCAGGATTAACTATGACAGAAAGAATATGACAATAAAAGGTTTGGCTAAAGTCAAGTCCATGCATCGGGCCCAGATTCAGATAATGCGATTGGGAACTCGCCAGGAGTGCGTTGGGAGCTCGCCGAGGGTATCGGGAGTTTGCCAGGATGGCGCAAGGGAGTTCGCTGGAAGAATACCAAGACTCGCCAGAAGATTATCGGGGGTAGCCGATAAGCTTGCCGGGAGTTGGGAAGGTCTTGAAGTGGATGTGTTGGCCATTATGATTATAATTAATTAAGTCATAGTTAGCATCATACAGGTTTAACCACGACAGGAGAAGGGGTTACAGATCAGACATGGACCCAGGATCAAGCTTATGCATCGGGCCAAAGTTTTGGACGATGCGATGAAAGCTCGCTAGGACTTCATCGAAGGTATCGGGAAGATCGCTAGGAATACGCTGGGAGATCGCCAGAGGAAGACCATGAGACTCATCGTTGGAGATTCCGGAGGTTGTCGGATTATGAGAGTAAGGTCATAAGCTTGGTGGTCATGTCTTGATTGTAATCTTTAAGTCATAGGTTAAGATTGAGTTCTAAATTAGTGTGATTTGGAAGGAATCCAAATTAACTCAAAGAGGTAATCGGGTCCACTATGAGGGTTTGGTTGAGCTCAATCAGTTGACCAAAGAATTGGTTAACTTCAGGTTCAAGCCAAAATTTAAAAAGTGGAGGAAACCACTTTTTCAAAGATTTTGACGGGTAATCCGTTAGTGAGCGACAGTTTAACCGGCGTCGCCCAGGATTTCGAGTAGTTGTCAACGGTTGACCCGCCCAGGTCAGCGAGTGAATCACTCATACCCGGATTTTCTGGGTGAGTTTTATTTTTGGCTCCAAATTTTGAAGCTATTTGGGGTCTATAAATATTCTAAGTTTTCTTGCATTCCATATAATAATTTTAAGGATTATATTTTGAGAAAATATTATGTGTGAATTATAAGAAAAAAGAAAAGGGATAAGGGAGTGATCCAAGTGTGTAATCTTGTCTCCCTTGAAATGTTGTAAGCGTTTGATCTTCACCCAAAGGAGATCAATAGTGGACGCCGGTGTGCCTCAAGGAGGAGGACTCGAGAAGTATACACATGCCAAGGTTGAGGCCGAACCACTACAAATTGTAAATGTTCCTTACTTGTTTCATTTACTACTTACAATTGTCAAGTTCTTAATTGTGTTCAACAAATATCAAGTTACGCTTTCAATTTTATTTACTCCTTGAAAGCAAGGTTTCAAGTCAGGCACTTCCAAGAAACTTAGTATTTTATTTTGAATCATTCACTTGCTTTACTTGAATGAAAAGCTTTCAATTTTCTTATCTTGCTTAAAGCAAAAAAAATTGTTAAAAAGAGAATTTACACTTGCACTAATTCACCCCAGCACCCCCCACCCCCCCAACCCCCTAGTGCCAATTGATCCTAACAATTGGTATCAGAGCCACGTTTTTTCTCATTTGGTTTAACACCCAAAATAAATTACTCTTTTCGGCATTAACGAGGGTCATTGCATCACAAGTCCTCCTAAGTTTAATGGGATGGACTACTTGGAAGAATGCGTATCTTTTTTATTTCGATAGATCTCGATTTGTGGTGTATTGTTGAAAAGGTTTTCAAAAGTCATTCGATCCATCAAATGATTGGAATGATTATGAAAAATAAATATTTTTGTTGAAGGCAAAGGCTATAAATGTCTTATATTGTGCACTTGATAAAAATGAATTTGATCAGGTTTCTTATTTTGATTCGGCTTTCGATATATGACATACATTAGAAATGACATATGAAAGCACAACTAATCTAAATGAATCATTAAATGAAAATCTTTCTAAAAATAAATTTGAAGAACACATTCCAAAGAACAAAAAGGAATTTGAACTGAAAACATATGACTCCTCGAGTGAAATCTTGAGTGATGAGGACTTTGAACCATTGACAAATGAATCAGATAAATTACTGAACATGAACCTTAAAAATTATCTAAAGATGGACAAAACCTCTTGCTATGAACGCAAGAAGCCGAGGAGCTCCAAAGATGAAATGCACAACCAAGAAATGGAGAACCTCACTTTTATAGTCGTCGACGATGAGGTTAGTGATTCATTAATCATTTTTTTTCAGAATTATTAAACATGTTTCATAATTTGTTTGATGAGTTTATAAAACTTAGCAAATATTTTAAGTTGCTTAAAAATAAACATGATTTGTTAGTTGGTAAAGTTGATGAAATGCATGAGTTATTAGCATCACATAATCCTAGTTCTAAATATGAAATGCTAGACAACATTAAAGAAGAAAATATCATGCGTAAGTCAACATTAGAAAATTTTAAAATTAGGAATAAATTCCTAAATATAATCGTTGCCAATAAGGGTCATATTAATAGAAGAAATGACATAGGCTTTGTTGGTAATGTTCAATAAAAGCCAACCATCTTTATAAAAGGACCTACCTTAAATGTGCCACCAAAAATCAAATATAATTCTTGTGAAAAATTAGGACATAAAGCCTACAAATGTCCATTCAAAAATTATATTTCATATAAATTAAATTGGGTTCATAAAGGAGCCATAAACAACCTTAATCCATTAGAAAAAATGGGAAGAACATATCATGAAGGAGCCAAACTCAAATGGGTACCTAAATCAAAACCTTTCAAATATAAAGTTGTCTCTTAACAAGGCTAGGAGCACTAAGTAATGTTTTGAAAGTAGATGCTCAGGCACATGACTTGAGATCTAATACCCTTTCAAAGCTCACTAGCTTAAGCAGTAACAAGAAAATTATTAAAATTAAAATTATTGATAATGAATCTTTTGATGGTTTATCATTATACAATTAATCTTGATGATGCATAGCTAGAGAATGAACTAGAACCAAAGAACCTTATTTAATGAAAAATATGTTGAAATTTATATAAATGAGATTTTGATGATAATTAAATAATAGGTTCAAAATTATTAGCTTGGATATTGGTTTAAATGTAAAGACTCTTGTTAAATGGTTCAAATATTGACAAAGTCTATGAAATGATTAATTTGAATGTTACATTGATTGAAATGGTATGGTGATTGAATGATTATGTTGAATATTAGAATTTGAGCATAGAAAATATATATGCTTCATTTTTAGGTATTATTGAAAATGAGTTTGTCAACTCCTTGCACTATGTGTAAAGAGTTAGACTCGCTTAAAAGTTGAAATTGAGATAGGTTTAAATTTTACTTTAAAGATATTTTATCATTTTGATGTATAGTAATGACCTTGACAACTTCTTTTAGAATAAAATTTGGCTTTCGATCTTAACCAAAAATTTATTGATTTAAAAATTATTCTTGATAAAAATCATATGAAACAACCAAAAGGAGGATAATTATTCTTGAAAATATCTTTATCCTATGAATCCTTCACCAAGATAAAATGATATATTTATTATTGAATCTCTTTAACTATAAAAATAAATTAAAAAACTTTAGCTATTTAAAAATAATTTAGGATACCTTCATTGAATTTTTTGAAAAGTGATTTTTGATGATAATTTTGGATAAGTTTTTAAATAATTTTATTTTTAAAAAAGATTGATTAATCTATCCAACGTTATTAATATTTTGATGATTTTATCATGATCTTGACAAGTTGAAAAAAATTGTAATTTAAAATTCTTATATAAATTCATTCAAAGAAAGTTATATAAATGAATCATAATTTGTCTCTTCAGATATATAACTTGAAAATCTTCTTATGAACCTTATTCTTGAAAATTTAAAGTTTCATATATATAAATCATGATCTTCTACTTTTTTTTCCTTAAAATTAACTTATGATCTTGATATCTATAATTTGATATCTTTATGACTGAAGACTCTTCTTTGATCTCTTAAGATTCTATTTTATAATCTAAGAGAGGATTTATTAAATTAAATCATGTCTTTAATATTCATGAATGTCTTTTGATATTAATATGTTTCTTGACATGATTTATTTTAAAACTCATGAATGACATAATTTATCATCAAAATTAGTATTTCTTAAATTTATGATAAGTTAAAAATTGAAAGTGATTTGTATTATCATGAATATTTCCTTAATTTCTTAACTTGACTTATACGTTATGGGAATCACGTTATTGATCTTTATGATTTTCTCTTTTTAATAAAAAAAGATTTATAATCTTGACAATTATAAGTTAAAATTTTTTATCAAGATTGTTCTTCTATTTTATTAAAAAAAAGAGATCTATCTAAATGAATTATATGTCTTAAGATTTATCCTAAATAAATTAAGATTATTTAATCCCCTAAGACTCATTTTTGTTATTTACAACCAAAAAGGGGAGAAAGGAAATCACTAGCATTTCTATTTATTTTGAATCTCTTGAAAGTGTTTTTGATGATTTTGATTATTTGAAATTGAATGAGTTTTTGCCTAGTGATTTTGATTTCTCAAAATTATAACTTGAAATCTTTTATGAATTAAAATATCTTATTATATGTTCTAGTATTATTTAAAAGGAGATTTTTATATAAATCATTATCTTGACAACTTGAGATTTCTTATGCATGAATCATTTTTATTTATTTCTCCTATGATTTATCTCTTGATATTCATAATTTGTCTTCATGAATTGTATATCTCATCACCATGTTAATTTTCCTTGATATATTTCATGTGGATTTTAAAAATGATGTAAATGGGAAAAATTTTGCATTATTGTAACCATCCCTTCTTTTTGATAATGACATAGGGAGAGCAAAACTTGTTAGCTTACATGATGTAAAATTGATAACTTGAACATTGCAAAGGAAACAAAAATTTGCTAGCTTGCACTTCTCAAAAGAGAAGAAAGAATTCACTAACTTGCATATTCTAAAGTAATGAAAAATCTGTTAAATTACTAAGCTTTCATATATCAAAAATTTATTAATTGCACTTCTTCTTTTGTTGGTATGATGATGTGAAATTATGTCTGATGATCATGCATGTAATGATGATTTTGAAAATCTATATGAAGATAATGATTTGTTATTGTTCGGATTTATTTGCTACATTTTCTTGAAATTTACATGAGAAAAATTTGTTAAGCTCATATTTGAAATATTCTTTTCAAATTTTCTATCTACAAAATTGAGGTTGAGAGCTAAGAATGCTAGATAATAAAAATATATAAAATGCTAATCTAGATTTCATGAGATTAAGCTTTTTGTGATAATGTTTTTGAAAACCTTCTCCATGTTCTTTATCTTATTATTCATAAAATTGGAGAAAATTTGTATAATATTTTGCTATTTTACAGATTTACTTACTACGCTTGAAATTATATAAGATGATTTTAAATGTACGAGTAGCTCCTAAACTTTTGGATCTCCTTGAATATCATAGAGTTCTGAGCTTATTTTTGAAATTCACATATACAAAATTGAGAGCTATATTTAATGATGTTTTACAAATCCTCCATAGTTTTCTTTGAGGAAAAAAAATCTTTATGACTCATATCATATCTTAAAAGGGGGAGAAAAAAATTCATGTGTCTTAAAATCCTTAGCTCTATATTTCACCTTTTTTGTTGATGACAAAGGGGGAGAAATATACATTGATGACACATGAAATTGAGAAATATATATTGATGATACATGATTATATATATTGATGATACATGATATTGATGATATACATTGATGACATATGATATTAATGATATACATTGATGACACATGATATTGATGATATACTTGGATATCTTGGATATGGATGCATAATCATTTTGAAACTCATGATTCGATAATTTGATGCAAATTTATGTTAAAATTTGCTTGGAATGTTGATTATTTAAAAATACCTGAATTTAAGAGTGTGTGATTCTCTTCAATTTAAGCGGCATGGATTTAGGGGGAGGATTAACTCTTGTCATCAATTGATTATCATCATCAAAAAGGGAAAGATTGTTGAATCTCAAATTTTAATGATGAAATCAATTTATGGGTTATTGGTCTAACATATGTTGTTAGAATTGATTGATGCAGAATTAACTACGATAGAGAGAATATGACAATCAGAGGTTTGGCCAAAGTCAAGTCCATGCATCAGGCCGGGGTTCGGACGATACGGTTGGGAACTCGCTAGGAGTGTGTCAGGAGCTCGCCGAGGGTATCAGGAGTTTGCTAAGATGGCGCAAGGGAGTTCACCAGAAGAAGACCAAGACTCGTCGAAAGATTATCGGGGGTAGTCGAAAGGCTTGCCAGGAGTTAGGAAGGTCTTGAAGTGGATGTGTTAGTAGTTGGTTACAGATGCCCTACAAGCTAATCATGTGAGTGATGACATGTGTGACATGCTGCATGATTTTTTTTATTTATGATTATTACTGGCATATTATATTCTCATATTATATTATCTATTACATATATATATTGTGATGTCCTTGGTTCTGTGCAATGAGAATTGGGTCGTAATGAGATCACGATAATGAGATTGATTTACCTTTAAACATATACCATAAATAATCCCGGTCATAGAGTCCTTCAATAAGAGATAAAATGATACTATTATTGTTGAATCTCTTTAACTACAAAAATAAATTAGAAAACTTTTAGCTATTTTTTTTGAAAAATAATCTACGATGACTTCATTAAAATTTTTTGAAAAGCAATTTTTGATGATGATTTTAGATATGTTTTCAAATAATTTTGTTTTAAAGAATGGATATGTTTGAATCTATCCAACTTCATTGATATTTTACTTTTAATTATTTGATAACTTAAATCATGATCTTGAAATCTTGAAAATTATAATTTGAGATCTTTTTATTCACTAACATTCCTACCCTTTATTAAAGAAAAGTTTTCATCCTAATCATGATCTTGACTTCTCAATATTTATAAATTCATAAGAATCAAGATCCTTTTTACTTGATCTCCTAAGATTTAAAAAGCCTTTAAATTTCATCTATGAAGAAATGTGTCAAAATAAATCATGTTCTTGGCATTTATGATTTGATAATAACATTCTTTATGACATGATTTCTTAAGACAATCTTCTTAGTATAACTTATCATCAAAATTAATATTTCTTAAATTTGTGATAAGTTGAAAATTAAAAAAGTTTTGCATTATCATGAATATTCCCTTAATTTCTTGACTTGACTTTTACGTTATGGGAATCACGTTATTGATCTCTATGATTTTATAAGAAAAAGGAGATTTATAATCTTAACAATAATAATTAAAATTTTTATCAAGATCATTCTTCTTTTTGATTAAAAAGATTTATCTTGGATGAATTGAGATTATCCCCTAAGACTCATTCTCATTATTTACAAAAAATAAACTTATTGAATGAAATCATATCTTTTGATATTTAAAAATTTGATATTATCTTTAACGACATGATCTTCTACTTTTTTGATGTAATTTAAATATGGATGTTAAGAAGAAATTATGCAATTATATTTCTTTTTGACATTAACAAATGGGGAGGTAAAATTATCAATATGATAGGAAGCAAATTGAATATGATAACCTTGAATGAGAAACAATATGCTTAGAAGAAAATTTAGAATTTTCTAAATATATGCGAAATGCATATTTCATAATTTGAGCTTGATGTATTATCATATTTTTCTTTGGATATCTTGGATTTTATAAATTACACTTCTTATCAAAATTTGCATGCAAAATTAATAATTTGCTTGATTTGCTACCTAGCTTGAAATTTGCATAAGACAAATTAAATTACATGAGTAGCTCTTGATTTTTTAGATTTTGGTATAAAATTTATATCTTTAAAATTGAGTATTTTTGTGATATGATATTTTTTATTTCTCTTGATTCTACATTCTTATTCACACAAAGTGGAGAAAGGAAATCACTAGCATTTCAAGAGACCAATAAGTCTATTAATTTTATTTTGAATCTCTTGAAAATGATGTTGATGATTTTGATTATTGGAAATTAAATGAGTTCTTTACCTATATCATGATTTTGATTCGTCAGAATTATAACTTGAAATCTTTAATAAATCAAATCTCTTATATTTTCTCATATTATTTGAAATGAGATTTTTGCATAAATCATGATCTTGACAACTTGAAAATTATTATGCATGAATCAAGATATTCTATGATTTGTTTCTTGATATTCATAATTTATTTTCATAAATTGAATATCTCATCACTATGTTAATTGTTCTTAATATTTTTCATATAATGATTTGTATATTTCTTGATATATTTATTAAAAAGTGATGTAATTGAAAAAAAATTATACTATTCTAACCATTCCTTTTTGTTGATAATGACAAAGGGGGAGCAAACCTTGTTAACTTATAAAATTACTATTTAGAACAATGCAAAGGAAGCAAATATTTGCTCGTTTGCATTTCTTGAAAGAGAAGAATTAATTCACTAGCTTGCATGTTCTAAAATAATTGTTAAGCTTTCATATATCAAGAACTTGTTGATTGCACTTCTCTTTTTGTTGATGAGAAAACGGGAGAAGGTATAATGATGTGAAATCATGTATGATGATCATGCATGTAATAATGATTTTAAAAATCTACATGAAGATAATAATTTGCTATTATTCGGATTTGAAATTTACATGAGAAAAATTTGTTGAGCTCATATTCAAAATTGTATATATACAATATTGAGGTTAAGACCTATAAATGCTAAATTAAAAAAATATAAATTGCTATATAGATTTCATGAAATAAAGTCTTTTTATGATAACATTTCTTGAAAACTTTCTTCATGATTTTATCTTATTGTTTTCAAAAAAAGGGAGAAAAAATTGCATGAAAATGTGTCACATTTGAAAATTACAAGAGATGACTTTTGCTATATTTGAAATACATAAGTAGTCTTTAAATCTCTTGAACTTTTGAGCTCATCTTATTATTGCTTTTAAAATTTATTAAGAGCGCTTCTCTATGATGAAATGATTCAACAACAACTCCCTTATTTCTCTCTTTATTAAAGGGAAAGAAAAATTTTATAATGCATATACTAAGGGGGAGTAATGTCATCATATATTTTAAAATTATTAGCTATATTTCACCTTTTTGTTGATAACAAAGGAGGAGAAATATATATTGATAACACATGATATAAATTGATAAATACATTGATGACACATGATCTTGTTGAAAAATATGGATATCTTGATATGGATATGGATTGATATATCTTGGATTTGAATATGAGTGTAAATTTTCTTTTACTCATAATTTGATATCTTGAATATGTAAATTTATGTTAAAAATTTGCATAGAAGGTTGATAGCTTGAATTTAAGAGTGTGTGTTTCTCTTAAATTTAAGTGGTATGAATTTAGGGAGAGTTAGGATTAACTCTTGTCATTAATTAATTGCCATCATAAAAAAAGAGGAGATTGTTGAATCTCATATTTTGATGATGAAATCAATTGATGGATTATTGATCTAACAGGATTGTTAGAAGTAAATTGATGCAGGATTAATTACGACAGAAGAATTATTATAATCAGGATTGGCCAAAGTCAAGTCTATGCATCGAGTCGATGCGGTTGGGAACTCACCAGGAGTGCGTCGGAAGCTCACCGAGGGTATCGGGAGCTTGCCAGGATGGCACAAGGGAGTTTGCCAGAAGAAGACCTAGTCTCGTCGGAAGATTGTCAGGGGTTGCCGAAAAGCTTGCCGGGAGTTGGGATGGTCTTGTAATGGATATTTTGATAATTTTGATTCTATTTAATTAAGTCATAATTAGCATCATATAGGACTAACTATAACAGGATCAATGGAGTTACAATAAGATAATAGACCAAGATCAAGCTTAGGCATCAGGCTGAGTTCGGACGATGAGGTGGAATCTCGCCGGGAGTTCGCTAGGAGATTCGCTGAAGTGATCGGTAAGCTCGTTGGGAATACGAAGGGAGATCACCGGGAAGAAGACTAGAGGACTTACCGCAAGAATGCTAGAGGCTGTCGGATTATGCAGGAGTTATGTCTTATTTAAGCTTAATTGGTCATTAAGTGTTATAATCATTGAGTCATGGTTAGAGTTTGAGTCCTAATTGAGTTGGATTTGAAAAGAATCTAAATCAACTGAATAAGGCAACCGGGTCCACTATAGGGTTTGGTTGAGCTCAAGTTGAGTTCAACTAGTTGACCAAGGGTGTGGTTAACTAATGGTTTAAGTCAGATTTAGAAAAGTGGAGGGAACCATTTTTCCGGAGAATCCGGTGGGTAAACCACCGGTAAGCGACAGTTGGATCGCTCGTACCATAGAATTCGGGCGACGGCCATCAGCTTTCGATGGGTAAACCACCCAGGTGGCTGGTAAATCACCCATACCACAGAATCCAAGCAGCGGCTAGCGGCTGACGACGGGTAAACCGCCCAGGTCGACGGGTGAACTGCCCGTACCTGAATTTTTTGAATACAGTTGGATTTTGGCTCTATTTTTTAAGCTAATTTGGGGCCTACAAATATCTTAAGTTTTTTTACATTCAAGACATACTTTTGGGGGATTATATTCTAAGAAAATATTGTGTGAGAATTGTAAGAAAAAGAAAAGGGGTAAGGTAGAGAGCTTAGAGTTGTAAATCTAGTCTCCCTTGTAAGCTCAAGTGTAAGGGTTTGATCTTCACCCAAAGAAGATTGGTAGTGGACGCCGATGTGCCTCAAGAAGGAGCACTCGGGAGTGGACGTAGGCCGTTGGCGCCGAACCACTATAAAAAATTGTGAGTGTTTCTTTGCTTTCAATTGCTTACATATTCTTGTATTGACGCTTCCAATTTAACTCACTCTTTAAAAGTAAAGTTTTCACGTTGCTTATCTTTGGGGTTTACTTATCAACTTAGTAACTTTTTCTTGTTCACTCAATCATTTTACTAAGAATGAAAAGCTTCGGTTTCTCTATCTTGTTTTAATCGAAAAGATTTCATCTAAATCGAATAGTTACACTTGCACTAATTAACTCCTCACCCCCCCCCCCCCTCTTTCTTAGTGCCAATTAATCCTAACAAGCATGTCCTGATTTTCAGAAAAAATAATTAATTAAATAGTTTAATTAATTATTATATATCTAGTAATCCTACATGTGATGTAATGTACATATAATGTATGATGTGGATGATCATAAGCCATGTGTCGTGATGTATATAATTATGATTATTATTATTATTGTTAGGTCCTACAAGCCTCTATTTTTCTCGTTTATTGTCAAAACTGCGTGTCTGTGATTATTTGTAATTACATAGAGAGGCATGGCAGAAGCATAGAGGTGACAACGGGACCCATAATGCCATAGCGGGAGATCACGATGCATGGTGATGCGGCAAGGATACTACAGAACCGATGATAACGAGATCAACAATCACAGGGCATAGAGATGCGTCAATGTACATATAGATCCTATTGTGAGTGATTAGGCCCATTGGCTCGAGCTTAATCATATTAGGTGACGGCTCATGATCATCCGGTGTGGCTTGAATATGTGATATGTTATACACCTATTATATATATATATATATATATATTTGTATATGATGTAGATATATATTAAATATGTATGTGTGTGACACGACATATTAGGAGACCGATACAAAATAAAAAAACCTCATATGATAATATTAAGTTGGTAAGCGTGAGGCAATAAGATTTACCCATGTGGCCTTCCATCGTTATAGGAAGAAATTGAATCACGACATAGGTTGAGTTGGTCGATTCCCTCAAGGCTCACCTATCTACGTGATCGAGATCTTGCCTACGACATAGAGATGTCACCGGTGACCTGAGGATATGGTATGCTTGGTCGAGTCCCTCGAGGGCATATCATTGAATCAGACTCATCTTGTAACGATGGTGATGACTTAACTGAACATCATGGTTGGTTGAGTCTCTCGAAATCATGATGGTTTAGAGGCCAAACATGATGAGAATCATAAGGAGTTGTGATTGACAAGAGTTGCCTACCTTTTGAGCTTAGTGTAATTGGTCGAGTCCCTCAATGTTGTACTAAGATGCCAATTGGATCTCGATCCCCACTAGGAGTCTATCGAAGACTTTCGACTCAAGTGTCGAGGGTGTCGCGTGATTCGTTAGGAAAATAGTGGAAGTACATTAAGATAGAAATCTATGTCTTAATTAGTATTTTATGTAAAGTCTGCATGTTATTTATTTACGCTATATCTTGTTTGTCGCTTGTAAAAACCCTATGTTGTATACTTGATGCCAACTGCCTCATTGGTCCAAAGGCTCTACAACTTGAGAATTATTCTCACGAAAGAGAAAATTGTATATGCCCTTAACATGATTATGCCCACGCTGGAAGAAAGGACAAGCGAGAATGAGATCACTCGCTTTGTGAAGTATAAAGGTAGTCCTCAAGGATAACTTGTGTGTTGATCTTATACTTCAGTCCCTACCAGATTTCTTTTCAATATATTGAGATGACTCTCCCTGAGCTCCTCAATATATTGAGGGAAGCTGAGAGTGCTATCAAGAAGGAGAAGCCAGTTCTCTATATTGGTGAGACCAATAAGAAAAGGAAGGCCAATAAGACCCTTAAGAAGGGCAAGGACAAAGGAAAACCGGGTAAGGTAAATGTTGCCAAGAAAGACCCGAGAAAGAACCAAGGACAATGCTTCCACTGCGGCCAAGATGGGCATTGGAAGAGGAACTGTAAGGACTACCTTATAGATAAGGTGAAACAGAAGCTTGGAGAAGCTTCAGGTATATTTATGATCAGTCTCCACTTGTTAGATTTTCAGATAACACATCGGTATTGGATACCGGGAGTGCTTATGATCATTCTCCACTCGTTGTAGGTTCTGACAAGACCTAGGAGATTGACCAGAGGCAAGATGGACCTAAGATGGGCAATGGAGCAAAAGTTACTGTTGGGGAGGTGATAGGACTCCGGCAGGGTTGAGTCCTAATTACCCTAGAAGTAATCAATAAAATCCTGTGAGATTGTAATAAAACCCCACCTAGCCACTTCTATCCTATAAAGAAGTGTGGCTAGGGTTTAGATTGAGGCCTTAGGGCTTAGTGGCCATCGTCCCTTTTACTGGACTAGTCGGCCAGGGTTTCCCCTTGCTTAGGTCCGCTATAAAAGGGGTAAAGGAGTAATTTTACTTAGGCAATCACCCCTTGGGCTAGGATTTAGAACCCTATATAATGATGTACCTGCCTTCTCTCTTTTATCAAGTCAGATTAATCTTTTATTTAGTCTTGTGCCGAGTTCTAGGAGGGAGGAACCTCTACAGAGTTCCAAGGGTTAATCTCGCTCAGCGATCAAAATCTAGAGGACTCCTTCTGAGGTTCTATCATATGGTATTAGAGTCATGTTCTTGCTGCCTTGTAGCCATCTCTGTCACCTCCACCTTCCCAAGTAATTCCCACAATTGCTACAACACACGCCTCCACCTTTCACCCCAGCCGCAGATCAAATCAGTCTGCCGCAGCCCCCTGCTTTTGATCTGGAAATCTGGTATATTTTCGTCACTCACATCTCTTCAATATTGCAAGATACTTTACCTTACATGTTGAAGAATTTTTTCATATTTTATCCGCTACAAATTTCGTCCGACGTAAACATTATCGTTGTTGCAAAGGTAAAACGCTGCAGAGATTTTCAGCCGCATATTTGCCTCTTGAAACTAGTTTATTGCTTCTCCTTTTTTACCATATTTTTTACACAATTCCCTAGATCAACTTAGCTTTTATCTGAGATTGATCTCTAGAAAAAATTCTTTCTGGAATTGGTTTTATTGTGCCTTCTTTCATCATCACGCGGTGTTGATGATGAAGGATCTGCCTTCCATCTTTTACCCTATTTTCCTACCGTTACTCTGTCAAAATTTTGTTAAACTTTTTATTAATATTGACCACATCTGAACCAAGGGTTTTTGTATATTTTTCTTGAACTTTTCTCTAGAATTTATGTCGAGAATTCATCGTTTCTTCGACGTAAAATTTGTTCGGCAGGACAGCACATCGCAACACCTTTCTTCGTCAAATTCCATCAGATTTGAGTGCTATCTTTTGTGGGTTTTTGGACTCTCTTTTCTCTCATATGCAAACCCTACCATCCTCACTAAAAATCCTTCCAAACTACACCCTAAACTGATCCCAAACAACCACCCAAATCAGCCCTAAACTGTAGCCTACTCCCATCTAAACCAATCCACCCATCCAACCGGCCATCCCCTCCCCAAAAATTCTCATGCCACTAACTCAACAATAAAAGAAAGATCTCAATATTACAGATCTAGAGGCATACACCATGGCATCAGAGAAGGCCATCAACGCCAAGTTCGAAGCCTTTGAAAGTCATATGGAGGAGAAGATGTGATCCCTTTTCGTCGAATTCAGCATGGGCCGACCACCTAACCCGAAGAAATCACAGCAAGGAAAAACTTTAGATTGGCGAGATGATCCTCAAGATCACGACCACATTATCCCTGATCTAAATACTTCACGAATGAAGGTTGACTTCCCTAGATGGGAAGGAGACCCGATCAGATGGATTGCATGCACGGAACGCTATTTTCGGTTCTACCGAATCGCCGATGCTACAAGGGTGGAGATTGCTGCCATCCACCTCAAGAGAGACACTATTTAGTGGTTTAATTGGTATGAGCACACCCATGGAGGTCTCTCTTGGCAGCGATTCAAGGAAGGACTACTTAATCGCTTCAGACCAACTGATTTCGATAACATTGACGGATAATTGGCGAGGATTCGACAAACCTCGACAATACACGAATATCAAACATGGTTTGAATGTTTATCTAATTAAACTATGGATTGGTCTGAGAAACAACTTTTAGGGACTTTTATTGAGGGCCTAAAGCCGGAGATTCGAGGAGAAGTAAAGGCACGACAACCGTACACTCTTATAGCGACGATTTCCTTCGCGAGAGTCTAAGAAGAATGATTGAACCATAAAGTATAAAGGACAAGGGACGCTCCCCGACCAGCCATGCCGAAGCCTTCAGCCCCCTCTATTACCATCCGAGCCCCCCGCACCAAAAAAATTAACAAGAGACGAGCTTCGTGAACGATCGGCCAAGGGATTGTGTTGGCATTATGATGAACCGTGGAGCCGAGAACATCGCTGCAAAATGGGTCGGCTCCTCGTGATTGAACCAGTAGAGGATGAGGATAGTGAACCATCTGAATAAAGCCTTGAACCCGAAGATGAAGCCATGGAGGAAGAGCCTCAACTGGCCGATTACGTAGTGCACGCGTTGGCCGGCTACTCCAACCCGTAGACGATGAAAGTTGGAGGACTTCTTAAACAACAACTGATCACCATTCTCATCGATACGGGAAGCACGAGTAATTTCCTAAACAGTAAGGTTGTTGCACGTATGACGCTTCAAATCGAAGGTTGCAACAAGTTCGACGTAAAGGTCATTGACGGTCAAATCCTCAATTGCGACCAATGGTGCCCACGGGTAAAATTACTCCTACAAGACCAAGAAGTGGTAGCCGATTTCTTCCTCCTACCCTTTGATGACTATGAAACTGTGCTTGGGATTGAATGGCTCATAACATTAGGTGACATCTCATGAAATTTTTCTAAACTAATCATGAAGTTTTATTGCAAAGGGAGACATGTCACATTACGAGGCAAGTGCGGGAGCCATATTTCCACCATTTCCACGCAGCAAATGGTGAAGGTGCTACACAAAATAAATGGTGGATTTTGATGCATATCCAGCAGCCATCCAAGGAGAAGAATGTGCAAAATTCAGATCCTAAGCTTACCCTCTTGCTGGATGAATTCGCGGATGTTTTCACGGAGCTGCGAGGGCTTCCCCCTAACCAGTCGCATGACCACCGCATACCTAATTTGCTAGGCAAACCTCTAGCAAATTTGAGACCATACCACTATCCTCACTTGTAGAAGGATAAGATTGAGAACGTCATCAAGGAGATGCTCATCACTGGAGTAATTCGACCAAGCTGCAGCCTTACTCCTCGCCGGTGTTGCTAGTACGCAAGAAGGATGGTACGTGGCGGATGTGCGTTGATTACCAGGCTTTGAACACCATAACTGTCAAAGGCAAATATCCTATACCAGTTGTAGATAAGCTTTTGATGAATTAAAAGGAGCCCGAGTCTTCACTAAATTGGATCTCCATTTTGGTTATCATCAGATTTGGGTATGCGCCGAAGATGTTCCAAAAACTGCATTCCGCACACATAACGGCCACTATGAGTTTCTGGTAATATCTTTCAGACTTATGAATGCTCCTTCCACTTTTCAAAGCATGATGAATGATGTCTTCCGAAATTTTCTATGCAAGTTTGTGTTGGTATTTTTTTATGATATTCTCATTTATAGCTCTACGCCTGATATGCATTTTCAGCACTTACGAACTGTTCTAACGATTCTTCGGGAGAACATCTTTTATGTTAAACAGTCAAAGTGCAACTTTTTTCAGCGCAAAGTGGAGTATTTAGGACACATTATATCAGAGGATGGAGTGGCAGTAGACTCGACGATGATTGAGGCAATACAAGGATGGCCGAGACCTATGAACATAAGATCGCTACGCGGCTTCCTTGGACTCATGGGCTATTACCAAAAATTCATGAAAGATTATGGCAAGATCAATGCCCCGCTCATGTCCTTTCTGAAGAAAGACTCCTTGTGGTCGGTTAAAGCCTCCGCAGCCTTCGAATGACTCAAGACAGTTATGACAACGACGCTGGTTCTAGCACTACCCGATTTCAACCGCACCATCATGATTGAGGCCAACGCATCCGAGGTTGGAATTGGGGCTGTTATAATGCAAGATGGCCAACCCCTTACTTACACCAGCAAAGCTTTGTCTCCCTCACATCTTAAAATGTCCGTGTATGATAAAGAAATGCTTACCATCGTATACGTCGTCATGAAGTAGAGACCCTACCTGATTGGCTGATGCTTCCAGATTAAGACCGACCACCGAAGTCTTAAATATCTTTTGGAGCAGAAAATATCTTCCCTGGAGCAGCAACGATAGGTAACTAAACTTCTTGATTTTGATTATGAAATTATTTATCGAAAGGGGAAAGAGAATGTTGTTGCAGATGCTCTATCACGACTACTGGGATAAGCCAAAATTTCAGCCATCTCCCTTCCCTCCATCGACTTCCTCAAGGATAATAGGGAGGAATGGAAGAATGATCCAGAGACCTGAGACATCATAGAAAAATTGGAGAAGGATCCGGGTTCGATGGGCCACTACAGTTAGGATTCGAAGGACCTACGCTGCAAAGGCTGAATTGTGATTGTTCCTTCTTCCCCTTGCATTTAAATTATTTTGTATGAGATGTACTTTTTACCTTCAACAGGGCATTCTAGATTTCTTAAAATATACAAGAGGGTGAAGCAAAATTTCTTTTGGAAGGGCATAAAAAAATCAATTTATGATTATGTATCCAAATGTGATGTATGCCAACAATAGAAGGGTGAAATAGTGGCAAATCCGAAAAAACTACAACCACTACCCATACCGAACTCAGCATAGACGGACATCTCCATAGATTTCATCGAAGGGCTGCCACCATCTCAAGGTAAAAGCACGATCTTTGTAGTGGTAAATCGTTTAACCAAATATGCTCATTTCTGTGCTGTGAGACATCCCTATACCACTGCCAATATTGCTCAACCTTTTGTGAAAAATATTATAAAATTATATGAGTTGCTAAGGTCGATTGTGAGTGACCATGATAGGGTATTTATAAGTAAAGTTTGGGCCGAGCTCTTCCAACTACAAGGCACCAAATTGAAGATGAGAACAACCTATCATCCATAGATGGACAACTAAACAGAAGTGGTGAACATATGCCTCGAGACTTACTTACAGTGCTTCACTAGTGACTGGCCTAAAGAGTGGATAAGGTGGCTTCCTTGGGATGAATGGTGGTACATCATAACTTATCATTCATTAACCAAATGTACATCTTATGAGGCATTGTATGGTCGACCGCCCCTTGTAATACCGAAATATGTAATTGGTGCGGCCAAAGTAGATCAGGTCAACCAAAATTTAATTGACAGGGATATACTTATGTAGCTGCTGAAGGATAACCTAACTATCGCTCAAGCCTGCATGAAGCAACAAGCAGACACTCACCGGAGCGAGCAAGAATTTTCAATAGGAGATTGAGTATACTTCGTCTACAACCATACAAGCAACTGTCAATTAACACTAGAGCATCAATGAATTTATCTCAACGATTCTATGGACCATATCATATTTTGGAGCATATTGGGGCCATGACATACAAATTAAAGCTTCCAGATAAGATTCATCACGTCTTTCACGTATCCTTGCTAAAGCTGAATTTGGGAGAATGAGAGTTGGTGCAGACTCAGTTGTCGAACACTACAAATGATGGCGAGATTGAATCCCAACCTGAAGCTATACTTGATTGGAGGATTGTGATGCGCCTTCAACGCCCTTTAACTGAAGTACTCATGAAGTGGAATAACTTACCATCTGAAGACACAACGTGAGAGTCTTACGATGAGCTGAAGACCTAGTTCCCAGAGTTTATGGACCCTCAGTCTTGAGGACAAGGTTGATTTTAAGAGGGCGGGCTTGATAAGACTCCAACATGGTTAAGTCATAATCACCCTAGAAATAATCAATAAAACCATGTGAGATTGTAATAAAACCCCACCTAACTACTTCTATCCTATAAAGAAGTGTGGCTAGGGTTTAGCTTGGGGCCTTAGGGCTTAGTGGCCACCGCCCCTTTTACTGGGCTAGTCAGCCAAGGTTTCCCCTTACTTATGTCGGAAGGGACAAAGGGGTAATTTTACTTAGGCAAGCACCCCTTGGGCTAGGATTTAGAACCCTATATAATGATGTAGCCGCCCCCTCTCTTTTATCAAACAAGATTAATCTTTTATTCAGTCTTGTGCCGAGTTCTAGGAGGGTGGAACCCCTACAACGTTCCAAGGGTTGATCCCCCTCAGCGATCAAAATCTATAGGGCTCCTTCTGGGGTTCTTTCAGGAGGTCACCCTACATCTGCCTAGTGGAGCTACTATTGCATTAGATGTATGCTATTTTGTTCCCTCTATTATCAAAAATATTATTTTCATCTCTTATTTGACAATTAGCAGATATAAATTAGTTTTTGAGAACAATAGTTATTCATTAATTATGGATGATGAGATCATCACTAGAGGGACACTGATAAATGGGTTAAATGTGTTAGACACTTCTCCACACATCATGAATATAAATAATTCTAATAGGAAAAGAGATGAGGTGAACAATGCATACCTATAACATTGTAGGCTATGTCATATACATGAGGGAATAATTCAAAAATTATTAAAAGATGGATACTTAGATCCATTTGACTATGAGTCATATACAACTTGCGAACCTTGCCTTATGGGAAGATAACCAACTCTCCTTTTAGTGGAACTGGAGAGAGAGCCACTGAGTTATTGGAACTCGTACATTGTGATGTATGTGGTCCCATGTCAACTCAAGCTATAAGTGGTTACTCATACTTCATTACATTCATTGATGATTTCTCTATGTATGGACATATGTACTTGATGAAGTACAAATATGATGTCTTTGAGAAATTCAGAAAAATATAAGAATGAGGTAAAAAACCAAATTAGAAAGAGTCTTAAGACTCTTCGATCAGATCGAGGAGGAGAGTACTTGAGTATGGATTTCACCAATTTCCTCATGGACATTGTGATTCTATCCCAGTGGATATCTCCTTATACACCTCAGCTCAATGGTATATCAGAAAGGAGGAATCATACACTGTTAGACATGGTGCGGTCCATGATGAGTTTCGCTGACCTACCCGTCTCATTCTAGGGATACGTCCTAGAGACCGTAGCTTACCTTCTGAACAGAGTTCCATCAAAGTCGATAGTGTCTACACTATATGAGATATGAAAAGGAAAGAAGCCTGATCTTAAGCTAGTTAAGATTTGGGATTGTCCTACCCACATTAGAAGACACAACCCCGATAAGTTGGAATCAAGGACAGAACGGTGCACATTCGTGGGATACCCTAATAAGACTTTGGGATATTATTTCTATCATCCCGAGGACCAAAATGTCTTTGTTGCCAGGAGAGCTATGTTCCTTGAGAAGTAACACATTCTTGGTGGAAATAGTGGGAGTGAGATATGTTGAATCTCAGAATTTAATGATAAGATCAATTGATGAGTCTTTATTTAACATGTGTGTTAGAGGAAGATTTGTAGGTCTAACTATGACACGAGCAATGAAGTTACAACCAGATGATGGGCCAAGATCAAGCTTGGACATCGGGTTGGGTTCGGACGATGTAGTGGGATCTCGCCAGGAGTTCGCTAGGAGATTCGCCGAAGGGATCAGGAAGCTCGCTAGGAGCATGCCGGGAGGTCACTGGAAGAAGACCGGATGACTTGCCATAAGAATGTCGAAGGTTACCGGATTGACGAAAATTGGGTCCTAGTTTAAGCTTGTGGTCTTTAAGCATTGAATCATTGAGTCGTAGTTATAAGTGAGTCCTAATTGAATTAGATTTGGATGAAATCCAAATCAACCAATAAGGCAACCGGGTCCACTATTGGGGTTTGATTGAGCTCAGGTTGAGCTCAATTGGTTGACCAGAGGGTTGGTAAACATCAGGTTCAAGCCGAAATTTGAAAAGTGGAGGGAACCACTTTTGCGGAATTTCGATGGGTAAACTGTCGGTGAGCGACGGGTGTACCACTGCCGCGCAGGTTTTCGGGTGGCTGACGATGGCTGACTTGCCCAGGCTGGGCAGTTGAATCGCCCGCACCCAAGAATCTAGGTACTTTGGACAGTTGACCCGCCTAGGGCCGGTGAGTAAACCACCCGAACCCTGGTGTTCGGGCGGCTGAGCTGCCCAAGTCGATGGGTAAACCGCCCATACCCGATCTTTTCAAGTATGTTTGACTTTTGGTTCTAATTTTTAAAGCCACTTGGGATCTATAAATATCTCAAGTATTCTTACATTCATAATAACTCTTTTTGGGCAATTAAACTCTATGAAAAAGAAATTGGGTGTGATTTATAAGAAAAAAAAGGAAAGGGAAAGAGCGTAGAGTTAGAAATTTTCTCAAAGTCTCCCTTGTAAGCAAAGTATAAGGGTTTGGTCTTCACCCAAGAAAGATCGGTAGTGGATGCTGGTGTGCCTCAAGAAGGAGGACTCAAGAGTGGACGTAGGCCATTGGTGTCGAACCACTATAAAAATTATGAGTTCATCTTTTGCTTTCCTTATTAACGCTTCTGATCTTGTTTACTCTTTGAAAGTAAACATTTTACTTATGACGTTTCTTATCTTTCATATTTTCTTGCTCTTTCTTAAGTAATTAGTAAGTAACTTAGCAATCTTCTTTACATTCATTTACTTTATTTGAACAACATATTTTAGATCTTCCTATCATGTTTAAATCAAAACATTTTTGTTTAAAATAAAAAAATGTACACGTGCACTAATTCACCCCCCCCCCCCCCCCCCCTTCTTAGTGTCAATTGATCATAACAAGATAGAGTTGAGCGAGATTGGAGAACTTAACTCAAGTACCATTCTAGAGTCTGAGTCTATTCAAGTACCTAACACATAAGTTCCAACTTTGCATAGGTCTAGTAGAGTATCTCACCCTCCTGAAAGATATGTGTGACATATTAGTGGAGATGACTCTCAGGATGTTGATCCTTAGACCTACGAGGAGACTATTATGAGTATAGACTCCAGGAAGTGATAAGAAGCCATAAATTCTAAGATGGATTCCATATACTCTAACAAGGTTTGGAACATTATGGATGCACCCGAGGGTATCGTACCAATCGGCTGCAAGTGGATATTTAAGAAGAAGATCAGAGTAGATGGAAAGGTAGAGAAGACCTATAAGGCAAGGCTGGTAGCTAAAAGATATCATAGAAGACAAGGAGTTACTATGACGAAACCTTTTCACCTGTAGCCATGCTTAAATCCATTAGAATTCTTTTGGTCATTGCAACACACTATGACTATAAGATTTAGCAGATGAATGTAAAAACAATATTCCTCAATGGCAACCTCGAGGAGGAGGTGTATATGATATATCTAGAGGGATTCATATTCAGAGAGAGTACAGATAAAGTGTGTAAGTTACTTAGATCTATTTATAGATTGAAGCAAGCTTCTCGAAGTTGGAACATAAGATTTGATGAGGCGATCAGATTTTATGACTTCGTTAAGAATGAAGATGAGCCTTGTATATACAAGAAGGTAAGTGTGAGCGTTATCACCTTCTTGGTGTTGTATGTGGATGTCATCCTAATCATTAGGAATGATGTAGGAATGCTCTCTACAGTAAAGACTTGGCTATTCAGAAACTTCTCCATGAAGGACTTAGGAGAAGCATCCTATATTTTGGGGATTTAGATCTATAGAGATAAATCCAAGAGGATGCTTGACTTATCGAAGTTTAGGTATATAGACTCCATTGTCAAGAGGTTTGGCATGGAGAATTTCAAGAGATGTCTCATACTGATGAGAAATGAAATATCACTCTATAGGAGTATGTCCCCAGAGACTCCTGAAGAAAGAGCAAACATTGATAAGATACCCTGTGCCTCAGTGATAGGATCTATCATGTATGTTATGCTATGTACGAGGCCTGATATAGTGTATGCTTTGAGTGTCAGGAGCAAGTATCAGGTGGATCTAGGTTTGGTACACTGGAAGATAGTAAAGTGTATCTTAAGCACTTGAGAAGGACTAATGATCTTTTACTCGTATATAGAGGAGGTAGCCTCCAGGTTGAGGACTACACGGACTCGAGTTTTTAGTCCAACATCGATGATAGCAAGTCGAACTCACGGTATATTTTCACCCTGAATGAAGGAGCAGTAAGTTGGAAGAGTTCAAGTAAGATACTATTACTAACTCGACCACAAAGGCAGAATACATTGCTCTAGTAAGGGAACCTAGGTCTCATCATAATTATTCTGAGAAGGTTCTATCTGATTAGAGAGATCATAGCCCATAAAGATATAGCAATAGAAATAGTTCCATCCAAAGATAACATTGCATATCCATTGTCAAAGCCGCTGACTCATATTGTATTTGAGCATCACAGTGGTCTGATGGGGATCAGACACATAGGTGATTGACTTTAGGTCAAGTGGGAGATTGTTGGTTATAGGTTTCCTGCATGCCAATCACGTGAGTGATGGCACGTGTGACACGCTACATGATCTTTTTGCTTATGATTATTACTAACATATTCTCACATTATATTATCTATTACAAATATATATTGTGATGTCCTTGGTTCTATGCAATATGAATCGGATCATGATGAGATCATGATAATGAGATTGATTCACCTTTAAAATATATCCTAAATAATCCTGGTCATAGCTTACTCGAGAGGGACATTGAGATAACCAGACAGACCGATATAGTATATACCCATCCATATGATGGAGGCAGTTGATCTCAAAGCCACTTCTGTGGAAACACTAAGGATATAATATAAGTGCTCATTGGAGAATGAGTTCACAGATTGATCCGCTTATAGAATATTATATGGTTAATGATATCTAATGTCAGACAGCGATTTCATAGTCTCATTTGTGTATCTAGTTCTTAGACTTGAGACACCAATAATACCTTGTATGAGTACTTCTTTCTTTGACGCTAGACTTACAGATTTGGAAAGTTTCAGATCTGGTATAGCTAGTTATCGGGATTGGTAGCCAACCTTACAAAGATAATTGAGTGTCAATAGAGGATCATCTACTCTCGGTATCATGAGAGGAATATCTCGTACGTGTTTGCTTAGACAAATCCCTGACTAGGATCATTCGGATTGAGAGAGGAGTTCTCCGGGAGAATCTGATTAGAGCGAGACTATGATTGATTCCGTATGTGACCTAATAGTACTATGTCCAATATACTGTCTCTGGGATATTAGTTAGATGAGAGATTATAGATACACGATAACTGTGTACAGACAGGTCCGATGGATTCGATCCCCCTGTACCGTCTGGGGACTATGGCGTAGTGGTATAGTACGTCCATAGTCGATGAGTCGAGTGAATTATTATGGGGATAATAATTCACTATATTAGAAGGAGTTTTGATGAGAGCGACTCACGGCCAGCTCGGTATCGGGCCTAGAGGGTCACACACATATGGTTGATGATTCTGCAAATAGAGGATTGGATGAAGATCCAATTAGCCCATATTCTTATTAGATGAGACCCTATGCTGATGGGCTCCTTGGTTGAGGCCCAATTAGAGGCCTAAGGAGATTATTGGATGTAGATCCAATAATACAAAGTTAGTGCGTTATTGGATGGAGATCCAATACCCAGTAAGGCAAGACCCTTAGGGTTTTTGGTGGCCCTCTATAAATAGGAGGGGAGATTCATAGTTAATGGGCTACAGCTTTGGCCTCCCCCTCCTATTCTCCTCCCTCCCTTTGTGCAGGAGTTGCAAGATCAGATTGGAGGAGTTTTGCTGTAGAGATCCATCGTATGGATACCGTTAGAGAGGAGGACGCTTGACCTCCTTCATCCTCTCTATCCGGATATGAAAATACAGTGATATATGATCTTCCTAAGTAAAATAATCTATCACATGACATGATTTTATTAGTTTTTGTGGCTTTCTCGTGACCCAATCTTTTGCACGACGATTTGATCTATGTGAGAAACTAATTTTGTTTTGATTTTCGCTGCGTATGTAATGCTCCCGTTGAGGTTTCCCAACAGTAGCCATTATGATTGTAATTAATTATGTCATAGTTAGCATCGTGTAGGTTTAACCACGACAGGAGAAGGAAGTATAGATCAGACATGGATCCAGGATCAAGCGTAGGCATCGGGCCAAAGTTTTGGATGATGCGGTGAAAGCTCGCCAGACGTTTGCTAGGACATCGTCGAAGGTATCAGGAAGATCGCCAAGAATACGCCGGGAGATATCAGAGGAAGACCGTGAGACTCATCGTTGGAGATTCCGGAGGTTGTCGGATTACGGGAGTAAGGTCATAAGCTTGATGGTCATGTCTTGATTGTAATCTTTAAGTCATAGATTAACATTGAGTCTAAATAAGTGTGATTTAGAAGGAATCTAAATCAACTCAAAGAAGCAATTGGGTCCACTATGAGGGTTTGTTTAAGCTCAATCAGTTGACCAAAGAATTGGTCAACATTAGGTTCAAGCCAGAATTTGAAAATTGGATGGAACCACTTTTCCGAAGATTCCAACGAGTAATCTGCTGGTGAGCGACAGTTCAACCGGCGTCGCCCAGGATTTCAGGTAGTTGTTAGCGGCTTAACTGCCTATACCCAGGAATCTGAGCACTTTCGGTGATTGACCCGCCTAGGTTGGTGGGTGAATCGCCCAAACTCAAATTTTCCTGATGAGTTTAATTTTTGGCTCTAAATTCTAAAGCTATTTGGGGTCTATAAATATCTCAATTTTTCTTGCATTCCATACAACAATTTTAAGGATTATATTCTGAGAAAATATTGTATATGAATTGTAAGAAAAAGAAAAGGGATAAGGGAGTGATCCAAGTATGTAATCTTGTCTCCCTTGAAATGTTGTAAGGGTTTGATCTTCACCCATAGGAGATCAATACTAGACGTCGGTGTGCCTCAAAGAGGAGGACTCAGGAAGTAGACGCATGCCAAGGTTGAGGCCAAACCACTATAAATTGCAAGTGTTCTTTACTTGTTTCATTTACTACTTACAATTGTCGGGTTCTTAATTGTGTTCAACAAAATATCAAGTGACGCTTTCAATTTTATCTACTCCTTGAAAACAAGGTTTCAAGTTAGGCACTTCCAAGAAACTCAGCATTTTATTTTGAATCATTCACTTGCTTTACTTGAATGAAAATCTTTTGATTTTTTTATCTTATTTAAAGCAAAAAAATTTGTTTAAAAAGAGAATTTACACTTGCACTAATTCACCCCCCCCCCCCTCTTAGTGCCAATTGTTCCTAATAGAGGACTAGAGCTCTGAATGAAGCTTTTGAACTGCGGATGAGACCACCGCTCAGCAGTTCGTCTAATTGTTTCCTGAGTTCTGCTAACTCTAGAGGGGCCATGCTGTATGATGGTCTCGCTGGAGGCTTAACTCTTGGCTCCAGCTTAATACGATGATCCACGCCTCTACGTGGTGGTAGAGTTTTTGATAACTTAGTCATCATCACATCTGAAAACTCCTTCAAGATGTTCACCACAGTAGTAGGTTCTTAACTGGCCTCCCCGTCAAGTGTCTCTAGCTTTATGGCTGCTACAAAGGTTGATTCACCTTTTTGTACCCCCCTTCTTTAATTGTAATACTAATATTTATTATGGATCCTTAGTTCCTCCTCGAGAAACTAAAACCACGTAGGGGTCGTTGCCTCCTATTAGACATAGGGAGTTCAAAAATGACATAGGCACCAACTTTGTTGCGTGTATAAATTTCATTCTAAAAATCACTTGGAAGTCATCCAAGGGCACCGCCATCATGTTCTTGCTCCCGCTCCATATTCTGATCTTAATGGGGACTCCCTTTGCCAGTCCAGAGATTCACTTGGCCTCCAAGTTCATAGCCTTCATACGACTTGGGTTCTTCTCCAAGATTAGTCCAAGTCGCTTAGCTTCTCTATCGACAATAAAATTATGGGTAGCGCCCATGTCCACCATTGCGTGGGTTATTCGGCCATTTAGCTTGATGTCCACATACATTAGCTCGTTGCTCACTTTGATGGCTTTGCCTTTGAGTTCTCTCCCACTTGACCCCGCAATACATTCAACAAACGCATTGCTCCCATTTGGGGTCTTTGCGACTCTTCATCACCGCTGCTAGATTCAGAACTGCTCGAACCAAGGGCGACGGCTTTGCCCTTGTCTGACTTATGGGGGTGTATCGATGTCGTTAAAGCATTGAGTGCCTACTTTTGAGGGCACTCAAAAGCATCTGCCAGATTTCGGAGCTTTGCCTTTCAACCTTGCTCCATTATGGAAGTTCTTCTTTTGTTCGCTCCCAAACTCCTTCGCATGAGAGTATTTTGTTGGGCGATTTTTTGAGGATTATTTCTTCTTTCCCAAGTCCTCTAAAGAAACAAAGTTAGTCAGCCTTTCTGCGACTACAATTGCCTCAACCACGTCGATGACATTCCTCCATAATTTCGTGTAGATATCATACCGAGACTTTGGTATCCTCCATCAGTCGGTCGACTAGGGACTCAACCATGTCTATCCAAGATTCAACTTCTTCTTGTAAGCTCTCTACCCCAAGGAGTCTTCATTGCCCTTAGTAGAGTTCCTCCAAGCTCACTTCATAAACATCGAGGCAGGTTTCCACCATTATAAGTCTCTCTTTGTAGCTCCTTTTCCCAGTTGGTGCACCAGATTATGCCTCCTCTGCTAGCAGAGAGTACCAAACTTCACGCTCATCTTGTTCGCTGTCGCGCTCTTCATGAGCGGTCCAACAGCTTGCGAGCGAGTTTGCACTTACAGCCCACCTGCGGTTGCTAGGGGCAAGGGTCTGGCTTGCCCCATCTTGCTCGATTCACCATGGTGCTTCGCCATGGCGAGATTGTGAATCTTCTTCGCTACTTGTTCGAATTGCTTGTCTGCTCTGATATCTCAATGTCACGGACTTAGCTGAATTTGGCTAAGTCATGCGACACCCTAAGCAAACTTGAAGAGTTAGCTAGAATTGCCTAAGTCACGAAGCAACATTGCTCAATATTTCAGACTTAGTTGGGATTGCCTAAGTCATGAAACATCGAAATGTTATTTGTCCGGAAAGGGTTAGCCCACTTACAACCTCATGTTGGTCCCGAAGGACCTGCAAAAGAGAAGTTGATTAGCTTCAAAACGAGCAACGGACAAGTCCTGTCATCTCGCCAAAAGGAAAACCTTACAAGCAATTCATCGAACACCTTGAGTGTAACATAAAAAGGAGAGAAAGAGAGTGAAACAGGACTTTAGAGGAGAATGGTCACAAGTCCACAAACGATAGTTCCCAAGGTATCATATGCAAGTTAAGTTCAACTATTGATGAATGCTCATGCCTGATACCATCCCAAAGCCACATCCCCCCCTGTGCCACCTAGGTGGTTCCAAGTGGTTGAGATGGCTGACACTCTGCACTGCTCAAAATGCATACTGCAACATGCAAAAATGACCCAAAACTAGGTTATTTTAGTTTTGCACAGTGAACGATCATTCTACACCATTCCAAACTATTTTTGTCTTAGGAAAAAATACATAAAAATAAGGTAAAATAGGCTGCCAAACATCTGTACAAGTAAGAAAAAGCGACGAACGGTCCGTTGAGCGAAGGCGTTGAGCGCCGACCAACTGTGAAAATGAGGGCACATCTCATGGAGGGGTTGAATAGAGATGGAGCTTTTGAATGGCTAACTATTGCACCAGCCAAATCTATCTTTGCATTAGCCACCATCAAGGTTCCATTTCAAAAATGACATAATCGCTTAGGATATCCTTATTTTAAAGTTTTAAATCATATTATATAATCTTGTAATTTACCTTTATCATCATCATCTTGTCATCTCTTTTCATATAACTCATGCAAATGTAATAAAATTCACAAGCTTCTAGTTTTTGCATCATAGCTCACAAGTAATTCGCCCCCTGAACTTATATATTCTGATGTTTGAGGTCCTTCACCAATAAAATCTTACGATAGATTTAACTACTATGTTTTTTTTGTTGACCATTTCATCTCTTTTCATGTAACTCATGCAAATGCAATAAAATGCATAAGCTTTTAGTTTTTGCATAATCTCTCATAAGTAATTTGCCTCCTGAACTTATATATTGTGATGTTTAAGATCCTTCACCACTAAAATGTACATGTGGTTATTTCTATAAAGCAAAAATCTAAAGTATCTATCATTTTTCTAAAGTTAAAGCTTATTGTTAAAAAGTTCTTCCAATGATCTATCATTTTATAGTACTATGATAATTATGGTGAATTTTAAAAACTTCATAACTTTTTTAAAACCATTAGAATCTCTCATTTTCATACCCTCCATATACTCTTAAACACAATATGACAATAGAACGTCGTTATCAATACATTGTTCACACTGGTTTTACACTCCTTACTCAATCTTCCTTTTCTCTTCAATTTTAGTCTCATACATTTATCACATCAACTTATCTTATCTATTATATGCCCACTCGAGTTTAAAACATGGTTTTACCATTTGAAAAACTATTTGGATTTATTCATAACTATAGTAAATTGTGTGTTTTTAACTGTCTATTTTATCTATGGTTAAAACCTTACATCCATAACGTTTGATCAAAACTACGTATCTTTCTTAGATATTTCACTAATCAAAGTGTCTTTAAATGTTTTGATTTATTAATCAAAAGAATTTTAATTTATCGTCATGTTAATTTTGTGGAATTTATTTTTCCTTATAAATCACTTGACTCTCTTTTACTTAGACTAACTTTCAATAACTTTATTGATTAGGTTCCTCCAATTCATGAGCCATCTCATATTATCATTTTTGTTTAGGTTGAACACCAACCCCACCCACCAATCCAAACACTTTATCCACTTAGATCCCACTAGGTCTTTCCTCAATGGCGTGACGATCAATAGGTTATCTCATCCATCTAGCTATCTCATGAGAGTGTCACTCAATAAGAGAATTCATAATAAGTTTTGGTTTCAGTACCCCCTACTTCAAATTCTTCTCGTTTAATGCATCCTAGACATGACATTGACTCGACACTAATTTATCCAATGATTATTAGATCCAATAATTAAGTCTTTAAATCAAATAAATGTTTCTTTATTTTCTTTATGCAAAACAATCCCAAAAATTTATTTTTGAGCCTTCCACTGTTAACCAAGCCTTAAAAATTCTTGAATAGTAAGCAGCAATGTAGGAATATAATGCTTTGTTACTAAATGGTACATGTGACTTAGTCCCTTCTCATTCAAGTCAAAACCTTGTAGGGTGGAAATGAGTTTTTTTGTATCAAATGAAATCTTGATGGATCCATCAAAAAGTATAAAGCAAGACTTATTGCATTGAGTACTATGACACATTTAGCTTGGTTGAAAAGCTAACGATAAATTAATATTGTTTTATGTCTTACTTTGTCTAACAATTGGGGACTTTGACAATTGGACATGAATAATATATTTCTTAATGATCATATTTCTGATGATGTATTTATGAAGCAACCTCCAGATTTTATTAATCAGAATGTCCCTCAACATGTCTGTAAATTACACAAGGCTCTTTATGGTCTCAAGTAGGCCTCTTGTGCTTGTTATCATGATCTTCGAATATACACAACATTAGTTAGGTTTCATAATTCTCAATATGATAATTTATTATCATTTATTCTCATGAAGACATAATCATATTTTTACTAGTTTATCTAGATGACTTAATTATTACTAGTAATAAATCAATAATAATTAATCAGTTTATTCAACAACTTAGAAACAAGTTTTATATTAAAGATCTTGGGTCCCTCGGTTTTCTTGATGTTTAAGTAATCCACATGGTAAATGGTTTATTACTTTCTTAATAGAATTATATTTATGACTTTCTTATCACACCAAAAATGCTTAAAACCAATACTATTATGCTAATCTTTACTAGTGTTCCTCTTACCTTATTTTATAGTGCTAATCTCAACAATGTCATTGAATGGCGTCAAATTGTTGGTAAAATATTTAGCATTTACTTATCCATATATTACATATATAATGAATAAATTATCTTAATTTATGCACAAGCCTACTCAGGTCAATGGACAATTGTTAAACGTCTTCTTTGGTATTTAAAGGGCACTATTGATTATAACTTACTTCTCTACAAGGGCTCTCTTGTATTTTTGAATATCGAGTAGGCAGGTAACAGAGATGACATGACATCTACTAGTGCTTATATCATATTTTTTTCATTACAATTCAATCTCTTGGAGTTCTAAGGAATAACGCTCTATTACAAGATCTTCTACGGAGGTTGAATATCAAGTGGTTGCTTCTATAATTGCTAGATTTTGTTGGATTCAAAAATTGCTACATGAACTATTTGTCACAATATCTAATCCTCTATATATTATGACAATATCGGAGCAACATATCTATTAGTAGATCAAATCCTAAAAAATCATGATCCCCAAGATCTCTTCAAATCAGATCCCTAAGGATCCTATTCAGATGATCCAATCCCAAAGATATCTCCCAAATCAGATCCCAAAGGATCCTGTTTAGATGCTAATATATCTCTCTCAAAACATATATAAATAGGTGTCAAATGTACCTTCAAAGATCATCAATCTTTACAATCCAACATGGTATCAGAGCGATTGTCTTAGAGCAATCTTCCTCCTCCTCCTCTGTTGCGACAAACAACAACCACTGCTGCTGATCGCCTAGTAATCTTCCCTTCCTCCTTTGTTGTCGCAGCAGCCGCACACCCTTTGCCGCTGCCCAGCCACTTCCAGCCGACCTTCTTCATCGCTGCCTTGCTCTCCTCCTTAATCGCTATCACCAACCACTCTTCTCCACTGGCAACAACATCAGTCGTAGCCCTCATCGCCTGCCAACCACTCGCCGGACCCAATGCCCTCTTCCCTGCCACACCAATGTGCTACCTCCTTTGCCTCCCTTCAACCCTACTGCTACTGTCTTCTTCCTCTCGAGCCCATCGTCGATGCCCCTGCTGCTCCTCTGCTCGCTACCCTCACCGTAGCCCTTGTCATTGCTGCAGTAACTGCTGCCCCTCTCCGTCGGCCACCTTTGTCGCACCTGCTATTGCCGTCGGCTAGCCCTTCTTCCTTCATTGCTGTCGGCCCTCTCCCTATGAACCACCAACAGCGGCGCTGCCACCTTGCTGCTCCACACCCATTAGGTCCTCACGATGCTACTGCCTCCTACCCTCACTGCCAGTGCCCTCCTCACTTTCTTCTCTCGCTTCCGACCGTCATTGTCGATGTCTTCTTCTTCCCTCTGTCGCGGCCATGCTTCTACTGCAACCGCTGCTGTCGATCACCCCAACACAGTCGTTTAGCCATCTCTTCTTCTGCTTCTCCTTTGACTCACCATCCCCGATGTCTTCCTCGTTAACCTCTACTTCACCAACTCTCTTCCCTGTAGGGAATGCTAGTGCCTCTTCTCATGATGGTCTTATCTCTATCAACGTTGTTTCTCTCATTCCCTTCAAATTATCCAAAGGCGGCAACTATGCACCTTGGCGTGCATAGTTTTCTAACCTCTTATTTGACTATGGATTATTAGGTTATGTTGATGGCTCTTTCAGTTGCCTACCAACGATGATTCACATTCTAGGTGACCCGAGTCTTATGCTAAAATCGACTCACACACTTTGGTTATGCCAAGATCGTCTTATTCTTCAAGCCATTCAAGCCTCTATTGCTGGATCTGTGGCCCTGCTCATCTCCTCCTATGCTACTGTTGTAGAAGCTTGGAACAAACTACAGACTACCTTAGCAAATCGCTCATGCACTCACATGCTCGGGCTCCTCTCCAGACTTATGAAATTAAAATAAGAGAAAATTACTATTGCTGATTATCTACAACACATAAAAATTATTATCGATGACTTGGCTTTGATAGGTCATTTTATTAGTGATGAGGAAGTCCTCATCCACACGCTTAATGGACTGAGCGATGAGTTTAAGGAATTGGTAGCGGTACTTCGAGCTTGTGACTCTCCAACATCATTTGAAGAACTCTACGATAAGTTGACCAGCTATGAGGCATACCTGAAGCATGATGATAGATTGGCAGGACATCAAATCACAATTCAGTTCCACCATAAATCCAAGAAAAGTAATAAATATAGCGAAAATGCTCAAAAAGGTGTGGCCACATTTCCTCCTGATCCAGTGAGCAATAGTCAATCCTTGCCTCCTCCTCCATACTTCAACAAACATTAAGGTGGCCCCTTTTAACCCCGTGGCCCTGCTCATGTGCCTCAACAAGTCGTATGTTAGTTGTGTGACAAAATCAGTCACACTGCAAAAGTCTGCTGGTCTCGACCTCAACTACCTACTCCATCAAGGTGGCCTAAAGCAAATGTCATGACTACTCCAACTAATAGTCAATCAAATTGGATCATGGACTGGTGACTCTCACCATATCACTTATAATCTCCAAAATCTGTCAATCCATAATAACTATGAAGGACTTGAAGATATTATTATCGGTGATGGTAAATGCATTCCTATTACTCACACTGGTTCTACTATGCTTAAAACGTACACCACTACTTTTACACTTAATGATGTTCTATTTGCACCCCACATCAAACATAACATTATTTCTATCTCTTAATTTTGAAAACAAAAGCATACATCTATTGAATTCTTTCCTGACTATTTCATTGTTAAGGACCTAAGTACAGGGGCATCCTTGGTCCAAGGCTCGAATAAAGATAATATTTACAAATGATCGTCAGCCTTGCATCTCTCTAAGCCTACTGCCAACTCTACAATTACTGCTTCGGCTAATGTATGGCATCAACATCTTGGTCATCCCTCGCCTTCATTCAACAAAAGTTAATTTTCCGTTATTCTCTTTTTACTTCTAAATCACGTGACTCTATTACTCACTGTGATGTTTGTCTTAACAATAAGAGTCATCAACTACATTTTGGTTAATCTACTACATCATGTTTTAAATCATTTGAAGTTATTTATACCGATGTTTAGGCCGGCCCTACCTCAATAGTTTCTTTCGACAAGTTTCTTTTTTATGTTATCTTTGTAGATTATTTTACCAACTATACATGGTTATATACTCTCCGTCATAAGTCTGAAGTTTCTGCAGTCTTCACTAACTTTCGAAAATTAGTTGAGAACTATTTTCAGACTACAATCAAAATTATCTACTCTGATAGGGAGGTGAATATCAAGCCCTCGCACCTCATTTGTCTGCTTGTGGCATTAAACATCTCAAGTCACCTCCATATACTCCTCAGCTGGTTGGTTCTGTTGAATGCAAACATAGACACATTGTTGAAACTGATTTAACACTCCTCCATCAAGCCACCATACTACTCACTTTTTGGTCAGTAGCTTTTCAAATTGCAGTCTACCTTATTAATCGTATGCCAACTCCTATCTTACAGTATCAACCACCATTTGAAAAGTTATTTCATAAATGTCCTAACCTATAAACACTTAAAGTATTTTGTTGTTAGTGTTATCCATGGTTACGTCCCTATGTCTCAAATAAGATGAAACCTAGATCTCAGCCTTGTGTTTTTATTGGGTACTCACTTGAGCACAATACTTTTATTTGCTTTGCTTTCATCATGATGAAGAGTCATCACAAACCAATCACCGGCCATCCACAAAAACTTACAAAACTGGGATGTATCTGAATTGGGCGGGCCATAGAGATGGACTGACACCGCGCTGTGTCACCGACCCCGATCGGGTCAAGCCTATCGTCATCCACGTCAGCCCTAGAGAGCACCATGTGCTAGTCCTTTTTTTTTTCTTTTTCTCGTGGTGGCAGAGGGGCGACGTCGACCGAGGCAAGCACGATACAGCTAGAGTTTGACTCTGTGGATCCCACCTTGTTTCGTGGGTCCCGCACGCAGCAGGGTCCAAGTTGAGGAGGGTAAGCGTGCGGTCATGTTTGCCCACGTCGACCGACGAACCTGAATACCGTGCCATTGCCACTACTACTGTCGAACTCAATTGGATTACAAATCTTCTCAAAGAGACCTCTGCTCTTACGCCTACCATTTATTATGATAATATTGATGCCACCTACCTCTATTTCATTTCGGTCTTTCACTCTCGCATGAGGCATGTTGCTATCGACTTTCATTTTGTGCGAGATTAAGTTGTTCGCCAGCAGCTTCGGGTTTCCCATGTGTATACGACTGATCAACTAGTAGACTCACTTACGAAGCCTTTTGCTCATAAAAACTTTTCCTTATATCGGTCGAAGATCGGCATCCTTGACAGGAGCTCGATCTTGCGGGGGCACATTAGCATATTAAATCCTCAAAAATCATGATCCCCAAGATATCTCCCAAATTATATTCCTAAGGATTTTGTTTAGATGTTAATATATATATCTCTCAAAACATGTATAAATAGGTATTAGATGTACCTTCAAAGATAAAGATCAACAATCTTTACAATTCAACAATATCTATGTGCTAATCCTATATTTCACTCTTGAATGAAACACATAGTTATTGACTGACACTTTGTTCATGATAAGTTCAAAATGGTGAGCTACATGTATCTCATATCTCATATTATGGTCAACTTGAATATGCTCTTATTAAGCCTTTGTCTCGTTAGTAATTTTTTCTATTTCGGTCCAAGATCAGTATCTCCAATGGAGCACCATCTTGCAAGGGCATATTAAGGAAGATATTATTGAGAAAAATAAATCATAAAAAAATTATCATGATCCTCTTAATATTTTAATATTATGTTATCATGATTCTAAATCATAGAATTCATGATAACATATTATCATGATTTTATCAATAAAGATCATCATCTCAATATGATCTTATAAATGATGAAATGATTTAGTAAAATATTTTATATTTATTATTGATTGAAAAAATCATATGATTACTATATTTTATAATCTCTGTAAACTCATATTCACTATCGAATTCAGCAAATCATTTTCATTTCGTTGTTCTTCTAGTTTTCCCCCCAAAAAATAAAAATTATATTACTCTAAACCATGTCTGATCAAGCTTATTGGAGATTAAGATGGTTTCGAATTCTGATGGCCAATTGGCCCTCCGGAGTTGTTGAAATATTGGCAATAATGGTTGCATGGTCAACGGCCTCATTTGATATCTCTGCTCGTGCAGAGTGCTTGCTTTCTTTTTTGTGTTTGCCCTTCCCAGTCTATTCGAAGACGTTCGTCCAATCGTATACTTTCCCAACCTGGCTAAGCTGCAGTCGTATCAACAAATCATATTAACCTCGTGGCCGTGCATATATGAATTCATCTCGACGATGAAGTATGCTGAGAAGTCGTTGCGAAGTTGGCATCTTGTCTTGTTGGCTTGCGTAATTTTGATGGAAATGCCCTCCAGCTCCAGCTAATGATATGTTCTGTTAACAAGGAACATGTAAGAATGTCAATGCCAGCTTTCTGATGGAGTCCGAGCTTTCTTGCTTTGTTTTCCGCGGTTTACGGCTTGGAGAACTCGCTTGCCCCACGTTTCATGTCTTCTTGGTTGGGAGTTTGATGCATTAGAAAGAAAGAGAGGAGGAGGAGGAGGAGGAGGAGAGTGGCATTTGCGGTGCAGGCTCTGCTCCGCATATCCGGCCAGCATTTGCTTGCACGTCGAGGCTTCTCACAAGGTCGGCCACCACAGCGTCATTCTCTACCACCATGGCAGGAGAGAGATGTCAGAAGGAATCTAGAGGGATCGTAGTTCATAGACCACATGAAAGATAAAGAGGGCAAGACGCCGACCCGCTCAGGATCTCTTCTCTGTGGAAAAACTATGAATTCGAATTGACAATGTCGGTTTAAGAGTATGTATGTACATGATTTCCTTTTTCTTAAAATTCTCCATTAATGGTGATCGTAGAAATTTACTGCGCTTTAAGCGATTTCAATCAGTGTTGAAGTTTCTGTTCTTACGACCTCGGCACAGTGATGTCGAGGGTTTTGTTTGTCGGCAATAGTTGTTTGTCCTTTATGGAGATCTCTAATTGTCTAAACGAAAGAATATAAGGAATGGCAAGATAAAATCCAAAGTATATATATACTATCTGCCTCTCTCCTTTTTTTTTTTTTTTTCTTGAGCAAAACTCTAGGCGTTGCTAACAATTTTTACCTGTTCCTTCTGAAGCAGGTGGCAACTTTTATTCCAAGAAATGGAAGAAAGTTGGGCCTCCCCGTTGACTTCTGTGGCTGCACTCCCGCTCCTCTTCATCTTTATGTGGATCTGTAAGCGGAATCATCAAAGGAAGATTAGGGAAACTTCAAAGAAGTTGCCGCCAGGAGGAAGAAGTTGGCCTCTAATCGGTCATGGCCTTAAATGGTACATGGCTGTGGCGAGTTCTCATCCACCAAAATTCGTGGAAGATCAAGTCAGGCGGTAGTTTAAAGAGAAAAATTCAATTTTGTCTTTTCTCTGTTGCTGTAGTTCCTAAATATTACTTATGTTAATTCGGTGCTTCGTCAAAAAAAAAAAAAAAAAAAGAGAGAGAGAGAGAGAGAGAGAGAGAGAGAGAGAGAGAGAGAGAGAGAGAGAAAACTTTTTAGCAATAAAAGCGAAAAGATCTATAGAAGTATTTGGTTCACAAGTCTGAAAGGAAAACTTTTCTGCAATGTGTCAAAAACATGCAGGTACGGAAGAATTTTCAGATGCAATCTCTTCGGGAAACAAGCAGTTGTCTCAGCTGATCCTTCTTTCAACCGTTTCATCATCCAACACGAAGAAAAATTATTCCAGTCATGTTATCCAAAATCCTTCAGAGATTTGGTAGGCCGGAATGGGGTCATTGTAGTTCATGGAGAGCAGCAAAGAAAGCTTCACGGGATTGCTATGGACATGATGAGGGCGGAGAAGCTCAATCTGATGAACTCCCACTTCTTGGCAGACATGCAGATGGTTATGGTTGGAGCGCTAAGCACACTGCAGGAAAACCATGTCATAGTCCTCCAAGACTTGTGCAGAAAGGCAAGTGAGGCTCTAACAGCTTGCCTCTCTATCTATCTATCTATCTATGCCTTTGTGGTGCGTCAGTTGTTGAATGTAAATTTCTGAGACTTTTAAAATTGATCTCCTTCCAGGTGGCTATCAATCTGATGGTCAATCAGCTATTAGGTGTGTCTACCGAATCAGAGATCGGTGAGATGGCTCGTCTGTTTTCGGATTTTGTTGATGGTTGCCTCTCTGTCCCAATCAACTTGCCTGGATTCACCTACTGCACTGCGATGAGGGTAACTTCTGCAAGACCAGAAAAGCTTGATCTCTCCAATATGCAGACTCTTCGTTGATCCATCCCGCTCCTAACGAGCAGTTCGGACATGGCAGGCAAGGAAAACTATCACCAGGAAGATCAAGAAAATGATAGAGATCACAAGAGAGCAAACCAGGTCTGCAGGAGAGAATGGAGTCCTTGGGAGACTGGTCGAGGAGGAGAACTTACCTGATGATGTCGTCTCCGACTTCATAATCAACCTTCTGTTTGCTGGAAACGAGACGACTGCTAAAACAATGCTGTTTGCTCTCTATTTCCTCACTCACTGTCCCGATGCATTGGAGCAAGTGCAGGTAGGAGCTCTCTCTACATGTAAAGCTTCTTCTTTTCACTCACCCAACTTGGCATCGACAAATCCATGCCTACTGCTGCGTAGTATGCCAAGTTCTGCTTGTGTCACAATTCACGACGTCTTGTCTTCCCCTTACACCCCCACAGTATCAAATGTAGTGAGTGTTATGTTGATATCCGACTTTTGTGTGGTTGAACAGGATGAGCAAATGGGCATTAAAAGAAGAAGAGGCAGTGACGTGCTCTCTCGGGAAGATTATGAAGCCATGCCATTCACTCTCTGCGTATGATACTTGTTCTCAACTTTAAGCTGCATTTTGCATGAGACGCTACGCATAGGTGCTTAAACCAAAAATGTTGCATTAAAGAAAGTGATTGTATTGTAGGCGAGATATCTTTCTTCCAGGTAAGCTATGAAAACTGGAATGAACACATAAAAAAAAATCTAGACACAAGGCTTTTCTATTGAGATTTCTATACTAATTACAGATTATCTCCTATAATTAATTCTTTGGTACCACATACTTTCAAAAATTATATTGAGATTTCTATACTTATCAAAATAAAACATTTAATTAATAAAACGTCTCTCTCTTTCTTAATTTTTAATCCTGCCTAGGGATCACTTTTGTAAGTATAAAGATCACAATATAATTTTTAAAAGTATATAAATCGAAATACCAAAGATAACTAATTACCAGCGATAACTTATAATTATGACTGCTATTTGCAATGATAAAGCAAAGAGAAATGACTACAACGAGACATGCAGGTCATCGATGAAACACTTAGGCTTGGAGGCATAGCAATATGGTTACTGAGGGAAGCAAAAGTGGATATCGAGTATCAAGGTAATTGTTTCCTGGTATTTAGGTGTTCGTCTCAACTCTTCCATTGTTTGCTAAACATGTAAAAAAAGCTATATAGATAGAATTTGGTAATTCTTGCAGCGAAAACCAATAATCCGAGAATGAATCGCCTCACTGAGTTACTTCTTCTTCTTCTTCTAACGATTGCCAGATCTTTCTATTCCAAAGGGATTCTTCGTGGTTCCCTTTCTCTCGGCTGTTCACCGGGATGAAAGTATATATCCTGAGGCTTTGAGTTTTTATCCTTGGAGGTGGATGGATCAAGAGAACAAGGTTTGTGGTATTTCGCCTGTTGTTTATCGTGGTGATAATTCTACATGTTAGGCTAACATGAATGTAATGCGATGGGCAATCACATTATTTTCTTGTGGATTTGAAGGATAAGAGAAACTGGAGAACCAGTCCCTTTTACACGCCATTTGGAGGGGGTGCTCGATGCTGCCCAGGGGCTGAACTAGCTCGACTTCAGATTGCTTTCTTTCTACATCATATTGTTACTAAGCTCAGGTTTGCAGTCTAATTCTTGTCCAGCTTTTAAGAAAACAAATGTATGCTCAACTTGTTTCGTTACGTGCGCTTCGAGCAAAAGGTGTTCGACAAAAATGTCGGTTGGAGAATGAAGAGAAGGAATTGTATTCACACGAACGCGTAGCCGGTGCCAGTCCTAGTGAGAATGAGCTTAACAACTGCATTTTTTGATCTTGACAGATGGGTTCAAGTCAAAGAAGATAGGATGTCATTTTTTCCTTCAGCTCGGCTAGTGAATGGATTCCAAATTCGCATAACCAAGAATCCTGATGAAGTTGTGGACTGATACATCTGACAGTGTTGCTCTTGCAGGTCTTCCTTCTTCTCCCCCACCCTTTCTCAAAGGTAATCAAGTTTGTCAGTTTTTTCACATTTGTCAATGTACATTCTCACTAGACACCGCTGGTGTCTATGCTCACCCACAAGCTTTTATGCTCTTCAAAATGCAGACGAGGGTTTATATGTATGTAGTTAATTCTTCTTCTGTAGAAATATTTGTCATGAAAACCGTACTAGATAATTAGATGTTCTAGTACTAGTCTTGATTCATTTGGGCACATACCGTGTCTTGTTTTCCAGGTGAAACTTGGATGTGATCGTTGATCTGGTTGTTTCTGATGTCTCACTCAAAACCAAAATGCTAACCATAGATGGGGGTGATATGTTGTTTCCAGAAAGATTTTAGATCACAAAAGTATTCAAGCACAAACGATGAGGCCAAGACGGAGACATATAGAAGAAACCATGCATCAGAAAAAATATTACTTTGCAGAAACTTTCGGTGTTGTCTTAGTGGACTTGAATTGTTGTTGCAGATAAGATCAAGCTGCGTTCGTATCTCTTTTTCACACAAACCATCGTTTACGTTCGACAAACATGTCTTAAATAATAATAATAATAATTATTATTATAATATAAAAAAGATATAATTTAGAATCTTACGTTTATTCATGAGTCTTTAATAACTAAACTAGTTAGCATATATCCTATCTATATTATCTATAACGTAATATAATTTTGAAGCTAATTAGATTTATGATATGTTTGTGGAATTGGGTTACTTAAACGACTCATTATATCAAGCCGCATTGCCAGCTCCTCGGAGTAAGTGAGCTTTCCTTCCCTTTGAAACGCATTACTATCATTTGATGATATAAAAGTTTTCACCATTTGACCAAAACAGAAGATTAATGTTTGAATAAGACGTTGACAGAGTGGCCGGCGGTGATCAAATTGGGCTGAGTAGTAGCAAGTATTGGGCCCGAGCTTTGTGAAGCCCAATAGCCTTGCTGACACCGTCTTAGGAATCTGACGCTTCGAGGTATCGCGATAAGGCCACGCCAAGTCCCCGTTGGTTTTCTAGGGCTTCGGGGGTTCTCTCTCGATCGTGTGGTTTTCGCCGGAAACCGGTGGCGGTGACCTCGGTGGACTAGGGCTCCTCTTCGCTGGCAATCGCGAACCATGGCAGGAAAGGAAGTGCGAGAGTACACCAACCTCAGTGACCCCAAAGGTATTCCTATCGACAAGTTTCTCCTAGCTGTTGTCATGCTCCGTGTTAAATGTTTTTGTTCGATTCGGCAGATCGAAAATGGGGGAAAGGGAAGGACAAGATCGACGACGAGGACATCACGTTCCAACGGATGGTAGCAAAGGTTAGCCAATCGGCCCTTCTATTTGTGATTGTTTCTTTTCTACCGATTCTATACGTTACGTCGAGAAGAGGAATCTTTGTATTGGTAGTGTTGTCTTCTTCTAAGTTGTTGCCATGAGGAAGGTGCTTTTCTTTCGGAGTTCGAGGGATATATGGTCGTTGTCCAACACCTCATATGTGTTAGGCGCCTTTCTTTTCCCAATGTTATATCTTTTTTCTTCCATTTGGTCCCTCTTCTGGGTTATTAATTGGCATTTGTTTCCTTTCTTTAGCCAAAGTTACATCTTTTTTGTCCCTCTTCGATCTCTTGCATGAATTGTTTCCTTTCTTTAGGTTTCCTGGAGACAGGCCTGTGTCAAACTAGCTGTCGCGCTTAATTTGGATGTGATCTCATTGGAGATGGATTCTGATTTAAAACACAAGATTCACCTATTCATCATTCCTAGTATTCAAGAAGTTATCATGTGAATTGCTAGTTATCTAGAGAAGTGTAATCTCTGGTTCATATTTTGGTGTATACAATATCAGATAATTATACATGTAAGATGAATTGTGTAGAATATTCACATGTTATATCTTTTCCCAATGTTATATCTTTTTTCTTCCATTTGGTCCCTCTTATGGGTTATTAATTGGCATTTGTTTCCTTTCTTTAGCCAAAGTTACATCTTTTTTGTCCCTCTTCGATCTCTTGCATGTATTGTTTCCTTTCTTTAGGTTTCCTGGAGACAGGCCTGTGTCAAACTAGCTGTCGCGCTTAATTTGGATGTGATCTCATTGGAGATGGATTCTGATTTTAAACACAAGATTCGCCTATTCATCAATCTTAGTATTTAAGAAGTTATCATGTGAATTGCTAGTTATCTAGAGAAGTGTACTCATCTCTGGTTCATATTTAGGTGTATATAATATCACATAATTATACATGTAAATGAATTGTGTAGAATATTCTGAAGATCACGATGCTATCTCGCTGTTGTAATGTACTGTACTGCCAGCACATTTGCAAGCAATCTTTAATTTTTTTAATTTCAACATTTATTTTCTCCAACATAGCAAACTTCTACTTCTCTGTTGAAGTTTTTAGACCTTGTTAGATTGGTTAGCAGCTACAAACACTCAGGGAGGTATTGAAAGAAAACTTCCATATGGTGAAACTTAAAAGATGCCTCAGAAATGTTGATTTACTGGCATAAACTGTGGAATACGATTGGGTTGATGAAAGTGACTTTTAGATGTTGATTGCTTGTTTAGATGTGTAGATTTCGTAAATTCATACATTTTCAGTTATAGTGTTCTGATAACATGCCCCGGCAGGGATATTGGCTTCTCCTGTTGGGCGGTTGATGCTAGCAGATGCAGGAAGTTGCTGGTGAACGTGGAGGCTACCTTCATGGGCGAGGGGGTACTTGCTTTTCCCTTTAGTAATGACATTATGTGTTTATATGATATTGCCAACTTCATAGTGGTTTGTTTCCAGCTTTGGACAGTGATGACTTGCTATATCTAAAGGAACAGATGGAAGCTGAGGAAGATGCTGAGCGTCTTCTACGGCGCACTGAGAAACGAGCTTTTGCTGCATTTAAGATATCCTCATGTGTTCGAGTTGCATATGTTGACATATTTTTTGTTCTTGGATCATTGTTTTGTATTTCTTTCTTTCTTTGACTCTCTGAGTACAAAGCTGCAAGTCTGGTGGATTCCTCACCTGCACCTTTGCCCTTGCCGCTTCGGGTTGAACCAAAGCCCAAGAGTGGCATAAGGTGATGATGGACTTATCATTGGCTTATTAATACTGTAGACTAGTTTTCTTTAAGAAAAATATGATTGATCATTTCCTTGATGGACAGGCAGCAAGATCTCTTGAAAAACATTATTGGAATCAAACCTAAGCGGCAGAAAGTTTCAAGTCCTAGTTCACCGCAATCTGAACGACCGACTGAATCTTTGCCTGGAGGAGTCTCATCAACTGGAGATGGTGAGGGAAAACTGGGGAAGAATATCTCTCATTCAACGCCATCCGAAACCCAGGAAAATGCATGTTTAGCTGCTAATGTTGCAATGCACAAGCATCAGGGGCAGCCGGGGCATGAAGATACTTCCATGAAAACTAATGGCAAGGAGGACAATAAAAAATCAGAAGATACTGTTAAAAGTTTGCTAGGACTAGCTTATGAAAGTTCTGATGACGAATGACCAGAGGAAAATATACAAACATAGCATCCTCTGGAATTTTCTCTTCTATTTTGTTTCCACTACAAACATAATTGTTGTAGGTCTGTCTTGTTAATTTTCTAATGTGAGCAAACCTGTTGGTAAAAGATATAACTTCTCTGCTATTTTTACCCAAACCACATTCCACAAGACAAATGTGAGCAAACCTGTTGGTAAAAGATATAACTTCTCTGCTATTTTTACCCAAACCACATTCCACAAGACAAATGTGAGCAAACCTGTTGGTAGAATTATAACTCTTTTTCTATTTTTACCCAAACCACATTCCACAAGACATCACATGCAATTCGACTAAAAGTTTAGATATGGGAAGGAGCAATTTTTATGCTACAAACTAGACGTTTTGACTGTGAACATTATCTCTCCTGATGTGAGGATAGATTTTCCCAGACGTTTGCATTCTGAATGTATTTTGAAATTTTCAGGGATTCTAGAATGTGTATGTAAGGAGAACTATTTGTTCTTAGACATTACAAGCCTAATGGTAGTTATGCTTAGACATTACAAGCCTTATTGTTAGTGATGGATTCAACTCAACGAGATGAATATAAAAATGTTAAGGTTAAAATTCATTTTAGATTTTATGATTTTAATCATAGATTACTTAAATTTTTATAATTTACTTATGTCTAAAATAATTTATATATTTTCAAAAACATAACATATAAGTTTCTTTCATTAAATCTAAGTTAATAGACATCAGCATGTAGACTTATTAATATAATGACATATGTAATTTATGTTTAAAAAAGAGTTAAGATTTGTTTTAACTCGTATGATTTTGATCATGAACTATTTAACCCCTTATAGTTTACTCGTGTCTAAAATAATCGTTATATTTTAAAAACATAATATATAAGCCCCTCTCGTCAAGTTTGAGTTAACAACATTAGAGTTCGGTTACATGACATGCTAACTCATAATAAATCATTAATATAATGACACATGACTCATAATAAATCATTAATATAACGACATGATGTGTAATTTAAGTTTTCTAAAATAACTATGACCACCGTTAGTGGCGGGAGGAGGCATTATCGTGGAAGCGACCACTAGCAGCAGCACTGAGCCATTGTTGCCCAACAGGGCGTCTAACGTATATAGTCTCTCTTGTGCTGAAGATGAGCTCAAAAACTTCAGGTCCTACCTTAGGTGGATATATGTCAACTAATTCGATGCTAGGCATACAATAGTCTCATGGTCCCTTTTCCTTCTCCTGGGTGTCCTCATCTCCACCACCCCCCACTTCGTCATCTCTTACACCCTCACATGCTGCGCCTATGACGTGGTGGTCTAACTCTCTCTCATCTCCGCCTCTGGTCTCTCCTACCATTTCCTCTCTATCTTCGTCCGTTGTTACTGCCTCCACCGCTTCCTCTTTCTCAACAAGACGAACCTTAATCATTTTAACTTAAATTATATATATTATTATATTAATAGTTTATTATGAGTTAGTATATCACATAAGCAAACTCTAATATTTGTTAACTCAGATTTGATTGGAGAGACTTATATATTATATTTTTTAAAATATAAGGGTTATATTTATACATGAATAAACTATAAGGGTTTAAGAGATTTATTATCAAAACCATATTAGCTAAAATAAATCTTAATTTAAATTATATGTATCATTATATTAATAATTTATTATGAGTCAACATGTCATGTAAGCAGACTCTAACGTATGTTAACTTAGATTTTTTTGATAGAAACTTATATATTACGTTTCTAAAATTATAAGAGTTATTTTAGATATGAGTACACCATAATAACTTAAAATGGTCATCACATCTAAGCATCAAACGAAGTGAAGTTTTGATAGTAAACGATACCTCATTTTGCATGAGACAGCTCAAGCACCACAGATGCATTATGAGACTTGGTTGTTGACCTACGATCCAAACTTTTGCCACAAAAAGTCCCCTCTTACCATACAACCATCTAAGAATTAGCATCGATACTCCTACGTGTTTATGGAGATGCATTCTTGTAGGATAAGAAAAGAGTCTCACTATCCAACTGATGCACAAACTCAGAGATGTTAATCATATGGAGATTGGTTTCTTTACAGTAGATCGAAACTGCCGACACATAGTAGATCGAAACAGAGTAACCAATATCGCAGCGCATAGCCAACGACGTGCTTCTGCAGCCCATCTCCTCTCTGTCGCTGTTGCTCCTCTACCCGTTGCTCCGTTCCGTCGATCTTACTCTGCTTCTCGTCGCAACACATCGACACGGTTGCCGCCCTTCCTCTGCTTCCCGTCGCAATTGTTGCCTGCTACTTCAGTATCCCAGAGTCCTGTGGCGTCCCACACCTATTCGCAGCCAGCGTCACTCTTCATCGCCGGCTGCTTCCTCTTCTTCTCTAGCCCAAACAACCGGATCTCTATTTTATTGACAAAATAGAGCATCATTTTCTCTGTTTTCTCGATACGAACGAGCAGCCGCTCGCCCCGTTCTGGACGCTGTGACTCCAACACCAAGCATCGGCTACTCTCTTAGCAGCTCCAAAGAGCGATCTAAACGCAGACACCATAGCAGCGTCTCCCAGGACTAACCGCTGCCTCTCCTGCCCGCTCCCCCTCCCTCACTCTGCTTGCGGGTGCGCAGTGCTAAAGCTGCTCTAACGTGCTGCTACACCAGCTTCTATGTGCATGGCACCTGAGACGGAATAACCTGCTCTCGTGGTTCATCTCAGCGAGTTGGTCAGCTATGAATGCCAGACCAATCTAATGATTGAAGGAGGAGCCTCAGAGTCCCTGAGAAGTCACTCAAGAAGCCTTCTTCCTCCCGGTGTATCCTGTTGGATTTGAGGGGAGTGCCGGGTGATCTCTTTTAACAGTGGCTGCACTCACTGTGTCATATTCGGAAGGGCTGGTTCCAGTAGGATTGCTGCACCCGAACATTGCTATTCATCGTATCAGGACGACGGTAGAGTCTTCTTACCTTTCATTCCTCATTTCTTTTACCATCAATCTCTTGGATGCTTCCGTCATATTATTTCTGTTTTCTCGACGAGATTACCTACCTTTCTCTCTTGGTTTCCCTTTGACCTGGTATTGGTTTCTCGATGTCTTCCTTCTCTACCTCCGATACTCCAACACTTTTTCCTGTTGGTAATCTTTCTCCGCATTCAGGACTCACCTCCATCAATGCCACCTCCTTGATTCCGTTTAAATTATCCAAGGGTAGTAATTATACGTCCTGGCGGGCCCAATTCTCAAACCCCATCTCCACAAAGTAATCTTGGGAGGTTGAGACATGATCTAAAAGGTTGCAGTGAAAAAAAATTAAACGGCAGATTTTAGACGAGAGGAAATTTCCATAGCCGGATGATTGATGCAAGTTCCATTTTAATAGTTTTTTTTATACATTGTTCTTAACACCAAGCTCTGTAGGATGATCGATATTGAGTTTCGAGAAATCTACTACTTAATGTTTTGATATTTCTGTTGGTAATATCTGATCCATCTCCCTTAGTTTAAATTTTATCGATCAAAGCAAGAATAATTTTTTTTTTAATGATATCTGATATAATTTTACTTATCTAGAAATAATTGTTTATAATTTTATTGACTCTAATTGGTCGAAAAATTTTGTTTTGTTTTATTTGCATAGGACAAGTGATGGAGGCGAGATTTGACCGTCAAAATCTTTAACAAAAATTTCATCTATTTTGATCGGTGATTTTTTTTCCTTTCCACGTAAATTTATTTATGGATCAGTATCAGTTTACCCTTTTCCAAAGTTTTATACCAATCCGTGAAATCAGTGTATATCATCACTCTCATTCACGCCTCAGTTATATTCAGCAGAGAGAGAGAGAGAGAGAGAGAGAGAGAGAGAGAGAAACTATGTCTTCCTTCACTCTCATCCACGGGCTCACAACATTGGTGTTTCCAGGCTTCAGGTCAACGGGGAGTTTCTAGTTTCTTGTAGCTCTTAGAAATCAAGTTCTCACCACCCTTTAAGCCTGTAATCAGTGCTAACCATGATTTCTTGACCTTCCTTCAGTTTGATAGGCTTCCCATCCTTCAGAAAACCAGTTCGAATCTCAGGTCCCTTCAAAATCACGATAACCAGTATTAAGGAAAAAGAAGGTACACATAAAAAAAATGATAGGTGATAGAAGGAGACAAGTTAATCCAATCAACAGTGGACAATGGTAAGGTGGAGGATGTTCAGTGATTAGAGTTCTATCTGTTCAATAATCAGCAGTCCAACAGTGCTCAAGATAACTACAGCATAAACCTGAGGCAATTAGGAAAGAACCATCTCTTGCAAGTTTCTTGTAGTTTGTTCTAAAACCTTCCGAAGCCTCAGAAGTTATGAGGAATGTGGGAAGACGAGGCAGATGAAAACCAGGCAAATGAAAATTGAATATGAACGCGCATACATATAGAGGTGTGGAGTGTTTCTCTATTTCCATATGAATGAACACACACTTACTAGTAGTCTTTACCGACATAAGCAAACGTAATGAAGTACCAAAGACACAAAAATCATGTAAAAATTTACTCAAGTGGATCGCAAATGCCATCTAAGCATATAAGATCTAATCTAAGATAAATGCACAAGCGGCAACATATATATAAACCCGCAGAGATGACTTCTTATTTCCGCCTTCTAACCAGCACATTTTACCTAGTAGGTCTGTCTTGTCTGGAAAAAATATCTCCCTTTTTTTTCTGGAGGAACATGATTCTTTCTTTTCTTATGGCTCTCTGTAAGATATCATATTACATCATAACTGTTGTTTCCACACCCCAAGTTATATCAAACAACTAGAATTATTCTTGGCATTTCCTTGTACACATCACACATCGTACACACCTCTACGACCTGATTTGTACATATCATCTGAGCAAAAGCATATGGCTTAGGAGCTTTTTTTACCAACTCCCTCTACTTCACTCTTCCAGAAAATTGACCAATCACACCACAGTCACACTTCCTCAAAATTAGAAAAAGAAAAGCCCCACATGTATTTTGCAAACGAATACCGAACTCTCCAAGAAAAAAAAAAAGCACTTCTTCTCTTTTAATTATCAGTGTCCGTCTGCATCAAACCGATTCCTCGAAAAATAGAAAAAGAAAAGCCGCACAGGTATTCAGCAAAGAAATAGCGAACTCTCCAAGCAGAAAAAGTACTTCTTATCTTTTAACAGCAGTATCCGTCTGCATCAAACCGATAAGTAAGACACTGCAATGACCTAATCACACAAAGACAACAAATCGAGAACAACAACTAAGGAGAGGAAGACCCTCGTGTCGAGTACGACAGTGCAAATTGTTAGAAAATGACAGAATAGATTTAAGAATGAATAGTATATCCATTCAATATATAGATTTAGAAAGTGTCGAGTACGACACTTCAATATATATTTATACAAGTGAGATGAAGGTTAAGAAGGTATGATTTTCCTCAACAATCCTATTATTACTGTTACAATCAAATCTATCTATTAACATGTCTCCATAGGATCGTGTTTCTATCAAGGATATTGATCTTAGACCTATGTAGTGAAAATAATTTATGGGCGAGTGGCTTTGTGAGGGAGTCTACCAGTTGATCTGCTGTGTGAACATGAGAAATATGTAGTTATTGATTGACCACTTGATCTCGTACAAAGTAAAAGTCAATTGCTATATGTTTCATACGAGAGTAAAATATCGGATTAGTATATAAGTAGCCCTGACATTATCATAATATATTGTAGAAGTAGTAGCAGATTGGATGTCAAGTTCTTTAAGCAGATTTATTACCCAATTGAGTTCTGCAGTAGCAGTTGCAATAGAGCGATACTCAGCTTCAGTGGTTGACCGAGCAACTGTCTTTTGTTTCTTGGAACTCCAACTAATTGGATTGGCTCCTAGGAAGACGATATACCCATATGTCGATGTTCGATCATCAAAGTTTCCAGCCTAATCAGCATCAGCATAAGCATGAAGTTGGAGTGGAGAGTGTTTATGTAGAATTATGCCATATTCAATAGTACCATTAAGATATCGTAATACTCGCTTAATTGCTGACAAATGTATGGAAGACAGTCTATGCATAAATTATGATAGCTTGTTAACTGCAAAGAAGATATCTAGGCGGGTGAGAGCTAAATATTATAAAGAGCCAATTACTTATCGATATTGAGTAGAATATGTAGCAGGACTGCCATTAGTTAACCGGAGTGATTCACCGGTTGAGAGAGGAGTCGAGACAGTCTTTGCATCCTTCATGTTTGTCTTCACTAATAAGTCCTGAATATACTTTCGTTAAGAGAGGAAGAGTCCCGAAGATGTAGACATAGCTTCCACACTTAGAAAATAATTCAAATGACCAAGATCTTTGAGAGAGAACCGGTCGGCCAACTTCTTAAGGAACATTGTGACTTCCATAGAGTTATTATCTGTCATAATGATATCATCCACATACACTAGAAGATATATTATACTGCCAGGTTATTGACGGAGAAATAAGAAGGTATCAGACTTAGAGTTGAAAAAGCCAACTATCATAAAAAATGAGCCAAGTTATTTATACCAGGCTCGTGGAGCCTCACGAAGTCCATAAATAGCTTTATAGAGTTTACATACATGTTACAGATACTGAGGATGAAGAAAACCAGGAGGTTGTTCCATGAAGACATCTTCAGTTAATGTTCCTTGTAAAAATGCATTGTTCACATCAATTTGCCCACTGATGCCAGCCTTTTGAGACGGCCAAACTCAAAATAAGCCGGATTGCCGTGAGTTTAACAACAGGACTGAATGTCTCTGTAAAGTCGACACCAGGACGTTGATGAAAGCTTTTGCCACTAGTCAGGCTGTATACCTGGCAATGGACCCATCAAGGTTCTGCTTAACTCGAAAAATCCACTTACACCCAATGACATTTTGTGCGGGATGAAATGGAATAAGTGTCCAGGTAGAGTTATGAAGGAGAGCATCATATTCATCACACATAGCTTTATGTTAGTGAGGAGACTTTCGAGCTTGAGTGACCATGGTAGGTTCACATGTCTCAATAGAGGGAGTCACAATTATATTGAGGTCGAGAACCTATCGTGGTTTGAATATACTACTTTTAGAACGCGTTGTCATGGGATATCCAAGTGGTTTAGGAGGTGATGGTGGAATGAGTGTTGGGGAAGTAGTAGAACAAGGTGAGTTGGATTGAGGAACAGTAGCACTATTGGGTTGAGGTGATGGAAACGCTAGTGACTGATGGTCAGAGGTTTGGATGTCAGTAGTAGGAGGTATGTATGCAGAAGAAGAAGAAGAAAAAGAGGGGACGAGATGTTGTACCAGAGGAGTACTCCACTCATGTATGGTTGCTGGAGTGGGTGATTCTTGTGGAGACGCATTGGACAATGGCATGTGCCATTGATGTATATTCACTGGAGTAGTTTATACAGTAGAAGACTTTGACTGGTGAAATGAAAAGGAGGACTCTACAAAGACAACATGATGAGATATAAAGACTTTGTGAGTCAGAGGATCATAGCATCGGTAGACATTATGTTCAAGAGAGTAACCAATAAAGGTACAAGACTTCGACCTTGGGGCTAATTTATGGGAAGCATAAGGATGTAGCCAAGGATAATAGACACAACAAAAAATAAAGTTTCTGAAGATTTGGGGACTTATGAAACAATTTTTTAAATGACGACTGATTGTGGAGAACTAGAGTAGGCATGCGATTAATGAGATATACCGTAGTCTGAAAGGCTGCAGACCAAAAAGTAGTTGGCATGGAGGCATGATAGAGAAGTGTGAGACCAGTTTCAACTATATGTCGATGTTTTCGTTCAACGGAGCCAACTAATTGAGGAGTGTACGGGGGAGACTTGAGATACTGAATACTACAAGCTAACATATATGATGTTAGTGTTTGATATTCACCCCCACCGTCAGAATAAATTGTTTTAATTGTGGATTGAAACATTCTCCACCATTTCTTTTTGAAGGGAATACAGATCGTGGAAACCTCACACTTATGTTTAAGAGGATAAAACTAAGTATAATTGGTAAAATAGTCGATAAAAATAACATAGAATTTATATTTGTCAAATGAAACAAGTGGTGCATGACCCCAAACATCAATATAAAGAATTTCAAATAGTTGTGTGCAAGAGATATAAAAGGTTTCAAACGGCATTCTATGACTTTTATTACTGAGACATGCATCACAATGAATAAAAATAGAACTAGCTTTAAAAGTTGGAAGAGAATAACGAGAGTAAAACTTGTGTTGAGTTGAGGAAGAAGGGTGACCAAGACGTCGATGCCACACATCCATTGGAGCAGCAACAGAAGAGTAGGCTGTAGGCTGTAGGCTGTAGGCTGAGAGATTGATGGCCACTGGTAGATGTTGTCTTTACTCTGGCCTTGAACTAATGATGCCCCCGTGCTCAGATCCTTGACAAGAAAGTGATCAGAAAAAAATTCAATAGTTAATATTTTGTTTACAGAATTGGGATACAGAAATTAGATTCCGTTTAATATGAGGGGCACACAACATATCATGGAGTGAAAAGTTAAAGGTATTCGAGTTAAGCATTGTGGAACCAGTATGAGTAATGAGAAGTCGCTTACCATCACCAATGATAACGTCATCATTACCACCATAACTGTTGTGAAGGGATAAGTTCTAGAGATTCGAGGTGATGTGATGGGAGGCACCAGAATCCATGATCCAAGAATACTGATCCAAAGTTGGGGCAGAAGTACGGTACGCTTGAGGCATGGTAGTTGAGAGTCGAGGACAAGACTGATAGACTTTGGTCGAGTGACCAATTTTATCACACAGCTAGCAGACGATTCGTTGTTGAGGCAAAGGAGTATGATGCAAAGGCTGTTGATAACTAATGTTGTCACGTTAAGGCATAGGAGTAGGATGCCAAGGCTGTGGGGAACCGAAGTTGCTACCTGGGTAATGGAAAGATATGCCTGGCCTAGACTTTTGTTGATAGGCTTGGAATACTAATTGTTCTTCTGTTTAGATTTATGACTTACTTGAGCAGTGATAGGAGGCCCTGGTGCCCTGTCTTCGCACTTCAAGTATGTCTCATAATCAATTACTTTGTCGTAGAGCTTCTCAGATGATAGCGACGAGTCACGAGCCCTTATTGCTGCTGCCAGTTCTTTGTACTCAAGTCCAAGACCATTGAGGGTGTGGCCAATAATTTCATCATCACTGAGGTTATGCCCTATTAAAACTAAATCATCAATAATAATCTTAATATGTTAGAGATAATCAGCGATGACACTTCCCTCTTGTTTTATGTTCATTAGATTAGAGAGGAGGCCGATAATGCGAGTGCACGAGCAATTTGCCAAAGTAGTTTGCAACTTGCACCAGGCTTTGACAACAGTAGCATAGGAAGTTATAAGTGGTGCGACGGATCTAGTGACGGAGGCTTGAATCGCCTGAAAAATTAGACAATCTTGGCGTAACCATAATTTATGCTTCGGATTTGGTACTGAAGTTGTAGTCCCTGGGATGTTGAACATTGCTAGTGGACAACTAAGGGATCTATCAACATAACCTAATAAATCATATCCGAAAAAAGATTAAAAAATTGAGCATGCCAGGACGCATAGTTTCCTCCTTTGGATAATTTGAAAGGGATGAGTGCTGCAGCATTGATGGAAACAAGTTCTATATTCTGAGAAGTGCTACTACTTCCTGTGGGAACAGTGACAGGAATGTTAGAGGTAGATGATGAAGACATTGTAAAAAATAGCAATCACTATTGCAACAGAAGAGCTTGTGGCAGATCAGTCACGGGATAGAACAACTTACAGGATCTGGTGTTGGTTCTTGTCCAACACGATGGCAGCAGATCTGGAAAGGAAGACGGAGGAGCTGCTAAAGGAGAAGAAAGATGTAGAAATGCCTCTGGTTTGCTGCTATTTGCTCATGGAAGAAGCAGCAATCGAGGAGGCGTTGCTTGGTTAGAGACAAGCATATGAGGTAGGCAAAAGTGAGAGATGTGTTGTCATCTGACAGTGAAGAAGAGATGAGAGAATAGTTGTGTTTGCTATGCTTCTGTGGCTGAAGGGGAAGTGTAGAGGATGGGCGCAGATGAGGGTGTCGATTGCGGTAGATCGACGGAGGTAGAAGAATAGACACCAGCGAGGAGGGTGGTTCGAGCAACCAGAAGATGCGGTAAGGTGCTGTCCAACAGAGGAAGAGGGTCGCGGCTGCGTGGCAGTGGCTGGGAGCGACTACTGATAGAGGAAAAAAAAAATGCACGATACAACGACAGGGGAGGAAGAAGAGGCAGCGTCAAGCTACCGGCTGGAAGGAGCGGAGCTAGAGATCAGATCCGGCAGTAGGGGACAGAGGCGGGTGAAGAAGGCAGTATCGGAGGAGCAACAGAGGAATCAAAGGTGATGGGTGCCAGCGGCTGCTTCGCTCTAGCCTTGAACTAACAACTAGCGATGGTGCAGTAGCTGGGGAAGCCATAGAGAGAAGAAAGTAGCTTCACCAGTGGAGGAGTTTTTCTGCACCTAGAGCTGCGGGTCAGGATGGAGTGGAGGGCACAAGCGGCGTTCTGGCTACAGTGATGCCTCAGCAAAGGGAGTGCAAAAGGTAGAGAGGTGCGCACGAGATGGCCAACAATGCAAGGAGGGTGTCGTTTGACAGCAGAGGTCACGGTTGCGATTGCTGCACACGGCTGGACGCGATGGGAGAATAGAGGAGGGGTCAACCAGTGGAGGTAGCAGCTGTGGTTGTTGCTTGCGGCCGGATGCGATGGGAAATGACTGCCATTTGATAGAGAGAATACATCTTGTTCTAGGCAAGCGGCTCTGATACCATGTTCGAAAATGAGAGAATAGATTGAAGAATGAATAATATGTTTATTCCTTCACTTCAATACATATTTATACAAGTGAGAGGGAGGTTAAGAGGATTAAGAGGGGAGGATTTACCTTAACAGTCTAGCAATCCTGCTAATGCTGTGACAACCAAATTTATCTATTAACACAAAGGATGTGGGTGTTATGCATGGCGACGCGGAGGTTGTCAAGGGTCTCCTAATGGTACTTGTGGGTGCCGCTACAGAAGTTGAAGCAGGCTACATTCATCGCCGCCCGCAACAGCTTCTCCAGCATCGGCACTGACTGCAATCTTTGTCTTGGACATCCGCCCCTCATTGGGCAGCTCCTTTAGTATCCCCTCGATGTTGATATTCACCATCCCTCTTCCCCCTCCTCCCCCAAAAGCCCAACCAAAATCGTTGGTTGCTCTGATTAATCAACTACACCATTGAGAACAACAATAACTACAAGTGTGATCAAGAAAAGAAATCAAAGAACACTATTATCTAATCAAACGAGAATGCTATCGATCAACAAAGCAAGTATTAAACAGAAGATAACATAACATTAATAAAATATTCCCTAAATACATACTCGATCTTGCTTCATGAACTATGATTCTATTTATATGACCTAATAGTAACTACCTTATCCTATCATTTAAAGTGTTAAGTACTACTCTCACAACTCTTAGATCATGGGCCATTGCTTAAAATATACATATAATTACCTAGAACATGGTAAGTACCTAGATAATTACTATGAATCAATTCTCAATACTCTCACTTGATTCATAGTTATATACACCCATTTGAGATATGAAATAAATATGCTTCTGAATTTGAAATGACTTGGTAAAAATATTTGTAACATATTCATTTGTACCATAATACTTCATTGTTATAGCTCCACTTGCTACACGATCTCGAATGAAATGAAAGTGTATCTCTACATGGTTCGTTCTTCCATGAAATATTGGATTCTTCTCATTATAATTGTAGCTTTATTGCCAGCAAATATTGTAGTTGTTTCTTTTTGTTCAAGAAGTCTTCTAAGTCATATTGTTTTATAAGCTACTGATATTATACCTACATATTCTACTTCCGATGTCGATAATGCTATTGTTGTTTTTTTTTTTTTTTAACTTTAAGATATAGCTCCTAATCTAAGGTTAAAAATATTACATGAAGTACTCTTTCTATCATCCAAAACTCTTATCCAATCACTATCAATAAAACTAAATAATTTATATTTAAAATTATGAGAGTATCGTATACCATAATATGTAGTTCTAGCAATATAGCAGCTCCAATATTATATTGGATTATGAGAGTATACTAAATGTAATATTTAGTTGAGTATGAGTTAGATAGATCAAACTTTTAACTAAAATTCTGTAGTATCTTGCATTTGTCAAACACATAGCATCTTCAAGTTTCAATTTCTCATTTACATTCATAGGTGGTGTCGTAGCTTTGTAATTAATCATGTTAGATTTTTTTAGTAGATCCAATATATCTTTTCTTTATGAATTAAAAATTTCATTAGATCCTTATTTCACCTCCAACCTAAGAAAATAGTGTAGTAGACATATATCTAATATTTCAAAATTATTCATCATGTATTTTTAAATTCTGTCACATAAGAGTTAGATAAACTTATATATATAATGTCATCAATATAAAAGCAAACCATAAGAATATTATGTTCCCCTTCCTTCTTTAGATAAATAATAGATTTATTATTGCTCTTCTTAAATCTATTTTAATAAAAATAATAATTAATTTTATTGTACCATGCTCTTGGAGCTTATTTAAGCCCATAAAAAGATTTCTTTAATTCATAATAGTCTTTGTTAGTAAAATATTCAGTAAAGAAACTACTATTGCAATTGCTCTTGTTTAAAACTGATTTGGAAGATATTTACTTTAATCAAACTTCTTGTCATTTCAACAATAGTTCTATTTTTATATTCAGTAGTACCATTTTGCTCCGGTGTATGTGGTATATAATCAATTCCCTACGAATACTATTTTCTTCACTAATAAAATTAAACTTATTAGATAAAAATTCACCATCTCTATCTCTCCAAAATATCTTTATGTATCTACCACTATGCCTTTTCTACAAATACCTTGAATTTTCAAAAATTATCAAATGTTTCATATTTTAGCTCTAGAAAATATACCAAACTCATGTGACTACAATCATTATTAAATAATAAAAATATTAACTTCTACCAAATGATTTTATATTTATAGGTCAAGACAATTAGATGCTCTCTATGCTTTTTCAACATGAAATCATTTTTTACTTTGTTTACAATAAATACATCATTCACATACATCAAGTGTATTAATTTAAAATAATCTAAAAGTTATTATTATTTATTTAACAACATTAAACCTTAATGTAAGATGTCAATATCTTAAGTTTACAAATTAGACTCATTCTTTTAAGTTACAACAGAAGCACACCTTTCAATATTTAAAACATCAAATGGAAACATCTTGTTTTAATTCATGAAAATATTTACTATAATCAAACAAATATAATGGAAACATCTTAATTTCTTATCTTTACTAGTGCATGAACCATCATCAAATATAATTGAATAACTCAATAAGTTATGTGATAAACTATGAATAAATAAAAGTATTTTACATTCTCTTAACTTGTCTTCACCTCAATTGTTCTTTTTCCTTCTACTTTAATTTCCTTGTTATCTTCAAGTTTTAACTTTTAACTTGTGAATTTCATCAATATCTCTAAATAATTAATCTTATACCTGACATATAATTAGAACATCTACTATTTAAAAATCAAATATCATTTTAGATATCATTAATTTATGAATGAGTCATAAATTATTATCTTTATTTTCCTCTACATAGCTTGGTTGATTTTTTCTTTTATAGTCTGTCTTTGTATGATTAAACTTTTTATAATAGTGATATTGAATTCAACTCTTATAGTTCTTTTTATCATAATTTGATTGCTTTTGTTCATCATGCACATCAAAGTATTCTATTTCTCGTTCATTTCCTCTATTACGAAATCCTTATAGTTCTTACAGAGCTTGCTTTAAGTTTGTCGCTGTTGTAATTTTTGAGAAGATTGTCTCATGTACAGTTTGTTGAATTAAGAACAATGTATTTGAGTCTTTCTTTAAGACTCTCACTCAGTTTGATTTATTCCTATAGATCTACATATTGATTCTCTATCAAGTTCGAAAGATATTGAGACTTTTAGAAAGTCTTCATTTTGATACTCTATAACTCATAATATTTGTCCGAGAATATGGGAATAAGGAGTTGATATATAGAATTACCATTGAAAGTCGCCCAGTTTAGGTTTAAACTTATCTATGGTACTATAAATATTAAAGACGAAGGAGCAAGAAAATAACAAAAATAGAATACTATAATATAATTAAATGAGAATGCTTTCAACAAAAAAAAAATACAACATAGTATTAAACAAGAGTTAACATCACACTTACTTACAACATATTCCCCAAATGTACACTCTATCTTTTTTTAATGAACTATGATATTATTTATAGGACCTAATATTAACTATTTCATCTCATCGTCTCACTCATGATTAAGTATAGTATTTACCTCTATAACTTCTGGATCATGGACCACTACTTACAATATATCTATAATTACCTAAAATATGATAAATATCTAGATAATTATTATAAATCAATTAACCTACGTACGCACTTAATATATGTCCTTACGAGTACTTGATGGGATACAGGTAAATTATTTATATTATATATATAATTACACCTCAATGAATTGTAAATGTACCTAGGAGTTAAAATATTGTGTCTATATTTATGGAACGTAAGTCAATTTTTTATTTGGATCTTTTTTGAACGATTTCCCAACAAGAAACCTCATCTTCAGTTTTTTTTTTTTTCCCAAACAGAGCCCTTTTGATTTTTCAAAATAATATCTCAAATTCAAAAAATATCTAAATTAGTTGTCAGACAACTTGTTATAATATAAGATGTTTTCATAATAATAATATAAAATATACTTGAAAACATTATAAATAAATCAAATAAAATCAAAATACACTATAAACCATTTGATATATTATATTAAGATCCAAATAAATATCTATAATAGTAAACAAATAATAGCATTTAAATATTAATAAAAATTAGTTTATTATAATAATTTGATGATCATAGTAAAAATAATATAAAAAATTACTTTATAATATAAATGATTCAAATGAACTCTTAATATTTAAATATTTTAACAATTAGGGGATAACTAGCCTATCATCTTATAAGTTTTGATACAAATAATCAAAACTTTATTTGATGGGATAGTTGATTTGTCAACTTTGTGAAACCGAAATCATTAACTAAAAATACTTAATCTAAAATTGATAATAATATATTTATTATATTTTTATAAGTTAATATTAATTTTATTTATTTTTGATATGTGATTAATCGAGATGTTACTTTAATGATTTAAAAAATAATGACAATTAAAAAGAATAAACTTGATAATGTTACATTATATAATGTTATAACGTTATCTTTTTAATAGCTTTATAGTGTTTTTGGTACTTCAATAATAAAATAAAAATATCGTAACAATCCAAACTAGTGAAAAAAATTGACAAAAGATATTTTGAATGTTTTTAAAATTAAAAGTGATGTTTTTATATAAAAAAATAAAAAAAAGAAGAAGAAGAAGAAGAAAAAGAAGAGAGTGTTAAGGGAAATGGGTTTATATATATATATATATATATATATATATTTTCGGTCATTTGCGTAGCAGTAGGAGTAGGGTACAAATAACGCTGGCAGAGATGGAGGATAAGATGGATGGGTCCACGGGTTGCTCCGATCAGGGAAGCGGGTAAGCGACAGACGGGTGGGTGGTTCTCCACAAGCGCATCGTCTTGTCCGCAAAATGTTTCTTTTAAGCTGACGGCAATCTTCTTCTGCTTTGGTATAGAAGACTTGACGTAAAACTTAGATGCCATCTCCAGAAAAAGACAAAATCTTTCAGGATCATAAAGCCTCGAGATTTCTTTGGTATAATCTCCGGTCACCCAACGAAGGTTCTCTTCCTTGTAGTTGTTATCTATCCTCAACATCTTAACACGAGAGCTCTCTCAACCCTTCAGAAGTTACCACAGCAGAGGGAGGCAGTGTTTGAGCATTGGTGTTCACACGAAGTGTGTGGTGAAATAGGTAAAATCATGGTGCTGGACTTTAAGCTGCTGCAGCCATGACTTTGCAGCACCGAGGAGGGAGGTGATTCTCTCATGGTCTCCTGTGCCGGCCATTGTCCACAGGCTCCCTCGAAGCTTGTAAGTGGCCAGACCAAACGGAGGAAGAGAGATGCGGTCGCACTTCTCTTCAGGTTTCATGCTGTTCTTCCCAGCTCCGAACGAGGTCAGATCATTTGTCAAGCTCTCATGAGTCTCATCTGCATCAAACATTTTTGGAAGAAAGATCTCCGTAGAAAAAAGATGTAGATTTCATTGAGATACTAGTAAATCAGGATGGATATAAAAGAAAGCAACGAGTTTTATCTACCTACCTCCTCCAGCATCCAACAATAAAACTATATAATCAGTACAGCAAAGCATAATCAATGAATCCAAACCCATAAATTGTTTTATTGGATGAGAGACATCCAGTTGGCCATGAAATATACTAGTATAACACAAGTTCATGTCTTCATGAAACAAACGTATTCTCCTCATGTTTGGGATATTGTGGTCGAGTTACCATTTCCGAGCTTGTGAAGAACAGGCATAAACACATACCTTGAAACAAAGAGGACAATGTGTGATAAGTCAGGAAGCACACCGACAGATCCTTCACACTTCGTCTGGTTGGGATATGATAAATAGGATACCTGTTGAACAAGCGACAGGACTAAAACCTTCAACCCAAACAACCTTAAATTGTTTTGTTCCTTGTGCTAGAACTTATTGAAAAGCAAAAAAAGAGTCCCCCCCCAAAGTCCAAGACATGTTGTTTGGTAATCAATCTTCCTTGCTCGATTACAGAATTATCAGCTAACATTTCATTCTTTTGACAATAGATGAAAAAGATGGTTCTCGAGGCATACCAGGCTACAGACATCCAACTAGCAGGAGAGAGCTCTGTGCTCTTGAAAGATGTCAATCCTGGGTAGGACTGAGCCAATTCAAGCACCTACTAATAAATAGACCCCAAAAATAAGGGAAAAAGAGAGAGAGAGAGAGAGAGAGAGAGAGAGAGGAAACTGCAAATATTTTGACAGACGATCAACATAGGCACATGAACTACCTTGTTCAGCAGTGGAATCCTTCCATAAGGAGAAGAGCTTTCGAAGAACTCAAAGTACATGTGCCCAATCCGCTCCCTGGTTCTCCATGCGTCTTCTAAGCACTCAGATGCAGCGTCTGAACTGGCCAGCTTCTTGTACTTGTGCTCACTGTCATCGCAAGAACAGAGGATCCAACCCAATCCAGCTCAATTGCAGGTGACCATGATAAAAGAGAGCTATTTGGGCCAGGGGGGGCAGAAGAGGAACCTGGGAGCAGCAGGAGCTCTGTTAGTGTATATCTGAACACCGGAAAGGTATGGCACATAGTATTGGACTGCCATCTCTCCACTGTGCAGGCTGACCGGCACACCGGCACCGTAGGCGCTCCACTCGTAGTACTGCTCCCATAGGTCTCCAAGGTTGAAGAACTCCACGCTGTCCTTCCCGTCCAGTTGCCAAAGATTGCTCAGATCTCGACACCATGACTGTAATCACCATGCAAGAATTGGAGCTCAAACCTCTCCACATGTAAGATAGCAATCATTTCCGATCCGAATTCACTCATATATTACGGGAGCAACTCAAAATAAATCAAGGGCAATGGTTAACACGTATGGTAATGGATTCATGACAGGGAGGGAAAAGAAAACAGAGACCTTTGGGAGTTTCTGAGGCGGCACCGAAGGAGTCGTGGAGTCGAGGAAGCTTTGGAGGTTGGAGCGGCCTCGCCAGCTCGTGCTCATCGTTCCTCCACCGTTTTATACTACTGTTCTATGAACTGTCGCTGTCCCCAACCTTCCAATACATTAAAAGATCCAATCTTTTTCTGTCAAGAAACAAGAAGGGGGAAGAGACAGAAGAAAAAGAGGAAAGGAGGAGGGATCAGAGCAGGTGCTCTGTTCTTGGACCAGTGGAGACGAGGGGCGGCGGGAAGGGGCCGGGAAGTCCCAAATTACCGCGTGCTCGCTTTCATTACTCGTCCTCGAACGACCAGACCAAATCTAACACTACGTCAATGTTCGACGGGTGATCGAGAAGCCGCCGCAGCTGGGGACGAGAAGGGACGACACTCGGAGGTACGTAAAGCTTCAGAAAAATTCGACCTTTTCAAGCCCCTCTGCTCCCAGCGACAGCGCCCTCCCTATTCCTATCGCAAAACTGCATCTTCTGCTCCTCCTGTGGCGGAAGAAACAAAAGTAGAACAAGAAAAGCAAGCGTTTCCGTAGAGAGAAATAAAGAACAAAGAAGATTACCTTTGTCGCCGCTCTCTCCGATGGAAGAATACCGAGGCTGAGCTCTTTAATGAGTCCGCCTCCCTCCCCTTCTCGCTCTCCTCTTACGTTATCTTTCTCGTTCTTTACTGCCATTTATTCCCTCGTCTCTCGATCATAGTGGGGCACGAACTCTTCCCGAGTTTGGAGGTGTGGATGAGGTTGCCATAAAGTCCAAATCTAAGGAAACGGAGTGAAGAGTGGCGATGGTTGATAGGCTCAACTGGGAGAAAAGATCATGAGAGAGTCAAAAAGGCTTCCTTTATTGGTCTTCTCAACAAAGAGAGTGGTGGGGGGGGGGGGGGGAGAGGATATGGAGGTTGCAGCAATTCAGCGTCAATGAATGCAATGCTTCAAATGTAAACTTGTTGACTTTGGTAACCCATGACATCGATGGATTCTGCAACTGAGGGCATTGAAGAGGGACTTCCATTAACGTGGGTTGAACAAACATCTGGGTGACTCCAAATCTTCCATGGAACGGCGGGCACAATATGACTGACAGCCGTTCTTAACTGGCGATTGGACACCATATGATGCAAGAAAATTCTTTGTTGGATATCATAAATATTTCCGAGTTTAAGACGACGACTCCTCTGACTTAGTTTTTATTTATATTTAAGATATTAATATGATGATAATGCATATTGTTAAAGTCTGAGGATTCGAAATCTAAATTAGATAGCTGTTAAATTGGTAAAAATTATTATATTGTCTCAGGTGGAGTGTCTTAGGATCAAATGTTGCTCTCATCACTTATTCTTCCCCTCCCACCCAAAAAAAAAAATTTCTTTTTTCCTTCTTCTATGAGTCTTAGCCAGAGCAGAATTTTAGTTTCTATTGAATCAAAACCCGTATATTTATGTAGATACATGTATATTTACAATAGGCTAATTCTGGGTTAAATAAATACTTGAGCGGATAGAAATTTTGATAATTTGTTATGTAAGAAGGAAATTGATGGACTAAGTTTCAGAGGATAGATAGAGATTAGACTGATGTCTCGTTAGAGAGTTCTTATTTGCTAATGACGGCTTAATCTTGATGGAGGAGACTGACCTGCTATCTGACATAGATCAAGAAATAGAAAAAAAAACAAACTACATATAATATCATCAAATAAATCAAATTTGGTCACCCAAGTCTGCTCTTTTGCTTACAATAGCTAGTGTGTGACATCAAGATTAAGTGAATCTTGGCTAAAGGGATTCATGACAGTTTCATTCTTTTGTATTTTGTTTCAATGTTTGAAACTTATTTTGGGTGGCAAGTATATCAATCAACAAAATCAATTTCTTATATACTCGATCGTAGTAGTTTTACAGGGGGTGGGGGTAACTTGAATTGATGAACACCTTTTGAACGTTATTAAAGACTTCATCAAATACCGAGGGTTCAATGCTTCATCTAATATATTTGAATGTTTTGGTTTACTGTAGGGTTCCAGACTGGTATTGGTCATTTATTTTCTTTTTTTCTTAAATTAAATAAATTAATTATTCTAAATTTAATAGTTAATAAATGCTATTTTCTTGTAATCTAACTACGATACAGAATTATTACTACTCTTCTTCATCTGATCATTTTATTAATAAAATATTTATAAACAAAATGGAATTCGAAAGAAAGAAAAGCTAGACAAGTTTCATATTATTAAAAATGAAGATAACCTAAAGACATACAATGATGGTGTTTATCTTTCAAGGGTTGGTGGGTCCTGCATCGAGGGCGAAGGTTCCTCCTCTCCTTTCGGTAGATGCCATCGTCAACAAAAGTATTTATTGATTTGACATAATACATATATATTTTTAAATAAATATTTACAGAAATCGGTGGTAATATCGAAATACAAAAATCGGTCAAAATCATATTTCTTCCCGAGTTATAAATCAAGGTTAAGATTCATTTGTTATTATCATTTATTCGTATCTAAAATAATTTATATATTTTTTAAAAGATAATTTATAACTTCTTTTCACCAAATCTAAATCAAACAGACTTTACGATATGAAACCCATAAAATCAATATCTAACGGGACTCACAAAATATACGGAGGTGATTGGACGAACAGAAATGACAAGAAAAAAAAAGAAAAGGAAAAAAGATTTCTTTTATACTGTAAAGAAGAACTTCTATTAACCGATGACACGATCGTTGGCATATCAATCTGCATCTAAGTGTGATCTAAAGCAATCGAGCAAAATTAGAGATAACATTTTAAAAGTCTCGGACATAATTAGAAAATTTGTTTGGGAGGGAGGAGGTTTAGCGTTGTTAACAACCTCAGAAAGGATGGTAGGTTTAGCATTGTTAATAGCCTCAATCACAATGCTGAAATCAGATTCAGATTGAATACGTGTAGCGAAACCAAGGCTTCACGTTGTTCATTAGCTACCCCATGCATGATTCCTGGGAGCAGATTCTATGATAAAATTAATTAATACTTTTGGGTAAGTTGCCAGAGATCTTTTATGAAAACAAGAAAATGCAATACGAGAGGATATGATTGATTAAACGATCTCATTTTAATTCTGTAAGTGTCAGTCAATATGTCAATCCAATCCAATACGATAATATTGATCCGACTTTGGCCTAATTATCATAGAATGCTCCTAAGTTGTTCCTTCTTGAGAGTGAATTCTTCACGAGCCAAAGAAACCTGCAAACATACATCAAAAGCATCTCTAACAGAACTCTTCGGTACTTAAATTAGAAAAACATCAATAAGTATAATTTGAAAAGAAAAAAAATATGAGTGTACATCTAAAAGGGACTTCCATTTTATAGATCGCAAGTGAAAAATATTTTATTCACACTAACGAGACATTACTTTGATGATTCCACGTGACCCTTATATAATAATACATTATTATCAGTTATATACAGTTTGATGGTATTTCATTTGTCCAGTTATAATTGACCACCAATTCTAACCATATCACTAAAATAATATTTTATATTTTTATTTAAAGAAGATGCATATATATAATTTTCTTGTGGATGAAGTTTATGCCACCTTAACATTGATCGATACAACTAAAATGTGAACTACAATGGGCTTAGATTCACCAAACAAGTCTTTGGTGTCTGAAGTAGACCACCAAGTCAACCTAATGGATCAAGCTGGGAAGGAAGGTGGAGAGACAATGACAAGAAAGTGATTTGGTCTTGTTGGATAAACCACAACTAAGGAAGTGGAGCTCCAGGACTGGTAACTAATTGTCTTAGGCTGTAACCATGTTCTCCATCACTTGGTGGGCAAGGTGGAATGCACCAAACCCTAATATCTTTCTTTCAGGGATTCATCTAAATCATCCATGCACCTCTAGATCTAATTTCACACCATATTTTCTTCAAGATTTCCCCCTCTACTTCAATAATTCATTAGGAATGGATAATAAATTAAAAAACAAAATACTATTAGAAATATTTCTATTTATTATAATTACTTTCGATATATTAATTTCTTCCTAATCTCTTAATCCTTCAATTAGAATACGTGATCTTATTTAATTAGGTAAGATATATTATATATATATATATGATTGGATTATTATTGTAGTTATCAACTAATATAAATATATTTTTAATTATGATAGGATTCCATATGAGATGACCTAGAGGGATTCTTCCGATTACTTATCTTAGACCCTCTATTATCGCATAAAACCTCCTAGAGACTAAACAATAGTACATGATATTATTGAAAGATTACATATCTTTCTAGTCTCTCATTAGTCATGCTAACTAGTTATTGAAAGATTATAAATATTTTCATGTCCCCTTTGTCCCTAATCCATCGATCATAGCAGTCCTAAGAAGGATAGGATGAGAGGAGAAAGTGAGTCTAGCTTATCTTATAGATTGATATCACTACAACTTTTGGATCCAATGATGATGCACTTATAAATCAGATAAAGACTTTTTGAGCATCATCAAAAGATACACATCGTAAATTTTGATATATCATTATTTGATTTTAATTTTCTAACATTAAAGTTTTTTAAATAACTGTAGCATATTATAATTTTTATACTTACAATTAGTATCTTAGCTCTATTTTGAAATCAAATTCTTTATATCATAAAAATATTTTAAATCTATTTTATACTTAAATTTGTTTATTAGCACCATTCACTTACAAAAAGATGTTATTTAGTTTTGATTTATGATATTTGAATAATCTATTTGTATTGTTAATCTACTTTTCTATTTAGTTCGTCCAATCGCTTGTATGTAGGCGATGTGTGGTTTCTCGTGTTTTACCAATTAACCATTATCGATAGTTGTCGATGATAGCATTATTAAGGGCGACGATCTTTGGTGGTCACCAATCCAATCATGGGTAGTGGTTACGTAAGCAGCAAAAGCACCATGGGGTGTGATAGCCTTGTAGTGGTGGCTACTATATTGTTGCTGCATAAGGCGGTTGCGGTGATACAATAGAGTTGTTGCATGTGATAATTGTAGCAAAGTTGTCATAGTTGTAGCAACGTAGCTACAACGTTTGATGACTATGGTCGATGTCAGTTGGATGTCGAAGGCTACAATACCTAATGGCTGGGTGGCACTACTAGGCATCATGGTAATGGTGTGGTCTCCACTCGGCTCATAACTACGTGTGGGCACTGCAGCACAACATAGTTACACATGGGCATGATGGAACGATACAGTGATGGTGAGATTACCGATCGGGCATATGCAAACAATTGCACCACTACGACAGCGCACATGTTGCGGATGGTCAATACACCATTGGTGAGACCCACGTGCGTGGGCATGGTAGCGACGAGTATTAAAGAGAATTAGGAATTTTAGAAAAAGATATTTTTACCCCTCAGAAATTAAAAAGAAATTAATCTGTATCCTTAAATTTAATTTTAATAGTTATGCCCTTCATAAATTTTATATTTTCATTATATATCCACATAAAATTATAATTTTACCTTTAAGAAATTAAAAAATTTCCTTTAAAAAATTAAAATTTCTTACTTATGTCCTTAGTTATAAAATTAACTAATTTAATCTATTTTAATTAAATATTTTGAGTGGACTTGATCATCAATAAAGTTTTGGTTGAATTTGAGGAAAGTCAATTTTTTATCAAATTTTAATTTTGATCAACTTTAATATTTGACTAAGTAAATTGAGCTATGTTTAGTCTAATTCTATGCCTACCCAATTAAATAGGGTTAATGGGTATAAGAGTTCCATGCCAAATAAAAAATTATAAATTTTGATTTTCTTTTAAAGTTTTCCCATATGACATGTTGATAAAATTTTACATATAATAATAAAAAGATTAATTATTATTCTTGAATATTTATTTGATTATTCATATGCATATATTTAAAATTATAAAATAATATTTATTTTTCATATAAAAGGAGTGATTTATGATACCATGATTATAATTTTCTTTTATGCTTATTAACATTTAATAATTATTATAATCATTATTTTATTATTATTAAACTATTTTGGCATAAATTAGATATAAAAAATTTTATAAATATTATTTGTAACCAATATCCCTAAGTTTTATCTAAGTGATAATTGCCAAAGTGGCCTAGGATGATAGATTTATGGGATATGAATTACAATAAAGATTTTATTATTTATAGGATATTTTAAATTATATTTTATATTAATGTATTAGCCTTTATAGTCATGAACATGGTGTAGACCAATGACTTATTAAATTAAATTAAGAATTTAGTTCTAATTAATATTAAAAATAATATTTCTAATGATATATATAATTAGAAGATTTAGATAATTCTAAAGGAGAATCTACTATGAATAATTATATGATTGAGTAGAATAATATTATTTTAGATATTCTTTTAGTCTAGGATTGTATACCTAAAGGTGGCAATACTATTTATAATGTCACTAACTTAGCTAAATTTACCTAAGCCATGTGGCACCCTTACGGCAAACTTATAGACTTAGCTGGAATTGCCTAAGTCGCAAAACAATCTTTGCTCAATGTTCTGGACTTAGTTGGGATTGCCTAAGTCATGAAATGCTGAAGCGTATTTACCTGCAAAGGGTCAGCCCAATTATAATCTCGTGCAGGTCCCGAAGGACATACAAAAAGATAAGTTGATTAGTTTTGAAGACGAGCGACAGACAAGTCTCGACGTCTCTCAAAGAGGGCACCTCTTACAAGCAATTCGTCAAACACCTTAAGTGCAGTAGAAAAAGAGAGAAAGAGAACGAAACAAGACTTTAGAGAGCTGTAAGAATGGTCGCAAGTCCACAAACGATGGTTCCCAAGGGTGTCAAACGCAAAACACTTCAATTTCTTTTGAGTGCTCACGCCCGACTACTATCCTGAAGCCCCATCAGCCCTGTGCCACCCGGGGGGTTCCAGATGGCTGACATTCTGTGCCGCTCAAAAAGCTTGCCAAAGCATACGAAAATGGCCCAAAACTAGGTAATTTTGGGTTGTTTTGGTTCTGCACACTGAATGATCATTCTACAGCCTTCCAAACTATTTTTGCTCGTATTTCTTAGGCAAAAATACTTGAAAATAAGGCAAAATAGCTATCAAACAACTATACAAAGAAGCAAAAGCGACGAACGGTCCATTGAGTGAAGGTGTTGTAGTTGAGCAATAACTGTCCGTGACATTCTCCCACACTTAAACTGTCGACGCCCTCATCGACGCTTGTTAGTAGACTTTGACGTGGGCTTCTTCATGTCGTAGGGCGTCTTCTGGTTCCCAACTAACTTTTATTTGGGGAAGTTTTTGCCACTTCACCAAGTACTCCATTTATTCTGCTCCGTTGGATAACTTAGTCTTTCGATCTGCTAGAATAGTATCAACTAGCTTCTCGTAGGAGGCTCTGATGGGAGGTAGACGAGTTAAAATATTTCACAAAGCATCTTGTGGATCTGAATGGTAGGCTTTCAAGTTGCTTGCATAGAAGACATTGTGAATTTTGAGCCGTGCCGACGGTTGTAACTTATAAATGACATTGCCTACTTTGCTGATAATTGGGAAAAGTCCTTCATACTTGCACACCAATCCTTTATGCATTTTATGCCTAAAGAATTAGAGTGATGCTGGTTGGAGCATCACCAACACCAAGTCACTAACTTTAAACTCCTATGGTCACCTTCCCAAGTCTGCCACTTCTTCAAGAAGGCCCGAGCAATATCTGTATTTCATTGTCATTCCTTTGCAAAGTGATATACTAACGATCTACTCCCCGTATAACCAATAGCCAATGTGTAAGGAGTCGACAGTTGTTGTCCTGTGATAATTTCGAAGGGGCTCTTATTGGACGCAGAGCTCCGCTGTAAGTTGTAGGAGAATTGAGCTATGTCCAACAGCTTTACCCAATCTCGTCGGTTGACACTCATGTAGTGCCAGAGATATTGCTCCAAGAGCGAGTTGATTCTTTCTGTTTAACCATCCATTTGGGGGTAGAGGCTTGTGGAGAAGTAAAACTTAGATCCCAACATCTTGAATAGCCCAGTCCAGAATCATCTCAAGAACCGAGAATCTCAATCACTAATGATGTTGTGTGGGACTCCCCAATATTTCACAACATTCTTCATCATCAACTTGGCCGCCTCCTCTGCTGAACAATGTAGGAGTGCAGCGATGAACGTTGCATACTTCAAAAATTGATCGACAACCATGAGTATCGATCCAAGTTCCCCTACCACGGGCAAGCTTGATATGAAGTCCAAGGAAATGCTCTCCCACGTCCTTTTTAGTACGGGCAGTGGCTCTAAAAGCCCCACCGACTTTCATTGCTCTACTTTATCCTGTTGGCAAATAAGGCATGTTTGAACGTAATTCTCCACATCTGTCTTCATCTTTGGCCAATAGAAGGCCCTCTCCATGAGAGCCATTGTCCGATGAATGCCCGGATGTCTTGCCCAAAGGGAATCATGACACTCTCTCAAGAGTTCACGTCTCAAGTTGTCCGCTCGCAATACATAAACTCTATTCCCTTTTGTGTAGACGAGTCCCTCCTGGACCCAAAATCATCGTGTCTTCCCCTCTTTGATGAGTTGCATCAGGGTTACTACTTGAGGATCACTGTACAGTCCATCCCTGATCCTGGAAAGAAGGTTGGAGTGCAACTGACTTGCTTGGCCTCCATCTTCCAACTGTATGGCGTTCACCTGTTCCACTTTTCGGCTCAATGCATCGACCACGATATTTATCTTTTCGGGCTTGTACTCCATTACCATGTTGAACTCGGCCAAGAAGTCCTACCATCATGCTTGTTTCGGGGAGAGTTTCTTTTGAGTCTGGAAGTAACTCAATGCGACATTATCCATCCTTAGCACAAATGGTGCTCCCAAAAGGTAGTGTTGCTAGACTCGTAGATAGTGGACCACCACTGTTATCTCCTTCTCATGCACTGTATATCGTCGCTCGGTCTCATTGAGCTTGCGACTCTCGTAGGTCACTGGATGACCCTCTTGCATAAGTACTCCCCCAATAATAAAATTAGAAGCATCTGTATGGACTTTAAAAGGCTTCCCATAGTCTGGTAATCTGAGTACTGGTTCCTCCAACACAGTAGTCTTTAGATCTTGGAAAGCTATTTCACACTTATTTGATCATCTCCAAGGCTGCTCCTTCCTTAGCAACTCCGTCAGTGGAGCTGCGCGCTTCGAATATCTAAAGATGAAGCACCGATAATAGTTGACGAAACCAAGAATGGATCTCAGCTCAGGTACCTTATTTGATGTTCACCATTCTGCCACATCGTGCACCTTTGACTCGTCCATCAGAATAGAACCATCGCTGATTCGATGCCCCAAGAACAAAATTTCTATCTGCGGAAAGTAGCACTTCTCCCTCTTCACAAATAAGGTGTTCTCCCTAAGAACTCTGAAGATTATCCGAAGGTGTTCAACATACTCCTCGAGCGTCTGGCTATAGACGACGATATCGTCTAAGTAGACGACCACAAAATTATCCAAATACTCTTTGAAAAGCTGGTTCATCAGAGTATAGAATGTGGCTGGAGCGTTGGTTAAGCTGAAAGGCATCACCAGAAACTCGAACACTCTATACTTGGTCACATAGGTAGTCTTCGCCTCATCACCTTCTGTAATGCGCACTTGCCAATGCCCCGACCGAAGATCGAGTTTGGAGAAATACTTGGCCTTGCCTAGTTGATCGAACAAATTCGCGATGAGCGGAATAAGATATTTGTTCTTCACCGTCACTTTGTTCAGGGCTCAATAGTCTACACATAGTCGGAGGCTCCCATCTTGTTTCTTCTGAAAGAGAACTGGAGTTCCGAATGGTGCCTTTGAACTGTGGATAAGACCACCGCTTAGTAGTTCATCTAACTGCTTCCTCAGTTCTGCCAACTCTGGAGGAGCCATGCGGTATGGTGGTCTCGCTGGAGGCTTAACTCCCGACTCCAACTCAATATTGTGATACACGCCTCTGCATGGTGGCAGAGTCTTCGGTAACTCAGGTGACATGACGTCTATGGACTCCTTCAGAACGTTTGCCACTGCAGCAGGTTTGTGAATGGCCTCCCCGTCAAGTAGCTCTAGCTTCACAGCAGTCATGAAAGTTAATTCACCTTTTTGTACCCCTTTCTTCAAATTGTAGTGCTGATATTTGCTGTGGGTCCTTGGTTCTCCCTCAAGAAATTGGAACTACGCAGGGTCGTTACCTCCCATTAGGCATAAAGAGTTTAGGAACGACATCGACACTAACTTCACCGCGTGCATGAACTCCATTCCAAGAATCACTTGGAAGTCATCCAATGGCACTGCCATCATATTTGTGCACCCACTCTACATTCTAATCTTGATAGGGACCCCTTTGCTAGTCCGGAGATCTGCTTGGCCTCTGAGTTCAC